>CM060981.1:72873276-73496088 GCA_030765065.1 Deroplatys truncata | reverse complement strand
GGCAGAAATTATTTCAATACACATTTTGTAACTAAAGAGGAGCATGATCGTTAAATCTTTAAAAGCAGATCGCTATATGGTAAGCTTGTACTGTTTACATGAGTTGATGAGAAACAAAAGAACGGGTGATTAAGACTTCAAAGGTTGTTTTTACTTTCTCTACTACGTATAGTAAGTACGGGAAGTATTGTATTCCACCCAAAAATTCGATACCGAGATTTCACCGGAAATACATGTTTTGAAGCCCCCTGAATAAAAAAAAGCATTTTTGGAAACATGTCCGTGTGTGTGTGTGTGTGTGTGTGTGTGTGTGAACAGCATAACTCAGAAACGAACAGTCGGATAAACACCAAACTTGGTATTTAGGTTCAGTATCTTCGAGAGATGCGACACGAAGGTTTTCAAGAAAATCCCCCCCACCCCAGATTACCCTTTACATGGAACATTTTTCGAAAATTTTAAGTTTATCAAAAATGGCTCTAACGATTTTGATTAAAATATCATATGTTTAAGATATTTTCATGACAAATGAAATGTATATCTCTAATTTTCTGGGAATGTCTCCAAAAGTATTCTTCATTGTGAACGACTTTTGCATAACTGGTAAACCATAAGAGATAGACAAAATTTTGCTACACAAAAAATGTAGATTGCGTTAAAATACACAATTTATGTCGTATACAATTTTTTTTGTTGAGTCAACCATTTTCGAGATATTGCTTGTTATTCCCTTAAAATTTCCAATACTTATACGTTTTCTCAAATTCGTTATTCATTTTTTTGTCCTGGTAATGCAAAGAGAATGGAATACTCCTCATAGCAACCAGCTCTTAAAATATTTGACTATCGCTTAAAGCCTACCAATTCCCCTTGCATCTACAAGAAAATTAGCAATAAGATTAACATCTCGATATCTCGATTAACATAAAGCATATGGAGAATAAGCGTTTGTAAAAATAGTTTGTACAAGAGTAGAAAAAGTCATGTGAGTGTAACACATCAGATTTTTTTTATGTCCTGGACATGCAAAAAACGCTTAAAAGATTTGACTATCGCTTAAAACCTACCATATTCCCCTTGCATCTACAAGAAAATTAGCAATAAGATTAACATCTCGATTAACATGAAGCATATTGGGAATAAGCGTTTGTAAAAATAGTTTGTACAAGAGTACAGAAAGTCATCAGATTTTTTTTTTAAATACTGGGCACCTAACAGGAAATACTGTGGAAAGAGTACTGATACAAAAGAATTATTTGAAACAAATTCCATACTTTAACGAGTTCTAAATTTTCTACAGCAGGTGGTTGGCTCTTTTCGTTTAGAATGGAATGGCTTTCATAAGCTTTTCACATGAAAATTCAATTTAAATATTTTATTTGTCATGTCATCAATACATTCTACTTGTCCCAGCATTCTCTGTCGTCCTCCGTGGTGTAGTGGTTACCATGCTCTAGTTCCCGAGGTCGCGGGTTCAAACCCATTGGAGGGCAATGGATTTTTTCGGGCGTAAAAATCCTTAGCATGGCTTCCTTCGGAAGGGAAGTAAAGCCGGTGGTCCCGTGTCGTAGATTTAAGACACGTAAAAGAACCTCAAGCCTGATAAAGAGGCCTCTGAGCAAAATTACCGGTCTAAGTCCAATATAGAATGGGACGCTAAGGACCACAGCAGTTAAAGAGCGTCCATAAATAAAATTCAATTTGATTTAATTTCCAGCATTCTCTATATGCATGTGTACCTATAAATTTGTAATAAAACCAGTTCTGGCAAATATGTATTAGAATTCATAAAAAGTAAAGTAAAAATAAGCATTTGTAAGAACGATATGTAGAAGAACATGAAAATAAATAATTGCTAGAGAAAGTTTTGTAGTCTTTCACATGAGATGTTTTAACGAAACGTTACATTACGGTTGGGGTAAAAACTGATATTAGGATAATCGCACTCAATATGCCATGCCAATGACAGGTAGAGTAGGCTAGTCAGTTGATCAATCAAAGCCGTACTACACTGATAGAAATTCACCTTCTATTACTACATGATAGTATTTCATGGTGATGCACTTGTTTTTAATTTGCATGAATGCAATGCGTGAGATCGCTTGGCATTTGTTTCCTTTTGACAAACATACATAATCTACACTGCAGTGGCTAACAAACATGGTTGGCGCTAAACTAGGTAAGTTCATAATAAGTTTTTCGTACGATTATCTAGCCGAGTATAACTGGCGCAACAGTTCTAGACACGTGAAAATCTTAATGACAGCTGGGGTGTCAATCAAGATCACGATTCCAGAAGTTTTGCGCCAGTTATAGCACTCGTGCTATTAGTTCATGAAATTTAATTTCGGTTTCAAACTCGTGCATCTTTACATAAGATAATTATTCCGAGACCGAAGGTCTATAATTATCATGAAAGGAAGCATTTGTTAAACTCAATTGTCGTAAAACTACCAGCACTAGTACTACTACTGTTGATAGTAATCAATTTAAACCTTCACCTCCATAGAAATAATAATAGCAGAATTTTCATTTCATTATGAACCTCGTCAAGTCAGGTGCGTATTATATATAGGCATAGTCGTCAATGTTGGCTCGATGTAAACAAACACAGGACGCCGGCCTGTTGAAGGATGCTGGGCTATTAGGAACAGTGAATTCGCTTCCTCGTTCAGTTCCTGGATAACTGAATGAAGTGTGTTCAGAAACGGGGCTTGGACTGATTACTGAAGCGGCTGCGTTCGAAATATAGTATGTTCCATAGTTACTATCCGGAGATCGCGGTACGTTTTTGCGTAAAGAAACATTATTTATGAGTAATAATCGAGTTTTGGTTCCTTTAATGGTCATTTAAATCTTATTGTCTGCTACTTAATCATATAATTTTAAAATCTTAAAGACACTAAAAGTAACTTTTAAAATAAATTTCTGTTTTAAAGTATTCAAGGTCGTCATGCCTGAAGTGAGTTTCAGATACAATTTATTTTCTGTAAGGAGGTTAAGTATTTTAGCAGGTGAAGTTTTATGAGTGTCAAAGAGGGCAATTAGCAACTTATGTTTTATTACAATGTTTAGGTATTTAATGCATTTTCATTTGAATGGCATATTCAAAACATATACTTTCCTAAAATATACTTTTACACACATACAAACTGCTAAAGTCAGTTAATCCTAGAATGGTATATTGCGATATAAGGGCGGTAAATGGTTTACAACATAATCAAGGAATACGCGACGAAGTCCAGTGTTTTCTACTTCCGAAATTCTGTTGTACTTCTAATACAATATCTAACAGATGCTTATATTGCATCTGTTTTTAGCGATCGATGATAATTACGTTAATTAAGTAGTTGCTTATTAAAAGCTGGTTGAAGTATCAAAATGACTGGCCAGTATTAACCATAGAAATGCTGTTTCATGACCTACTTTATTTCCAAATAAACGCAAGATCAATGGAAGTCGATTCACGAAAGTCTATTGCCATCGATTACTTTCGCCTTGCATTAGAAAACATTAAAGAGGTTATTATAGCGAACACATGAGAAGGAAATTGAAGAGGCTTGGCAAATGTGATGTGCTTCGTTGGTCCTTAATAAATCCAAATTAAGGTGGGATAGAGCATATGTTATACTCAAAAAGTAGTGAGAAGGAGGTTATGTTATGCTAATGTGAAAATCAACTTGATGCGCGAATTAAATGCAAATTAAGAAATAAAACCAGAAATAAAGATAGAGTAAAGAGTGAAATTGTTAAGAATTAACAAAAATATGGCTGTATGCCATGTCATTAATAATAAAAACGTCAAAACATTTAGACTCTGAAATGAGAAACGCCTAGAGACTGCAATAACAGCAAAAGAGGTGGATAGGTTAGGTTGGCTGCAACGAATGCAGAGAAAACCCGTCATGACGGAGGGTTAGCTCATGAGAAAACATGATCTCCGCTTACTAAAGGAGCTAGATTTTTAATTAGTTCTGCATTGTTGTAAACGAATCGTCTCCAAATCTTACATGTCCATAACCTACTCACCAATGCGCTTGAAGTATCAATGTCTTCTTTTTCCATTCAAGGTTTAGGCCTTTCGACCTGTTCCGAATCTAACCAAAATGGTCACCCCATCTCAGTTGTCCAACACTTCTTCCTGAAGGTCTGTAAAATAAAGCTTGCCGTGGATACCTTGAAGGGGGCATTCGTAAGACATCAATGAAGTATCAATGTAAAACGCCTTAATGCTACTTACCCTTTCTAACCCAGACATTAAGGACAAGCGTGTTCTTGTTTTGTTTTCATCGAGCCACCAACGGTGGCAATGACTGCACAGCATCTTTGACCCTTGGACCACCCTTATATCAGGAATGATGTGCACGTGTTTCACTTGCTTTGTTGCATAAGAAAGAAATAGCAGACATGTGAGTGACTAGCTTGTGGAGGAAAAAAGGAAAACATCGTTACAGATTTAGCGCCATGGCTTTGTGCGGTAGTCGTTAAAAGCGCCGTCATGAATAATGCAGCGTAGTAGCTCCGAAGTTAGTTGGTTACTGGGGTTTGCCCTCTCGAACAGTTTCGGCTTTGTAAATCTATAATGTCGCCGTCGGCGCACAGGAGTATTATCGGAGAAATATTGTGGCGCGCAGTTACTCACTCTACTAACATTTGATGCGACGGCGATAAACGATTAAATTCATTTTTGAGTTGTTTAAAGCCCCCCTTTTTGTATATAACCGTGCGTCCAAAAGCTAATAGTTAGGAAAAACGTGCGTTAAAATTTGTGTAGTAACTATATATTTCTTACAACAAATAACAGAAGTCTAATTTAAGGCAATTCTAAATTTAATGCTTTTTACGAAAAATTTTATAACTTCGTGCACCAGTAGAACAGAACTCTGTGTAGGGCGTTCAAATCAGGTTTATCGTTAAAATCGGTCTTAACTTTAGGACTCCTGCTTGTGGATATTTTTCTACTTTCTCTACTAGATTCCATATCGAAATTTCACCTAAAATACATTTTGAAGTCGCTCATCCCTTCCCTCCAAAAACATTTTTTAGAAAAATATCCATATGTTTGTGAACATGACATTTACTTCTGCAACTTCCGAAGTTAATACAGGAAGATTTTCAAGAAATTACGCCTACCCCAAAACTACCCTTTATGTAGAACCTTTTTCGTTAGTTCTTAATTTTCTCAAAAATGGCTTTATCTACTTTGATTAAAATACCATATTTTTACATTTGCCTGATAAATATCTGCGAATAGATGCGAGGTCTTCCTCATTCTGAATGAACCTTGTAGGTACACTTTTGTATAACTGGTGAACCATAAGAGATATACAAAAGCTTACGTACTATATAAAAATCTGCTATCTCGCTTAAACACAAGTTTATGAGAAAGAAAATGTGTTGTAAATTAATCTTTCGGAGATATTCGTTGTTGTTGGATTGAAGTTTCAAGTACATAATATTTTTTTAGGTGCTAAGTTTCCATTTGTTTGCTTCTCATTGTGTCATGCCAAGAACGGAATATCAAAGATAAGAATATACTGACCCACTGTTTAAAGATTTGACCATCGCTTCAGCTTGCTGTATTCCTCTTGCACCTACAAACAAAATTTGTAATGAAGCTATTTCTGCAAACATTTATCTCGATTAACATGAAGTAGATAGAAAAATAAGCCTTTTCAAGTACACATAGTGGAATCTATATAAAATAAAACGATAGTGCTTTAAAACAAAAAGCAAGTGAATGTAACACAGTTTTTCTCTCTCTTTTCTTTCTTGTTTTGTTTAGTTCATGTTATACACTTTCTTGACATCCTGAATTTAATAGTTAAATAACAACTACAGCAAACGCATGGTTGAATTTGACGTGCATATATTAAATTGTTTGAAATCTGAGCAGGGTTGGCAAATTAGCAGTATTCCTGTTAGAGGTTTTAGCCATTAGCAAATACCATACATTATCAATACAGGAAGCTCGAACGATTTGGCAATAGCCACACGCGACGGTGTTACCATCTAGCGTAGCTGTCAAGACTGTACATATCCGTTGATTTAATTAAATGGAAATGATGCTGTGACTCACGTCCTAATTTGCATTAAAAGGAAAATGAATACGCCAATTTGTGTATTTTCTTTTTAATGCAGATCACAAACAAGACTGCAAGTCTTTATATTTCAAGTGTGCATGGAGTTAATCTTTACAGGGCACACATTATAATTGTTTATATTAGCCCTCATTTAGGCCTATATTAGTGGGAAGAGTATCAACTCCAATAATTATAATTTACGGTTTGAAGCTCAGCGTATGATCATTCAAATGTTTTGGGAGCTGTCGAATACTATTTAATTTTAACATAATTGTCTTGTGCCGAAAATAGAATATCAAGACCTGCCAATGCGTATTTCGAAGAAAAATCTGTCAGAGCTTAGAAAAGCTGAAATCCAACGGGTTTACTGTTCAAACCATGCTTAAAAACACCAGACTTTGAGGTTTTATTTTTCTCTTCTCTTCAGAAGTCTGCAAACCTTTCGAATGAAATGCTATTAGGCACGAATTCCACATTCATTTTGGAATGTAAGAGAGTGCACAGACAAAAAGCATTTGTAACTTACATTTTGAAATTATCTCTAAGCCAAGGCAAACATTGCAAGCAAAGGCATAATGTGACTATAATCATATACAACTATTTAACAAACAGCTGTAATTTTCCATTTGTACTTGATTCTAAAATCACCTTTCAAAAACATTGTTCACGATTAAATTCGAGCACGTTTTAAAAATATATTTAATTACATATATATTTTGTAAACTCCGTAATCGCAAGTTGAAAGCTAGTATATTATATACTTTTCTTTGACTTTCAAAAATGTGCTAAAACCTTCAGATTTTTCTTTTAGTACTTGTAAAAGTCCTTGACATCTAAATGGCAGTTTCTTGTCTTTTTCGTTTTGTCAGGCGCCAAGCAGAAACAAGTTCTATTGACCATAACATGAGAACGTACTCTACATACAGCGATAACAGACCAGAGCTTTCACTCGGGGACGCGAAAAACAAAATTATCATTCAGAAATCTACAGAAGGTGGAGATCCCAGGTATCAGTTCAAGGAGCAATCGGTGTGCATGAATGGAAACGTAATGGCATTCCACAGATCTTGTCTACATTCCAGTGCGGCGTCTTAGTATCCCCCGATTGCCATCTGTCAACAAACGGTGAAAGTTATCCATAAAAATTCGCTTAGTTTCTTTTTAATTGCATAATTTTAGACTCTTCAGGTAAATCGCATACGTCGTCTGTCACAAGTAGACGATAGTCAATTTTGCAATGATCATTTGTATCATTAGGCCAAATGGCTTTTAGGATGCTGCACACTTTACTTTAGCAGTCCATTTTCAGCAAGCATTGTTGCTATTAAAGCCTCATTACTCATAAATTGCTAATTACGTAAATTCAGTTGTCTGATAATCTATAGTATTTTACTGCCCTCTTAAAGGGATATTCAATAATAACTTTTATTGCAAATTTCTTATTATAGCAAACTACAAATTCGGAAAGTTCTGAGTATGGAATTTTTTGGGGAAAAAAGTATATAACCAAGGATTTTGGGTTACTTTTGAACTCGGAAATACACGTAAGAGAGGAAAATTTTACTTCTACCACATATGAGGACAGTCCCAGAAGTACCCGACCTGTCGTATATATAGCGTTTGTTGTTTCAAACAAATGACAATGGTAGAAACTACCAGCCTTATAAAGCTTAAGTTTGAAGTTTGACGATGCTACGTTGTTTAGTAATTGTTTGGCAGCCATTAATAGTGAACGCTCTCAGCGAATTTGTAAACATGGCTAAAACTGCCATCATTGTGTGATACAATACTTTCATTTGAAAGGTCTTAGTCCAACTAATATTAAAGCTGAACTAGATTCTACTCTGGGGGAGTCTGCTGCTTCGTTTACGCAGTAAAATATTGGGTAGCAGTGTGTAAGCGAGGCCGTACGAGCTGCCAAGTCGAACATTGCAGTGTCGACCAAATGAGGCGACCACGCCAGAAATTGCAAATAAAATCCACAACATTTATTGGATGACCGTCGACTGAAAGTGCGCGAACTAGCAGATATCGTAAGCATTTCAAAAAGTGCTGTACATCGCACACTAACTGAAAATTTAGACATGAGAAAGCTGTGCGCAAGATGGGTGCCGCGTTTACACACAATGGAACAAAAGCAGGGTCGTGACCATATTTCAGTCGAGTGTTTGCTGTTTCGCTGCAATAAAGTGGAGTTTTTTTGTCGATTCATAGCCGTGGATGAAACATGGGTTCATCACTTCACACCTGAGACGAAGGAACAGTCAAAACACTGGATTGAAAGGGGAGAGTCGGCTCCAAAGAAGGCGAAGACAGTTTCATCTGCAGGCAAGATCGTGGCGTCAGTTTTTTGGGATGCGCCTGGAATAATTGTCATTGATTATCTTCAAAGGGCAAAATTTTGGCGAATATTATGCAAACTTATTGCAGCGTTTCACTGATGAAATCAAGCAAAAACGGCCGCATTTAGCCAAAAAGAAAGTTCTGTTTCATCACGACAATGCACCAGTTCACACATCTATTATCGCCATGACCAAAATCAATGAGCTAAAGTTCGAATTGCTTCCTCATGCACCCTATTTGCCAGACTTAGACCCCTCTGATTATTTTTTGTTTCCAAAGTTGAAGAAATGGATTGGTGATAAAAGATTTGCTAACAAAGGTGGAGTTTGCAGTTGATGGCTATTTTGCAGAACTCGACGTTTCTCACTATAAGCAGGGTATCGAAGCTATTGAACATCGTCGGGGAAAGTGTATCGAGCTGAAAAGAGACTATGTAGAGAAATAAAGATGTTTTTTCCCAAAATGTTTGTGTTTTTTATGTTAGGTCGGGTACTTCTGGGACAGCCCTCGACCTATGATACAGGAAGTATTGTATTGTATTTCATCCAAGAAGACGGTATCGAAATTTCGCCGTAAATACATGCTTGGAGTTCTCGACATACTCCCTCCCCAAAGCTTTTTCTTTCATTCTTTTTTTTTCTCTCTCTTTTTTTAAGAAAAGTGCCCGTGCGAGTAACATAACTTAAAGTCGCATAAATACCATACTTGGTATTAAGCTCAATATCTTCCGAAGAAACGACAAACATTTTCAAGAAAAATCCCTCCACCCAAAATTACCCTTTACATACAAAGTTTTCTGTTATTTGTATTTACTCGAAAATGGCTGTAACGATTTTGATTGAAATACAGTATGTTTAAGGTACAACATGATTAATAAAAAGTATATCTTCAGTTTTCTGCAAATAGCCTGTGGAGTCCGCTTCATTCGAAATTTGCTTTATATCATTTTATATAGCTGGTAAACTATAAGAACTAGACGAAAGCTTACCGCACAAAAACTGTAGATCGCGTTAAAGCACACAGTGTATGTGAAATACTTTTATGGCATTAACTATTTCCGAGATATTGGTTGTTGGTTTGAACTTCCCAAAACTATATTTTTCTTTAAGTGATTGATAACCATTCTTTAGTCTCTCGTTGAGTAAAGCAGAAATACAAAACTATTACAGAAACTACCTCTTTGATCGAGTGGTCAGTTTCTGGCTTCTCCACACAAAGGTCTCGGGTTCGATTCCCGGTTGGGGCGAGGAAGTTTGCTTTAGCCAGAATCATTCCCTATCCTCCGCAAGAGTCTGTAAGTATGAATGTGGGAGTGAATGTGTGTTCAGTAATTAAAATTAATAAACCAACTTTAAGAAAGCAATAGTTAAGCGAACGATAATACAATGTTTCTCAAGGCAAAGCCCCGATACTATCTTAGAAGTTAAAGGGGGCTACAAATGTGTAAGAAAAACAAACAAAACAATAACAACACACGCTTGGTAGAGGACTTGTCTGGTTGATGCAACGGATGAGGAGCAAGAGTTTAACAATAATGGAGTTGTATTGTGACGTGGATTTGAGATTTAAGTGGCTGGCTCCACAGATTTTGAAAAGAGTGTTTTTCTTGAGAGAGTGCGGGATGTGCAATTGGTTTTGGCAGAGCTTTCTGTGTAAACAGATGGGTGACAGTCGAGGCGGCAGATTCCCGATAGCCAGTGACGTTTACAGTTCAGTGAAATTTAGCCACGCTACAAGCAGCATGCAGAAGTGCGACGTGCGTCGTGTCTTCACCAGACTCTGGCGGAAGGCTTTCAGAAAAGTACGTGTTGTTTTGTTTACATCATGTCGCGCCCATCATGTGCTCTGAGTGGTCCGCCAGTCTGCAGTGTCGGACACAGCGAATTAAAATTAGCTGCCGCAGCATAGTTTTACATAGAAAAAGAAGACCATGGTGTAAAACTCCTGTCCCAATAATTTATTTTCAGAGCCCGCCGTCCTCTCCAGGAATGATACTCGGGCTCTACCGAGCAGGATTATTTTGCATGCCTCCTCTCCTCTCTATTGAAATGATTCTGGTCTGCTGCGCCGAACTACTGGGAAGTATTAATTTAAATTTCGATTAAAACCATTTTGTTAATTTTCAATCTTATCAATTCGATAAAATTTCTAGTTTATGAAGACAATAAAGTGATACTGATGGAAAGTATTACGGTAGCTCAAATGTTATAAAAGTTAACAATCTAATTTTGAGGAAAATACGTTTGTTTCTTGTTTAAGTTACGAGTATACTAATGTCATTTTTAGCTGCTCAAGCTAGAAGTGTAACTATTTGGAAGCATCTTGGAATATTAATATTTGACCTCACTTCAATTTTACGGCTGTTTTTCTTACTCTTGTAATTTTTTTTTTACTTTCTCTACTACGCATAGTGTCGCGGTAATCTCTCGTGTTATCTTATTTGCTGGCGCCTGTTATTGTTTTACTATTTTCAATTTTGGGTTCTTTATCCTCCGGCTAGCTATTATTACTCAGTCGAGCAAATATCTCTTGAACAGGGTGTGTAAACGAAAAGGAGTTGTTACTAAAAGATAACACTGATAAAAGAATTTGTTTTTACACTTTTATTGCCGTCACACATATTTAATATTGATACACGCCTGACTGAAACTGTTATATTTTCGAATGTAACTACAATCACTTATTTTCCGCGCACTATTAATTCGCGTATTTCACATTTTGTAACTAACTTTACGACGCGAGAGATTCTGTAGAATTGCGTAATGTGTACTTAATGAATGCTTCCGTGTAACTCGCGAGAGAGATTTCTTAGAATTGCGCGACGTTTGCCTTGTGAATGATTCTGTAGAACTGCGCGATACTTGTCTTTGGCTCCAGAATTTATACTCCCTCACCCCGATATGGCTAAACATTATAATAGAGCTGCTATTGGTTAATAAAGCGCGCCAGCATTAGCGTCTATTTCGTCAGCCAATCCAAATTAAGAAAGATTCTAAAGAAAGGCACGCTACCCTGACGTGATTTGTTTGTCTCTTCTAATTGATAAACACCTCACCCCCTCGCTTCATTGTTACCCGCTCCTATTGTCAGTTTCAGTGAGGCCGTGTAAACTTATTTCCTAACAATGCTTACAGTTAACAAACATCTCAAATCATTGTCATACAATAATGTTAATTTACACTACATCCACTCTGGCATTCACAGTGTTGTGATATAAAATACTGCCTCAATAGTAAGTAGAAGTATTGTATTCCCCCCAAAAAATTCGATACCAAGATTTCACCGGAAATGTTTTGAGGCCCCCTGAATCCAAACAAAGCATTTTTGGAAACATGTCCGTGTGTGCGTCTGTGCGTCGAAAATTTTAATTTTTTCAAAAATGGCTCTAACGATTTTGATTAAAATATCATATATTTAAGATACTTTCATGACAAATAAAATGTATATCTTTAATTTTCTGGGAATGTCTCCAAAAGTATTCTTCATTGTGAACGACTTTTGCATAACTGGTAAACCATAAGAGATAGACAAAATTTTACTAAACAAGAAATGTAGATCGCGTTAAAATACACAATTTATATCATATACATTTTTTTTTATTGAGTGAACCATTTTCGAGATATTGCTTGTTATTCCCTTAAATTTTCCAATACTTATACTTTTTCTCAAATGGGAATTCGTTATTCATTTTTTTATGTCCTGGACATGCAAAGAGAATGGAATGCGCCACATAGCAACCAGCGTTAAAATATTTGACTATCGCTTAAATACTACCATATTACCCTTACACCTACAAGAAACAAGAAAATTAGCAATAAAATTAACATCTCGATTAACATGAAGCATATGGAGAATAAGCGTTTGTAAAAATAGTTTGTACAAGAGTGGAGAAAGTCATGTGAGTGTAACACATCAGATATATATATATATATATATATATATATATATATTACTTTCAAACGTGTTAACTACTTTAATAACCATATAGATAGATAACATTTTTAGTTACTCTAGTACCTACTTAGGGATAGAGGAAGTAATTTGATTGCATCTAAAAATTTCGATACCGAGATTTCATCGGAAATAACACATTTTGAGGTCTCCTGGATAAAAAAAAGGAAAGAATCTTTAGAAAAAGGTTCGCGCCTGCGTGTTTCTGAACATCATAACTCAAAAACCGAAAATCCGGGTGAATATCAAACTTGGTATTAAGTTCGGCATCTTCTAAGGATGCGACACCAAGATTTACAAGACCCGCCCCACTCATACTACACTTTAGATGGAACGTTTATCATGATTTTTTATTTTCTCAAAAACAGGTAACGATTTTGATTAAAATATCGTATGTTAATAAATTTACATGATAAATAAAATTATATCCCACTTGTAGAATCTGCAAAAGAACTAAACGATAGTGGCCAGAGAAAGTGATGTAAATGTAACGCAAGATTTGTTTTCACTGCATGTTCGTCTTTGGTTTACCAAAATTTTCTGTTGGCATATGTCTCAAAATATTGAACGACCGAAAAAAAGGGTTGAATAATTTATCATTTTGGTTTTTCGTTTCTGGTAATTACATTTTTTCAAGCTAATTTCCAAATTCACTGTGTTATTTCATAATACAAATTAATGGTTATGCTTTTAAGTACATGTGGAACTTTGAACTTAATATTTGTTGAAGATGAAACTTTTCTTGTAAGGCAAAATCAATGAAAAAATAATATCTCTGAGAGAGAGAGAGAGAGAGAGAGAGAGAGAGAGAGAGAGAGCCCAGTAGTAGTCCCGGATGAGCCAATTGTTTTAACGATAATCCTGCCGCTAGGGGCGCTAGTGTCGCTAGTGTCGGTGCGTGCGACGGCGGCGGCGGTAAGTTTGAAAAGCGCCCTGAGCGGTAGGATTATCGTTATTGCAATTGGCTCATCCGGGACTGTTTTCTTTATTTATACTTTGAATACAGTACATTGGATAAAGATATGTATACATAGTTTTGATTAACACGATGTATTATTTGCTTAACATATAAATACAATAAATGGACAATATAGGTAATATTAGGAGAAAAAAAGCACATTAAAATTCATAGTTTTTGTTTGAGGCACTAGGACACACAGATTTCGCGCACAACAATGATTTTAAAGTACGTGGTGCACTTTGAGTCCTCGTCATCGCTGCTGCTGCTATCGGCGGTAAATTGGTGGATAGGTTTGGTGATGCAGGTGACGAGCAGGTGAGAGAAACTTTCGTTGACGAACTCGGTGAAGGTTGGTATATAGATGGGGATGGTAAATTCGTTGTAATGGCTGGTTGAGAAGCATCCTGTGGATGTGACTTTGTTGGTTAGAGCAGGAATGTTGCTGTTGCCGAGGTATATGACGCATAGTGCGTCTTGTTTATGCTGGTGTACTTTGGTAGGTACGCATTTGACGTGGACGGCGTGAGCCCCTTGGACGTCGAGTGTGATGGTGACAACTCTGCTGTTGCGGAAATAGGAGTTGGAGATGCAGAGGATACGGATAGGTGAAGCTGCGTTGAGAATGAGTTGTAGGTTAAGATTGTTCCCCACGGGGACGGGATAGGTTTCGTCGGACATTATTTAGGGTTATATGGGGAGAACGTGACGATGTGACGTTTGAAACCGCTGCGTAGTTTTTCCTCGCCTGCGTATATGATGCAGAATGAGTTAGAGTTGAGTTTGTTGACGAGTTCTGGAGAGGCTTTTGCAAATCTTGTTGGTAGGAAAACTTCTGTGTCGTTGTCGAGTTTGGCGACGAGCTTTGTACCGTGAACGGTGTCGATTGTTTTGACGCCGACGACGCGATATGGTACGTGTTGTTGAAGCGTAGATACGCTGAGAGTGTGGGCGCTGCTGGAAAGTTCTTCTAGCTCTTTAAGGACGTCCTGTGACATTCTGACGGCACAGATGGCAGTTTTTGATAAACGGGGGAGGGCCGTCTATATGAGTGGTTTGATGAGGAAGGTTGTAGTGTTGTTTACACCTGCGATAAGGTGCGCAAACTACCTGTGCGTCTGCGGGAAGTTGGTTCCACACAAGGTCGACGTCGCTTGGGGGATAACGTTCGAAGATGTATATGCCGTTCTGCAGCAGCACTTGGCGTTCCCTGGGCAGTAGCAGGCGGATTCTTCGTCCGTTATCGAGATACCGAAAGAGCACGATGAAGCAGTTCATGTGGTGTTTCTAGCGGAGTACCTTCGAAGGAATTGCTGAATTTGCTTGTTGAGATGATCGAGGTCTTCGTAGAAACCGTGTTGACACTGCGTGCACAGGAGGGTGAGACGGTGCTTAAGTTCGCAGCTGCACGTTTGGTGAAAGCAAAACGAGCAGTGGAAGTCTTTACACGACGGTCCTGGCATTCCCCACGGCTGGCTAGCACCGAATGAAGGGGTAAAGAATGCGCGTGCATAAATATAACCCAACTGCCGGAAGCAGGAAATCACTGGTGGGGGAAAAGTTCGTTGGAGATATACCACATCAGGGGAAGCACTGGTGGGGGAAAAGTTCGTTGGAGAAACACCACATCAGGGGAAGCAGTGGTGGGGGGAAACGTTCGTTGGAGGTTGGCTACATACGCCGGAAGCGCTTAGCGATTATTGCACAACATCCGCAGGAAAAACACTGTGTCCGTTGATTTAACGGTTTTCGTCTTGGAGGAGAACTCTGTTTTTGAACGGTGCTGAACATGCAAACGACCAAATCAGGGGAAAGCACTGGTGGGGGAAAAGTTGGTTGGAGATATACCACATCAGGGGAAGCACTGGTGGGGGAAAAGTTCGTTGGAGAAACACCACATCAGGGGAAGCAGTGGTGGGGGAAACGTTCGTTGGAGGTTGGCTACATACGCCGGAAGCGCTTAGCGATTATTGCACAACATCCGCAGGAAAAACACTGTGTCCGTTGATTTAACGGTTTTCGTCTTGGAGGAGAACTCTGTTTTTGAACGGTGCTGAACATGCAAACGACCACATCAGGGGAAGCACTGGTGGGGGAAAAGTTCGTTGGAGAAACACCACATCAGGGGAAGCAGTGGTGGGGGAAACGTTCGTTGGAGGTTGGCTACATACGCCGGAAACGCTTAGCGATTATTGCACAACATCCGCAGGAAAAACACTGTCCGTTGATTTAACGGTTTTCGTCTTGGAGGAGAACTCTGTTTTTGAACGGTGCTGAACATGCAAACGACCACATCAGGGGAAGCACTGGTGGGGGAAAAGTTGGTTGGAGAATTACCACATCAGGGGAAGCACTGGTGGGGAAACGTTCGTTGGAGGTTCACTACATCCGCCGGAAGCGCTTAGCGATTACTGCACAACATCCGCAGGAAAAACACTGTGTCCGTTGATTTAACGGTTTTCGACTTGGAGGAGAACTCTGTTTTGAACGGTGCTGAACATGCAAACGCCGTGAATGTGATCGGGTATGATATAGGATGCTTCGCGACCCAAATGCGGGAGCGAAGGGCGCGAGATGTTTGGGTGAGGTGCGGTTGGAACGCTGGTAGAAATACATGCGCACTAAGGACTATTTTGTGAGATGCGCAGTGCGAAATGGGTGTTGAGGAAATGATGAACCTCGAGGAATGTTCTAAAATTGGCGCACCGTATGTACTTGGTGAACTGCGTGAAATTCATGTCATGTAAGGGAACGTTGGAGGCATGGTTGTGAAGCATGTACTTGTGGTATGCCATGATTTGATTTTGCACGTCCGTCTCTTCCTTCTTTTTGTGATACATGATGTCGGTAATGATGCGCTGCAGGGTATGCAACACGTGCCATTCTTGTTGGTTGAGCGTAACGGATGCGCCTTGCGGTTCTTTGAAAACGAGCTTTAGCTTTCCGAACACAAACTTAAACACGATGGTGACGCTGTCGCTGAACTGAAATTGCTGTAGACGTCCCTGCGGGTCATTCAAGCGTTTGTGAATGATGGGGATGGCTTCGACGAGTTTGTGCCACTGCGAGGAACTCATGACGACTGCGTTGTGCTGTCCACATTTGGCAATGGTGACGACGAGATGGTGCGGTGGCCGGGGGGAGAATCCCACACTGACGAATTTAGTTTGTTGCGGGTTGAAGAAGTAGATATCCGCCAGAGGACCCACAACTGCACTGTGTTGGAACTGTGCTGGCGGAGCAGGGCTGTCGGGATGCTGTTGGAGGTCGAAGATGGGTAGTTTCCTTTTTTCCCCGGGTTTTGAGGTGGTTGGGGTTTGACATCCGGTTATACTGGAACACACAAAACAATAATAATAATAATAATGTGAGGGATAGAGAGATAAACGGGATAGAAAAAAAGCAAGCTAATACATAGGTGCGAACCTACCTGGTCGGCGTGCTGCATGGCAGCAGGACTGTATCCGCGTGCTGCATGGTACACTCTGAATGAGGCGAGCGGCACCGTGACGTTGCTTTTTATATGAGCAGGAGCGTCTTCTGAAAGCACGTGCAAGACGATGGATTAGCTTAGATGTGCTGAATAGTGACACACACACACACACACACACACACACACACACGTACTCACCTTCAAGGGTTGACAAGTTTGCCGAGCGGCAGAGCACTTTGCGCGGCATGCGTTTTTGAACGTTTTGCGAATGACGACATCATTATGCGCGTGATTGCTGACGCGAAATTTTGAGAAGAATGTATGCTTAGGTAAGCCGGAGCAGCGGTGGGTGAGGTAGGCGATGACGTAATGACCGCACGTGGTGCTGTCGAAACCTTGCAGCCTTCTGGCGTTGGTGGACCAACGCGTCCCGCAGACCGAATTTAAGAACCGGAGAAAATGGGGCGAAAGCGGTCCTATGCCGTAACTGTCAAAATATTCTGCACGCGAGTTTTTGTCCACAAAGATGCAAACCCAGTGTTGCCCGGATTTGGTGCTGGGGTCGGTGTTAGCCACTAGCGCCAAGGGAGGCGTTCGAATGCTGTGAAGTACGGGTAGTTTATCGCAGGGGTAGACGCCTAAAAAGTGAGAGCGCGTAGAGGGGCATGTCGATAGAAACCGTTGAATTTGAAAGGTGTTCATGATACCAAAATGGATCGGTTGGCGTCGATTTCGACCGTGCGATGTATTTCCGCTAGCAGCAGAAGTATGACCGGTTCTGTCAATTTATCGGCAAAACCGATGCTTATAGAGACGGTTCCGTGGCGCTGACCCGAGATGTGAGACTCGTTAGCGCTCATGTCTGCAGTGAGATCGAAAACCATTATCGTATACCCTTGCGGGTAGGTTTCTCTGGAGATGGAGTGTCCCTCGTCCTTGAAATGAATGCCTAGGCCGTCCTGCAGGGTTTGAAAGCATTGCAAATAGTGTCCCTTTGTAAAGTCGGGTTGCAGAGGTTGGGAGGGAACGGGTTGCCCGTTCACGTAGAGCTGAAAGAAGTTCATTTTAAAATGTTTCAAGTTGTACGGATTTGAGTTAAAATGGCCGGAATAGGCCTTGTCGGTGACCATGGCTACTACCACTCTCCTTGGAACTTGCCCTACGCACACGTCGCTAAACGTCATTGCCCTGGACTCCTTGGGGATGCTGAGAGCGTGAAAGCTGACGTCTTTGAGATGGTACTTTGCGTTGCCCTTTGCGAGCACGGCCTGGTGCGCGAGCTTTATGGTCGGCGAGGGCCGCACCGATTTTAAGCGCAGCGTGGCAGACACGATGTCGGCGTACCCCTTAAAGGTATCTACGTCGGAAAACAGATAAAACTGGGGAGAGGCGGGAGTGAGCTTGACGGTCATGCTAACGTTGTTCAAAAGCAGCTTCTCCTGTCTAAAAAGAGCGTTGGACAGAGGACCGATGAGCTGCACGACGTTGCTCCCTTTGGTAAACCCCTGACGCCACTGAAAGCCCGCATTGGCGATAAAAGTGTCCATGATGCCTGCCGTGTCCTTTCTCCAGAGGGTAGATTCTAGTTTGGTGTTCATGGCATCTTCGGAGTAATTGAGAAGCGTCTCGAGGTAGGTTCTATAGGGGTAACCGGCTTGCGGCATGGAGACGATGATGTTATTGAGGGTTACCTCCATCTGTTGAAACAGGGAATTTAAGGCGTTGTTGACCAGAGTGGCGTTAGCGTCAGCGTTTAAGGCCTCTCCTTTGTCATCTACAACGCGCACCATGAGTTCGAGTACGACGTAGGTCAAGTCTAGGTAATCGTCCGCATTTCCGGAATAATGAAAGGTGATGGGGGCATTTTTCATTAAAGTGTTTTGAGGGTTTAGGTATAGGAACCGTGACTCCTCGATGCTCATCTGAACCGGCACCTCTGTAAAGAGGTCCAGTTCGGAACTCATGTGGACGGTCGCGTCTGCCATTACGAAAATACGTCTTGCACCTTGCGCCTACCGCGTTTCAGCTTGGACTGCTTGCTCTTTCCGGATTTGCTCGGTTTTATTCTCTTGAGACGCCTGGCGCCGGAACCGAGCATGGCACCGAGCTTTTCGTCGGCTTTTCGTTTTAAATTGTATCCGGACTCCTTGAGCCTCCGCTGGAGCGCTTGCTTCGGCGCTGCTCCCGCCACAGTCACATCGGACAGAACGTGGGCGCCCGCCTTTAAGGCCTCCTTTCCGACTGCTTTTGCTCCGCTCTTTAAAAACGGTAGCAACCTTCTGAAGAGTCCTCCGAGGGCTGAAAAGAGACCGCTGCCTCTTTGGTAGCGCTTGCCCCTGTAGAGAGCGAAATCGCGATGGTGGAACGCGCCGCCGGTCTGATTGAGGTAGTACCGCGTTACGGCGTGCACGTCCATTACGCCTGTTTCGGACGAAAAGCGAGAACTACAGTAGAGGAAAATCCGTCGGCGAATGGCAAGAGATCGCCGTAACCGTTCCTTAAATCTATGCTGACCGTCTTGAAGTCCTGCTGAATCAAGGGTACCCAATTTTGGGGAAAAAACGTCTTTTCGTCGCTCATGTAAGTGTTGTTGCTTCTTTCGTATTCCACGGCCGCGCTCTGTATGACTTGGGCGAAGGTGTCGCCCACGACTTGCGGGGACACTAGATTACAGTAGACGAACATTTCGTAAGGAAACCCCATATAAGGATCTACGGGGCGTTTAGCAGCTTTTTCGAGAATGACGTCGACGTAGGGATCGAAACCCAACATTTTTGCCATAGCGGGCGTCAAGAGCAAACTGTGGATGCGGTGTAGAGGCCCCGGAGGGTCCTCCGATTTTGAAACGTCTCGTTTGGGTCTGACGGAACGAGCCGCCGCGGGTTTCTGCTGCCCCGAAGCCCGGGGCTTCGGTTTCGGTTTCGGCTTTGGTCTCTGGCGGGGCGCATCGTTGAGAGCTTCGTATTCGCCGACCGCGTACGGTACGACAGCGCGCGCGACATTTTCCACAAACCCGTCGAACGGAATGTCGGGTAGTGGTTCGGGGTGGGCGACGGCGGCATTCACGCCCGCCGTCTGCTTGCGCTCGTCGAAGAGGAAGAAGTTTTCCACGTGCAAGTGTTCGAGTAGAGCGGCGTTGACGAGGTTCACCAAGTCTTTGGGATTGTGCACGATGCCTTGCGGCATTTGCAAACTGAATTTGGAATGCGTGGGGAGGAGCGTCATGGTGTACTTGGTGCCCGCCAGACGGGCGTCGTCTGGCGAAAGGTTATAAAATTTCACCGGATACCTGACCTTTTGCAGGGCGACCTCCCATTCTCCCTGCAGAACGATTCTCTCGGGCAAGATGTTAGAAAATCTGGCCGTGGTGTTGTCGGTAAAGTGTTCCATGGAAGCGTTGCTCACGAGGGTGATGGAGAAGGGCTCGGTCTTAATCATGTCGAATCGACGGTCGAAGCCAGAACCCACGAGTTAAACTTTGCCGGATACCCCTTCCACTTTACCAAGACCTGCTTGCGGCGCCCTCGGCCCTTGGTCTGTAAAACGCGCTCGATCTTAAACGTCCGAGGTAGCGCGACCTTTTGTAGCTCCTGGGTGTAAAATGCGCCGTCTATGGCTTCTCCGGCCAGATCCTTCAACTTATATACCACCGGCCGACCGCGCACCACCTCGGCTATCCGAAATATTTCGTCCGTCCAATTCTGCTCGTAGCCCTTGTCGAATTTCATTTTTTCTTTAGAGATGCGCACGTGATCGCCGACGGAAAATGTGGGTTTCCCTGCGCGAGGTAGGGTCCTATTACCGTAGAGATTGCGGTACACTCGTAAAATGTTAGACTCGTTCACGTCCTTCGGAGCCATTTTTATGGACCTGTGATGCGAGCTATTGTACGATCGAGTAAGGCCGGAAGGACTTCCAGGTATCTGTAACTGTTTTTGTGCGTGAAATACCTCCACATCTTGGTTTTTAAGGTGCGGTTGAAGCGCTCCACGACGCTGGCTTTAACGTTATTTTTGGTTGTGTAATGTTTCACGTCGTGTTTCTTCAGAAAGTCGCGAAAAGTCTTGTTGGTGAACTCGGTCCCCTTGTCCGTCTGGAGGACCCTGGGTACGCGTCGGGAGAATATGGAGCGAAACGCTTGCGCGACCTCGGTACCCAGCTTCGATTTCAGGGGCACGGCCCAAGCATATTTGGAAAATACGTCGATAACGGTCAGAATGTACACGTAAGGTTTGTTATGTTCCCTCACGCTGTTCATGACGTTTAGATCGGCCTCCCAAAGATCGTCCATATTCGTCACGTGATAACATCTGGTGGGGAACCGCTTTCTGACCGGCTTGTGCAGAGTGTAACTGTCCCGGGTTCGAAGGAAGGACTCGATGTTCGCCTTAGACGCACCCGTGGCCTTTCGAAGGGGCTCGACCGCGCCCAAACCGGCATAGTGTTCCGGTCTGGCATAGTATCGCCTTAGCGCCTTCCATTCCTTCATGCTTTACTTGTACAGGGGTTGCCAGACGCTTGCGAAAATGGTACGACGCGGAAGGCGATTTCGATTTCTTTTTCGGAGTGGCAGGGTTCGCCCTCTTCTTTTTGCGAGGCGAGAGGAGGTTGACCTTTATGGTTCGGGGTTCGACCTCCTGCTTCACCGGCACGCGCTCGTGCACGTCTTCGTAATCGTCGTCGTCGTCGTCGTCGCCCAGGAAGGGCTTTCTGACTTGTGCCACGAGATCGAGGTAGTTGTCCAATTTATGTTTTACGAGCCGCCACTTTTCGTCGGCAGAGAGCTTCGCGCTCTGCAGGTTCCGAATTTCTTTAGCCAATCTGGATACGGTGCGGTCTACAGCGTGAAGCCTGTCGACGGTCTTCGGTTGCGGCGCAACGAGGATCTGCCTGCCGTACTTCATCCTGTTAATTTCGACACTAGCGCGCCGCCGAGCGAAGCCAAGACGGGTAGGAGGAATGCCGGCAAAAAACCTCCTTTTTGAACCAAGATGCTCTTCTTCTTCTTCAGAGCAACCCGTTTATCCGTCAACTTCCTCCAAGAAGCCTTGTGCTTCTTCAGGCGACCCAAGCACTTTGCGGGAAGTTGCACGTGACCTCTGCACACGTTGAGCATGCATTCGCTAATGGCCTTGATCAGATCGCCGTCGGCATTTTTTAACAACTTTTTGCGCAGAGGGGCCTTCGCCTTGGCCAGAGCCGCCAAATTGCCGTGCTGTCTCGCTATGCGAGGACTGGTCAGCGTCGCGAGCCTTGACCTACCTCTAGCCATGCTTGCGCGATAATGACGTTCGCCCCGAAAGCGGTACTTTTTATTTAGACTCGACGGCCTCGGTCGGGGCGAGACCCTGCCGGGATAATATAGAACGAAACGAAACCCGAGTCCTCTCGGCGGCCTCAGTTGGGTACGAAATAAGAGAGGTTTTCCCCCGGCAGCACGCCGGTTCGATACCTGTATCGGGCGGGCGTGTACTGAGTGCAGTCCAGCACGAGATACCCGTGAGGGCGTTCGGTGGCCTTCTCGAAGGCCTCCAAGAGAAACCTAGAGTTCCTGGGTTCGATCTGCTGGCACAGTCTCTCGATCTGCATCTTGTCCCGGTTGTTCTTGAAGACCACGACGTAGTTCGCATTCAGAGAGATGTTGCGATATTTCTGACCCTGCGGAAACACGTTCTGCAGGATGTAGACGATGCCGAAGCGCTTGTGATGGGAGTCTCTGGTGAAAAAATTGGACACGTCCTTCCCGCCACCCTCCACCATCAGATCGTCGAGGACGACGAGGTCGTTCTCGCCCACCGAAGCAAGTTCGGGTATGCCCGCGTGGGTCTCGCAGCGCAGAGCCGAGGGTTCGAGTCTCGGCGAATACTCCGGAGGGTGGCACCACAGCACCCTCCTGGGGCGCACGTCGAACATCCGGTGCGCGTGGCGCAACAGGTTTTTCACGAAGGTCGACTTGCCGCAGCGCGACGGCCCCGCCACGAGCATCGTGCTGGGAAACTCGAATCGCCGCAGGTCTCGGGGACCGGGCATCGTCTCCTCGGGGGTGCCCGGTTCGAAATGACTTTGGCGCGGCTGCGGACGTCTCATTTATGCGTTCCTCTTGAACCCGTAGGGATAGGAATCGTGATCGCCGGCGAGCACGCGCTTGTTGACCACCATCCTAAACGTCTTCGAGCTGGGTTCGGTGACGACCGTCCAAGACGGTTTCCGCGAGATCTGCGTGCCCTCCAGCTTCACCGCGCGGTCGTTGTCCCTGAGCACCACGTCGCGAATCACCTCCGCGTTCACCAGCTCCAGGTTGCCCGAATTGAGCGTGATCCCCTTCACCTTGCACACCGAGAAGGTCTTGCCCGTCTCGGGGCAGACGATCTCCATGCAGTAGCTTTTGGGCCCCGTGGAGGCGAACCGGGCGATGTAAGAGCCCCTCCCGTACTTCTCCAGCTCGTCCGTCATGTCCCCCAGGAGGCGTCCGACGGACGGCGTCCAGTCGCCCGGAGCGGCGGCGACGACGACGGAATCGGTGTCGAAGTAGCAGACCCGTTCTCCCAGCCTCTTGAGGTAGGAGTAGAGCACCAGGCGCGCGTGAGCCGTGGTGTAGGCCGCCAGCACGGCGTTGGCGGCGGTGTTGACCTTGCGGCACTGCTCGCGGTACCTCCACACCGCGTACACGATCCGGTCGGTGACGGGCACGTAGGTCTGCACTTCCACGCCCGGGTCGTTGAGCAGCTCCAGGAGGCGGTCGTACCGGTCCACCAGCTCGCACGTGGGGAGGTTTTCCCTCTGCCCCAGTTTGCCCCAGAAGCTGTTGAGCATCAGCTTGGCCAGCTCCCGCCTGCCGGGGTTGGCGGCGACGGCCTGGGGATCCAGGGCGACGCCTTCGTGTTCGAAGAATTGCTCCACGTACTGCTGCTTTGCGGCGGGGTCGTCGCAATCCGAGGGCCATCCGGAGGCTTCGGTCTTGATCTTCAGGAACTGATTCACGTAGTCCTCGAAGAGACCCTTGGCTCCGGTGGTCGGATCGTGCCGCACCACGTCGTACTCCCAGATCTCGTGGACCCTGAGGAGGCGGTACCCCTCCTCCAGAGCGAACTTCATCTCGTCGACCACCCAGGTACCCAACAACGCCCTCTCGCGCTCTCCGTGGTGGCACTCGTCTTGGTTCTCCGCCTCCGCGCAAGCGCGGCATAGCGGGAACATGAGCTTGCCGCCAATGCGCGCCGGTAGCACCGGGTGGTACAGGTGTTGCGGCGGTAGAACCTCGCACTTCACCAACCCGCCCCCCACGTCTTCCAAGCGCGGGAATCGATCCACGTGGATCTTGGGATGGCCCGCGGGGTAGGGTTTCGTCTTGTTCACGTACGGGTACAGGCTGCACACGTCGTAGTAGTAGATCTTGCTATCCCCCTTCGCCTCGCAGTACGTCTTGGTGCAGTTGGTGCGACCTCCGTAGAAGGCGTCTCTGGGGTTCAGGGGTTCGGGTACCGGAAAGTCCCTTGCGTGGCGCGCGAGGTCCTGGTCGGCGTTCGTCGCGGCGTCGAACTCGCACTCCCACATTTCCACCACAGCGTAGCCGGCGGCCTTGATCTTGGCCGTGACCTTCTCGGTGCTCTCTAACCTGGAGGCCATGGTTTCGTGTCCCGAGTTGTATATCGCCGCATGGCGATTGTGAAAGCACCGCCTGCAGCCGTGGTAAAAGCACCCGTGGAAAAAGTGCGCGGTTTTTTCGGCCTCTCTGTACCCGTCCACCTTGTGCCCCACGATTTTAACTTCGCGTCCTCGCATGGCGTGCTGGATGACGATGCGGTTTTGCATCTCTAGCCAAGTTAGCCATATGCATGCGGCGCGAGACTGCCGGTCCGCTAGTCGATACCCGCCCGCTGGCAAGAGGGCAATTTTTTTAAGCGGCATGAAGCGCTTTCTATACACGCACATGCACGCCTGCGCGATGGTGACGCATTCTCTGAACGGGTCTATTCCGTTCTCGTCCAAGAATTCCCTTCTGAATTTGGAAACTCCCTGACTCAGTAGAAATACGTCCATCTTGCAATACGCCACCATTTCCGCCCTCATGTCGAAGACGTGCCCGGAGGACGCCTTTTCTTCGTGCCACTGCTCGAAGGCTTTCCGACCCTCCGCCGACATGCCCTCAGGGCAGTAATGCCTTTTGTCGGGAATCGAACCCACGTACCGCTCGTTTTCCTTCGTGTTAAACAGGTACGGGAAATAACCTTTGCATTCCTTCAATCCGAAGGTCTTGGAAAAGCGGGAGAGTGGCATGGGTATGAAGTTGAGCGAGTCTAGAAATGTGACGTCACCGTACCTCATCCTGTAGATCTTGCTCCCGTTCATGATGAGCTCCGGGATCCAGTCTAAGTGCGCCACCATGTACTTTAATAGAAACTGCCCGTCGTAAGCTCTGAGGTTATGCGCCACGACGTAGACGTCCCAGGCTTCGAATCTCGCCTGCGCGATGTGCTCGAAAAGCTGCTTCACGGGTTCGTCCGTGAACACCCATTCTTTGCAACCGCATTCCATGCAGTATGCCGTCTTGCGGCGTTCGTCGATGCAGTGCGGGCAGGCTTGGTACAACACGCACAAGTTAGGTACATGCTCGTATGTGTCCTTTTTGCCGGTATATGGAATGTTTTGCGTGCATTCGAAGTCGATGAACATAAACACGTACCGGTTTCTTTTGTTCTTTGCGGCGTACGGCTGCATATAGCACATGTGGCTAGAATTCACGTGTGTCTTGCAATGATAGCAGTACTTTTCCCCGCACTGGTGCGCGGTTTTTCTGTACCTCGCATTCACGAGCTTGTTGCAAGACGTGCACACCTTTTCTACGTCGCACACCGACAGCGCCTTTGGGTAAAAAACGCCTTTCTTTGCGTGGTTTGCAAAGCATGTCGGTCCCTTAAAATCTCTGTTGCACCCGGCGCAGCGTATGTAGGCGTCGAATCGCGCATCGCACTGCTGATGGCATTTAGCGCACCCGGCGTCGCACCTGTGAAATTCTTTTTTGTGTGCCGAGGGATGATGACACCGGCGGCAATACGATTTGCATTTAAAGCACTTGTGAAGGTTCACGATGGCGTTAAAGTGCCCGGCGTGGAGCATGACGTCGATGTATTTATCGCATTTCTTATCCGACGCGTACAGCACGTGCTTCCCCGTATGATCGCCAAACACCGTCACAGCGTAGCCCTTTAACGCAGCGTCAAAGCGTCTGACGTCATCTATGGTGCAGCCGTCGTGGCCTTGACCGATGCTCGCGCACAAGGCTACGGCCTTCGATTTTTGCAGATAGTCGGAACGCGTCATCGTTCTGTAGTTGACGTCGCGATCCACTTTGGCTTTGCCTACAACGATGGCTCTTGCTAAACACAAGTTGTCTTTGTTGGCTATTTCGACAATGCCTTTATTGCCCCTACAGGCATCGCAAGGTTGGTGGCACGAACCCGAGACCTCCCTGGTCCACACAAACGTCACGTGAAGAGGCCCGCTTAGCAAGAATTGTTGGTTACTTTGCATTACTTTTTCGATGCTTCCAACAATGACATCCGCATTCAATTGGTCTACGCGCCTAACGCTCATGTTGAAGGCTTTGGACGTCTCCTTTTCGTCTGTTATGGATATGCCTAAATATCCGGGTTCGTTTTCTAACAGGTTCTCTTTCGCAAAGTTTAGAATATCGTTAAACAGATGCGATACCCATTGCTCGGGGTTGACATCTCTGGGGACCGGGTTTACGGTAATTTGAGACTCTGTAAAACCGGAAAAAAGCTTTGGCAGCGTTCTCTGCTTGTGCCCTATAATTTCGAACGTAGGCTGCAAGGTGTCATCGCGACTTCCCCCGGATTGCATCTCCATCTTATCGTCCGAATGCGCCGATCGCTCTTTCCCCTGCAAAGTGCTGCTGCTATTTTGTTTTTTTTAGTTTAAACTATTTTTCGTCAAATAGAACGATTTTGTAGAAAAACTCCCGCTATCGCAACGCTTCACTACGGGCGTTTGCTCTTAGCACAGGGTTTTTATAAGCTCGCTTATCAAAAACGCTGTTTCATTATGCGCGTCGAGTTAAATGCCTCGTTTCGCAACAAAATTGTTACGTTTGTAAAAAAAACGCTGTCATTCTGCCACTATCCACCACTGCACGACCACCACTGCAATAAGGCTGCATAAACGCTGACGAGTTTCCTTTTCTCACGGTCGTGTTACACACGTCGGCATACTTCCTTGTGCAGTGCTGCGCATGCAAAATGACAAGCAAGCAAGCAGCGTTTTAACGTTTATGTACACTCGCGTCAGTACAATTTTTTAAAACTAACAACGCCGTGTGTGGTGTTTTTGTGTTGTGCAGTGCATACGTGTTATGTAAAATGCGAGAAATAAAAAGAAGCAGCAGATACTTCCTTTCTAAGGAGTAACACCAACTGTTGAATGAAAATTCTCAAGTGTTAACGTTCGTATCACCTCTAACCTCTGTCTCTTATAGGTGAGTACGAAAGTTTATTTTCATATCCACTTATTTTTAATCCGGTTAAACTTTTCGGGGAATGGTTGCATCCGAAGGGACGCTATACACTGGCCTTAAAATTCTAAATTCTTTCCAACAACATGGCGGGGCAAGAACTGAAAAGCCACATGCTTTTAAAAAGAATGCTAAGCATTGTACAATTCGAACCATTTATAACAAATATCTCGGAAATGGCTGACGTCACAAAAACGTTATTTCAAATAAATTGTGTGTTTTTTTTAAAACAGATCTAAATTTTTTTGTATTGTATGTTTTTTCTCAAACCTTAGCAGTTATACAAGATCGTAGAAAATTTCTTCCGAATCAAGAGGACTTCGCAGGCTATTTCCGCAAAATTCGAGATATACATTTTATTTTTCATATAAATGACTTTAATATATGGTGTTGTAATTAAAATCGTGAGAGGCAGTTTTAGAAAATAAAACATTTCGGAAAATAGTTCATGTAAAGGGTAGTTTTGGGTGGAGGGACTTTCTTGTAAATCTCTGTGTCGTAACTTTTTGGAAGGTACTCAACCTAAATACCAAGTTTTAGTATTTATCCGACTTTTCATTTTTGAGTTATGCTGCTCTGACACATACACACAGAATTTTCTAAAAATGTTTTTTATTCAGGGGACCTCGAAACAAGTATTTAGTTTTTCCGGTGAAATCTCAATATTGAATATTTGGATGCAATGCATACCTCCTCTACCTACTATTTTACGTGGTAGAGAAAGCCCCCTAAATCAATATTATTCCATGCAGTTGTGAAATGTGTTTCAGTGGGGTGAATAAAAATTAGTTTGTTGGTATCGTTATCACAGTACTGTTTCACTTGTGATATACCGTTCTCTTTGTATCAAAATGAAAAAAAGAAAAGTTAAAAGAATGACGTTTTTTAGTGAGAAAGGTCTAAAGCTTTTAAACATTAAAATCAACATGGAAACTTTGTAAATAGACAACGCCTCAAAGTGATACTAATACACATAGATTGTGTGCTTTAACGTTCTTGTAAATAAGGCTTCGTTTCCTACGGTTTAACACTTTGTACAAAGGACATTCACAATGAGACTACTTCACAGCTATTCCCAGAAAATTGAAGTTATACATTTTATTTGTCGTGCAGATATCTTAAACATACCGCACCGTAATCAAAAGGGGTTAGAGCCGTTTTTAAGACAATAAAAATAACGAACTTTCTCCCGCTAAACGGGTAGTTTGCGGTGTGGGAATTTTCTTGAAAATCTACGGTTTGTTAAATTTTTACTTTCTCTACTACGTATAGTAAGTAGGGGAAGTATTGCATTCCACCCAAAAATTCGATACCGAGATTTCACCGGAAATACGTGTTTTGAGACCTCCTGAATCCAAAAAAAGCATTTTTGGAAACATGTCCGTGTGTGTGTCTGTGTGTGTCTGTGAACAGCATAACTCAAAAACGAACAGTCGGATAAGCACCAAACTCGGTATTTAGGTTCAGTATCTTCCAGACATGCGACACGAAGGTTTTCAAGAAAATCCCCCCCCCACCCCAGACTACCCTTTACATGGAAGATTTTTCGAAAATGGCTCTAACGATTTTGATTAAAATATCGCATGTTTAAGATAATGTTATGAGAAATGAAATGTATATCT
Organism: Deroplatys truncata; assembly: GCA_030765065.1. NCBI lineage: Eukaryota > Metazoa > Arthropoda > Insecta > Mantodea > Mantidae > Deroplatys > Deroplatys truncata. The sequence continues at coordinate 73,467,167 of CM060981.1, read as the reverse complement.
CGAATTTTCTGGGAATGTCTCCAAAAGTATTCTTCATTGTGAACGACTTTTGCATAACTGGTAAACCATAAGAGATACACAAAATTTTACTACACATAAAATGTAGATCGCGTTAAAATACACAATTTATGTCATATACATTTTTTTAGTTGAGTGAACCATTTTCGAGATATTGCTTGTTATTTCCTTAAATTTTCCAATACTTATACTTTTTCTCAAATGCGTTATTCATTTTTTACTTTCTCTACTACGTATAGTAAGTAGGGGAAGTATTGCATTCCACCCATTAATTCGATACCGAGATTTCACTGCAAATACATGTTTTCAGAATCACTGAATCCAAAAAAAAAAGCATTTTTGGAAACATGTCCGTGTGTGTGTCTGTCTGTGTCTGTGTGTCTGTGTGTCTGTCTGTCTGTGCGTCTGTGTGTCTGTGAACAGCATAACTCAAAAACGAACAGTCGGATAAACACCAAACTTGGTATTTAGGTTCAGTATCTTCCAGAGATGCGACACGAAGGTTTTCAAGAAAATCCCCCCACCCCAGACTACCCTTTACATGCAACATTTTTCGAAAATTTTAATTTTCTCAAAAACGGCTCTAACGATTTTGATTAAAATATCATATGTTTAAGATATTGTCATGACAAATAAAATGTATATCTCGAATTTTCTGGGAATGTCTCCAAAATATTCTTCATTGTGAACGACTTTTGCATAACTGGTAAACCATAAGAGATAGACAAAATTTTACTACACAAAAAATGTAGATCGCGTTAAAATACACAACTTATGTCATATACGTTTCTTTTGTTGAGTGAACCGTTTTCGAGATATTGCTTGTTATTTCCTTAAATTTTCCAATACTTATACTTTTTCTCAAATTCGTTTATTCATTTTTTTTATGTCCTAAACATGCAAACAGAATGGAATTCGCCACATAGCAACCAGCGTTAAAATATTTGACTATCGCTTAAAAGCTACCAATTAGATTGTACAAGAGTAGAGAAAAAGTCATGTCAGTGTAACACATCAGTTTTTTTTTGTACGCTACTATTTTAGTGTGTGTGTGTGTGTGTGTGTGCGCGCGCGCGAGTACGTGCCTAGGATCCGTGCGCCACAAGCCAAAACGACGACGTTATAGAAAAACTTTATCATTTGCCTACCGGCCAGGGACAACCGCTAAAAAACCTGAAAAAAGCTCTAAGAGTATTCTAACGCTTACCGATCTGGAAAACCCTTGAAAACAAGATAGTACACTTTTGAGATATTGCTTGTTATTTCCTTAAATTTTTCAATACTTTTTTACTTTCTCTACTACGTATAGTAAGTAGGGGAAGTATTGCATTCCGCCCAAAAATTCGATACCGAGATTTCACCGGAAATACACGTTTTGAGACCTCCTGAATAAAAAAAAAAAAAAAAAAAAGCATTTTTGGAAACATGTCCGTGTGTGTGTGTGCCTGTCTGTGTGTCTATCTGTCTCTCTCTGTGTGTGTGTGTGTGTGCGCGAGTACGTGCCTAGTATCCGTGCGCCGACAAGGTAAAACTTCATCATTTGCCTTCCCGGCAGGGCCAACCGCTAAAAAACCTGAGAAAACCTCGAAAATTAGAAACGCCTTCGTCAACCAGTACAGAAAACGCCTACCAACCAGGGAAAACCTATGAAAAAGCAGAAAGAGCTTGCATTCGTTTACCAACCGCAGAAAACTCCCAAAAAAAAAAAACTAGTTATTTTTTAAAAAAAAAGGAAAAAGACGAATAATATAAGTATGGTAGAAACAGCTTGCATTCGTCTACCAACCAGAGAAAACCCCCGAAACACTAGTTATTTAAAATTGCTGATGAGTTCTGGATAGGCTTTTGCAAATGTTGTTGGTAGCAAAACTTGCCTTTTCCATCACCTCCAACATACCCCACTCCCACACCTTTTTTTCTTTCCACCAATCATAATCTCTCTTATTCTCGCCAATCAGCAACTTTCATTTGTTCCTTTCCACCAATAACATCACTTCTTATTCCCACCAATGACAACTTCACACGTCACTTTCTGTTATACTTTTTATCCCTCGTTCGCCATCTTTCCCCCTCTTTCAGACCCCAACCGCCGCACAGTCAACACCTCGCCGCTCCTTAACCTCAACTTCGTGCCTCCGCCATCTTATTTAGTTCACATTTTTACCACCGCGCCTCTCATCTCTCAACCAGATTGCCTGCAAGAACACATCTCGTTCATTCGCACCTCGACGGTTGCCTCGGCAGCAGCTACTGTCAACACCTACGTCGTACACGTTTTTGACCGCTTTCGACCGGCTATGAGAACCCTGCTCCTACGTACGCTAGCGACCATCACGATGGTCCAGTACCAGGTTTTTGGTATAGTTAAATTACGCCTCTGCAAAGGGTGTCTGTACCGCTTTAAAAACCTAGGTATATCAGTGCGTAGTGATGTTGGTTGATCTTAAAGCTGGTTAAGCATTTTCAAAAACAGTTTGCTTTTATTTTTCCGTCTCGCGTGCCGCGCTTTTGGTGACGCATCCACACCGGTAACAGGTAAGTAACACACGCATAATTATTTTTCGGACCTGCTTGGCGTAGGAATATATCCTTTCGTGTTTTGGTACTGTAACCTCAAACCTCCTTACCCTCCTCTTGCGACCGCCATCTTGTTTAGTTCTCACCGCATCTCCTTGTCGCAGACCCTCCGCCATTTTTAGTTCCCACTATTTTAACCTCAAAATCTACTCTTCTAAAACTCTTGCTACCCCCATCTTCTTTTAGTTCCCATTCTCACCACTGCGTCTCCTTACCCCCACCTCTTGCGACCGCCGTGTTCACCACTAACCTCCAAATTTCCTCGTCCTTAAACCTCTTGTCTCAACAACCTTGTCTAGTTCCCATTTTCGCCACCGCATCTCATATCGCCCCCATCTCTCTATCCACTCAAGAAAACTACCATCCGACGTTCAAAAATTGCTGATCAGTTCAAGACAGGCTTTTGCAAATCTTGCTGCTAGCAAAACTCACCTTTCCCATCACCTCCAACATACCCCACTCCTTTTTCTTTCCACCAATCATAATCTCTCTTATTCTTACCAATCAACAACCTTCATTTGCTCCTTTCCACCAATAACATCACTTCTTATTCCCACCAATCACAACTTCACACGTCACTTTCCTTTACACTTTTTATCCCTCGCTCCCCATCTTTTCCCCCATTTCAGTACCGACCTCCGCACAGACAACACCTCGCCACCCAGCTCCTCTCCATCACGCGACCTCCATACTCCTCCATCTCCCTTCCTCCATCTCCCACCCCAAATTAACGAACCAATCAAAACACTACACGTCACTTCCTCAATTCTTTCAACTCGTCCCGGATGAGCCAACCGATTTAACGATAATCCTAACGCTCAGGGCGCTTTTCAAACTTACCGCCGCCGCCGTCGCACGCACCGACACTAGCGACACTAGCGCCCCTAGCGGCAGGATTATCGTTAAAACAATTGGCTCATCCGGGACTATTACTACTGAGCCCTCTAAAAATGAATTAGCTATTGATATCAAGATTTAATCGGAAATAACATATTTTGATATCTCTTGGATAAAAAAGAAAGAAGGAAAGAATCTTTGGACAAAGGTCCTCGCCCGCCTGTTTCTGAACATGATAACTTAAAAACGAAAAACCGAATGAATATCAAACTTGGTATTTAAGTTCGGCATCTTCCAAGGATGCGACACCAAGATTTACAAGAAACCCACCCCCACTTCATACTACACTTTAGCTGGAAAATTTATCGTGATTTTTTATTTTCTCAAAAACAGGTAACGGTTTTGATTAAAATATCGTATATTTAATAAAAGTTACATGATTAATAAAATGTATATCCTTCTTGTAGAAGCTACGAAAAATTAAGTGGCAATGGCTAGAGAAAGCCATGTGAATGTAACACAAGATTTGTTTTTACTCCATGTTCGTCTTAGCTTTACTAAAATTTACTATTGGCATAGTCTAAAAATATTGATTTTTCGTTTTAGGTAATTAAATTTTTTCAACCCAATTTCCAAATTCACTGTGTTATTTCGTAGTACAAAGTGATCGTAGTAAAGCTTTTAAGTACATTTGGAACTTGGAACTTAATATTTAAAGATGAAACTTTTCCTGTAAGGTAAAATAATTGAAAAAAAAAATCCCCTGAGAGAGACGGAGAAACTCTCTAAAAGTGAATAAACTTATCAGAGCACACTACCCTATCAGGTGTTAGAAGGACAGAAAAATCACATATAGGTAATTTGTAACATGTTTCTAGTAGGTAGGTTGAAACACGAAAATACTTTTTCATTACTTTTGGTATTTTACGATTACGCTTCCAAATGTAATTATGTGTACCTATTTCGCTCTTGCATTTTATTCGTTTCATAAGCCGTATATTAAACGCGATGATTACTTCTTAGAAGCAAAAAACCTGTCAAGTACCGATCCTTTGTTGTCAAATAGTCATCCCAATTCGTTGATCTTTGCAGGCTTCAGAAATACCGTTTTCTTGATAAGTTTGTCGGGAGAAGTTGTGTCGTGAGTATTGACAAATTGGATACGTGATATAAATTTCCTGAAAACTTACATTGACTGTACAAATATTGGTTATTTATATCAACAATAATGTAGGAGGTAAAAAATGGGCAGTTACAGAACTAATATAAACCTTATACCAAACTTTCTTAGCTGACGGGGCTTAAGCATAATCACCTGCAGTTACAAAGATGTGTTCTTTATATCGCTTTTACTTGAGAATAATGTGGAATAAATGAGAGGTTTTCAACATCCACAACATAAGGTAACTGTTTTTAACAAAACTAAAGGTTTATGGCTGGAATAGCTACTTCGTGCTAATTAAGCGATTTGTACAAGTGATAGTTAAATCCTTAAAATGCGCATCGCTGTATGCTTGTTTGGAAATTCCATACCCTTTGCGTGACGTCGCGAGAAACAAAAGATTGGTGACTTAGCACTTCAAGAACAGCATTATAAAGTATTGGAAAATTCAAACAACGAATATTTCGAAAATAGTTAATCGCACTAAGGTATCAATTTGAAGTAAAGTATGTTTCTAATTACATTTTTCGTGTACCACATTTTTGTCTATTTTAGCGGTTTACCAGTTATACATAGTTCAGTGTATTTTATTAGTTATTAAAATGTCATAAGCATATGGAATTGTAATGGAAATGCTTTTGACAAAATAAAAAGTAGCGAACCATTGTCCATGTATAGGGAAGCTTGGGGTCGGGGAGATTTCCATGGAGATGATTTTTCGTTTTTGAGTTAACGGGCAGTGTTTTTTTTTCCTCCTTTCTTGGTATGTTTTCAATGATGTTAAAACATATACTTAAGCTGAGATCTCGTTATCAAAATTTCGGGTGGAATACGAGGCTTCTACCTGCCGTAAATAAGCGGTGGAGAAAGTAAAATTGGCTCTAAGTCAATAAGTTGTCAGGAATCTATTATGTTGATCCGAAGAGAATTTTAAACAAGTAACTAAATTAATAATTAATTAATTCCACTCGCATTAATAAGCAAAGCAATTTGAATCAATGCATAGGAACGATTCTCCTCATTCGCTTGCGAGAAAGCAGTAGTAATAGTAAACGCAATTACTTGTAGTAGTGGAATTCATACTTTTAGCAGAATATAATTTTCGTGCTGAAGTATACACACCAAGGTAATTAACAGTAGTTGGGACAGAATAATACGTGCTAAAGTATCCTGAGTATTTCGTAAATAAAGTTAACGATTTTAAAATAATATTTATATCCAGTGTAAATTAAGTAGCAGTGTTTATAAATTATTATTATTATTATTATTATTATTATTACTGCTTCATTTTCTTTTGAGTACTCTGTGCCTCGTTGTATTTCCCCCATTATTCCCCCCTAGTTATACGTACTTAAGCTTGTCAACCTATTCAAATATAGTAGATGGGGTGAACTGTGGATTTTTAAACTTAGCTCTTAAGAGAGCAGGTTGGGTTCACTGGTTTAGCTTGTTAATCTCTTCAAATATAGTAGGTGGGGTGAACTGTGGACTTTGAAACTTAGCTCTTAAGAGAGCAGACTGAGCTTCACTGGTTTAGCTTGTCAAGTCTTCAAATGTAGTAGGTACGGTGAACTGTGGACTTTTAAACTTGGTTCTTAAGAGAGCAGGTTGAGTTTTACTGGTTTAGCTTGTCAAGTCTTCAAATATAGTATGTGGGGTGAACTGTGGACTTTGAAACTTAGCTCTTAAGAGAGCAGGTTAAGCTTCACTGGTTTAACTTGCTAATCTCTTCAAATATAGTAGGGTGGACTTTGAATCTTAGCTCTTAAGAGCGCAGTTTGAGCTTCACTGGTTTAGCTTGTCAATCTCTTCAAATATAGTAGAGTGGACTTTGTATCTTAGCTCTTAAGAGAGCAGGTTGAGCTTCACTGGGTATAGGCTATAACACGCGACCTACAGAGATATATTGTGGCTACCAGGAGGAAGGGATGAACTAAAGGAACCACAGGAGGCTTCAGGCCGCAGGCAGCTGGGCCTCGGAGAAGCGCGGAAGTCCCTAACGCTTCCAACCGTCCCACTGCTGGAGCTGCCTAGAGGGAACGATGAACGGCCCGTCGACCAAGCAGCCTGCTACTGTCCACGGGGAGTACCCCTTCGAGCAAGCATCTGCGCCATCTCTCCGACACCGCCATAGATCACGAAACCTAAAGATGAGAAGGAAATGAGGAAAGGCATTCGCCTATCGACCAGGAAAAACCGCAAAAAATTAGTCAGAGTTGGCGGTCGACGAGAATCCAATCCGGGACTTCCCGATTATGCGTCTCTCACGTTACGGTTGGGGCATCTCGCTCGGTCCCCCTCCCTAGTTTATGAGCCAATATAAATGTTTTCTCTCGAAGTAGTCTGAATAATAAAAATTAAAATCGTACATAATTTCGAAACAAACACACCGGACCAAATGCGTTTTGATGAACAATTAAAATATTTATTGTCCAGAAGGACTCAGAATCCGGTTTCCTATTAGCCAGTTCTCTTTGTTCATGCTGGTACTTACGTTAGCTGCCGTGGAAATAAAACCATCGCAGTAAAAGTTGCACACACGATTATTATTAATGGAGGCAGTAAAACGATTTCATGCTATAATAGAGGAAGTTCGTTCTTTGCTGGTTAAGGTACCAGTCATATAGCGATAATAAATTGCCACCTTTGTTGCTTCCTGTCTTATAAACGACAGCCTCTAGAAATTATAGCCCGTTCATGTTATTTCCATTAGAACGCAAGATAAAAAGTGAAAAAAAAAACCACACACGTATCCCTTAATTTCGCCTTTTGCTCCATATTTGCAGTTTTTCACTACCGTGCCTAAAATTGCTCAGCAGTTTTATCTTTCAAAAGTTGCATTAATTTTGTGGCCACCTTAGTAATCTGATAGTAATCTAGCCACATTGTGATAGACCTACAGTTAGTGCGGAACTACCCGCGTAGCCCAAGAGATTTCTCTCGTGGGATTTTCCATTAGGACGGCACCTATTTTATAAACCGACCCCCCTGCTTGGCCAATCAGACAAGGACACCTATGCCGACCCTACCAAGCAGGGACGGAAGTGGATACGTCACTTACGCGCGTCAGGCCAGCAGGGCGAACCCTAACTGGGGGAGACTACCGATAACCTCGGTGGGGTCGACAGTATCTAGCAACTGTCTACCAGCTATCACTCATGGTTGGTGCCGGAGATTCTCGAGGCGTCTCACAACCCCGCCTGGGTGGAATTAACATAGCCAAGCGTACCCAATCACCCATGGGTATCGGGAACCACTGCCCCGCCGAGTCCAACCCAATCCGAACAACTCCCTTTCGGGAGGGGCTCAGAAATGTTCGGCCCAGCGGTCTGTGTGCCCGTGACCTGTATAACACAGCAAATAAAAAGAAGGATAAATACAAACTTTCATTCTTGAGACTGTGATCAAGCATGCCAGGATTTGCAAGAATTTTCCTTATTAGTACCTAGTATTAATACGTAAAATGGCTTTGACGCTTTTGATTAAAATAAAGTCCTATGGTAACATTAGCCATTTTCGGAATTTCGTTATTACAGCTTCAAGTTTTTACACGTTGAACTGTCATTCGGCATTTATAAAGCATCTTACACGACTCCCCCCCCCCCGGCTACATGGATTCATTAGTGATGAAAACTTGCATACGAAAGCGAACGGTGTGTTTTGTTTTTCATAATGTGCAGGCAACCAAGTCCATACCGCTTAATTTGAGATTATTTGTAGCAAAACATTGTCATAAGTAATGCAAAGTGAATAGAAGAACCACTTGTAAATGAATAAGAGATTATGCTAAGTTGTAACGGGTAGAAAAAATCATGTGAATGATATAGCAGATTTTGAGATCTAAGAAAGCCAACTTTGCACTTAGGAGTGGCACTTAAACTTAAAACATTGCCCCTATTCCCCAATTTCAGACAGCTGTTTGTTGCATTCAGAGTGAAAAAAATAAGCAGAAATGACAAAAGCAGAGCATAAGAGCCATCAACTTGTTGAAAAAAGAAAAATAGTGAAAGATTGATGGAGGGTGTCCGAAGAGGTAACGGTTTTGTGGCATTTGATAAGAACTATCTCCAGACGGGCATTTTACTTGAATGCAAACGAAATATGTACGAAGTTATTTAGTAATGTTCAAACTGTGTTCCATTTAACTGATTTAACAATTGATTTTCCTGTGTTCTACTAATGAAGTGCATCCTTCTGACACCAGGAATAAACATAATTCCATGACACCAACATTGTATATTGCCTTTAACACCGAGATGGTTAACAGCTGCTTTTGCTGAATAAATCATCTGCAGATAGATATACAAACCAAACAAGAGAACATTTTTAAGATACAATTGAAAGAATTCATAATTAGCAATTGATAAGTCTGTGCCTTTTTAAAGAAAATAACAATTCTTTTCCAAAAAATCAATTTTATTTCTCAACATACTCTCCTTTCAATTCAATATGTTGTCCAACGTTTCTGCAATTTTTTTTTAAACCTTCCAAAAAATATGATTTTTCGAAGTCTGCAAAATATGAGGTTGTTTCTGCCATGAACTGTTCACTGGATGTGAATTTCTTCCCAGCGAGCCAATTTTTCAGGTTTACGAAGAGGAAGAAGTTGCTCGGAGCCAAATCTGGAGAATATTGGTGTGTGTTCTTAGCCCAATTCCACAAATTTTGCGATGGCAATGGCTGACCTGTGTGCGGGTGCATTATCCTGGTGAAAGAGAATCTTTCTCATACCCAAAACTTCGTGCAGAATGTTATACACCCGTTCACTCGAGATGTTTACGGTCTTGGCTATCTCATGGATTTTCATTCGGCGGTCTTCCAACACAATATCATGAACTTTGTTCACCATTTCTTCTGTTGTGACCTCAACCGGCCGTCCTGTTCGCACGGCATCTCTTTTGCTCGAACGGCCACATCGAAATTCTGTGAACCACTTGTGAACCATGCCATGTGATGGAGCAGAGTCCCCATGCTATTTGTTCAGCTTTTCTTCCGTTTCCTTCACCGTCTTACCACGCAAAAAAGTAGTGTTTTATCAGAACACGAAATTCAATTTTCTCCATTTTCTACGAAGCAACATCATCTGCTTATTTTAGACGCTATCAACAATGTTCTAAGAAACAAATGGCGACGAATTTCTGCGATTATACCCAGAATAGATGTAAGACTTGGGTGTAAACAAGACATCTGTGATTAGAACGCTATCTCTCGTCAAAGTCATGGACTTATCATTCCGCCCTTGTACGTAACCAGCTGTCTTACCCAGCATAGTACGGAATTAGGAATACATTCAGTACAATACAAGTAAGGCATTGGAAATTAGGATATGGGGTGATTTTTTTAAAGTCGTGAGTAAAACCTCAATTTTCGCTCATACCTAAAGCGCAGGCGGCCAAAATTTTGTCCATATTGATTGAATGGTACAAATTTATATATAAGAAGTTAAAAATATGATTAGGGATGTTATTTTGAAGTTGCAAGATATTCTATAATTTTTACCAAGCCTATAGCTCGAGTACACGAATATATCCTGTTTGGCTAAGCTATGTATTTGAGTCTATAAGGGGTTAAAAAAAGAGCAAAAGTAGGTTTTGAACATGCCAAGGCGCTATATGATTGAAAATAGGAATTGAGAAGTTTTTGGAAGTTTTAAGGCAACCTTGGACTTGAGCCAAGTCCTACAGCGTAATTGTACAATGTTTTGATCAAAAGGGCCAAACAGAACAGGTTTTTACATAAGGGCTGAAAATATGACGGGGTAGTTTCTGAGAGTTGTAATAGGGCCTATAATTTTTGTTGTATGTATATTACTATTGCTTTCTTTGTTTAAAATGTCTTAAATTTCTTTATATTTCTGATAAAGTTGCCTATACCTCCTTGTGACTTCTCACGCCCCCTTCAGATAGTATCCACCACCTCCCTAGCTTGGAAGCTATTCGTTTAAAACGCGAAACAATGCAAGTTGATTCTTTAATTCTGAAAAAGAAAATTCTACAGTTACAGTACTAATATCTTTGTTAAAATTTTGATCTAGTAAAGAATTATAAAATGAAACCACAATAAGAATTTTCACATCATTAAACTAGAGCGGGGAAAAAATATTCATAGATTACTTTTTTATCACAGTAATACAGATACTGCTATTAGTACCCTTCTTATATTTGTCATTTACATATAATTTAATCATACTACTCAGAGCATGAAATCATACTATTTCAAAGCACGTGATCAATTTGCTCCCATGGTTAGTATTTTTATGTGTTAACGTTGTGGCAAACCTACGGTTTAAACTAACCGTTGTTGTAACAGAGAAATTGTTAAAACTTGCAGTTTAAGTACAAAAGACATTCAGAGACAACGATTTGAAGTTGTTATGGTCTTTATGTTATTATTACATTATTTATTAGCCCCACGTTTTGGCGAGCCAATTTGAAGATGGTTTTTGCTTCACGTATGGAAAGCCAGTTTGAAGATGATGTATTATATTTCGACTGTTGTAGAGCCGAACTTGAAGTTCGTTGCAGCCGCACGTATGGTAAAACGTTTCCGGTAGCATTCGTCCCAAAATTTAAAAATATTAACTTTGTAATTTGACTGTTTCTTTAAATATTATATATTTATGTTTGCCTCAGCTGCGTCAGTATTATTGTTAGAGACATGTTTCTCTTTGCAGGTTTGTGGTGCGACTGAAGAATGTAGGCTTACACAGATTTTAAGTTTTTCTTCACTCCATTTATTAATGCTTTACACGATTTATATAACACGTAAACTATTTTCTCACACAAAATACGTATTAAATTTCTCGAGGACACATCTCGCGTCCGGTTAGGAACACTGTCTACAACCAACGCGTCCAGTTATGAGCGCTGTCTACAAGCAACTGACTTGATTTCAACCGCCTAAATTTGTAAATTTCTGTATTTTAAGTTTCTGATTGGTTATTCCTAATCCAATACAATACTTTTATTTAACTTAAGCTTTTTTCTGGTTGTTGATTGGCTATTTTATAAACTGTATCAAAATTTACATTATTGTCGCTCCAATAATGACTAGTAGCATTTTTAAACTTTCTTACTCATTATTGCCTCAAAGTTACCTCATTGTTAGCAACTTTTAACCTATTATTCTCACAGCTCCTACGTTATTAAATTACGTAATACATTCAGATATCATTATTGAACATGTATACAATAATATAAACATATACAATGACTGTAATATACACTTCTTATGTATTGTTACATACACACATTGCTTTAAGGCGGGCTGTTATTCAATTTATATATTATATAATTTGACTGAATTCATTCAAGTGTTAAAAATGCTGCCTCAGATTTCACATATGCAAAGAAAGTAAGAAAGAAAATAAAATGTGTTATGTTTTCAAATATAATGAACTTTCAGAGAAAATAAGTGCGCCTGAACATTGAAATATTGTTGAAGCGTTTTAATTCTGTGTACTTACCTTGATTGTGTATCAGTAAAACACTACAAATCACGTATTTGCTGTAGGAGGTAAATCATTCTTACATGTAATGTAAAAGAAAAACTGTTTCCTCTACCCCTTACAAATTTGAATCCATAGCTTATATTATAGCATTCGTTAAACACTTTTTCCGTTTTTCACGATGCATTTTTGTCTGGAAATGATTTCAAATTAGGCAACAAGCACTTAGTTATTATAACATGCTGAAATAACTATCAAATGAATGTGAGAATAAATTCAGAAGTCATAATGCTGGCCTTTGGAAGGAAAACCTTTCAAACACCTTCCGTCAGACGACGCCTATACATTTGAAGTATAACAGCATCAAATATTTCTAATACGGCTAACGCCATCACACAAATTGTGTCTTAGTGAGTTCTACACGTTACCTAAAGTAAGCAGTTGTCAGTCCCTTATGGGTTCCTAGTTATACAAAATTATACAAAGTGCAGTCAGAATGAAGAGGACTACACAGACTATTCACAGAAAATCCAATACATAGTTTTATTAGCCATGCAAATGTCTTCATTTTATGGCATTTTAATCAAAACCGTTAACGGCCATTTTTGAAAAAAATTAAATTAAGGAAGCGTGTTTCATGTGAAGGGTAGTTTGGAGTTGCGATTTTTCTTATTTTTTATTTCTGAATTATGCAGTTAGTATGTTTGCCCTTTGTTGGTAAAACCTGCTACCTAAAAGATGCTGGTAACTGTAGGGTTAAGATACTGTTAATTTACCTTTGGTAACATCGTTTTGGGATTGCTTTATTAAAGTGGTTGCAACATACTTGTTCAAGTTGAACTTTTACGTAATGTAGCGATTTATTGATTGTACGAACACGTATTTGGGGGGTCACTGAGTTGTAGAAGCCCAGAACTTGATAGATATCCATTTAACAGCTTCGGCATAACTTATATTTGTTGTCACATTCAGATGAAATGTATGGTATGTACTCTTGCTTCAAGGTACGTAGTAATTGAATGCATAATCATTTATAGAAACGACAGCCAAATGTGGTATTTGAACTCTTCTTTCGAAGCCAAAGTTTCGCTAGCATAGTGTTTTCTGTAGTGCGTATTAAATTCCTAGAAATGTGTATCACTGATGTTTGCATATTATCAGATTGATGTTTCAGCAAAAACAGTGAACGGTCCGTGGCAATACTAAATATCAGCTTCAATTTTCACATAAATTCGTATTGCTGAGCTGCATTTCGCAACTTATTTATTTGAAGTTTACACGGTTTAAGAGTATTTTAACACTGATATATGTATGTACTTAGGAGAGCAGGTCAGAAAAGAAGTCTCTTCATATTATGTATTACTCGAAAACTAAGGACTAGAGTTAGCTGCAACTATGTATCCGCTGGATTGTAGTTCCACCGACAAAATGCTGGCGACAGGTGATTTCTCATTTCTTCCGGGTCTCTCTTTTGGGAGCTTTAAGAAGTTGTTTTGGTTTAATTCACTGATCCTGGTTCAGCTATAAATGTAAGTGTTTATCAAGCGAAATTTAACACATCTTCATAAGTAAAATCATAAACACACACTACTTAGACATCTGGAATTGTTACAAGAAAATACAAGGTCACATGTCGCTGACATCACTCAGGATGCTGTGCATCTGCAGTGATGGGAAAAGTAGGGGGAAAATCTGATGTGTTACACTCACATGACTTTCTCTACTCTTGTACAAACTATTTTTACAAACTCTTATTCTCCATCTATTTCATATTAATCGGGATAAACATTTGCAGAAACGATCTTTAGACATGCAAAGAGAATTACATTTTACACATAGCGACCAGTTCTAGAAATATTTGACTATCGCTTAAGGCGTACTATGTTCCCCTTGTTTTGTATTTGCAAGGACAATATAGAAATACAATAGCCTTTAAGCATAGACATATCTCTTAATAGCTGGTTGCTATGTGCAGCACCATTCTCTTTGCCGCAGATTAATACTCTTTGCATATCCAAGACAAAAAAAAATGAATAACGAATTCCCATTTGAGAAAATAAGTATTGAAAAATTTAAGGGAATAACAAGTAATATTTCGAAAATGATTCACTCAACAACAAAAAAATGTAATGACATAAATTGTGTATTCTAACGCGATCTACATTTTTTACGTAGTAAAATTTTGTCTATCTCTTATGGTTTATCAGTTATGTAAAAAGTCGTTCACAATGAAGAATACTTTTGGAGACATTCCCATAAAATTCAAGATATACATTTTATTTGTTATGAAAATATCTTAAACATATATTTTAATCAAAATCGTTAGTCATTTTTGAGAAAATTAAAATTTTCAAAAAATGTTCCATGTAAAGGCTAATCTGGGGTGGGAGGATTTTCTTGAAAACCTTCGTGTCGCATCTCTGGAAGATACTGAACCTAAATACCAAGTTTTGTGTTTATCCGACTGTTCGTTTCTGAGTTATGCTGTTCACAGACACACACACACGGACATGTTTCCAAAAATGTTTACTTTCTCTACTACTTATAGTAAGTAGGGGAAGTATTGCATTCCACCCAAAAATTCGATACCGAGATTTCACCGGAAATACATGTTTTGAGACCTCCTGAATCCAAAAAAAAGCATTTTTGGAAACATGTCCGTGTGTGTGTGTGTGTGTGTGTGTGTGTGTGTGTGTGTGTGTCTGTGAACAGCATAACTCAAAAACGAACAGTCGGATAAGCACCAAACTTGGTATTTAGGTTCAGTATCTTCCAGAGATGAGACACGAAGGTTTTCAAGAAAATCCCCCCACCCCAGACTACCCTTTACATGGAAGATTTTTCGAAAATTTTAATTTTCTCAAAAATGGCTCTAACGATTTTGATGAAAATATCATATGTTTAAGATAATGTCATGAGAAATGAAATGTATATCTCGAATTTTCTGGGAATGTCTCCAAAAGTATTCTTCATTGTGAACGATTTTTGCATAGCTGGTAAACCATAAGAGATAGACAAAATTTTACTACACAAAAAATGTAGATCGTGTTAAAATGCACAACTTATGTCATATACATTTCTTTTGTTGAGTGAACCGTTTTCGAGATATTGCTTGTTATTTCCTTAAATTTTCCAATACTTATACTTTTTCTCAAATTCGTTATTCATTTTTACTTTCTCTACTACGTATAGTAAGTAGGGGAAGTATTGCATTCCACCCAAAAATTCGATACCGAGATTTCACCCGAAATACATGTTTTGGGACCTCCTGAATCCAAAAAAAGCATTTTTGGAAACATGTCCGTGTGTGTGTCTGTGTGTGTGTCTGTGTGTGTGTCTGTGTGTGTGTGTCTGTGTGTGTGTGTGTCTGTGTGTGTGTCTGTGAACAGCATAACTCAAAAACGAACAGTCGGATAAACACCAGACTTGGTATTTAGGTTCAGTATCTTCCAGAGATGCGACACGAAGGTTTTCAAGAAAATCCCCCCACCCCAGACTACCCTTTACATGGAAGATTTTTCGAAAATTTTAATTTTCTCAAAAATGGCTCTAACGATTTTGATTAAAATAACATATGTTTAAGATAATGTCATGAGAAATGAAATGTATATCTCGAATTTTCTGGGAATGTCTCCAAAAGTATTCTTCATTGTGAACGACTTTTGCATAACTGGTAAACCATAAGAGATAGACAAAAGTTTACTACACAAAAAATGTAGATCGCGTTAAAATACACAACTTGTGTCATATACATTTCTTTTGTTGAGTGAACCGTTTTCGAGATATTGCTTGTTATTTTCTTAAATTTTCCAATACTTATACTTTTTCTCAAATTCGTTATTCATTTTTTTATGTCCTGGACATGCAAAGAGAATGGAATGCGCCACATAGCAACTAGCGTTAAAATATTTGACTATCGCTTAAAACCTACCATATTCCCCTTGCATCTACAAGAAAATTACCAATAAGATTGACATCTCGATATCTCGATTAACATGAAGCATATGGAGAATAGGCCTTTGTAAAATTGGATTGTACAAGAGTAGAGAAAGTCATGTGAGTGTAACACATCAGACTTTTACTTTCTCTACTACGTATAGTAAGTAGGGGAAGTATTGCATTCCACCCAAAAATTCGATACCGAGATTTCACCGGAAATACATGTTTTGAGACCTCCTGAATCCAAAAGAAGCATTTTTGGAAACATGTCCGTGTGTGTGTCTGTGTGTGTGTGTGTGTGTGTGTGTGTGTGTGTGTCTGTGTGTGTCTGTGAACAGCTTAACTCAAAAACGAACAATCGGATAAGCACCAAACTTGGTATTTAGGTTCAGTATCTTCCAGAGATGCAACACGAAGGTTTTCAAGAAAATCCCCCCACCCCAGACTACCCTTTACATGGAAGATTTTTCGAAAATTTTAATTTTCGCAAAAATGGCTCTAACGATTTTGATGAAAATATCATATGTTTAGGGTAATGTCATGAGAAATGAAATGTATATCTCGAATTTTCTGGGAATGTCTCCAAAAGTATTCTTCATTGTGAACGACTTTTGCATAACTGGTAAACCATAAGAGATAGACAAAATTTTACTACACAAAAAATGTAGATCGCGTTAAAATACACAACTTATGTCATATATATTTCTTTTGTTGAGTGAACCGTTTTCGAGATATTGCTTGTTATTTCCTTAAATTTTCCAATACTTATACTTTTTCTCAAATGCGTTATTCATTTTTTTATGTCCTGGACATGCAAAGAGAATGGAATGCGTCACATAGCAACCAGCGTTAAAATATTTGACTATCGCTTAAAAGCTACCATATTTTCCTTGCATCTACAAGAAAATTACCAATAAGATTGACATCTCGATATCTCGATTAACATGAAGCATATGGAGAATAGGCGTTTGTGAAATTAGGTTGTACAAGAGTAGAGAAAGTTATGTGAGTGTAACACATCAGATTTTTTTATGTCCTGGACGTGCAAAGAGAATGGAATGCGCCACATAGCAACCAGCGTTAAAATATTTGACTATCGCTTAAAAGCTACCATATTTCCCTTGCATCTACAAGAAAATTACCAATAAGATTGACATCTCGATATCTCGATTAACATGAAGCATATGGAGAATAGGCGTTTGTAAAATTAGATTGTACAAGAGTAGAGAAAGTCATGTGAGTGTAACACATCAGATTTTTTTATTCAGGGGGTCTCAAAACATATATTTCCGGTATCGAATTTTTGGGTGGAATACAATACTTCCCCTACTTACTATACGTAGTAGAGAAAGTAAAAAGTCTGTTATGTTGCACACATAATACTTGCTCTTCAAACTACTCTTACAGAAGCTTATTTTTCTGTCTACTTCATGTTAATCTAAACGTTTGTAGAAATTGTTTCATTATACATTTAGTTGTATCGTATGTATAAGGGGGATAAAGGAGACTGAAGCTGTAGTCAGATTTCTAAGGGTCGCCTTATATTGGCTTTGAAATTCCACTCTTCATGAATCCGCGAGGAACAGACAAATGACTTAGCAGTTAAAAAGAAAAATTGTAACAAAGTATTTGAAACTTGAAGCCAAAGGCAACGACTATGTCATAAAAAGGTTCAAATAAGTTTGTGTTTTAGGATAATCTATATTTTTGTTTAGTAATTTTTTGTCCATCTGTTGCGGTTAAACTTAAGTATACAAAATACATTTAGAATGAAGATGACTTCACATTCTTATCGCTGAAAATTCAATGTATAAATTCTATTTGTCAAATATCTGAAATGTATGGTATTTTAACCAAAACCCTTAGCCAACGAGGAAATAAAAAATAAGGAAACATCTTATAAAGGGAAGTTGGAGAGAATCTTCGTGTCGCAACCTTGGAAGAGTTTGATCTTAGATACCAAGTTTAGTGTTTTGAATTTTCGTTGTTGAGAATGCTGTTCATAGGCATATGTACACGGATCTGCTTCTAAAAATATTTTTTGGGGAGGAGGGAGTAACTTCAAGGGTTTTAAGAAAGTAATCACAATTACTTCACAAAGCACCAATCGAATGCCTTAATCTCTTCGCCTACATATTTCGGCTCCATTTGCGACTACCTACACCCGGGGACCAAAAAAAAAAAAAAGTAATGTTTTAAACGCCAAATTTTTCCCAAGTCCTACACTTCTTGTTTACGCCATACGGAATGCAGTTTTGTAGCCGCTGCAGCAAGTTGTTGTACGACATTATTAAACATGCTACCTCCCATGTGTCTTCTCTGTAGCGCTGTGGCAAAGCGTACGGTCTTCTGTGGTTAAGACCGCAGATTTGCTTTTCGCATGTAGCAAAGGCTTCTTTTTTTTTCTTTCCTTCTTTTTTTAACTTTCTCTACTACGTTAGTCAGTAGGGTAAGTATTGCATTTCACCCAAAAATTCGATATCGAGATTTCACCGGAAATACATGTTTTGAGGTCTCCTGAATTCAGAAAAAGTATTTATAGAGGAAAGTCCGTGTCCGTATCTTTCACAGATACGACACGAAGATTTTCAAGAAAATCCCACCACCCCAGACTACTCTTTACATGGAACGTTTTTCGAAAATGTTGGTTTTCTCAAAAATGGCTCTAACGATTAAGATATTTTCATCGCAAATGAAATATTTATCTTGAATTTTCTGGGCATGTCCCCAAAAGTCCTCTTCATTCTGAATGGCTTTTGCATAACTGGTAAACCGTAAGAGAGAGAGACAAAATTTTTCTAATGAAAAAAATGTAATCTTGTTACAACACACAATTAATGTCATTTTTTTTTGTGGAGTGAGCCATTTCCGAGATATCCCTTGTTATTTGTTTGAATTTTCCAGTACTTATACTTTTTCTCAAATGGTAATTCGTTATTCGTTTTTTTTATGTCCTGGACATGCAAACAAAATGAAAGGTTCCACATAGCAACCACTCTTAAAAGATTTGAATATCGCTTAAAGCCTACCATATTCCTACAAGAAAATTAGCAGTATGATAGTTTCTGCAAATGTTTATCTTGATTAACGTGAAGTAGATGGAGAATAAGCGTTTGTAAAATAGTTTGTACAAGAGTAGAGAAAGTCATGTGAGTATAACGCATCAGATTTCTTCTTCTGTTAATAATGGTTAATCAGCACATAGTGACTGCTATTTTCGATATACCCCATTTCGTTCACGGAGTTTAATAAAGTTCACAATATGATTTTATAATGCAAATAACAATAAATAATAATAATAATAATACTAATAATAAGTTATGATGCAAAATATGTGACTTGACTATTTCATCACGATCGCATATCTGTATCTTGTTAGATATCAAAGGACGGCCTAGGTGTGTTGTGCCAGCTTGACGATACACTAAACAGTGCGCAATACACGGTAATACTTGAGAATATTTTGATTCTATCTGGAAGGATAGAATTGTTGAAATTTGTACAGGAATCTGGGTTCAAATTCAAGAAACCTGGGATGTTGTAGCTTCTCGTCCACGTTGCTACAAGCATTTAATTTTATCTATAGCCTGAAAATGAGGGCAGTTATAGATACTCGTTATTTAAAACGAGCATTTTAGTAAATTGTGTTTTTGTGTGCATAGATATGCCTAAAACGCTAAAATTATATTAAAGCAACATTTTGTTCTGCACATCCAGTTAAAATTAAGAATATAAAAAAAATAATGTGAGATTTGAATTGAGGAGCTAATGAGCGCAGGCGATACCTTCTTAACCTCTCGGCCAACGAAACATTTTTCCGTGCTCTGTTTTCAGTAGCTTATAAGCGTCACCACCGAGAAACGCCGTTATAAGGTGACCATTGCACTCACAGATAAGAGACCATTCTACAGTTCCTGCATGTGCGTTGTGAATACAGCTGTTACGAAGGTACACAGAGCCCTCCGATCGTCACATGGAATCTGGGGATGACTCGTTTTTTTTTGTTCACGGATGTACATTGAAATTCCAATTCCTTAAAGCCGTACTACATGATTGATTAAATCTCAACCGGTAGCCACAACAGAAAACAAGTCAAATCCAGGCTCCAATAATTTGGGATTAAAGCTTATGCCAGAAAAAGGGCATAAATAATAGACTGACGCAGTCTCAACAGCATAACGATCTGTTGTTGAACCTCAGCTGAATACAAGACCATTATTTCTCCCCATAAACACATTGTATTTTAAGTACCAAACCTTGGCGTGCGCCTTGCGAGATCTAGGGCGCAAACGTTGCCAAACTCGGGATGCGATGTATATCGATTACTAAAATAAACAATTATCAGAATGTAACGATTGCAGTTGTATTTCAAGAAGCAAATTACAATTAAAATTACATTTTTAGAAAATAAGCTAGCAAGTAAAAATGACTCACACACACACACACACACACACACTTGTGAAATTGAAGAACAGGGTAGACGATTTACCAGTGATGAAATGAAAGCTGAAGTATTGAAATGCTTTAGGGACAGGACGTACTTCTATCGCTAGGAATGGAAAATCTGATCGTACTCTATGACAAGTGCCGAATACTGTTCGGCGATTTTGTCGAAAAATAAAATAATGGATGCAGCAAGAGAGCAGCGTTCTTTACCTTAGCGTCTTTATACTTATTCACATATAAAGAATTAAAGGAAACTTACTTTTTGACTTGCTCTCGTTTGTGTATAACGAATGCCAAAATATACGTCATAATGTTCATACTCCACCGTAAAAAGTAATATGTACTAATGTAATGCTTTGGTTTGTTGTTTAGGGGGACTATATTCGACACCCGGTGCTGTATGAGTTGAGCCATAAGTATGGGCTCCAGAGCGGCACAGACTGCGAGCCCGAGCCCCAGAAACTTGACGAGCTCCGGGAACACATCCGACGGGAGATCCGCAAGGAGCTCAAGATCAAGGAGGGTGCCGAGAAACTGCGGGAAGTGGCCAAGGATCGTAGGAGTCTCGCCGACGTGGCCACCATCGTGAAGAAGGCCAACACAAAACTCGCCGAGCTGCAAGCCGAACTTCAGGAGCTGGAATCGCAGATCATCCTGACTCAGGGTCAGACCACCTCCTCTACGCCTCCGGTCTCCGCCCTCAACAACGGCCAGGGTGAGTGTAACGCAACACTTAACATATCTATACAGTTTAGTAAATAGATTGCAGAAATATATCTTACAAGGGTTGCAGCCTAGTAACTGCCGCTAGGTTGCGCGCAATGTTTTCTGTTGCTCAAGTTTTTAAGTTAACACCATTTTCGTGACCCGAGCAGTAGTGTAGTGTTCTCAGGACGCTCAGGGTTATTGCTGATGCATGAAAGTTTGAAGTTATTTGAAACTATGGTTGCGAATCCAGAGATATGCGAGTCATATGACTGTGTACCCACTGTCGTTTATTACTTTCTCTACTACGTAGAGTAAGTAGGTGAAGTGTTGTATTCCACCCAAAAATTCGATACCGAGATTTCACCGGAAATAAATGTTTTGAGACCCCCTGAATCCAAAAAAAGCATTTTTGGAAACATGTCCGTGTGTGTGTCTGTCTGTGTGTCTGTGAACAGCATAACTCTGAAATGAACAGTCGGATAAACACCAAACTTGGTATTTAGGTTTAGTATCTTCCAGAGATGCGACACGAAGGTTTTCAAGAAAAACCCCCACCCCAGATTACCCTTTACATGGAACATTTTTCGAAAATTTTAATTTTCTCAAAAATGGCTCTAACGATTTTGATTAAAATATCATATGTTTAAGATATCTTCATGACAAATGAAATGTATATCTCGAATTTTCTGGAAATGTCTCCAAACGTATTTTTCATTGTGAACGACTTTTGCATAACTGGTAAACCATAAGAGATAAACAAAATTTTACTACACAATTTGTCATACATTTTTTGTTTGTTGAGTGAACCAATTTCGAGATATTGCTTGTTATTCCCTTAAATTTTCCAATACTTATACTTTTTCTCAAATTCGTTATTCATTTTTTTGACCTGGTAATGCAAAGAGAATGGAATACTCCACATAGCAACCACCTCTTAAAATATTTAACTATCGCTTAAAGCCTAGCAATTCCCCTTGCATCTACAAGAAAATTAGCAATAAGATTAACATCTCGATATCTCGATTAACATGAAACATATGGAGAATAAGCATTTGTAAAAATAGTTTGTACAAGAGTAGAGAAAGTCATGTGAGTGTAACACATCAGAATTTTTTTTATTCTCTTTTACAAGCTAGTTTCACACAAGCTGACTTTTATATTTTTTAATAGTCGAAGTAAACTTTTGCAGTAATAGCTTCATTGCACAATTCGTTGTAGGTACTTAATAGGGGAATGCTGGAGCCTGAAGTAATTCTCAAATGTTTAAAAAGCGGGTCGCCATATGCTGGCTTTGAAATTCTACACTTTGCATGGCATCACGAGAAACAAAAGAATAGTGACTAAGCACTTCAAAAACTTGGAAAGTACTGGAGAAGTCAAACCATTAGAAACAAATAACTTCGAAATGGGCAATGTAAAAAACGTTTTGACATAAATTATGTGTTTTAACGAGATGCACATTTTGCGTGTATTAAGTGTTTTTCTATTTCATTTAAAGAAATTTATACAACACTTATTCAGACTGAAGAGAGGTTATATAAAAAGGTTATTAGTCATGCACATATCTTAAACATATGGTGTTTGAATCAGAATCGTTATAGCCATTTTTGAGAAAATTACTAAAAAACTTTCCATGTAAAGTGAAATTTGGGTTGGGAGGGTTTTCTTGAAAAGTTTCTTTCGCATCCTTGGAAAATGCTAAACATAAGCATGGTATCTGTCCGACATTGCATTTTTTAAATCAGCCTTTCACATTCACATACACACACGTACGCGGACATTTTTCTAAAAATGCTTTTTGGATTCAGTGGACTTCCAAACGTATTTCCGGTATAGATATTTAGGTGAATTTCCTTTACTTTCTATAGACCTTCCTGTTAGAGGAAGTAAATACCGAATTAGTTGCTTATGTAGATACGGAAGTTATACGTAAATTGTTACATATATTTTGAACAGCGCTAAATAGATTTGTATTATTACAGAGCATGTTTTGAAGCCTCACTGAGTCATGTTTGAATTTCTTAGCTTAGTGCCTGCTCACAATCTCTGTGAAAGAACAATTATCGAACTCAAATTAATTAACCGTTCTAATGGTTAACTATAAAACCCGGAAATTAAAAGTACTTTAAGCATGATATCTCGAATATTGGAGGTCGCCTTAATCGGGTTACTTAAATCCGAGAAGATTTAAGGCGCGCACAGGCATCTCAGTATGTGGTAGCTCAACGGTAGAGCATCGATACGAAGAAACTAAGGTCCGTCTTTGTTTTGAGTCCCCGCCGCGGTATTGCAATTTTCAAGTTTGACTGGGATTTCGAATTATTCAATCAGCATTAAACACTAAACATGTTTCCCGTATACTGAAAAGGCAAATGTTGGTAACTCCGGAGCTCTTTGGGCTTGCCCATTTGAGCACTCGGTCATCGTCACTATATGTCGGAGATGTTGCAAGGTATGGAAATGGAAATATGAATCCTATTATTTGGAACGATGTTGCGGCTGTAGGATTGTTACAATCGTGGCAACCAGTGATTAAAAATATCTCCAGAAAGCTATTTCGCGCTACTTAAGGTTACTCCGTACTGAAATTCGACTACATTTTGAAGAAAGAAAGGTGAATGTTTTTCATATGGGAGGTTTAAATGTACGTGCGGAGGTGTGAGCAAATAACATTGAAATTTTAATACTGTATTTTCTTACGGTGCTTTTCTTTCTTTTGACCAATATAAATTAATGTTCCCCATGGTGCTTCTTTTCTTTTGTTCAATTTCTTTCAAATTTTGAAAATCCATGAGGAGAT
Organism: Deroplatys truncata; assembly: GCA_030765065.1. Classification (NCBI taxonomy): domain Eukaryota; kingdom Metazoa; phylum Arthropoda; class Insecta; order Mantodea; family Mantidae; genus Deroplatys; species Deroplatys truncata. The sequence continues at coordinate 73,443,233 of CM060981.1, read as the reverse complement.
TTGAAGAGCATAGATATAAAGCATAGCTTTAAACTTAAGCACAGTGCTGGGCCGACTAAAACGACTCCCGGCCTCAAGTTCAATTACATGCAACATAGGTGAACGATCATCCAATCGAAAGGGGAAGATGATGTAGTCAGCACCATGCTTTCCCCAGACGAAATGTTGGTTTCCGTGACCTACAGATATTTTGCTACCGAGGCTCCTTAAGTTCCTCAAGATTCTGAGTGGGCATCGGTCCTGTACATGGGACAAAGTTTCCGCACTTCCGGGTAGACTTGGAACCAAGCTTTGGATTTAGGGTTTTAATGATTTAATATATTATTGATTTTCAGAATATTTAAGATCTTACATGCAATATTATTTTTTTCTTCCGGGAAAAGGTTTTTTTTTAAAATGAAGTATTTATTGTAAGGATATTCGAGAAATATTACGAAGAATTAAAAAGCGTAAAATTACAAGATTTCAATATGAGACATTTTCCATACGGCTCAAAAATCATTTTTCTCTACCACGTACCTGATAAGTAGAGAAGGTACTGTATTCTACCCAAAAAATCGATACCGACATCTCAATGGAAATACATGTTTTGAGGCAGGCCCCCTTAATCCAAGTAAAGCAGTTTTAGAAACAATGCCCGCGTGTGTGTGAACAGCATGACTCAAAAACGAAAAGGCGGATAAATACCAAGCCTGGTATTTGGTTTCAAGAAAATCTCTCCACACCAAACTGAACACGGAACATTTTTCGAGCTTTTGGCTCTTAACGATTTTGATTAAAATACCATATATGAAAGATATTTAATATGACAAATAAAATGTTTATCTTGCATTTCCTGGAAATAGCCAATTAAGTCCTCTTCATTCGGAAGGAATTTTGTATAATCTTGTGTAACTGGTAAACGTCAAGTAATAGACGAAAACACACTACACAAAAAATGTACTTCTCTTTAAAACACATAATTTATTTCAGATAAGCTTTTTGTGACAAGTCATTTCTGAGATATCTGTTATTAAAGGTCCGAGTTGTTCATTTTTTGGTCATTCTCGTAAAAGTCCCGTCAAATTCAGTTGTTCCTCGCGATTACATGGAAACAGTATGGAATTTTAAGGCCAGCATATAACGTCCAGTTCTTAAACATTTTATATTGCTGTTCTCTTTGTATCTATAAAAATGTATAATGTAACTATTTCTGCAAAGGTTTTTTTCGATTAAAATGTAGATAGAAAAATAAGCTTTAGTAAGAATAATTTGCATACCGTTTAATAAACAATAGAGGGTAAAGGAAGTCATGTGAGTTTCTTGAAAAGGTCACGTTACATTTATTTTAATAATGTGGAAAAAATCTATTACAAAATGTATATTAAACTGGTTGAAATTTGTAGGAAATAGAAATTTCAGCACTGAGTATCTTTTATCACAAAGGCAAGTACCCACCTCAGTGGTGTGAGTGTAGCGCGAGTGCTTTGTAATCTGAAGGGCCGAGTTGAAATCTCGGTTGCGGTGAGTCGTCTGATTAAATATATTTTAGCGAGGGTATCTTTATCCTTATAAGGCAAAATAATGCCCGAACGCTTTGTAGAAGTAAGCTATTAAAAAGGACATTAGTATATTATTAAAAAGAACCTGTGATAATGATGTTCCTCACAGTTACCCCGTGATGTCGTATGTGTATAAAGAAACGGTGTCCGTTGCAGTAACCCGCTTCCAAGAAGCCAAACTATTGGACGACGCCCCACCAAAAAAATAAAATTTACTTGAGCTCCTCCCCCTGTGAAGGTCGCCCAGAATCAGACGCACTGATTGTTTACTGCAATATAATCGCTAAATAGATAAGAAAGTGATTGGGGAATTCCAGTGCATTAAAACGGGACGACCATAAGCATTTTCTCACGCCGCCCGCCTTGTAGAACCCCACCCAATTGTATCACCCTGAAGCATCGGGTTCAAATCGCCACATTTTGTTTATTGTCTGTCTATTGTTTTTCTTCTTGCAGCGGTCAAGGTTTTCTCATTGCCTTTCTGCTCCACATTGGATGATTAACGATGGTATTGTTGCTTGAAGTAATGTCCATTTAAGCTGTAGGAAACAAGAAAAGATTTCTTTTTACGACTCTATCATTATTTCATTGCTCAAAATGTGCATTGGAATAAGAGAGCACTAAATGTTGGAGAGAGAGGCAGAAAAATAAAAATGCAACATATCCGGGAAAGAACTGATGCAAAGCAGATAACTGCAGTGACTCCAGGAAGCATTCGTCTGCCCATAAAAAAATTCTAGCATCCAAATAAACGGAAACAAAATTCTTATTGTTAGTATTGTAACAATTGGAAACGCCAGTTGCTGCAAAACACACTTTATTAATCGCTTAGGCACTCAGTGTAGCACAACACGTAACACCTCAGTCACTGTTCACACACACACACACACACACACACACACACACACACACACACACACAAACACACACACACAGAACACAACTCACAACTGAACTGCACTCGGCGTTGTCCACATTTAACTGTCCAAATTTTAATTATCTGCTTGGACAAGAGCAGCCCCTTATATCCCTCCGCATATAATGCGGAACGTTCTTGAAGGGGAAGCTACTCGAACCTGCCGAAAGGAACCTCTGGAGCAGCAGTTATGCCATAATGAGTATGTTGCATGAGCCATTGTTCTGAAGGGCCAGCCGAAAGCCCCACCCACGGTCAGGACAAAGGGCCGGGACGCAGGTAACTTTGCACCGCGGCCACAGTATGTAGAAAGAACAAAACAATATTACAGTTTGTGTTGTGCCCTATTTTTTTAACGTTGCACCGATGTTTTTACTTTTTCGTGTACAATGTTTACAAAATCATTTTACATGCTTCAGTAGAGTAACTTTTAATTAATCCTTGGAAATTGTGATGAAATTAGGTTTTTATCTGACGGACCAAAAGGTGTAAAAGTTAGTCTCGTGTGTAGCCTTTTATTCCTCATTAACACATCGGTATTTGCGATTTCATAATGATATTGCCAAGTACGTACTATATAAAAATTGTCCCACTAATTGCATTGACATAAAATAATTTTGTAAATATAACACATGAAAAGATTGAAAAATTTGGTGCAGTTTTCAAAAAATGCCAGAGCACATAAACTGTAATATCATTTTGTTATTTCTGTGTGTTAAAATGAGAATTTTTTCTCTGCTCATTTGGTTGCTAGATTTTTTTGAACTGGAGATGAATACTTTCAAGAATCATTGTATTCTCCTAGGTTGTATAATTACGTTAGGTAGAAGAAGTTGTGTTGCACTCAAAAATTCAATATCGAGGTTTTAGAGAGAGAGAAAAAGAGCGCAACTCAGAAAGGAAAAGTAGGATCAATACCAAACTGATATTTAAGTCCAGCATATTTCATAGATAAGACATGAAGATTTTCACTAAATTTACCGCGTGTTTACATTTTTTTTCTCCTCTCGAAAACTGCTCTTAACGAGTTTGCTTAACATGTTGTAGGTTCAAGCTATTAGTCTGGCAAATAAAATGTACCTACATCTTCAATTTTGGAATAATAGCCTGTGAAATCTTCCTTTTTATCGAATTAAGTGTGTAATTATAAGAAATAAAAGAACAGCACAGGAAAAAAATAGATAATTCATCAAAATATAGTGTTTGGATTAAATACGTTTGATAGCTTTAGCCGTTTGCGAGATATTTTCTTCAGTTCATTTGCCTTTTCCAAAATGTTATGGTATGCTATGACCCATTCATGTGTTTCTGGTGAGGTCACGCAAATAGTATGCAATAATCAAGACTTAGCATATAACCATCTGCTTTTAAATTATTTGGTTGTCGCCCTAGACTCCAGAGTGCTCCTGTGTAGCTACAACATAATGTGTATTGAAACCGCTTCGGGAAACCATGTGTTTAACAATCAGTCTTAAATTAATTTGTACAAGAGCCATGAACTTAAGTTATAAAGGGTTCAGAAAACCTCGTGGTTCTAACATATCTATCAGATTTATTTGATTCAAGATATACATATTTTCAAAAAGAAGCTCAAAAATTGATCGAGGTTAAAAAAGGAGAGAGAAAAATCCAATTTCCACTGCCGCTAGACTACTAGTTCCCAAACTGGGATTGATACTGAGAACTTACTCAGAAAAGAAATTATTTTTCAAATAGAAGACACTATTATTATTATTATTATTATTATTATTATTATTATTATTATTATTATTATTATTATTATTATTAATGTACGAATTAACTTGACTGCAAAATACATCGTTAATTTCAAAATTAGTTGAAATTGCTTTGAATCCAGATTAATTTCATTGGCTAAAAGTTATTCATGGTAACATACACAATAATTTTCCCACACGTATTCTCTTTAATGTTCTCTTAAGTTTCCCTCTTTGTTTTTATTAGCTGGTCGTAATTTATTCAGCGATGTACTGCGATAACTGTAAGGATTCCTATTAATTGCGTTGATGCTAAAGTTTCATACTAGTTTTACTTACATTATTGTGTTATAATAAAAGAATAACCCGAAAAAACCTCAATGGATAAAAAAGCCATGCTACTAATGTTGTTGTTATCATTATTATTATTATTATTATTATTATTATTATTATTATTATTATTATTATTATTATTAGCTCCATTTATATGCCGCCTTTAACATCTAAGGTCATATTGGCGGCTTTGCCTTTGGAACAAATTGATCGTCGACATTCACTCGTTTACTGTTTATCTTTGCGCATGTTTACGTTGGGTTTTCTGTATAAGTATTAAATTCACACATACACACACATTTACATTCTCATTCATACTTCCAGACTCTAAGGAGGATGGGGAATAATCCTGCTAAAGAGAGATTCCCATCCTCCAGTCGGTAATCGAGCTAGAAAGCTAACCACCATACCACCGAATCAATTTGATGATGTTATTGTGAATACGATATGATTTAAAAGTGAAGATAATTCAAATGGCTTTTAATAAGTTAATAAAAGTGGAAAAAATCAATGTATTTACGCGTTTATTTAAGCTTCCCTTCATGCCGAAACGTTTTGAAGGTCTTATACTGAGATTTGCTGACGTTATTTACATTCGCAAACCTGTCAGTTGTTTTTAAAGTTAGTCTGCTGTACTATTGTGATTTTTAAACCCTCTCATTTTTACTTTCTCTTCTACGTATAGCAAGCAGGGGAAGTAATTGTATTTCACTCAAAATTTCGATACCGAGATTTCACCGGAAATACATGTTTTGAGACCCCCTGAATCCATAAAAAGGATTTTTGAAAACATGTCCGTGTGTGTATCTGTGAACAGCATAACTTAGAAACGAACAGTCGGATAAACACCAAACTTGGTATTTAGGTTCAGTATCTTCCAGAGATGCGACACGAAGGTTTTTCAAGAAAATCCCCTCACCCCAGATTACTCTTTACATGAAACATTTTTCGAAAATTTTAATTTTCTCAAAAATGGCTCTTAACAATTTTGGTTAGAATAGCATATGACAAATGAAATGTATATCTCTAATTTTCTGGGAATGTCTCCAAAAGTATTCTTCATTGTGAAGGACTTTTGCATAACTGGTAAACCATAAGAGATAGACAAAATTTTACTACACAAAAAATGTAGATTGCGTTAAAATACACAATTTATGTCATATACATTTTTTTTGTTGGGTGAACCAATTTCGAGATATTGCTTGTTATTCCCTTAAATTTTCCAATACTTATACTTTTTCTCAAATTCGTTATTCATTTTTTTTGTCCTGGTAATGCAAAGAGATTGGAATACTCCACATAGCAACCAGCTCTTAAAATTTTTGACTATCGTTTAAAGCCTACCAATTCCCCTTGCATCTACAAGACAATTAGCAGTAAGATTAACATCTCGATATCTCGATTAACATGAAGCATATGGAGAATAAACGTTTGTAAAAATAGTTTGTACAAGAGTAGAGAAAGTCATGGAGTGTAACACATCAGATTTTTTTTTCTCTAAATTGTCAAATTTAAGTGTTGATGACGGAATATATTTGTAAAAGCCTTGGGCGGGGCATGGTAATTGCAGAGCTTCCAAGGGGGGAAGGCAGCTGGGAAGTTAGGCATTGCTCCAAGGAACGTTCAAACGTAGACGCATACCCCATTCTTATGTAAATTTATGTAGTTGCGTTCAGTTCAGCAGATTTCCTCAGAATTCATCAATAAACTCCAGTACATCTGCAAAGGTGTAAATTTTCGCGGTGTTAACGAGATATCCGTTGTAAGAGCTACATTTGAACGTTAAATTTGGGGTTGTTGGAACCTTGAGGGCTAACTGTAAACGAGCATATCTACGGAGAAGATGCTGTACTGGATTACATAGCTGAAGAAATAACGTTGAGCCGGAAGCTTGTACTTGGTTTGCCTTTGTAACATGTTCCTCCACATCTGTGTACCAAGCACGTCCTTACCTGGTGCTGAGTGATGAATGTTGATTAACCCAACACCTTGAAGCTTCAAACAAGCTGGAGGTATTGGTAGGATTTCCTAACCACAAAGCGACCTCATTTTTAAACTCCCAGAACCGACGAGGTAACTATCTTTTCCTAAGAAATCTCTACTTCGGATCGCATCCCCTTATCACAATTTTCCTTACGGTTGCTGTACCGTTTTAGTTAATTTTTACTTAGAAGAGCAGCAGTTATAAGTGTACCATGTATTTAAGGCAATTGCCTATTTATTTCCCTTAGGGAATGTTGAAAATAACTGTAGTCGATAAATGAAAAAGTGAAGCCCACTGAATGCACTTAACGTTATCTCAAATGTCCTAAAAGGGTTTTATAAAATTTTCTAAAAAGGAGGTTTACGCTTTTATTTTTGCCCAGCAGTGCCTAATATAATCTTTTCATATATATTTTTAATCAAAATTTGTCCTGGATGGCCTGAAAGAAATCATGTTGAAAATTATTGTATCACCACCTATAATAGGTAGAGGAATCCAAAAATCTATGAATGTCTCATCGGAAATATATGTTTCGAGGTCCCTTGAAAAAAACATTTTATAAAAAGGATCTGTATGTTTTTCTTCCTTCATTTCCTCAAAAATGGGACAGAAAGAGTTTCAAGAAAATTCCTCATCCAAAACTATGCTTTACGTGGAAAAAGTGTTCGTTATTTATAATTTTATACAAAATGGTTTTGATTAAAATGCATGTGTTTAAAATCTTTGCATAACTAATAAAATGTATATCTAGATTTTTCAGCGAATAGGCCTTGAAGTCCTCTTTATCCTGAATGCATTTTGTGTTACTGGTAATTCATAGGAGATAGACGAAAGCTTGCCACACCAAAGATGTAAATCTCTATAAAATTTGTAATTGCCAATTTTGTGTGGTATTAACAGTTCTGATATATTCCTTGCTATTATTGTTCGTATTTTTATATTTTTTTGAAACACTAAGGCACGATTCATCGGTTTCTTATGATGTGATGTAAAATATAAGTTTTTACTATTGCTTCGACCTCGATCTCCCGTATCCCCTTGTATTAATACGTACAGCGAAAGATGTAACGAAGACATTTTTGCAAGTGCATATCTAGATCAACATGTGGTAGATAGAAGAAAACGTTTTATAAGAATATTTTGCTGAAGACATAAAAATAAATGAATGTTGAGCAAGCCACTTGAATGTCACACATAGCACTTTCTTTCCTTTTAAATTTCCATCACTTAAAGGATGCCTGTGAAGCGTGGAAATTACTGTGTGGATTCAATTCTACAGTTTAAAATGATCCAGTAAGACTAGCCGCCGGCAGTTAATGCCAGTAACGACAATCAGTAGGTATATTATTTTAAATTTCATTTCTAGCCTCAGTGATTGGGTCTTGCTCATATTCATTACTGTGTTCAACTGCATTATATAGTGCTATGAAGGTAAACAAACACCTTCTAAATGCAAGTTTTCGAAAGCGTCTGTAAATTATTTCATGGGTGATGGATTATAAAAGATGTCTTATTTCAAGATGGAAAATTGTGGCACGCCATTTATAAAACTGATAAGAATCAATATTTTCTTAGTTATGGTACTGGCAACTAATTTTGTAACAAAAGGCCCTTTTCAAAAACATGCAACAGATGTGGTTGTAAGAGAGTACTCATATATAAAATAACTCACTGTGTAATTAAAAATAGAGCCTTAATTAGGGCCGAATTTAAGAATTTTGTGACATATTTTAAGTGTCTAAAATGTTTATTTTTAGCATTCCAACATCTAGTGATCAATTGAGCGCTATTAAATCACCGTATGCGTTTTAAATAATACATTAAGTATCTACTGATTTTAAAAGTATTCAAGGAAGGACAGCAGTGTACGCTGTTATGAAGTCAATATCAACATTAGCAGAGCTAACAGATTTAAAGAGTAATGTCGATATAACTTGCATATAAATATGGACATTAATATCGAAATCCAAAATCGCATTTTCACCCAATACAAGCTTTTAAAAAATGGTGAAAGTCTAAAGCCCTAATCGTTGATAAAAAAAATGTCGGTACATCAAGGAGCATACACATATCAAGGGTTGAAACCAATACAAGGAGATAGCCGTGAAACAAGATAGCGCCACGACGGAATAGATATACGAGGGCTGATCAACAAAGAGAGACTGATTTTTTTTCACAGATGTTTATTACTCCAATTCAATGTTTACATGATGTTTTTCAAAGTAGTTCCCTCCTACTTCAATGCACTTTTTACAGTGTCTCTGCCAGTCCTTGAACACGTGCTGCAGACTATTCTTTGTCAGGTCCTTGAGAATCGCCTCACTTTTCTTGAGCACTGCTTCAGAGTTCTCAAATCGAATACCCCTAAGCATTGCCTTTAGTGATGGGAATAAAAATGTCACAGGGTGCAAGACCGGGGCTATAAGGTGGATGTGGTACACAGGTAATGTTGAATCGAGCCAGAAACTGCATGACTTGATTTGCGACGTGAGGCCGTGCATTGTCATGATGAAGTCGCCACCCAGTCCGAGAAAGCTCTGGTCGTTTCTTTGCAATGTGCTTCCTCAGTGTAGCCAATACAGACGTGTAGTATCCTGCTGTAACAGTAGTGTGAGCGGGGACTGCATGCTGGTAAATCATTCCATTACAGTCAAAAAATGTGATCACCATCACTTTCCCTGCAGATGGAACAACTTTTGCCTTTTTTGGTGTTGGAGAGCCTGGCGATTTCCACACTGTGCTGGCTTGTTTTCCTTCAGGATCATAATTATGCAGCTATGACTCATCACTGGTGATAATCGATTTAAAGAATGCATCACCTCCATTGTCTGGTATGCGAAATGCACGTAGGGTGTACAAAATAGAGCATTACTACCAACCTACCAATACGAGAGTGCTGCCGCCTACCAACATTATAAATAAAAACCCGCTCTTTTCAAATATTTATATTACAGATACGAAACTATCACGGAAGCTACAGGAAAAAATCAATCTCAGTCTTTGTTGATAAGCCCTCGTATGTCGCTAGCCATAGCACTGAAAGTGTCAAAATGCGTTAAAGATTCTATTTCGCCCCATGTTCTCCAAATGGGCCTTCTTCCATCCTGCCGTTTGCTCTATTTTTTACACCATTCCATCCAGCTCACCTCCCACCTCAAGCAATTTCGAGCATACACTTATGACGTCATAGATGACGTCATAGCTTTTCTATGACGTCTAGCCCTATACGTTTACATGGGGTGCTGGAATCGATTTGAGGCCATTTTCCCTACTCAATACCACATCTAAATGGAAATTCGATTCGAACTGAATCACGGGCGTAGCTAGACTGGGGTATTTCGGGTTGTACCCTTGCCGGAAAATCTACGAAATCATTTATATTATCTACTAGTGATTTCTCTTTTTGCGTAGGTAAAAATGCTTTCAGATTGTTTTGAATTGTGCCTTATAAAAACAAGCATTCGTTTTGACATAGTTTTACATCCCTGTGCGCATATTTCATCCACAGTATTACCTAAAACAGCGTTCCTAAACTGTGTTCAGTGATGGACTCAGTGGTCTTGATGACCTGAAATCCTTTACGTTTAAATATCTTCTAAATACTAAAAAAGAAAAAGAAACACAGGACTCTAGAGGATCATAACAAAACAATTTTCATTATGTAAGCAACTTGAGTGTGTTTTTAAAATTGTAATATTTATTTGAAGTTATAGCAAAGAAAGCTATTATCCCTCCCCACGACATCCAAAATCATAATATGGAAGCATTGCAGTCTTATTTTTATTTTCTGTAACTTATATATTTACTGGTTTAATATACCACAGTGTACCTGTTAGCATACGCTAAAACACAGTAAATGATGAAGAATAGCAGGGAATTTAGTTCATTGGTTTGGAGAATTATCATTCCACACAATGGTTGCCAACATTGATTAAACGGCATTTTATTATCCGCACACGTATGTAGTACAGGTAGATTTTTTATTTTCTTTTTCGTAATGACAGGCTTATCTGTATGCGCAAGTAGCTGGACAGAAGCAAGAAGCATTTATCTTCTGGGTGGGGTATTGGGTCAGTAGCAATAGAGCAGCAGGCGCGTACAAAACGTGAGATAAGGTGATATTACCACGCGTTCCGAGTGAGAGTTGTTCCACGCAAGGGGAATACTGCCAGCCGTTCTCCCCCATCCTAGACTACCTTTTCCTCCTCTGCGTTTCTGCCGTATCACGACGAACAAATCGACCTGTACTAAATCTTGTTTCTTATAGCTTGCCCCGTTGACATGTATTCTTCCGCGCAGGATTGCCTTCCCCTTTCTCTTGATTGGCTAATGCTTTTGTCGCCATAGATGTATCTTTCACACCACGTGGAAACCAGCAGTAAACGTCATAATTGGCAGGAATATAAATAAAAACATTCAAATAAAACAAAAGGATGTTAAGGCATGCAAAAATAAAACTTTATAATGAAACTCAATTTACACATTTATAGAGAATCTTTTTTCCAATTCTCGCCGCGATGTGCTGCGGATCGAACACTTACCTACACCTGTAAGTTCAGAACAGAGCTGCTGGATTTCCCTCACGAGCAAAAACTGATTCTTCTCTAAGTGCATTAAACACACGCAGCACAATTCGTTTTTCGGCTTTTCGTAAAAGTTTACCCTTTCGATGCTTTAGTGAAAAACCCGCGGTAGACTGTCACTGTATAGTAATTACATGCAAATAAAAGAGCACTAATTAACTCTCACATTCAGCTCAGTACTCTTTTTTTAAAATTTATTTCAAGTCGTTTTAACTCGCTGGTTATATCGCGACTCCATAAAGATGCAAATAACCATATACTAAATTACATTGTAAATGTACATTAGCCAGACATAATTTGGTGTACATCTTAGTTTGTTTAATATACTTAAGTATCATTTCTTTAAACACTGGATTGCTGATGACGTCATACATGTCCGGAACTTCACAATCTCGTCTTGCACTTGTATGGTGATGACAATCCAGGATCATATTGTAGCGGGAAATCGTCGTTGGGCGACATTTGTAGCGCGAAATCGTCGATCCTTGGGTTGTTGTTGCCTGTTGCAGTGTTCTTCCTCGGCTATTGGTGCTCGTCGGTTGTTGCGTATTGCATTCCTAACTATATATAATTATTAATTCTCAGGTTATAGTGGGTGAGGCAAGTAAAAAAATACACTGCAAGTTTCCATTAATCAGTGGAGTTTATTTCACAGTTTGAATAATTATGGGCGGCTAGCTTTTCCCATTATTATAATCCAACCACTTTAAATTAGTCAGGAGCCTAGCAATCTGCAAGCGCACTCCCACCCTTAATGCACTCATGCGCATCTGTAGCACCTCGTGTCGATGTGCATTCTCGAAGATCAGTTAGAGAGAGAGAGAGAGAGAGAGAGAGAGAGAGAGAGAGAGAGAGAGAGAGAGAGAGAGAGCCCTAGTGACGCTTACCTCTGCGTTTAAAAATGTAACGACGTTTCCTGTTGGCCCTCAGACCGCGTTACCTTAACATGTATGAGAACGTATGGCTTCAGATCCGTGCGCTTAAGCGCCATCTTGTATCGTTGTGGAGCCAGTTCCATATCTCCGTCTCTTTCTTTTCTCTATCTGTCTCTTTCTATTTCTGTGTACCGTTACCGGTTCCCTGCCTGTTGGCTTGGGGAAAGGTACGCTCTACTTAGGATTATGCTTTCTTGGAATTCTGCTAGCTCGCCCGTTTCTTACAATCAGCTGTGTACAAATTTTAGATGTTGAATATTTTAACAAGTTAGTGACTTAAATGATTACTGTACAATTCTTACATGTATGGTTCCCCTTTCATATGTACAGTTCCTCTATATATGTATAATATATCCCCTTTCAATATGAGGTGAGGTAAGTGGACAAGAAGTTACAAAGTGGAGGAGGCTCATGAAATATAAGGTAGCAGTGAGTGATAACTGTGTCCTATGTGTAATTGTGTGAGAGCAACTTGATCCTTGCGAGGAAGGGAAATCACTGGATATTTAGGAGAGCGAGGAGAGTAGATGTTACGCAGTTTACTTGTAGACGAGTTGTTCCAATGCCGCTTCCATATTTGAGTGATATTCTTGTGGATGTGTCTGAGGAAGTCACAATATGGTTTTCTACAGTTCTTTGGATGCTTGGTGGCCTCTAGTTGCAACGTCAGCCTCCTCGTTCCCTTGGATGCCGACGTGAGACGGGGAGTCCAGATAAGTTTGGTATATTTACCACACTGAATTGCTATATTGTATAACATTAATAGTTCTGCAACCAGTGGGCGAGACGAAGAGTTTTTGTGATTTAATGCTAACAAGGCACTCGTCGAGTCCGTGAATATTGTATGTTGTCTAGGATGTATTCCAGAGCAAAGCGGATTGCATATAGCTCACACGTGTAGACGCTGAGGTAATTAGGTGGACTGTGTAGCACCGTGTGATCAGGGTACACTATTGCGCAACCGCAGTTGTCAAGTTTAGAGTCATCAGTATAAATTGTAATGAAGATGAATTTGATATGTGGAGATCTTGAAGATCAGGATTTTGTTAAACTAAGGAACTAATTTGTATCTCACAACGTATTCCAAGACGGCAGCTTATGACAGGCGACTATTGCACGTGACGGTTAAGAGATACGGGGCAAAGTTATGTGGAACAGACGTTAGATGGCTACAGAGCGCTCCTGTAGTTGTAGTGGAGTGGGGCCTCACGTAATCTACTGTCCATTCCAAACCAGAGTAAAATTGGAATTGAGTTTTATTTATGGACGCTCTTTAACTGCTATAGTTCTTAGCGTCCAATCTATATTGGGCGTGAAAGACCGGAGATTTTGCTCAGAGGCCTCCTTATCATGCTTGAGGTTCTTTTACGTGCCGTAAGTCTACGACACGGCACCACCGGCTTTACTTCCCTTCCGAAGGAAGTCATGCTAAGGATTTTTACGCCAAAAAAAATCCCATCGCCCTCCGCCGGGTTTGAACCCGCGACCTTAGGAACTAGACCATGGAGGACGACCCAAATCAGAGTGCCTCTCACTGTAAACAAACTCTTTATATTATCCGCGCGAAAGTAGTTCGCAATCCCCGCCCCTAACGGCTGCTTCTTCCTCTCGCACGTGCTTGCTGCATATCACTTACAGCTGAACATTGTTTCAATCTACAAAAAGGTTGTGTGAAAAGCGTAATTCAAATTGCAACCAAGTAACAGTAGATTTTATTAGCATGCGGAAGTGAACATTTTACTTACGGTAATTACAATCCTCAGGCAATCCGAATCCTTCGAAGATGACTCGGCTGCCATATTGCAATCAGAACTATCCTCCAAGTCAATGACAAGTTTATCCACAGCATTGTCACACACAAAATCGAGTTCCCACATTTTGGTCTCTTCTATCATGTGCCTAACATCCATCTGCCACATGTAGGATGTCATTTTCATCTTTCTTCTTTGGGGTTTATATTCTGTTTATATTCCTTGCGCGCTTTGGTTACTCTTTTCACTGAAACGCCTGTAAACTCGGATGTTAGTTTCGTAATATCATGTACTGCAAGTGTCGGGTATTTTTCTAATAGAAAGTTGAATACATTAAGTATTGTTTGTTTTTCGCCACTTTTTAACGCTTTCCCTTTTTTGTGTTTGAACAGTTTATGTGCACTACACGCATCTTCCTCTGCCATGTGAACTCAAATACCAACTGACTAAATCATAAGATTTGACCTGAGCTGAGCATACATGTGCTACCGTATTGTGAATGACTGTTCGCTTATCATATTTCCTGTATTACGCAGTGTTTATTCGGTTGCTGCATTTCTTGTATATGCAAGAGAATGACAGCCATCCATACTCAACCAACCAAGATACTCGTAGCGTTAGCGCAATAGCAGACGACATTAAGAAAATCATATTTTGTAATCTCTTAACAGTTGGTGCATTTTTATTACCTTTAGCAATGGGTTCTTGTGATAACCGCAGTTCTATACCTTTCCTTCCCCAGTATTTCATGATACAATACATTTATTAAGGAACTATTAACATTGGCATAAGAGTGTGTGCTTAGGCTCATGACAAGCGAAGTACGTGTTTCTGTTTACATCAGAGGGAACTCTGGTTTGGAATGGAACAGTAGTGGTTAACCACCTTACTGGGTATAAGTCCTAATTGAGAGTTTGATCTCTATGTACCCCTTTTGCCTTTTGGTCTTATAAAAGCTTAACATTTTTTTGTTCTCTTGCTGCCCTTCAGATCCTTTATGTAGTCAATATGTACTGTTTAGTGATTCATTTGATAACCCCCAAATCTCAATAGGTAGCCACAGATTGAAGGTGTGACTGATATCGCGAGTTTCAGCTATTCCTGTTTCAGCCTCCCCCTTCTAAATGCATTCTCAACGAATGCTCCTGACTGTGAGTATGAGTGTTGCATATATATTCCCTTAAATGAAAAGTGTTCTATGACCAAAAAAAAAACTTTGGGAAACACTGGTCTAAACCAGTGCAACGATATCCGCGTGCTGTATGTCGTTTATTGTATAAACGATGTGGGTAAAGGGACTCGCAGCAGTGGATACCGCAAAAGCTGAGAAAGAGAGACCAGCTGAGAGAACTCTTAGCTGCATGATAACTATCTTATGAATATTACTTCACAACACATTAATTACTTGGTATTGTTGTCCATAGATTTTCTTCCTAAAAAAATGCCTCAGAAAACATAATTACCTGCGCGGGCGTAAGGAAGTACTATACTGTTTTTGTCCTATGCTATGGTAGTTAATTCTCTTTCTGGAGATGGTTATTTAGGTATATATTGCCAAGGTTTCATTAACGAAACAACTAAAAAAAATGCTATGTGTTACATTCACATGACTAGCTACTGCCTTTGATAGGTACCTACATATTATATCTTCTGCTATCTATTCTTACAGAAACTTATTTTTCTTACTATGTAGCTACTTCATGTTAAAAGAATACAGTAAATTCGAGGTGCATGTTACTAATCATACAAATATTTTAACATGTGCTGTTTTAATCACACATGTGAACTTTTTTTTTCCTTTGTAATACTAGAAATTCCCTTTTTTCTTCAGGGGACCTCAAAGAATGTATTTTCTGGAAATCTCGGTACCCAATTCTTGGGTGGAATACAATACTTCCTCTTGTCTACTATAAATAGGTGCTAGAGAAAGTAAAAATATTGCTGTGATTATTTTCTCGGCCCTGAACTGAGTGGTAAATCCAATCATAATAGAGAAAAGAATCGGATCGAGTTCGGTATTGAATATTAGCATGTAATCACGTGTCGTACTCGAATCGTGGAACCGCTTTACCACTTACGAATAAATGAAACTCATTTCTCTCCGTGGATAACGCTCAGTAGATTTAACATTTAAACTGCAAGTTGCTTACTTTTCATATTTAACATACTCAAAACTCCAGCGATGTAGACTGGAATACAATATCGATATGAGTGGATATTCTAATTTACATGCAAACGAGGATTGTAATGAGCAAGGAAAATGGATTCAAATTGATTTCAATTCACTATGTAAACGTCCGAGTCACAGGCAATATAACGATCTTCTGTAACGTATCCACCAGACATATGTAACATGTGATAGTATCTTCTTATAAAGCAGAATATACAAACAGAGGCTTCAGATGCTCAATGTTTCGACAGTTAAGTCGGGCCAGGACGGGAGATTTGAATGCGTGTGCTCTTTTGTACAGCTAGATGGGAGTTAGCAACAGGTTGCGGCACGCCGAATAGCGACCTTCACCTTGCCGAATGGCCGACCTCCCCTCTCCTGGTCCAACTCGTTCATCACCCGCCCGCTATGCGATCTTTATCTTCTCCATTGCAATGTAATCAAAACTTCATGTTACTGACGGAGTCTAACCTTTCTATAGCGATTCCTGAACTTGCGTTAAGTGTAACAAGGCAAGGATTTGAAATGGAAGACACGTTTTCAATAGTATACTTGCCAACGTTTACGGATGCGGAGGCATTGTTACGATCTTACGGCAAAAGAGGCATTTTTGTTGCTGTGTAGGGAGACAGATTTTCACCTCGGACAAAACGAAGCATAAATTTTATTGCATTATATTCTAACGTAAGATTACAGACTGAATGTACCGCGCTAATTGGTATACAGTGCTAAGATAATGTCTGCCTATCCTTCATCACATCTTGGTTTCTCTTCACTGAACTGCAACAAAATGCATACGTTGCGGATTTAAATTTTGATTGCACCACCAAGTGGCCTCTAATAACCAGCAGTAAATGGGCGCGAGCATTCAGTAATAAAGACGTGAATTGTAAAGCCAACTCCCTCACGTAAAATTTTATCTTATTCGCGTTTTATGGCTGCAGAATATGTTTCCCATGTTTTTGTGGAAGTTTTTGTTTATAGTTCTTGTTATGAAGCATAAAATATGCACTAAAATCTGTGTATAGCCTACAGAGTGGTGTTCTTTGCTTCATTGCGTGTTTATTGTATCAACAAGAATTTCAGCATGTGTACAAAACAGTACTACCAGGTCATCAAGGGTTCTTATAAAACGCATTCCGATTTATTTCATGCAATGTTTTACATTTACTGTCTGTATATTTTATGCATTCTAAATGTTATGTAATCACAACGTTATTATCTCCTGCTGGACGAGAGAAAATTTTACGGTTTTCGAAATTGAAATTGAGTTTTATTCATGGACGCTCCTTAAGTGCTATGGTACTTAGCGTCCCGTTCTACATTGGCTATGAAAGGCCGGAAATTTTGCTCAGAGGCCTCTCTTAATCATTCTTGAGGTTCTTTTGCGTGCCGTAAATCTACGACACGGGACCACTGTTTTACTTCCCTTCCGAAGGAAGCCACGCTAAGGATTTTTACACCTGAAAAAAATAAATCTACTTCCGCTGGGTTTGAACCCGGGACCTCGGGAATTCAGGAACATGGTACCCCTACATCACAGAGGAAGACTTACGGGTTTCCATTTCAGGAAGTTAGTAAGTATGCAATAATTAAATGCTGGCAAACGTTCCAACTCTAAAACACTGCAAACCCATTAGGGGTCGTAACTAATAGTTCGGACAACGCCATCTTCTGTCTTAAGGATGTAAGTGCGAATTATATATGAAGATTAAACACAACATAATGGGAACAGAGGGCAAAAGAAACATCGTAATAAAGGTAACGTTCTATTGGCGATATGACACGTGCCACTTAAATTATACTCGTATACTTCAAGTTTCATTTCATTTCATTTCATTGAGTATGACTGCCAAGCAACCCTCAAAGTCATTTGCACTCGCCAAACTCGGCAATGGAATAAAAAATTAAAATAATAATAATAGTAATAATCTCATCTAAATCATTCAAATGACTTTCTCTACCCTCTTACTTTATTAGTGGATGTACAGACTATTCTCACTAAAGCTTATTTTTCCTTCTACTACATATTAATCCAAATACAACTAGTTCTCGAGGTCGCGGGATCAAACCCGGCGGAGGGTGATGGATTTTTTCGGGCGTAAAAATCCTTACCATGGCTTCCTTCGGAAGAGAAGTAAAGCTGGTTGCCCCGTGTCGTAGGTTTACGGCACGTAAAAGAATTTCAAGCCTGATAAAGAGGTTTCTGAGCAAAATTTCTGGTGTTTCACGCCCAATATAAAATAGACGCTAAGAACCATAGTAGTTAAAGAGCGTCCATAAATAAAACTCAAGTTAATCCAAATAAACCTGTGCATAAATAGCTACATTGCACATTTCGTTATAGATACAAAGAGAACAGCGATAGTTAAATATTTTAAGAACTGGACGCTGTATTCTGGACTTAAAATTCTATACTGTTTCCATGCAATCGCGAGAAACAACTGCTGTTAACAGGACTTCAAGAGAAAGACCAAGTAATGAACAATTCGAACCATTAATAACGAATAACTCGGAAATGACTTTTGCCCCACAAAAAAAAACTTATTTGAAATAAATTGTGTGTTATGACGAGATCTACAATTTTTTGTGTAGTACGCTTTCGTCTATCGCTTAACGTTTACCAGTTATACAAGATTATACAAAATTCCTTCCGAATGAAGGGGACTTCAAAGGCTATTCCCAGAAAATTCAAGATATACATTTCATTTGTCATGTAAATATCTTTAATAAATGGTATGTTAATTAAAATTGAGTTTTCGACAATATTTTTATAAAATCAAAGCTTTTTAATGATGTTCTATGTAAAGGGTAGGTGGTGTGGGGGATTTTCCTGAAAATCTTAGTGTCGTATCCTTGAAGGATACTGAATTTCAATACCAAATTTGGTACTATCTGACTTTTCGTTTTTGAGTTATGCTGTTCACTCACACACATACGCACACACCGACCTTTTTCTAAAAATGTTTTTTTTTATTTTGTTTATTTCAATGTGCCTCGAAACATGTATTTCTGAAATCTCAGTATCGAAGTTTTCGGGGTGGAATGCAATACCTTCTCTATCTATAACATGGTAGAGAAAGTAACAGTAATACTTACAATAACTATAATACTATGCGTTAAGGGTCTTATCGCTGGAATAGCTGATTGCATTTCCACAAGTGGTCAATGATATGAATGAGCCGTAGCAAGAAGTGCCATTTATCTATAACTTTAACAGGATTAGCGCCCAAAAAAAAGGTTCGCCCACATGCCCGTGAAGTAAGGTTTTTTTACTTTCTCTACTACGTATAGTAAATAGGGGAAGTATTGTATTCCACCCAAAAATTCGATACCGAGATTTCACCGGAAATATATGTTTTGAGACTCCCTGAATCCAAAAAAATGCATTTTTGGAAACATGTCCGTGTGTGTGTCTGTGAACAGCATAACTCAGAAACGAACAGTCGGATAAACACCAAACTTGGTATTTAGGTTCAGTATCTTCCAGAGATGCGACACGAAGGTTTTCAAGAAAATCCCCCCACCCCAGACTACCCTTTACATGGAGCATTTTTCGAAAATTTTAATTTTCTCAAAAATGGCTCTAACGATTTTGTATAAATATCATATGTTTAAGATATTGTCATGAGAAATGAAATGTATATTTCAATTTTCTGGGAATGTCTCCAAAAGTATTCTACATTGTGAACGACGTTTGCATAACTGGTAAACCATAAGAGATACACAAAATGTTACTGCACGAAAAATGTAGATCGCGTTAAAATACACAATTTATGTCATATACATTTCTTTTGTTGAGTGAACCGTTTTCGAGATATTGCTTGTTATTCCCTTAAATTTTCCAATACTTATACTTTTTCTCAAATTCGTTATTCATTTTTTTTATGTCCTGAACATGCAAAGAGAATGGAATGCGCCACACAGCAACCAGCGTTAAAATATTTGACTATCGCTTATAACCTACCATATTCCCCTTGCATCTACAAGAAAATTAGCAATAAGATTGACATCTCGATTAACATGAAACATATGGAGAATAAGCGTTTGTAAAAATAGTGTGTACAAGAGTAGAGAAAGTCATGTGAGTGTAGCACATCAGATTTTTTTCTTTCTTCCCATATCAGCAGGCAAGACAATATTGGTATTCCACCAAAACAATTTCTTTGCAAATCACGTTTTAAGGTATCTTGAATACCTAGTGAAAAAGAATTTTTAGTAAAAAATCTGATGTGTTACACTCACATCACTTTCTCTACTCTTGTACAATCTATTTTTACAAACGCCTATTCTCCATATGCTTCATATTAATCGAGATATCGAGATGTCAATCTTATTGGTAATTTTCTTGTAGATGCAAGGGGAATATGGTAGCTTTTAAGCGATAGTCAAATATTTTATCGCTGGTTGCTATGTGGCGCATTCCATTCTCTTTGCATGTCCAGGACATAAGAAAATGAATAACGAATTTGAGAAAAAGTATAAGTATTGGAAAATTTAAGGAAATAACAAGCAATATCTCGAAAACGGTTCACTCAACAAAACAAATGTATATGATATAAGTTGTGTATTTTAACGCGATCTACATTTTTTGTGTAGTAAAATTTTGTCTATCTCTTATGGTTTACCAGTTATGCAAAAGTCGTTCATAATGAAGAATACTTTTGGAGACATTCCCAGATATTTCGAGATGTACGTTTCATTTCTCATGACATTATCTTAAACATATGATATTTTCATCAAAATCGTTAGAGCCATTTTTGAGAAAATTAAAATTTCCGAAAAATGTTCCATGTAAAGGGTAGTCTGGGGTGGGGGGATTTTCTTGAAAATCTTCGTGTCGCATCTCTGGAAGATACTGAACGTAAATACCAAGTTTGGTGTTTATCCGACTGTTAGTTTGTGAGTTATGCTGTTCACAGACACACACACACACAGACACACACACACACACACACACACACACAGACACACACACGGACATGTTTCCAAAAATGCTTTTTTTGGATTCAGGAGGTCTCAAAACATATATTTCCGGTGAAATCTCGGTATCGAATTTTTGGGTGGAATGCAATACTTCCCCTACTTACTATACGTAGTAGAGAAAGTAAAAAGATCCGCGTGTGTGTGTGTGTCTGTGAACAACATGACTCAAAAGTTGAAAAGTTACTTGGTATTTAAAGTTGAGCAGCCCCTAAGTTGTGACAAGAAGAGTTCCAGCAAAATTCGCCCACCCCAAGCCATCCTTTACATGGATAACTTTACGTTATCTTTCATTTTCCCAAAGACGACTCTAACGATTTGGATTAAAATGCCACATGCTTAATATATTGCCATGAGAAATAAAATAGATATGAACTGCCTGTGTGGTCGAATGGTCAGGTCCTGGTTTCTCATCCCAGAGGTCCCGGCTTTGATTCTCGGCTGGGGTGGTGAATTTTTCTTTATCCAGAAAAATTCCCTATTCCGTAAAGTCTGGTAGAAGATACGAATGCTGGAATGAATGTGTGTTCAGTGTAAATGTTAATGAAAAAAGGCAACTAAAAAAAAAACTACAGTTCACTGAGTAAAAACACCACCAGTAACTTGTTTCTAAAGTTGAGTCACCAATATGATTATAAAAGTTAAAGGGGACTATATAAATAAACTTCCGTTAATTGACTGAATTTTGTGTAACAAGGAAATCTTTAGACAAAATCTTACTATAGGAAAAATGTAGAGTTCGTTGACATCCGCAATTCGTGTCAAAATATTTTCGTGCCGTTTCTAAGATATACCTACCTTATTGCAAGTAAATCTTTTCCAAACGCCACCTAACGGACATACTTGAAGGTTTGTGATTCTCCCCTCCCCCTTTTCTTTGTTATTACGAATAAGCATTTGCATGCTTTTCCGCATGTTGAAACCTCGTTTAATTTGAAACAATTCTTAGGTAAAAATACCTGTATCGTAACGTAGTGAAAATACAAGGCTTAGTTTTGTATGATAATGTGAATTTATCGTTCTTAAAGAAAGTTGTGTGAATGCATCACATCAGATTCCACCCCCCCCTCTTTTCTGAGGCAGCCAAATTAACGTCACTAACTGCAGTATTAGAGATATTAAAAGTACCTTAGTAAGGGCTAACATAACGTCTGAATCTCGTTAAACTGCCAACAGAAACAACACATGCCAGACACCTAGCAGAAAAGTGCATTAGTGATTGACTTTTGGCAAGAACGTGTGGGGAGTTTAATAGCTCTTTTGGAATTACAATTTTCCCAACTGAAGCTAGTAGTTTTTACAACCCGCAAGCTGTAGCTGTAACAGACACACATTCACATTTAATTCATTCACATTGTTAATACCGGGCATTCTTATTTTTATTGATTTATTTATTCTACACTGTTTCTTATGGTCTTAACGCACTCGTCAGTGACAAGTGGGCATGTAAGGTTCTGGAGTTTTGCTTAGTATGTGTTTTGTGAAATAAAATGGCATATTATATACAAATGCTAATCGCGAATCCGAAATGTAAGGTGGAAACTTGTCTTTTTTACTTTCTCTACTACATATATTACGTAGGGGAAGTATTGCAAAATTCGATATCAAGATTTTACAGGAAATACAGGAAATAAAACATTTTTGGAAACATGTTCTTGTCTGTGTCTGTCAGTCATAACCCAAAACGAAAATTCGGATAAATACCAAACTTGGTACTTAAGTTTACTATCTTCCAAGGATGCGACACAAGATTTCCAAGAAAATCCCCCACCTCAGACTATCCTTTACATGAAAGATTTTTCGAAAATTTTTATTTTTCTCAAAAGGGGCTCTATGATTTTGATTAAAATGTAACATGTTTAAGATATTTTCGTGGCAAATGAAATGTATAACTTGAATTTTCTGGGAATGTTCCCAAAAGCCCTCCTCATTCTGAATAACTTTCACACAACTGCTAAACCGTAAGAGATAGACAACATTTTACTACACAAAAAATGTAGATCTCGTTAAAACACACAATTTATGTCATAATACATTTTCTTTGTGATATTTTCCGAGATATTCCTTTGTTATTTGTTTGAATTTTCCAATACTTATACTTTCTGAAATAGGAATTCGTTATTCGTTTTTTTTTTTTATGTCCTGGACACGCAAAGAGAATGGAATGCTTCCATAGCAACCAGCTCTTAAAAGATTTGACTATCGCCGCTTAAAGCCTACCATATACCTTTGCACCTATAAGAAAATTAGCAATAAGATAGTCTCTGCAAATGTTTATCTCGATTAACGTGAAGTAGATGGAGAATAAGCATTTCTAAAAATAGTTTGTACAGGAGTAGAGAAAGTCATATGAGTGCAACACGTTCAGATTTTTTATTATACCTGTTGACTTCTACACAGCGGATCATTCATGCGGTGTACCGGGTGGAGGTGTGTGTGTGTCTGTCTGTCTGTCTGTCTGTCTGTCTGTCTGTCTGTCTGTGAAACTGTCTGAAAAACTCGTGATTACATTTTCAGCTAAATACTGCACCCCTTAAAGCTCTCTAGAATCTCCCTCTAGCGTGAAACCACGAGATATACGTACAATTCTAAGCTAGTGGAAACTCACCATTAGGGCATTAATGCTATTGCCGTGCTGAGCTTGGTGTCGGCGTAAGCGCCATAAATGCTAGTTAAGTTTATATACCCAGCAGCTGGCTGTTGTTACTGAGATGTCGCTGCTAAACACGAAGTTTTCATTTCCTTTGGGGCATCGTTTATGGATGGATATAATTTTAGGTTAACAAACACTGAAATATAAACATTTAAATAAAAAAGTCACTTTCCCTATCCACGAAAAATTCACATAAAAGGCGATTCTTCTGTCCACATTACATCATTATATATAGGGTATATAGGGTGACCCACATAAAGTATTACAGGCGAATATCTCTTAAACGAATAGAAAAGATCAAACAACAGAATTCCAACTCTTATAGGAACAAGGGGCCTTCAAAATTATGAAATGGAAAATATTTTCATGGGCCTCTCATGGGGCACACGGTGGCTAATTCAGAGTTTTAAATGAAACTGATATTTTTTTTTATTCTGCTTCTCAATAAACTAAGTACTCTTTTTTTATAAAATGAATTTTAGAGCTGTTATAGGATGTTTTCATTCAAGTTATTACACCTCATGAACTCGGGGAGGAAATAGAGTATAAAATGAAAGAGCGTGGGTGTTGTGGTTTCAAAGCCACCTGAATTCCCAAAATATCACACTGTATGTAGTTATCATGTAGATATTTACTGTGGCTCTTCAAAATTCAGGAATATGGTAGATTTTGATGTAGGGGTTGATATGATTTTAGTACTACGTTAATGTAGGAGAAATTATCGAGCTGCATCGGCAATGTTTAATGAGAGATACGGGATACAAATGTCACATATGAAATTCAAACGACTGTAAACACCTCTACGTAAGCAAGAATCGCTTGAAGGCGAAATCCTAAATGAATGGTGAAAATACTATCAATATTCTTGCTGCTGTAGAAGTAAATCCACAGATAAGTCAATGTGAATTGTCCAAAGACAGTGGACTTACCCGTGTTTCAGTACAACGGATACTAAAGCAGCAGAAATACCATCCTTATAATATGTGTTTGCATCAAGAGCTCACACAATTTTTAGCTTCAAGTTGTGTTTTGCGAGTGGTTACGCGATGTTATTACAGAGAATGGTTCATTCTTGGCAAACATATTATTTTCGGGTGAAGTAACTTTCTCATACTGGACTGTTAATAGGCATAATATGCATTAGGTATTGGGTATCTGAAAACCCCAAATGGATGAGAACTGTGCCTTTTCAGCACCGTTGGTGGCTAAATGTTTGGTGTGGAATTCTTAATAACCTTGTCATCGGTCTTTACTTGTTGGTGAATCATATTGCCATTTTCTCAACCATGAATTACCTCCCTTGTCGGAAAACGTGACCAATGTGAGAAAAGAAACGTGGTATTTGCAGGATGGTGCACCACCACATTTTGCAACATGTACACGTCAAGTGCTAAACGAGAAATTTGGTGACACGCAGATTTGACATGCTGCACCTATCAAATGGCCTCGTTCACCCAACAAAACACCCTAGGACTACTTTTGTGGGGATACATAAAACAGAAAGTCATGTTTACAGCACCTACAATCAAAGAGTATGAGATTTCGAATACGTAAAGCTTGCCGCACTATCAACCTCTATATATTGTTTACAGTTAGAGAAAAACCTTTCCAAAAGAATTGCCAAGTGTTCAGGGATGTGTTAAGGGATGTTTCTTTGAGCATTTAATAAAGTAATTTGAAGTAATCACCTGGGTATTTATATCGACATATTCGTTTAGTACTATGTTTTATTATTGTATACTTGAGTGAAAACACGCTATAAGAGCTCAGCAATTTATTTAACAAATATTTTAAGTAAAAAAAGTTGCTTAGTTTATTGAGGAGAGCCAGAAAAAGGTGTGTGTGTATATCTGATGTGTTACATTCACATGACTTTCTCTATCATTGATTAGTGGGTATACAAACTATTCTTACTAAAGCTTATTTTTCTATCTACTACATTTAATCCAAATAAACCTTTGCAGAAGTACCTACATTACATTTAACTATCGCTGTTCTCTTTGCATCTATAACGAAATGTGTAATGCAGCTGTTTCCACATAACTTTATCTCGATTAAAATGAAGTAGACTGGAAAATAAAGTTTTATAAGAATAATTATTGGATACCCACCATGAAGCGATAAGAGTAGAGAAAGTCATGTAAATGTATCGTATCAGCTTTCTGTTTAAAAAACAATCTCTTGGTGCAATGGATCTGAAAAGGTTATTTCCGTCGAAATCTCTGTCTATTTTTTTTTATTATTTTTTTTTTTACTGTAGGTAGGTGGTAGAGAAAGTAAAGTCTCATCCACTGTCCACAAGTCAAATCGGGGATTCTAAGGTAATTTATGCGTTAGAACGATTAGTGATATCATTAGAAAGAAGAATAAGATTTGACAAGATTGGGTGTCGGCTGCGATCCGAACCATGAGTCTTCTATCCTAATGCCTTTAGCTGCCTCTTTCGTCTCCCAAAACTAAATGAGTTGTATTTCCTAAAATTTTCTTTTTCTTTTTTAATTCGGGAACCTCAAAACTTGTGTTTCTGGTGAAAAGTCAATATCGAATATTGTGGCGTGTATGTGTGTGTATTGTCACGCCAGACACATTATTGTGCCGTTGGCGACAGTATTGTTGGGGTAATTCTTTCGGCTTTGAAGTTCGTCTGGTGTGGCGATTCGCCACCATTTGGCTGGTGATCCTAGCCAGAGGTGGCGAGAATGGGGGAAGTGAGCGTTACTTCTTTGTGTGTTGAGCGTCACGTTTTGGTCAAGTGTTGAGCCTGAAAGGTTGTACGTGAAGTTGTGTGAATGTAGTCTCATGCGTGTAGCATCTCCATTCAATTTCTTCCTTTATCTTTTATGTGTGATGTAGGGGCACCATGCTTATACTGAATAAACCACAGGTAATATGATTAATATGAAATTCTGTGTATTTTGTTATAACTATCCCACGCCTGCTCTGGAATGTGTTGTTTAAGATTCTGGTCCTCTTGCTGCCTCTGCAGCTAGACCTCCCAATGTATATGCTGGGGTAACTAAAATTTAATATCTAGCTGTAAACCTTTTGGCCTCGCCCCAGTATGTAACGATATATGGATGGAATCTTGGGAATCTAAGTATTTGAAAATTAAGTAGGTACCATATTTCTTAGCTAAATCCATGGAAACATATATACGGCGAGCACGCAGCGTGTATTCGTACATATGTTTATTTGAATTTTTTGTAAACATTAGAATTAGTTCAATTGCCAGTGACAATTAATAGTTGTAACTGTTGCAAATTTTTACTATATAATATGTTTACCACTGAATTAAGCACCGATGACATATGTACTAGTCGTTGCTTCCTCGCTAACTCCTGCATATTTGCGGAAGTCACTTCAGAAGGAAGAAGTCTTCAAGGACTCAACAATAATATACCTTGCTATCCGGTCGAGGAGGAAGGTTTGGTTTCTGCCAGAATGAAATCTACGATCCTCTAAGCCTGGATATTATTCGCCTTCATCTAACGGGGAATATTAACAGGACACTCTTTGAGTAACATCGGAGATGTCGATGATATACTTGTCCTTTCCTCATCATTTATCTCTCAGGGGGAATTTGTGAAATGCTTACAAGATCAATATTTGCATAACACTGAACCAGAAATAGGAAGCTTACAACACTGCAGGGTCGTAAAGGGAGTCGGTCAAATTTAACCCGCGCTATTGCTGCTAATATAAATAAGGAATAATCTCTCGTCAGCTTCCTATATTGCTTCGTCGGCGAGAGCAAACATATCTTCTCCCTATTTCATGAGAGTGCAAACAGAGCACAGGCCTGTTGGCTACAGAACTAGAAGTTATTATTCGTTACATTTGATTCGTATGTGCAACGATATTTGTTAAAAGCACTAATTTTTTTTCGGATCTTCTTAAAGATATCGGTTTTCTCGAGCAGCGTAGAGTAGTATTTTGTTAGAATCATAGATTTAGTAAGCTGCTCAATTAGAGCATTGGTTCTCTACTGAGGGACAACCCCCCCCCCCCCAGGAGAGCATGAGGCAGGGGAGGCACAGACAACTTCCTCGAAAGGCTCCGTTATGATAAATAGGGACATGAATACTCTTTTGATACATTTCTGACGTAATTAAACTATTAAAGTACTTCAGATTGCATTAGAAAATATTCTATTCCATCCAAAGATTCATGTCAAGAGGTATTAAGGTTCAATGCATAACTCAAAACCGAAAGGTGAATAAATACCAAATTTCATAATTGAGTCAGACACTGTTTAATCATGCCGGACGAAGATTTAGAAAACCATCCTCCACTCCAAAATACCCTCTTACATTGGCAATTTTTCATTTGTTTTCATTTTCTCAAAATTGCCCACAAATTGTCATGTAAATACCATAAATGTTTTAAGATATTTGCATTAACAATAAAACGTATATCTTGAATGTTTGTAAAGAGGTACGTTTCCTTCATTGGTTTTTCATTTTTACTATTTAACACGCTCCATTCTTTCAGACTGCGGAGGATAGGAAATTATTCCGATTAGAGAAAAGTCCCCTTCCCCGGCCGGGAGTCAAACTCGGGACCTCTAGGTTGGGAAGCCAGAATGCTGATCACATGACCGCAGCAACAGTCCAGTATTTTTCAGTATCTTTTAAATAAACAAGGCCGTATTGCATAATTTGAGATTATTTCTAGTCAATCAATGGAAGAAGCACTTTGTAAAAGGTACATGACTACTATAATATACAGAGGATTGTGTTAAGCGGTAGACGAGGCCCTGTAAGTTTTGCACATAACTACACAACTATGTTTTTATACGTATAATTGATTGAAAAATGCGCCTAAATAACATATGGTTCACTATTAATAGCTTTGGTGTCAAAGGCTTCAGTATTTACTCCTGGCGTCATAAGCATGAATTTCCTAACCGGTTTTGCATACTCTTAAAGAAAAGGGAATATCATAAAAAACAAATAGCAGCCTCTTTTCAAACGTTTCTGTTCTGTATAGCGGTAATATCACGAAATACTATCCCATCTGTTTCTATTGCTGTTCTCTAAAGTTGTTTTCATAAGAGTAAAATGTCTATGCAAATCCATGCCCATACACTGACCTTCAAGTTGTAGCCGATGTAGGTGTTCTCGTAGGAGGATGATTGTGAGGGAGTGTGTCTCGGTGTTTCACATAAATATAAAAAGTTGCCAACATGTTTGTGCATCTCGTAATCGCACTCAGTTAAATCGTAATGTTGCATATAGGTTGCTAGTTCACAAAGAAAACCCTCATTGTTTATCTATCGCAAGTAAGCAGGAAAACTGAACATGTTCTGCCTACCATCAGCAAAATCAGTTAATTTTAGAAAGTAAACGGAAAGAATCCGTAAATGGGAATATCTGTTTGTTTGTTTCTTTCTTTCTTTTTTTTTTTTTTTACTTTCTCTACTACGTATAGTAAGTAGGTGAAGTATTGTATTCCACCCAAAAATTCGATACCGTGATTTCACCGCAAAAATATATGTTTTGAGACCCCCTGAATCCAAAAAAAAGCATTTTTGGAAACATGTCCGTGTGTGTGTCTGTGAACAGCATAACTCAGAAACGAACAGTCGGATAAACACAAACTTGGTATTTAGGTTCATTATCTTCCAGAGATGTGACACGAAGGTTTTCAAGAAAATCTCCCCCCCCCCCAGATTACCCTTTACATGGAACATTTTTCGAAAATTTTAATTTTCTCAAAAATGGCTCTAACGATTTTGATTATAATATCATACGTTTAAGATATTGTCATGACAAATAAAATGTATATCTGGAATTTTCTGGGAATGTCTCCAAAAGTATTGTTCATTGTGAACGACTTTTGCATAACTGGTAAACCATAAGAGATAGACAAAAGTTTACCACACAAAAAATGTAGATCGCGTTAAAATACATAATTTATATATTGTTGTTGTTGAGTGAACCATTTTCGAGATATTGCTTGTTATTCCCTTAAATTTTCCAATACTTATACTTTTTCTCAAATGGGAATTCGTTATTCATTTTTTTTTATGTACTGGACATGCAAAGAGAATGGAATGCGCCACAAAGCAACCAGCTCTTAAAATATTTGACTATCGCTTAAAGCCTACCATATTCGCCTTGCACCTACAAGAAAATTAGCAATAAGGTTAACATCTCAATTAACATGAAGCATATGGAGAATAATCGTTTGTAAAAATAGTTTGTACAAGAATAGAGAAAGTCATGTGGGTGTAACACATCAGATTTTTTTTAAGTTAATAGTCGCTTTAACATATTAGTCATATATCGACTTTACAAGTTTTAAAATAAGGCATTTAACAATAAAACAATGAGTTATTTACATACTAGCAGTTTTGAACCATTACAATGAACTAGTATCAAATTGTGACACTATAATTAATCAAACTGATCGAACATTGCACACTTTTATATAAATTTATGCTTTTGAAAACTTCAACTTTCTTAGGGTACATCAAATAATTGAGTGCTGTTCGTCGTTAACAGTAGGTTGCACTGGTGGCAGATGGATGGTTGGTCCTTTGAAAGAAGACTGTGTCATCTTGGCATAGCCCATTCTCAGTCGGGATATTAAAACCTGATCTTGTCTGGAAAGAGAATTACTGGGAAGATGTGTCGAAAAACTTGATGTTATATCACGGAGTTTGCTTCTCGTGGAGTCAAGCCATCCTGTCTTCCATTATTGGTAGAGCTTCTTTTTAATGGTTGAGATAACATTATGAGCTGGTGTAGTTATAGTGGATCCATATCTGTTTCTGTTATCCTATCCAGTGGAGTTTGTTGTTGTTGTAGAAACAACTTAAATATACTGCATGAGCTAACAAGGCATTTGGTTTTCCCTTCTCTTCAGTATACATTTTGGGAAATATTCAGACAGGATTGCTTGTTTCGTCATTTTGAAAGTAGGAGCATATTATATCTCTGGTTGATAGCCCATGATCTTACTTTTCTCACCGATTTGTAAGGCAACACTTAAACAAGCCATGTTCGGCTGCCATTGTTCCGTTTTTCGTTCAAATAACGGTCAGTATCTAAGCATTTGAGACACTTATCAAAATGCATTCTCAGTCTAGCAGCATTGTTTGCATATTCTGATCCTGTAAACACGTGTTCCTATGAGCATAGCCCCTTTGCGAATTGGTTGAAGATGTGTTCAAACTGTTTTCTTCCCATTGGACATACTACATCGCAGCGTCGATACCGATTGTTAATTAAACCGGTTCAGACTGCAGCTGGAAGAATAACACCTGAGAGACATAATAGAGAAAGTAGAGTAGTGAACCAGCATGTCATCGATCATGTGCTGCAAATGTAGTTAAGGACAACGATAAAATATAAAATATTTATGCAAGTAGAAGTTCTGCTGTTTAAAAACAAAGCACCATCCATCATCGGATTTTCGATACAGCGAGAAACTTCTACATTTTGGATCAGTCAAAATCGCCCAAATAATACATAGGCAAGTCCAAACAAAATCGACCAAATCTTATGTGGTACATTCACACCATTTTCTCTACCAATGAAAAACGCGCATGCATGTGTTATATGTAGGGCCCGGATTTTTAGATTTTAACCTATATTTTTCCTCGGTATTTAATTAACACATTTCAAGATATATACTCGTTTCACACTTCCTGGAGCAGAATATGCGAATTTTATTGCACCTAAAAAAACCTAAATGAAGGCTTGACACCTAAAATAACCTAAATAGCTGTTTTTCCTTTTTCGAAATGAAGAAATGTTATTTTCGGATTGAAACTCATTGAAAAATTATTTCCACCACTTATATCTAGTAGATAGTTCAATTTATTACAGTTAAACGCATCACATGTGACGTGGTGACACCTGAATGCAGCTGATAGAAGGTCGGGAGGAGCGTACTTGGCTGTCTGCTGTCATTTACCCTGCCGAGCACTTAAAAGACGTTAAACATCCCTTGCATACATTAAGACACATTTTTGTTTTATACCAGAAGCTACAACTTTACCACTGAAAGATGCTCTAGATATCATTGGCAATGTTTCCAGTAAAGAAATACCTGGACCAGTGGGAGTTGCATGTTCTTCGAAGTTGCAGAAGATTCAACGAAATCCTGCTTTTGAAGATACCCATGAAAATCATTAATTCAGTATTGCAGCGAGAAAAGTATACAGAACTACCCCTAGAACCTGCTGTACTGGCATCTATGTTCTACGCTCCAATGACGTCATGTTCCGTTGAAAGAACGTTTTCTTCATACAAGAATGTGTTACATGATAATAGGAAATCCTTTACGCCAGAAAATTTCAGAATGTATGTATATGTACTGCAATGACAAAAAATAAGTCTTACAACTAAGTACCAGAAAATCAAAATTATTGATACCTGTATTGACCCACGAAGCAAAACATTAAAAAAACTATTTTAATCAAGAAAAACCTAAAATAAAAACTATTTTAAGCATATAAGAAACCTAAAATGAAGGTTTATTCCACCTAAAAATCAGGCCCCTAGTTATATGTTATACTATTCATATAAATAGATATTCCATTACACAGTTTACGTTATTCACAACGTACATATTTTTGGTTAGGGAAGATTTCAAATCAAATAAGGAGTGCGTAGTTACAAGGTTACAACATGCGAAACAACATACAGATGTTTATTTGACGTAACAAGCTTTTGCGATGGAAAGAAGAAATAAAAAAGGATCACAGACTTTTCAGCATGTCCGTTAGTTGAAGCCTGAGAAAGGTATAAACTTCCAGCATGGAATATTTCGCTAACACTACGAAAAGTTTTATTGGAGTTAACTGTGTATTTTAATTAGCTCTGCATTCTTCCTGCAGTATATATTTGTCTATATTCTAAAGTTTTTTAATTATACAAAGCGCAATCATAAAAATGACTTCACAGAATATTCACAGAAAACTCTAAATAAAATAAAAGTTAGTTCTCATGTGAAAATATCAAACGTATTATAGCTTAATAAAAATCGTTAGAGCTGTTTTTGAGAGAGTAAAGAACGAAAAACAGTTTTCCAAGTAAAGGGTAGTTTGGGGTGGAGAGATTTTCTTGCAAACCTTTGTGTAGCATCCTTTTAAGATACTGAACTTAAATACCAATTTTTATATTCATTCGACTTTTCGTTTTAGTTTTATGCTGTTCAAAGGCTATGCACGCGGCAGACCTTTATTTAATTCAGTAGACTTCAGAATGTGTATTTCCGGTGAAATCTCGATATCAAAATTTTGGGTGAAATAACACTTTCTGGGGAAAGCCGTGTGAGACTGGAGATTTAACACGTTCGTTGATTAATAAGCTGGCGCAAGGCTGTACCTATTTCCTGAATTAATGCATTTGCATAGCCTAGTTAGTTCCTCATGAAGCTTTATTTGTTTTGTGCCATGGTTTGACGAGAATGTGGTAGTAAATTACGCGTACTTCATTTTTTTGGGTCGTTAATGAGCGGTTGCCATGTCACCATCTGTCACATAAAACTCCGTTACCGTATGAGCATTCCCTATAATTTACTACTGTGCTACTTGCGCGTCCGCTTGGAGAGAAACGAACCGTCCTCAGCTGTAGCATTGCAAAACCCATTACATGCGCAACAAAATCCATGTGAATCTGGTGTCTAACGGCCATATGACTTTCTCTTACCCGTTATCGTTATATAGCGATTCACGTGCTTTCTGTTCATTTCGCAATAAGAGTAAACCATTTAATGACAAATTGTTCTTTAAAAATTCCTGTCCACCAGCGTGTCTTCCTTACATTCCGAACGTTCTGATTTCAAATATCCGTTAAAATTGATTTATCCTGGAGTTTTCTCTTATTCTGAGAAGACCAATGTTGGGCACAGTTTACAGATGAGAAGAATGCTACTCCAGGTTGAGGGGCCAAGAGACGGTTTATCACTGCGTGCAGAAGTTAGCTGCCCAAACGAGATGGAGGCGTTGACAGCTTTTCCTCTCGCGATCTTGGCTTATTTCATTGGCAACCTTGATTGTGTGGTGTGTGTATGTGTATGAAAAAAAAGAAAGAGTAAGAATGTTTACGCAGCGAATTCTTATTGCTTGCATTTTTGTCATTTAGGACGTAACTAAACTCTTATGGACCCTGAACTCACCTAAGCCTTCACTCGTCCGATATGTCCTACGTTTATAGGCTTTTAAATCTTTCAACAAAAATAGCGTATCGGTCTCATTTATCCATTATTTAATCGGAATTTAATGTAAAATATTGCTAAAAGAATACTACGAAAATATAAACAATGATAGCTAATTTCTAACACCACCCTTGAAGAGAAAATTGCGTTCAGGGTGGAGGTTTCTCATGCATAGGCGTAGGTAGCACACAAATAGGTATATAGCAAATATAACATTATTAAACAATTATAACTAATTAGTACTTCTTACGATAAAGGCAATAAGACCTGCTAATTTTGTCATTTTAATTCTTAAGAATTTGTGCTCAATTTAAAACAAAGGAAATAATAGGTGTTGTGATTCATAGTATTTGTGCTAAAGTATTATAAAGTTTATATTTACTGCAATAGCACGGGAATTTGTTACGATTTTGGTGTACATAATTAATAGAACTTTGTCTGAAGGTTAGTAATTGAGGGACTGTAACCACATGCACATTCATTAATAAAATGCATTTTCAGTTTACTCCTATGTCGCTTAGCAATGGTAGGTAAGGAAAGTACAATATTCCGTCCAAAGGGTTGATATCGATATTTCGCTAGAAATGCTTATTTTGGGATCCCGAATTCAAAAGAAAGGCATATTTAAAATAAAAAAAAAGCGAGAGAGAGAGAGAGAGAGAACAGCATAACTCAAAAACTGAGTCATACCAAATTAAATACCACACAAGACACTATTAAAGAATGCCGGGAGATATTTTCAAGAAAATCGCCCATTTCAAGATACCCTTTACACTTTTCGTTATTTTTTATTTTTCAAAAATGGCTCAAACTATTGTAATTAAAATACTACATGTTTAAGACAGGTATATATTGAATGTTCTGCAACTTGCAAGTCCTCTTCACATTCTTAACGGATATTGCATAATTTTGTGCAATATAGATAAAAACTTGCTGCACGAAAACTGTAGATCTCGTTAAAACACATAATTTGTGCGATATAATAAATTATCTAACTCTCGCTTCAGCTACCTGCATCCCCCTTGTACCTAAGTACGTGCAATGAAACAATTTCGGTAAATATGACGATTAAAATTAAACACAAAAGTACGAGGGCAATCCCAGAAGTACCCGACTTGACGTATATATAGCGGTTGTTGTTTCAAACAAATGGCTATGGTAGAAAGTGCCGCCCTTATAAAGCTTAAGTTTGAATTTTGACGATGCTACGTTGTTTAGTAATTGTTTGGCAGCCATTAATAGTGAACACTCTCAGCGAATTTGTAAACATGGATAAAACTGGTCATCGTTATGTGATACAACACTTTCATTTGAAAGGTCTTAGTCCAACTAATATTAAAGCTGAGTTAGATTCTACTCTGGGGTAGTCTGCTCTTTCGTTTACGACAGTAAAATATTGGATGTCAGAGTTTAAGCGAGGCCGTAGGTGCTGCCAAGACAAACATCGCAGTAATCGACCAAATGAGTTGACCACGCCAGAAATTGTGAAGAAAATCCACAAAATGCTATTGGATGGCTGTCGACTGAAAGTGCGCGAGCTAGCAGACATCGTAGGCATTTCAAAAAGTGCTGTGCGCAAGTTGGGTGCCGCGTTTGCTCACAATAGAACAAAAGCAGCGTCGTGAGGATGTTTCAGTCGAGTGTTGGCGATGTCTCGCTGCAATAAAGCCGAGTTTTTACGTCGATTCATAACCATAGATGAAACACGAGCCCATCACTTCACATCTGAGACGAAGGAACAGTCAAAACAGTGGATTGAAAGGGGAGAATCGGCTCCAAAGAAGGCGAAGACAGTTTCATCTGCAGGCAAGGTCATGGCGTCAGTATTTTGGAATGCGCGTGGGATAATTTTCATTGATTATCTTCAAAAAGGAAAAGCAATCAATGGTGAGTATTATGCAAACTTATTGCAGCGTTTGAATGATGAAATCAAGCAAAAACGGCCACATTTAGCGAAAAAGAAAGTTCTACTTCATCAAGACAATGCACCAGTTCACACATACATTATCGCCATGGCCAAAATCAATGAGTTAAAGTTCGAATTGCTTCCTTGTGCACCCTATTCGCCAGACCCTGATTATTTTCTGTTTCCAAAGTTGAGAAAATGGCTTGGCAGTAAAAGATTTGCCAGCATTGAAGAGGTGAAGTTTGCAGTTGATGACTATTTTATAGAATCGACGGTTTTCACTATAAACAGGATATCGACTCTTGAACATCGCTGGGAAAAGGGTATCGATGAAAGGAGCCTATGTAGAGAAATAAATATATTTTTCCCCAAAATATTTGTTTTTCTTTGTTAGGTCGGGTACTTCTGGGACAGCCCTCGTATATAAGTGGAGAGTCATACGAATGTAACAAAGACCAGATTATTTCTTATGCGATGTATACCAAATAAAGCTTAAGAAAAATGCGTACCGCTGAATTTGGCATGAGAAAACCATCTAATCACTCTATTATGCTTCTATGAATAGTTGCACTTGGCCATGGTCATACTCGACAAAAATGAACTGAACATAGAACCTGTTGTGCACGCCACTAGTACATACAAATTTCAAATATTTCAAATATTTGTTCTCATATTGTTTCATCTCATAATGATAAGTACTGAAAATAGATGTATTTGTGCCTATTCCTGTTTGTTTATTAATCAGGGGAAAAAATTAATATGTGCCGTAAAGCCATTCAGTTACAATTCTCATTAAATTCAAGGTAGCGTAAGGTATAACCGTTCACCTTAAACTTCTCAGAAAAAGTAATTAAATTACAAGCATTGGTTCTACCTACATCAGTAACTTGGTTGCCATAGCATTATTGACTTTTTATGATTAAAAGTGACGGTATATCTCCCACGCCGTGTCACCGTTGCTATGGCATCTATCTCAGTTTTTCCATCTCAATTTAATGTTAAATATTGTAGCGCAGCTCTCATGTTGCCCGACCAGGCGGCAACAGTTCTTTTCCGCTTGGTTCGGAGATCACAATGCAACGGAATAACAATAGCGCACCGCCGCCCATCTTCAGCAGCGGCGCGCTATTATCTTCAACGTTTTCTTGTATTTTGCAATTTTAATAGCGATAAAATTACGGCTTAAAAGTATGTTACAATGTACCACTCGCTAGAGGTACTTAAAATTAGACGCACGCAAGACATTTTGCTTGCATGAAGGCAATTAGAGTTAGAAAATGTACCTATCTCCATAATTTGTATTTAGTGATACAATATGGTGAAATGGAGGGTGTGTTTGCTTTAACCATAGGTAGTAAGTAGCTCTGCACTGCAATTTTCAGGTGATTGCAGGGTTTTATTTTATGCAAACCGCCCTTTTAATAAAACCACAGTTAAATCTAATTAAATAACGTAATAAAATTCGATAAATAATAAATCTAAGTAAATCAAAACTTTAATATACCTACTTTGCGACTGCAAAGAAAAGACTATTGTAACCATGATACAGTGGTCGCAGAAGCACTTGCTAAATCGGTCGTGTATCGGTTTCTACGTTATTACCGGTGTGTTATATCACAAACTCGCGGCCTTGAAACCTTTCATAGTTTTTATCTATGGAGAACAGCTAAACTCTGTTAAACTACCCCTCACACACTGAAGGAACTTGAAAAGCACATTTAAATAGGGGTTAAGTCAGTGGATTCTGGTCAGAGAAAACAGCAACGCTTCTAATAACTAATAAGCAGGTACTACAGAATTGCACAATTAAAAACATGGGTCCATATATTATATTATATAAACTGTAAAACAATGTGGTGTTTGACACAGCCGCCGTCCCACCTAGCAAGTGCTTCGAAACTTTGACGCAGTAATTTGTATCACAAATTATGTAAATGTCAAGAGTGATTATAGTGTGAATATGCATTATTGTGTGACATTGATTTGAGATGTTTGATGATTGTAAGCATTGTTGAGAAGTGGGTTTATACGGCCTTATTGAAACTGACAATAATAGCGTGCAATAATGTAGCGAGGGGGTGAGCTGTTTATCATTATTAGAGACGAGCAAATGACGTAATATTGGCGCGTTTTTCTTAGGAATTTGAGGGAACATTTTTCCCTACAGCATATGTGTTCATAATTTTCATTGGATATAAATATAGACGCTATGTTGGCGCGTTTTATTAACCAATAGCAGCTCGGTTATAATCTTTAGGCATATCGGGGTGTAGGAGTATAAAAAGAGCTAAGTAAGAGGTAGATCCTTCCCAGTCCATCGGAAACATTTGTACATTACACGTCGGCTCCAGTCCATCGGAAACATTTGTACATTACACGTCGTCGAGTTTAACAAAAACAGTCATGGTGAATACCTAGCATAGTTTATCGATTCGCAGGTTACGCGTAGCAATGTTATGAAAAATCTCAAGTGTCGTAAAGTTAAGTACACAAAAAGTTGGAAGTTCGCGAATTAATAATGTGCAGTAAAGAAGTTATAACAGTTTCAGTTTGGCGAGTGTCAAGATTAATACGTGAAAGTGCATAATGTGTTACGACAATAAAAGTATAAAACAAATTCTTTTATCAGTGTTATCTTTGGATAAAAACTCCTTTCCGTTTACACACCTTGATTAAGATTTGCTTGACCGAGAGATCATAGCTAGCCGGAGGACAGTGAACCCAAAATTAAATACAATAATAGGCGCTCAGTAAAAGATAACACGAAGTGACCGCAACAAATTGTCTTTTATACGTGCGGCAAATGAACAGTAGCATTCTTTAAAACAAACACTAATACCATCGCAAATTGGCTACCACAACGTGGAACTTAACAAAGAATACCGTCACATAATTGGCTCCCAAACGTGGGGCTCAATAAATAAATAACATTAATACCGTCACATATTTGAAGTGCGGGTGCTTAGTTCTAATAAAAGTGGTGGAAATCAAGTATATAAGAGGGTGGATTGATAAGTCAATGACTTTTTAAATAAAATAGCAACTTTTTTTGAAAAAATAAATTTTATTTCTCAACTTAGTCTCCTTTCAATTCAATACACGTTGTCCAACGTTTCTCCAATTTCTTTAACCCTTCCAAAACATATGATTTTTCGAAGTCTGCAAAATATGAGGTTTCTGCCATGATGTGTTCACTGGACGTGAAGTTCTTCTCAGCGAGCCAATTTTTCAGGTTTGCGAAGAGGAAGAGCCAAATCTAGAGAATATGGCGGGTGAGGTAGCAGTTCGTAGCCCAATTCCACAAATTTTGCGTTGGCAATGGTTGACTTGTGTGCGGGTGCATTATGCTTGTGAAAGAGAACCTTTTTTTTCACCAAATGGGGTCGTTTCTTTAACAATTCCTTGTGAAACTGATCCAGTATTGCGGCATAATATGAACCTGTGATCGTTTTACCCTTTTCCAGGTAGTGGATATCTATCACTCTTTGTGAATCTCAAAAGACAGCTGCCATGATTTTTCCTGCCGGCGGAATGTTGTTCGCTTTCTTTGGAGCAGGTTCACCGAAGGATATTCACCGCTTTGATTGTAGTTTGGTTTCAGGTTGATGGTAATGGATTCAAGTTTCATCAACGGGTATATAACTCCGCAAAAACTCATTTGGGTTGCGTTGGAAGATTCAAACGTCCCTGTGAACAGTCGCAGCATCCATCTTGCTGACAGCTTTCTCATACCCAGAAATTCGTGCAGAATGTTATGCACCCGTTCACTCGAGATGTTTACGGTCTTGGCTATCTCACGGATTTTCACTCGGCGGTCTTCCAACACAATATCATGAACTTTGTTCACCATTTCTTCTGTTGTGATCTCAGCCGGCCGTCCTGTTCGCACGGTATCTGTTGTGCTCGAATGGCCACATCGAAATTCTGTGAACCACTTGCGAACCATGCCATGTGATGGAGCAGAGTCCCCATAATACTTGTTCAGCTTTTCTTCCGTTTCCTTCACCGTCTTACCACGCAAAAAGTAGTGCTTTATTAGAACACGAAATTCACTTTTCTCCATTTTCTACGAAGCAACACACATCTGCTTATTTTAGACGCTCTCAACAATATTCTAAGAAACAAATGACGACGAATTTGTGCGATTATACCCAGAATAGATGTAAGACTTGTGCAAACAAGAAACTGTGATTAAAACTCTATCTCTCGTCAAAGTCAAGGACTTATCGATCCGCCCTCGTATCAACTGGCGTTTGCCAAAAGTGGCCTAATGTGTTTGTTGCCATATCATAGCGATTCTATAGTGCTCATAATACCTTCAGCTAAATAACATATTCCTGTTCTTTAAAGAATAAAAATAATAAGGCTGCTAGATGAATATACAATATCTCCATAAGATATTCATCACGTTAAAAAATCTGATGTGATACATTCACATGCCTTTCTCTACCTTCTATCGTTTATTAGTGCGTATACAAACTAGTCTTACTAAATCTTACCTTTATGTCTACTTAATTTTAATTCAAATAAACTCTTGCAGAAATAGCTACATTACATATTTCGTCATAGATACAAAGTGGACGGCGATGTCCAATGTTTTAAGAACTGGACGCTATACGCTGGCCTTAAAATTCCATACTGCTTCAATGTAATCAGAGAAACAACTGAATGTGGACAGGACTTTAAAAGAATGGTTAAGTATTCAACAATTCGAATCATTAATAACAATATCTCGGAAATGGCTGATACCACAAATAAAGTAATTTGAAGTAAATTGTGTGTTTTAAAGAGATCTACATTTCTTGTGTAGTACGTTTTTTTGTCTATCGCTTAACGTTTACCAGTTGTACAAGATTATACAAAATTCTTTCCGAATGAAGAGAACTTCAAAGACTATTCCCAGAAAATTCAGGATAAATACATTTTATTTGTCAAGTAAATATCTGTAATATGTGTATTTTAATCACAATCGTTAAAGCCATTTTTTAGAAATAAAAAATTTCGAAAAATGTTTCACGCAAAGATTAGTTTGGGGTGGGGGGTTTTCTTGAATATCTTCGTGTCGCATCTTTAGATACTAAACTTAAATATCAGATTTGGTGTTGACCCGACTTTTGTTTTTTAGTTATGCTGTTCATAGGCACACCATGCACGGACTTATTTCTAAGAATCCTTTTTTTTTTTATTCAGGGTACCCGAAGACATGTATTTCCATAAAATTTCAAATTTTCGGGTGGAATCCGACAGCTTCTCTAGTACTATGTACGCGGCAGAGAAAGTAAAAATTCAAGCAGCAAATTAACTGAGAAAAAATTCTCGTTTGTAACAGAAAGAAAGAGCAAATGATATTACAGGTTACGTGTTTTAGAGTTTTTCCAAAAATGTTAATTTATTAGCTTGATAATTTTTTTAAAATTGTACCGATGTTTCAGCTTTTTCTTATGTGGTGTAGGCATACAATATTGTTTTATACACTCATACGATAAGTCATAAAAACTGAAGCGCTAATAGGAAGTTTAATAAAAACGTTGATAGTTACTAACTTTGACATATTTTCCTCCGTCATATCAAAAACCCATTAACGCCAATTTCAGGTATTATACAAAAGAAAAGTTGCTCTATAAAATGCATGTAAATAATTTAGTAATCGTACTTAAAAGCTGAGAAATGACGCAATGAAAAAAGAAGATATAAAACTAATAAAATGATAAATCTTTTAAAACACCTGAACACGTAAGCTGTAATTTGTCCGTTCTGCATATTAAAATTGAGAATATTTTTGCATTAATCTGGCTGCTGAAATTTTATAAAGTGGGAATGAATACATTCTGGAGTGAAATATATAAACAGTTTTTTCCCTCTCGTAAAAATTTGAATTTATTCATTCTTATCGGACATTACATATTCGTATTTTTTATATCCATCTAAGATCATATTCGCATAGAAACGGCCGGTTTAGTTGCTAATATGTATGTGAAAATGTGTGTACGTGTGGGTGCGCGTGCGTGAATTTAATCAAAAGTAATACCAACCCAGAGATAAACACCACCATAAGCGAATGAACATCATTGCTGACGAGCAACTGTTCTGAAGTTAAAAAGCCGCCAATATGACCTTAGATCTTAAAGGTGGTACATAAATGGCACATTAAAAAAAAAGTCGCGCGTTCAGAAAGCAATCGGCTGTTATAGGCGATATAGACGAAGCTTTAACTCACATTCGCTTTCCGGCTCAAAGTTTTGGGTACGAGCTTTTATTAAATTTAAATTATTTTATTGCTAACGGCTTTTCTTTAAATTTATGTGCTATGTTTTAAAACGATCAAGTAAATAATATTATCTGCAAAATTAGAATTGCTTGCTTGAGTTTGATTACATATGAAAGTTAAATACGGTTTAGTAACAAATTTCTGAACTATCAATTTTTATAACTAGATACTAATTTTCTGTTATTTCTGAGTTTACTTTAAATATGCAGTGTTTATGTGATATCAGTACCACTACATTTATATGGCGTTTTGAAATAAGTTTTTGTTTTTTACCATCTTGAGCAAGAACCACCTTTACATATAAAATTAAATACGAACTGAGATCAAGTTGGATTTCGTCCCCTCTCCCAGAATTTAGTATTTAGTGTTCTTTAACCGGGTAGTTCTTACCCTACACAAATGAAT
Source organism: Deroplatys truncata (assembly GCA_030765065.1). NCBI lineage: Eukaryota > Metazoa > Arthropoda > Insecta > Mantodea > Mantidae > Deroplatys > Deroplatys truncata. Next base: position 73,400,920 of record CM060981.1, on the reverse strand, counting down.
GAAAAAGGTAAAATGATGCTCTAATGAATCTGGTGTTCATAGAACTTAGAGAGTTACCTGACATTCGACTTCTGAGGATAAGGAAAACTCAGGGGGGACAAAAGTTGTTTGCTTAGGGTTATATCCCTCTTCAACCCGGGAAGATTATAATTCCACTTATATGCCGCAGTCGAGAATCGAATCCGGGACCTCCGGATTTGGAAGCTAACATGCTAACCCCAGACCACGGATGCAGTTAAGTTGTTTTTATCGTACATTTATTTAGTTTATTGGGGCTGAATTATACACCTTTTTTACGGCAAAGTTCTTTTTATTTTTAATTATTCAGTACAATGTTCATATTTTGATGATTTACATATTATGACAGCAGAATTATAGTGATGTATATTAGTATACACAGTTACATAACATTTATAAATATCGAACGATTAAATTGTAAGAGCACCAGTTTTACTTGCATACTCTCGATACTTGGTGGTATTGAAGTATCTCTAATATTAGGGTCTTTCAACAAGAGTGTCCTATCTTTGAATTTAAATAAAACACGTTCTATACATGATAGAGGTTTATTCCTTTTTTTAGTTTGGAACATAATGTCGTTACGTGTGGAAGAGAACATCAGTTAAGTGACCGCCGCGACTTCGTTGGGTTGCGCGTATGCGGTTGAACCAATTTTCAATGACAGAAGAACGTGAATTAGGTCCAACTTCACGAATAACACGCGTGATGTTATTCATAAGATCATTTACTCTTTCTGGCTTGTTGACATAAACTCGAGATTTAACATAACCCCACGGCGTTAAATCACATGACCTCGGGGGCCAGTTAATATCGCCATCACGGGAAATGATGAAATTTCTGAACTTTTCCTTCAAAAGATCGATTGTTTCGAGAGCACTATGACATGTGGCACCATCTTGCTGGAACCAGATATTTCTGAGATCCATACCATCAAATTGAGGCCAAAAATAGTTCCTTATAAGAGCCCGGTATCTTTCTCCATCTTCATCTTGGAAAAAATATGGACTAATGATTCCACCATACCAAAATCCACACCACACAGTAACCTTTTGGGGATGAAATGGTCGTTCTTGAATCTGCATTGGATTGTGATTGCTCCAATAGCGGCAATTTTGTTTGTTAACACAACCATCCATCCAAAAGTGGGCTTCGTCGCTGAAGGTGATTTTTCGACAAAAATCCGGGTCAGCTTCCAATTGCTCCATAGCCCAGTCACGAATACACTGCGCAACCTATGGTCGTTGGGCTTTAGTTCTTGAGTTAACACCATTTTGTAAGCGTGAAACTTCAAGTCTAGATGCAGAATTCGCCAATTCTTGCGCTCGACGAGCAATTGCTTTGTTTCCATTCTCGCGTACACTCTCACGAGCCTATGTTTTCGTTGGAGCGCTTACTTCGATTACCTACAGGCGTTCTTTGATCGCTGACAGAATCACTTCTTTCAAATTTATCGATCAGATGCCGAATCATTTCAGTCGCAGGGACAATTATTATACACACCGTAAACTTCACGCAATACCGGAAGGTTTGCCGAACAGATAGTCCATTTTTATAACAAATTTTCACAATTTCTACGCGTTGCTGAATGCTGTGACGTTCCATGGCTATTTGTCAATAACAACTGTAACCACATGAAAAAAATCTGATGTGCTACACTCACATGACTTTCTCTACTCTTGTACAAACTATTTTTACAAACGTTTATTCTCCATATGCTTCATGTTAATCGAGATATCGAGATTTCAATCTTATTGCTAATTTTCTTGTAGATGCAAGGGGAACATGGTAGGTTATAAGCGATAGTCAAATCTTTTAAGGGCTGGTTGCTATGTGGCGCATTCCATTCTGTTTGCATATCCAGGACATAAAAAATTGAATAACGAATTTGAGAAAAAGTATAAGTATTGGAAAATTTAAGGAAATAACAAGCAATATCTCGAAAATGGTTCACTCAACTAAAAAAATGTACATGACATAAATTGTGTATTTTAACGCGATCTACATTTTTTGTGTAGTAAAATTTTGTCTATCTCTTATGGTTTACCAGTTATGCAAAAGTCGTTCACAATAAAGAATACTTTTGGAGACATTCCCGGAAATTCAAGATATACATTTTATTTGTCATAAAAATATCTTAAACATATGATATTTTAATCAAAATCGTTAGAGCCATTTTTGAGAAAATTAAAATTTTCGAAAAATCTTCCATGTAAACGGGTAATCTGGGGTGGGGGGATTTTCTTCAAAACCTTCGTGTCGCATCCTTGGAAGATACTGAACCTAAATACCAAGTTTGGTGTTCATCCGACTGTTCGTTTCTGAGTTATGCTGTTCACAGACAGACACACACACGGACATGTTTCCAAAAATGCTTTTTTTTGCATTCAGGGGGTCTCAAAACATATATTTCCGGTGAAATCTCGGTATCGAATTTTTGGGTGGAATACAATACTTCCCCACTTACTATACGTACTAGAGAAAGTAAAAATGACTGCTGAAACTCAATAACAACGGCAGCTATCCTATACTTTGAGATAAATCAACGATAATTTTTCGATGCTTTTAAATTTTTAAGTTTTCTATTATTGAAAGTTATTACGTTTAACTGAATGTTAGATAAGAAATGAAAGGACTATTATTGTCTCGCACGTGTCCCCAAAGAGTTGCTGGACTATAATTCTTGATAGACCTTGACTGCGATGAATGCAACATTCCATACACACTTGTGATTAAATGAAAACTTCCAAAACAATGGGGGAAGGAGTAGGGGTACTCGTGTAACATGCAGCGTTAACTGAGTTATGAAGCTGTTGACAATTTTTTTAAATTAAATAGCCTGGCTTGGTGACTCACTCTCGGTAAGCTACAGATGAATAAGCAATTAATGCTTTTATATCTACTTGACGTAAACATATTAAACTAACTTTTAGTTTTTTATTTAGGATTAAAAGCTTTCTTGTAAAGGTTTAAGGGAGTAAACAGTTAATAACAGTTACATTTACCTACACGTGACCAAAATCTGTGAATCCAGCAGAAACAAATCAGAACTTATGACGTGAAATAATACAGCCTATGGATTCATTGGTTATTTCAAGGATGCTCGTGTTCTTAAACAAAAATCTTTGATTCCTATGTATCTCTGCATTTCATATAATACTTCCTTGATTTTTCTTCAGAATTTTAATTGTGTCTAATATGCCTTTGTATTAAGCCTGTGTACGTTAATGTATGGCGGCGTCTAGTAGAGAGGCTTAATCCGCAAACTATGTTTCCGAGTGTTATATGGCTAATTACTTATAACTAGATGAAAGTACATATATACATACACAGGGTGAATCACCTAAAACTCGCACCGCAAATATTTCGGAAATGGAAAGTGCTATTGATGTGGAGTTTTCACAGCATTGATTGGTAGTAGTCGGTAACTCGTACATTTAGCCTATAAAGAGATTTTAATAATACTGAGAAACTGTATTTTTTGAGCAAACATACAAATTTTTAAATGGAACAACGCCTAGTTACATCAGCAGAATAAAGGTAGGGTAAATTAGAATGTCAGTGGCGTTTGTTGCAAGATTCTAGTGCAAGTGGTTTACGAGAAATATTATTTTGAAGCTTTTACGCACCGATACTTGTACAACCTGTGGTAGCACAAACTCAAGAAAAACAAAAGGGAATTGAATTACTTCTGTGGATTCTTACAAGTAAAGGTTGTGTTCAAAATGACCACCGGCAGCTTCAATACAAACTTCCAGTCTGCTGTGGAAAGACTGCTGCACACGTTCTAGCATTTCAGCGGAAATTTCAGAGCAGGCAGCAGTAATATGTCGTTTCATATCGTCTGGTGTAGTTGGTACATCCTTGTAGACAGTGTCTTTCAGCCTTCCCCACAAAAAAAAAAAAAGTCTAAAGGGGTCAGATCCAGTGAACGGGCCGGCCAAGGTACAGGTCCTCTTCGCCCAATCCAACGATTTGGAAACAATCCGTTAAGATAAGCTGTAGTACTTCGGGCACTATGGGCTGGACAGCCATCATGTTGGTACCACAGGCTCCTCCTAGTCTGCAAAGGAACGTCTTCTAGCATCTGTGGCAGTTGACTGCGATACTTGTGAGAGTTCATTGTTCCTTCTATGAATAAAGGGCCTATGAGCTGATGGTTCACTAACCACACCTCACGTTTAAACTCCATTACGCTGACGTTCCACCTGACGAAACCAACGGGGATTGTCAACAGAAGAATAGTGCATGTTTCTGCGGTTTACCTGGCTATGATTAGTTAATGTTGCCTCATCACTAAACAAGATACATGATGAATCTGGAGTATCATGTCTTAATGCCCATGTACAGAAGTTAACACGATTCTCAAAATCGTTTCCATGCAGCTCTTGATGGAGAGAGAGAGATGTGACAGGGATGGAACCTATGTCGATGGAGAATGCGCAATACACTTGCCTGACTATGCCACTTTCACGTGCGATTGTGCGGCAACTAATTTGCGGATCTACTGGAACGGCAGCCAAAACATTAATTTCTGCCTCTTCTCCAGTCACTTGTTTGTTTCTGTTACGTTTTCTAGGTGTTACAGTACCACTTTCACGTAATTGGTTGAAGAGGTTGATTAAATAATTGCCGAGACGGTTGACGTCTATTGGGATACGTTTCCGCATACACTGTACAGAAACGAACTGCATTCTTCCTACACTCTCCATACACCATGAGCATGTCGGCTTTTCTGCATTAGTAAACCCCATCTTCCACTCACGACTTCCTGCTTGAACTGTCACAAACTACCTGACCAGAAAGTCGCAATGCAATCAATGAAGAGAAAACTCAATGCAAACAAACATAACAACATCGTACCTAGCAACTAAGCAGGTTGAATGGGACAAACAATTGTCGGGGTGGAAACTTTTCAAAATACGTTTTCTCGTAAACCACTTGCACTATAATCCTGCAACAAAGACCATTGAGATTCTAATTTACCCTACCTTTATTCTGTTGATGTAACTAGGCATTGTTACATTTAAAAAAATTGCATGTTTGCTAAAAAAAATACACTTTCTCAGTATTATTAAAATCTGTTTATAGGCTAAATGTACGAGCCCCTGACTACCAATCAATGCTGTGAAAACTGCACATCAATAGCACTTTCCATTTGCGAAATATTTGCGGTGCAAGTTTTAGGTGATTCATCCTATATATATATATATATATATATATATATATATATATATATTATGTGGTTGTGAATAGTCCTAGAATGGTGTAACGCACACATTATTTTAGTTGTTTGAGTTTCATGTAAAATATATATTAGTTTATATTTTCAAGATTGCAGAATAAAGAAGAATTGCTAGGATTTGTTTTTCTGTAGATAGAGAATCCTTTAAAATAAAGTTTTCAGCACAAACTGTAATTACATAAAAAGAGAAACAAAGCAATTATTATTATTATTATTATTATTATTATTATTATTATTATCAGCCTTGACTAACAATAAGGAATATATAACCTGTGGCGTTATCAATAACAAAATTGATGCCAATTGGAGAATGTCAAAAAGGAAAAATTTCGGAATTAGCACACAATACAAAATTGGTTACATGCGTTTTTACACAGAAAGCTACTAATAAGAACATAATTGAATGGACAAGCTATCGCTTTTACACTTTTCTATAAAATGAGTATCGAATATCGAGTATCGGTATCGAGAAGCAGTGGTATCGCTCCAACAATAATTTTAATTTAGCAACAGAGAGTGAATTTTACAATATACTGTGCATTATCCTCATAGAAAAATGAGTTTAAATTATTGGTTAATGGTTATACGGTTTACAGTTTGAATACAATCCGCGTTTACATGCGGAGCTCACGATCCGATCTTCTTTTCTAGCAGGATCCGACTAGGAGCTCATTTCGAACTGGATCACCATTTGCATGTGGTGTTGAATGTGGAAGGTTGAGCTCAGATCCAATTCCCTAGGTAAACGTACTAAAAATACTGCATTATGCATTTTATACTGTTTATTTCTTATTCTATTATTTTACAGTCTCTATCAGAGTGTAAGATACATACAAACGAATAATAATATATAAACTTAAAAACCTTTTTATACGTTATTTACATCTTCCCCTCCTTTATTGTAATTCTCGTCCACCTTATTTCACAATTGACGTTTCCCTGAGCTTATAATGGATATTATACAGCTAATATTTGCATTCCTTTGTATCGGAATTACTCCTTGCTTTGGCATTCCGTTTTCATAACTCGCAGTTTTCCTCATACCTTAGTAGGGGAGGATGGCTACAGCTGTTTTATACCGTGTACATTTGCAGTTAAAGGTACCCAGGAAGTTATCATGTGGTGTTATTTTAGGTCGTTAGGTCCGCATTAATGGTTAGTTATCCAATAACTTCTAATTCTTTAAGATCACAAGTTATTTATTTGTAACAATGCAGAAGTTCACCGCGGGGAAATGCATCTATCCATCAGATTACACAGTGCTTAACGTCACCCGTTGTCGTCCGACCATATATCCAATTAAGGAAACAAGACTTGTATGGTGCATACAATGATACTAAATTTGGTCTCAGTCTTTGAACAGGTAAATCTCGTGATGTTGACAGAATTTCCTGACTTAAACAAATGTGCCAAGCTCGGCATACCGTGTCTTGCAGACTTAATATTTGGAATAGCCAAGACTGCAGGGTATGGCAAGAAGAAAACTTTTTCAAATATAGATTTCATCTACATATTTTCTTGCGCGCGTGTGTTTGTGTGTGTGTGTGTGTGTATGAATTTATATGCATGTATTCAACAGAAATAGAATATCTTCTTTAAATATGGAAATTTTCACTACTGATTAACAAATCCTTCCTGAAATGATTGATGACAAATAGAGGAAATTGAGACAGTTTTCTGCAGTTTATATTAATTAATTAATTATAAAAATTACGTGAACGTTTTAAAAATATATGCCTGTTCACTATTTGTGCTGCAATTTTCTTCTCAGGAGGCAATACTCTTAATAAAACTTAATCAGTCAGATTTTACATAACGTTTCAGATTTCTTATGTTTCATACAGTATTACTGTTTAATTTTTTTTCTATTCAGTTAATTGTTTGTTGCATTAGGATGGTGTTATTCAAGACAGAACATGTATATTTGCAAGAATTTATCTCTGTATCACCAAAACGGAAACGATCACACTTCTAAGCTTGAAAGATTCTTAGAAAGCTCTAACTACTAAAAACTGACAAAACAAAAGTTTACAGAAAAACGCCTAATTTAATTTAATTAACGTCAATTTAAGAAAGTCATCAATGGAGAATTTGTTGGGGGGGAAGAAGTTCAACGTCCTTTAACCTGGTAGGTCATATCGGACAATGAATGAAATGGGTGAAATGATGCTCAAATGAGCCCGAGGTCCAAGTTACCCAATATTGGTCTTCTCAGGATAAGGAAAAAGCCCGGAAGAAACCTTATACGGGTAACACCCTAACCGAGATTCGAACTCCGGACCTCTTGAATGTGAGGTAGACACGCTACCCCACACCACAAAGGCGGGCAATGAAGATTTTGTTAATAAAGTTTAGAGAATGCTTACATTATTTCTGGAGAGTGTATCTTTTCAGGCCATTGCCCCTTAAGGCGCTGGAAAATTTACCTCAGCTCGTATCAAAAGTTTCCCAAATACGTATAAAAGGAAAACTTGTTTAATTATACCAGAGATGCAGCCCCAAATTTTAACACATTGAAGCAGAACAAGTATATTTTTTCTGTAGTAATATAACGAGTCTACAGATTTTATCGGTAAATTCGTGATCAACTAAATTATCTCCAGAGAAATCTGGAGCTCGAGCTCTGTTTAAGGGGACCAGAGTTTTTTAGTCAAAATGGCCAACATTTTCAATTTTTTGATTTCTGCAAAAATTAACTCTTTATAATGTTAGTCAAACATTTAAATGCGTTTTATGGTGATAAAAACCTTTAAGGGTTTGGCAGGCGTTTTTTTACAACCCTTGCACGGAAATTTAAATGCCTGCCACACCCATTTTTGTTTTCGCTTGCAAAATACTTACTTTCTTTCCAAAAAAATCATTCAAATTTGCGCCATAGTCAATGTGCCAACAGGATGGGTACAGGATTAAGGACACCAGGAAGTGAATTTCCGCGAAAATATTGATTTTTTATTTTCTATCTATAAAAAAAAGTACAACTCCTTAGCTTTAAAATGATGATTATAACGTGGTATGTTACACGATTAGTAAGCCCTTTAAATTGGTCATTTAAATATGGCGGCGCAAGGAAACGTCCTCCAACTTCCACAACCTCGTGCACAATGAGTTAGAAGATTTCTTTCGCTTAAAATTTCTGAACGAACACAGACTCGATTGACATGGGGTAAATTTTACCGCGTGCATTGAACATTCTGCTATACACTGTAATGTGCTTCCATCTGCAACTTGACTTCGACATCGGGATTATGGCCATGCGGTCTAAGGCACGATAGGAGTAGCTAACCTATCAAAACCAAGGATCGTAGGATCGAAACCCGGTAAAATGCATATTCTGCATTCAATTAAAACTGTGGTAAAGGATGGGGAGGGCCCAAATAAAGCAAGCGGTGTGACGGCATGGTTGGATGCTGACAGGGTTCGATTGAATGCACATATGGATTTTACCCTTTTAAGTTTAAAAAAATTCACACACAATATTACGCAGTTAATGAGATCAGACAATGCTGCAACTATCATGTGTTCAGATGGCATTTAAGGCATTGTGACCTGATATGGTTACGTTACATAGTCAGAGGTTCCCGCCCCAAAGTAACAAAAGTTTTTTTCTTACTTTCATTGGGTATCCTTGAAGGGGTTAATGAAGGATGTAGTGGTAGGCTTAAATTTATGCAAAAAATGGGTATCAGAATTTGTCAAAATATGAGGACAGCATTTTTAAACACTGATAGAGGCAAAAGAGTAGTTCAAATAATTTGTGACAAGGCTAGGCCCAAGAAGAGGAAGAGAGGAGCTCAAAATAACCACATTACAACAGCAGAAGTCCACCAGAAAGAAGAAGGTGTTGAAATTGCAAGCAGAGGAGGCTAAGAAGAAGGAGGAGGGAAAGAGGTATGGTTCTGGACAAATTTAAGTTTTCTCGGAATGACTTTTTCAATATGTCAAATGTCCCATGCGGGACAGTTTTCCTTAGTTTTGCATGAAACTTTGCATAATAGTTCTACTGTTCTATTTAAAGAAGCTGTAGCATCATTTTTGGGCTACTATATAAAACTTGGGCACAGTGGGCTATTAATCCTAAAAATTGTTACTTTTTAGGCGGTAATATCTGCATTCATTATTATAATTAATAATTTATTATTCAAAGCAGAAAATGAAAAAAGAATACTAGATTAATTTGTGAGGAGTTCAAATATTAATGTGACTAAGTGGTACTGATGAAAAATAAAATTTGTTTCGCTAGGAGTGTTTCATAATTTTCAAATATCGTGATATGAAAAACAGAAAATAACTCATATCTGAAAAACTACTTCATCAATTTTATTGAAATTTACACATAATGCTATTTAGAATGAGGGAAACCAACATACAAAACTATAAAATATATCCATAAAATGCATTTTTAAAATTTTAACAAATTATGAAAAACAGTTTTACATTTATGAAAAGCCAGTCCGGAATTTTAATTTTCGCTAACACTCGAAAAGATGTTGGTGTAAATACAATCAATGTTAGGCAGCTGCAATTGGTCGAAATTCAAAGCATTTCTATGATACATGTCTCACTTAGCTAGGCAGAAGCGGGAGTACAGCATTGATTTTCCGCACTGCGATAAAGTACGTAGATTGTTAATACATTCCAAATTAATCACTTAAGGGGCATTATTAGAGATGCTTACCGTTTACAACAAAGCACGTACCTTCTAAAGTCATGTCTCATTAACATCCGTATTACATGTCGAAACCACATCTTGCTTTCTTAGAAACTGACGAACATCAAGGTTCAGTTTTTTCCTTAGATTTTCTTGATGAAAAACCTGCGCTTGTTTTATTTTACTTAAGAGGAAGAATAAGGTTGGCAGAGCTGGTGAGAAGCAAGAGAGACCGGTTTTGCTGTCGTCCTCCAGGAATTAAATGTGTGGCTCTCCTCCTTGGCTCAAACAGCAGCAGCCGCCCAAATCTCATCTGCCGGCGTTGAAAGAAATGTTTCATTTTTACTGATTGAAGTGAGGCACTCTCGAGAGGACTGTGATGGCGGGATGAGAAATTGATGTAACAAATACCGACGATAAAGTTGAACGCAAATAGCAGTAGCTCATGTTATACAGGTATCTTAGGATTGTATTGCAGACGCTGTTTTTGTGCTTGCCGAAATAGAAACTGAGCGTGTATTTGAGGTTTTAGGTTCATAAGACAGCGATGGGCATAACTTGAAACCCAGTTGTGGGGCGGGGGACAAAAGAAGTGAAAGCAGCATAATGAAAAACAGTATATAATAAGTTTAAAAGTAGTTTTCTGTCACTTTAAGGATATAAATCATTTGCTTTAATAATTTAAAATAATAATATTAATAATGATGTAACAACACTGTTAAACATGTTCATTTATGTTGATTTTTTCCCCTTGTTTCTATCAATTAACGCCCTCAATTAAAACACCAGTGTGTAACAGTCGTAGGGCTTTCATTTTTCATAGTTAGTCTACAAGTTATTCATATGAATATTTTTATATGTCTCCGTTACTCGTCCGGTTACGGTTTCAAATAGTTAATGCCACAGTTTGTACGTTTGAGACTGCCAAAAAACAAGTCTGTGTTTGTTAGCCATGTTATTACAAACGTTAATAAGAAACAAAGCAATTAAACGTTAACAGTTGGTCTGCAAGCACTCCAGACATGCTAAAATATTTTACTGAGTGGCAAAACACAGCAATGGTGTGTATCACTCCTAGCTTACTGATAGGAGATAACAGAAATACACAAATCCATTATGCCTTCTTTGATTGAGGCCTGTCACAAACCTTCTAAAAAGAGATAGGGAATGAGGTAGAGTAGCCTGATTATCGTTTTCCCTCATATCTTGGACTGGTTTTCTTTTTTGCAAGACTAAGGTCTTAGTCGAATCTCTACAAAACCGGTGTTGCCAACAGTGCTTTAATGTCTCGTTATTTTATGTGGGATGCAAAAACGCCGTCTTCTATGTTTGCTAAGCATCACAGCCTTCGGAATGACTGCTTATTTGATTCCATCATACTATCAATTGATTTGGCAACGATTTTGTTCTTTATTCAGCTTTTCTGATTGTCAGATAGTTTTAACACTTTTAAAGCATACGTTAATGTACACATTTGTTAAATGGTTACACTATTTTGGAAATAAAAATCTGCATTATTCGTTTCTTAAAGTGTTGTCCTCCATTCTGCGTAATCAGCAATGAAGCAGACGTTGTAACGACAAGATTTCGTCACCGCTTCATATAGCCAAATTACAAGAATTTGCTCCCTTCACTCAAAAGCTTTAAAAGTTTTGTCGGTCAACTATAGCAAGAAAACACACTCTTGATCAACGGAAGACCTGAACTGTTGCTTGTTGAGAGTTTAATCCCAATGCAGTGTTCCAACATGAGACTGTTGCATCATAGTCAAGGAATATAAACCCTAATGAACAACCATCCGAAATTTGGCAAGGGGAAACGCGATTACAAATAATTAACCTAAAATGCATACTTTAAATTGGATCATACCACGAGATCACCTGTATTGTTAGTTCCTTTGTGAGCCGCGTTGCAGGAGTTTTCAGGTAGGCGACCTACACTTATTACATATCTTCTTGGAGGAACTGCTTCGTTCTTAACAAAAATACACATTTGAGCGAAAACCGTGATCTGCTCATCCAAACATCTGAATCGATGCCTTTCACAAAGCTGCCGTGACTCACACTTGCGCTGGAGAGTATCAGGTTGAACGTCTGACCACAGGAGGAGCGGTTGACCTTCTGCCTTGTGTACCTACTGATGACGCCCATTCCAAATTACATGCTCGGGGATGCTGGGAGCGCACCTACCTCAAAAGCATCATCTGGAACGTCGTGTTATCTGGTGCACAAACCTAGAGAAAACCGGTTTTCGTACAGAGATGTCACACCTTTGGTTTTCGCAACCGTGATAGTTCATAATTTGTGTGTGCTGATTCACTTAGAAATCCAACTAAGGTACAAAAGATCAAAGTGTGTAGGCAACACCGCAAGGATAACAATGCGGTTTTCAAATGCTGTAAAATACGGCTATAAAGCATGGAGTAAAAAGAAAAAACAATTACCGGATTAATTCCAAAAGTAAACTTAAGTGGTGAACGAAATGGTTGGAATGATGCTCAGATGAGCCTCGCTCATTGACCTGAGAGTTTACATTTGTGTAACGATAGTAACAACTCTTTAAAAGAAAAAGAAATTATCCAAGAAACTCACCCCCAACCGAGATTTGATTCAAGGCTCTCTTGAATGTGAGGCAGACAGGCTTCCCCCACACCATGGAAGTGGGTTCCTAAAAGCAGTGCATAGGTTAATAATAATTATTGTCAGTGCACTCATATAAACTTCTTTCAGACATGTGAATATCTAGAATGCGTTTAATTCTCAAGGAGTGTGGATCAAAATCGACTCATTAGCGTTGTAACGCTGACCTGAAACATGTTTTTCATTTTGGGGAAAGAAACCTAATTAGATACTCATATATGAAATGTAGGCTGTGGGAGGCTGTATATTTTGCAATATTAGTCGGTCAATACTGAAAATAGAGTCTAGTAACAGCAGAAAGGGCCAGTCAGATGTCGACTGATTGCCCATCTGAGATGTGGGACAAACATGGCAAGGAACACCCAAGGGCGCTTAGAGCACATGCAGGCTTCTAACCGGAGCTGAGCGCTCTGCCAGCAGAAGCGATCACTTCACAGAGCTTTACAAAAGGGTGGTCAGAAGCTGTGCCGCGGATCGGGAGAAAGCGAACTTGGAATACATAATTTTAATAAATGTTCAGTAAATTTATTTTAAACAAGGAAAGTGGTGGGATATCCAATACGTAATATGCTAAATCGTGTAACGTCAAAAGACATGAAATACTGATCCCATTAGCCTCGCATATGGAAAGTGCTTTAAGGTTTTACTTTCCGATTTTATAAATTGCGTGTACTAAAGGTTAGTGCAAGAAAAGACTGTATCCGACAAGTATTTACATGCATATTTCTAACATCGGTATATCCTTGAGAATTCATGTGCATTTTTATTAACTTGTCATTACTAAGGTATTATGTATTAATCGATATCATTATAATGCTTACTCCGAATAGGATTCAAGTAATTGGAAAAGGCTATATAACTCGGTGATGGAGCCCAGAATCCTATACGGATCAGAGACATGGGACTTGATGAGGGGTGGGAAGCAGATGATGAAGTCCATAGGTTATTTTGTAAAGAAGCTCTAGGCTTACAAATATCAAGGTCAAACAGGTGGCACAGATAGAGATGGGCCGAGAATCAAGCAAGGGTAAGATTATGGAGAGAGCATTGTAAGTATTGGTACATAATTTTGCACCTGGAAGAAAATAATATAGTAAGACAGTGCCTAGAACTATAAGAAAAACGTTTAAAAAATAGAGAGTGGGTCTAGGAGAGATTTGGTGGAAAAGGCAGAATAATGAACTAAATTTTTTGAGAGAAGTAAGAAGTGGCTAGAGGATAGGGAAGTACAAAAAAATGTTTAGTGAAATATCAAAAAGCCTTCTTTAATAGATTATAAAATATTAAAGTCAACGTGGGCAAGGAAGGAATAGGTAAGGAAGCAAGAGAAAGTATAGCATGGGTAGGATCAGGAGTGTGGAGGTTAAAAGGAATGAGGATGAGAATAACACAAAATCAATGCCCTTTATGTGGGATCTAGCACACATACCTACTGTTTAAATGTAGGGCCACTAACAAGTGGAAGGAGGAACAGATAAGTGACAAATGGATAAAGGTTGACCCAAACATCGCAGTGAAGGAAATATTTATGAAGGACTATGAGAAGATTGGAGTGTTTATGAATAAAGTGAGAAGCAAATGGTTGTGGACAGCGAAAAAAAATCATAATATATTAATAATTAGAAATAAGAATAAAGTTGTAAATGTTGTAAGCTCCCACGAGTGGAATTGGCAAATGAGTCTGGGCTGAATGCCAATCCCACGTGTATCTTGTATTCAGCTAAACACAATAAATATCAAATATAATGGTTACTGATAATATTTTAGTAACGATTAACATAAAAAAAACCAATATAATATATCTCATTCCGTTTAGATCTTGTACACCACTGTGTGCCTAACCGTACGAGATGTGTTGCGATCGTCATAGCGCTGAAAGCTTGCACACGCTTTTAGTCACAAAAATGCATTAACATCTCTGATGCGCAGGCAAGCATAAAGGTGTTTGATATAAATTGGTTTTATAAAAGCCTCATATTATTATAGGCACAGCTTATTGAAGCTGGAATATGGGCACAAAGCGAAGAAACGCTAACCATGTTGTGTATGCTGTCTGCGAACAGAATTGTAATGTTGCAAGGCGTATTGTATTCTAAGCCGTGAGAGCATGTCCACTAAAAATCTATGGTAACACAGAGCGATAATTTAAGCCCAATCAGTTACCACAGAATATACTAAACTTTTACGGTCGTAAACGCAGAAGTTAGCCAGCCTTAATGCCATATATTCAAGGAGTTTGCTTGTCATCTCTTCTCGCTTGTTTCCGCCTGTACCAACGTCACTGCTAGAGAAATTCGCGATTTTCTGGAAGAATAAGCGCTTCGAGCACACTTGTTGCTTGTGGGAATCTGTTGCATTCACTATCTTCCCGACCGCTATCGAGGTCTTTGTACTCCACATTTTAAGATATACCACGTCATAAAGCCATTAGTACATGCAATATTTTACTCTTTCAGGAACGTAATGGACAGGTTTTGGTGAGGTTTCATTCTTTTGTTAGATTGTTGCAGATAACAGATAAAATCTTTTCTGTGTAAATTTTGTATAAATCTTTTCTGTAAATTTATTGCTGGACAACGTATTATTGTTTCATTACCTTTTCGAAGTTTGAGATAAACGTATCACCAGTTTGTGTACCGTTTCTGTCATTTAGTAACTATGTTTTAAATCAATTAAAATAAAATGGACTGGAAATGACTAATAGTGAGAAGCTTCTGAATATAAGAACTGGATTTCTTTGTGAAAAATGCATATAATACGTTAAAGTTATAACATATCTTGCAAAGGTGAGCAAGTAGTAATTAATATTGAAAACGCTCGTATTGATAATATTTAGGTTCACTAAGACCAGTGACAAATCTTTCTTTCCTGCTAAAGTGCAGTAATTTAAATAGAATTACAGTTAACAAATCTCATACAAAGATTTAATTGTCTTTGGGGGGGTTAATCTTAGTGACTTTTATCTAATGAATCAGTGACCGATGTGGCCACAATTAGGAGTAGAAAAGCTGGAGTTGTCGGAATGTTAAATTCATTATTATGGAGCGGAATACCTACTTTAGAAACGAAGAAGAAGAAATATATAAAACGCTCTGGAGAGTGACGTTCTGTGGTCCAAGAAACTGGCCGATAGGGTACAAGAAAGAAAACTTAAGAGCCAATGAAATGGACTTTTGGTGATGAACGACTGGGAAGTCAAAGGGGTTAAATTATCAACAAAAATATTACGAGTGCGAACTGAATGATAAAAGATTTCTAAACGAAGTAGCGCTATTGGAACCCGAATGAAGAACTAGGAAACAAATTTCAGGTGCATACTATGCGGAGGGAGTAAAAGGATATTTGGTACTGAAAGGAGTATGCAATATGCGGATGCACTGGACAGAAAACAATGGAGGAAACACATTTAAATAAAAATGGAATCACAATGTATATTACAGTTACATTTAATGTACTTTTATGGCTGAAAAGCCCTACAACATTATAGAAAGACCTAAACAACAACTAGTAGTTTAAAGATTAAATGGTTATACTCTGAAGGAAAGTCTTAGAATATTGATGTATTATTTCTGTAAAGAGTTAAGTGAATACGAGGGTCATTTGAGAATCGAAGTGAGCCACTGATTGCAGCAGCATTTTCCAAGTAGTTTTGTTTTCAAAACCAACCATCTTCCCTGGAAACATTTGTGCGCTAATATAGGAGTTGTTCAAGAATTAGTCGCTATAGGTGTTTGTTACAGTGCAAATGTGCGTATACGGGAAGCATAGCTAATATAGAACATCGTGCGGTTATTAAGTACCTCGTAAAGCTAGGTATGAATGCAACACAATTCAACCGATAATATAGACTTTAAACCCCGTTTCTTATAACCTTGCCCCGCAGACATGTATTCTTCCGCAATGCATTTTACATTCAAATTGTGACCAACAAGTCGTGGCAGTGCAAGAATAGGCGATAAAAGCGATATAAACACATTGTCGTGATAGCTGAGAGGCAGGTTTAAACCGAAGGGTCCTCCCATCTATTTGTTGATAAGAATTTCACATATATTCCAGATCATTAACTCTGATACGTAATATATTTAATGCATACGGTCATGAAAATGTAAATTCCACGAACAGCCAATGAGAGATGACTAGTGCACGTGACCGTTAAGAGATACGGGGCAAAGTTATGTATAACAGACCTTAGGAGACTCCACACAATCATTTTCAGCCATTTCCAAGTGGAGTTTAAACCCGGCCTGAAAGCTTGGAAGGTGAACGCACGCAGCAGAAGATCAACATTCGCCATGACAGCAGAAATCATGAATAAAGTACACTATATGGTTCTACAGAATTACCGAATGAAGGTGTCTGAAATGCCTGAAGCTCTGGGCATTTAAGGGGAATGTGTGTTTCACACCTTAAGAGAAGAATTGGGCACGAAGAATTTGTCTTTTAAGTTGGGTGGTGCCGCGACTGCAGACTCAGGATCAAAACCGAAGTTGCAAATCTCCGAACAAGGTTTGGCCGATTTTCAGAGCGATCCTATGACTTTATGTATCGATTTGTAAACATGGGTACACTACTACACATCTGAGACAAAATAGCGGTCTAAGCAATGGTAATTGAAGCACCAAAATTCTCCATTCATCAAAGAAGGCAGAGTGTGTGAAATCGGCTGGGGAGGTAAGGCATCGGTTTCCTGGGATGCCAAGGGTGTGCTACTGATGGATTGGCTTCCTCCTAGCGGAGTGTATAATGCTAACCTTCTAGACCAATTGAAGACCACAATATGCGAGAAAAGGCAGGGTTTAGCAAAGAAGAAAGCCATATTTCATCAAGACAATGCTAACCCTCACAAATGCATTGTTGCAATGGTAAAAATCAACTAAGTGTGGTATGATTTACCGCCAAATTCACCTTATTCCCCTGGCTTAGCTCCACCAGACTTCCATTTGATCCCTTAACTGAGAAAATTTTTTGGTGGAAAGAAATTTGTGTCCAGTGAAGAGCATAAATCATCGGCTGAGGCGTGAAGGAATCTGACTTCCCTGATGAGTTAAAAGGCATGGACATCACTGGACCAAGTGCATTGATGTCAAGGGAGACTATGTTGAAAAAATCTGATGTTACATTCACTGACATTCTCTACTCTCTATCGCTTATTTGGCTATGCAAATTATTCTTACGAACATTTATTTTCCTATCTACTTCACTATAATCAGATAGATTTTTCCGGAAATATCTGCATTACACACTCCGTTACAGATACAAAGGGAATAGCGATAGTCAAATGTTAGGACGCTATACGCTGGCCTTAAAATTCCATACTTTTTCCATGACATCACGAAAAACAACTGAAAATCGACAGGACTTTAAAAGAGTGAATACGTATTGATCATTTCGAACCATTAATAACGGATATCTCGGAAATGGCTGATGCCACAAAAGGGTTATTTGAAATAAATTGTGAGTTTTAAAGAGATCTACATTTTCTGTGTAGTACGTTTTCGTTTATCGCTTAGCCCTTGCCAGTTATTCAAGATTATACAAAATTCCTTCCGAATGAAGACTTCACAGGCTATTCCCAAAAAATTCAATATATAGATACATTTTATTTGGTACGGAAATATGTTTAATATATGATATTTTAATCAAAATCGTTAAAAGCCATTTTGTAGAAAATACAAAATCTTAAAAATTCTATGTAAAAGTTAGTGAGGTGGGGGATTTTCTAGAACGTCTTCGTGTTGCATATTTGCAAGATAATGAACTTGAATGCCAAGTTTGGTATTTATCCGACGTTTCGTTATTGAGTTATGCTGTTCACACATACACGCACACACTCGGACCTTTTTCTGAAAATACTTACTTTTGGGGGGTTCAGGGGGCCTCAAAACATATTTCCGGTGAAATCTCTACATTGAATTTTTGGGTGGAATGTAATACTTCTGCTACTTACTATGCAGAGAAAATAATAATAATACATATATCTAATAATAATTTCAAAAATCTGTAATTTTATGGTTTTTTTTCATTAACTTTTTAAATGACCGTATTCTGGCAGTTCATACAACATCTTGGTGCAGAAGATTTAATATTCGAACTTTCTGAATGCTTTAGGGGAAATTATTAGGTTCCAAAATATTAATAACTTTTTGTGAAGGCATAATGAATGTACGTTATCTATGCATTTTTTTAGGTAGCATTATGTATAAATATATGAATGTTATTAAATTAAGCAAAAAATTGCATATCTCCTCCTAAAGTGCTAAAGCCTTTAATTAACATAGTGCGGTCTTTGAGACCGGGATCTGTCGTTATTGTGAATTATGCTTTTCCACCAATACCTGTTGTAAACAATTCAGTAACTCCCAGTTTAAATTTGAATTCGCCAACGAAGTTGGTGTCCTCGCATCTCTTCTTCAAAGTAAATAACATTGTAAAATTCTACAGTGGTCGTTTAGTTTTGTTGGTTTTTTTTTCCGTTCTGTACTATTTATCCACAGTAAGATACAGAGACTCCAACGGAAATACTCGTTTTAAGGTGAACCCAAAACAGCATTTTTAGATAAAGATCTGTGTGTCTGTGAACAGCATAACTAAAAGCTAAAAGTCGGTTAAACTCTAAATTTGGTATTTATGTTCAGTGTTTTCCAAGGATGAGACTCCAAGATTTTAAAGAAAATTCCCTACCCCCATCTTCCCTTTATATGGAAAATTTTTCATTTATGATTTTTCCAAGAATTATGGTGACGATTTTGATTGAAATAGCATATGTTTAGGATGGCAAAATGTATAGGCAACTAGTCTGTGGAGGCCATTCTGAATGCCCTGTATAACTGTAAACCACAAAAGGTAGACGAAGTCTTGTTGCGCAAAAAATGTAGATCTCGTTAGAGGACACGATTTTTGTCGAACATTTTTGTGCTTTAACCATTTCCGAGATTCTTTGTAATTGGTTTGTCTTTAAAATACCTATATGTTTTACAAGTGGTAAGTCGCTATTCGTTTTATCTCCGGTCATGCAAAAAAGAAAGAGAGGGGAAAAAAAAGGAATTTCAAACCCATCACATAGTGATGTGTTTTTTAAAAATCTTTATATTTGTTAAAAATTGTAATATATAATTTGTTTATATTATTTGTTACTATTGAATTCTGGATCCGTGTAGTCAGCCGCAGATTTCAGCCAGGTGTTCTATATTTTTTGGAAGTAAATAAAATAATTTGCCAAATTTCTGATCCATATATCTAGATGTACATATAATTTATTTATAAATGTTACAAGTAGGTACTTGTTTTATTTATGTTTTTATCCCATAATATGACTATCAACGTTGATATTGCATATTTTCCCTTATTTAGACGTTGTTTAATTTCTTTCTTTATGAAAATTATAATTCCCAAGTTTTATATTTGTTCATTATTAATAACTTCTTTATCTTCAATTGTCAAATCTTCTTTTTCTACTTCTATAACCATATAATTAGGTTTTCCAAAATTAAACTTGAGTCCAGGCTTTTTAATAGTCTTCAATGGTTTCGCACCCATATATTCTAAATAAGCACGTTCTTCAGCTAATATAATGTGGTCATCAGAAAATTGTAGTGTAAATAAATCTGTCACCAACCTTAACATCAACTTGTTCTTCATCTTTATCCATTGAATAAGTTTTGAATAGAGCTGGAAATTCTTTGACGTGAGCATTTGGTAATTTAAAGTGTGTTGATAGTTTGTTTTTAATTTTTGCTGAAGAGTTCTATATAGATGTTACATTGTTCTAATCAGATAATTTTAAATGCCTACGCTTTTGCGATATTCCCAAATTTAATATGCAGAATCATATTACTTTCTCTACTACGTATAGTAAGTAGGGGAAGTATTGCATTCCACCCAAAAATTCGATACCGAGATTTCACCGGAAATACATGTTTTGAGAATCACTGAATCCAAAAAAAGCATTTTTGGAAACATGTCCGTGTGTGTGTCTGTCTGTGTGTCAGTGTGTCTGTGTGTCTGTCTGTCTGTGTGTCTGTGTGTCTGTGAACAGCATAACTCAAAAACGAACAGTCGGATAAACACCAAACTTGGTATTTAGGTTCAGTATCTTCCAGAGATGCGACACGAAGGTTTTCAAGAAAATCCCTCCACCCCAGACTACCCTTTACATGGTACATTTTTCGAAAATTTTAATTTTCTCAAAAACGGCTCTAACGATTTTGATTAAAATATCATATGTTTAAGATATTGTCATGACAAATAAAATGTATATCTCGAATTTTCTGGGAATGTCTCCAAAAATATTCTTCATTGTGAACGACTTTTGCATAACTGGTAAACCATAAGAGATAGACAAAATTTTACTACACAAAAAATGTAGATCGCGTTAAAATACACAACTTATGTCATATACGTTTCTTTTGTTGAGTGAACCGTTTTCGAGATATTGCTTGTTATTTCCTTAAATTTTCCAATACTTATACTTTTTCTCAAATTCGTTATTCATTTTTACTTTCTCTACTACGTATAGTAAGTAGGGAAAGTATTGCATTCCACCCAAAAATTCGATACCGAGATTTCACCGGAAATACACGTTTTGAGACCTCCTGAATCCAAAAAAAGCATTTTTAGAAACATGTCCGTGTGTGTGTCTGTGTGTCTGTGTGTGTGTGTCTGTGTGTGTGTCTGTGTGTGTGTCTGTGTGTGTGTGAACAGCATAACTCAAAAACGAACAATCGGATAAGCACCAAACTTGGTATTTAGGTTCAGTATCTTCCAGAGATGCGACACGAAGGTTTTCAAGAAAATCCCCCCACCCCAGACTACCCTTTACATGGAAGATTTTTCGAAAATTTTAATTTTCTCAAAAATGGCTCTAACGATTTTGATTAAAATATCATATGTTTAAGATATTTTTATGACAAATAAAATGTATATCTTGAATTTCCTGGGAATGTCTCCAAAAGTATTCTTCATTGTGAACGACTTTTGCATAACTGGTAAACCATAAGAGATAGACAAAATTTTACTACACAAAAAATGTAGATCGCGTTAAAATACACAACTTATGTCATATACATTTCTTTTGTTGAGTGAACCGTTTTCGAGATATTGCTTGTTATTTCCTTAAATTTTACAATACTTATACTTTTTCTCAAATTCGTTATTCATTTTTTTTATGTTCTGGACATGCAAAGAGAATGGAATGCGCCACATAGCAACCACCGTTAAAATATTTGACTATCGCTTAAAAGCTACCATATTTCCCTTGCATCTAAAAGAAAATTACCAATAAGATTGACATCTCGATATCTCGATTAACATGAAGCATATGGAGAATAAGCGTTTGTAAAATTAGATTGTACAAGAGTAGAGAAAGTCATGTGAGTGTAACACATCAGATTTTTTTTATGTCCTGAACATGCAAAGAGAATGGAATTCGCCACATAGCAACCAGCGTTAAAATATTTGACTATCGCTTAAAAGCTACCATATTCCCCTTGCATCTACAAGAAAATTACCAATAAGATTGACATCTCGATATCTCGATTAACATGAAGCATATGGAGAATAGGCGTTTGTAAAATTAGATTGTACAAGAGTAGAGAAAGTCATGTGAGTGTAACACATCAGATTTTTTTTTTTGTTTTCCCCTAAATTTGCAAGAAGTAGGTATATGTAATTCCTGAAGCCTCGCCGCGTTAGTTAAATGTTAAATATCTAGATATGTATTATGTATTTACTAACGAGTTTTACTGACATTTTGTCACAGAATTACTATTATTGCCGTCTGCCCGGTCTTTTCTTGTATGTTTAGAGAATAGAAAATTTGCAAATATGTTTCACAACTCTAGCATTTTGTAAAAGTATTACGCACGTGTCTTGACCAGTCTACCATGAAGCTGGCGTCAGTTATACTCAGCACACACGTGGACAAGGCGCCATTGCTAATGAGAACATTTGCAGAACGCAGCGTTGCAGTCATTGCGGTTTTTGCGTGCTCCCGAGGAGGGAATTGTCTCTCGATGGAGTGCGGGTTATCCGATTAACTCGACGACTGCCCTGAATGGCTTGTCTATTAAAGTGGAACATGAAGATGGAGGCAGGAGAGTGTCCCATTCATTGAAACAGTCACGCCCTAGGGCTATCCAGCAAATTGGACTACAGCGTTGCAACCTCTTCCATACCACAAACTGAAGCTTGGCTACATCTCTCCCAGCCGAAATCTCTTGGTAATGGCATAATTTGGGCGTAATATACTAGAGTCGTACAAATGCTGGATTCTAAGTGCAAAAGTGGTTCATTAAAATATAACGAAAATATATTCCTTCTGCTCAGGGGATGAACTGAGTCAGTGCTTGTGGTACTAAATATTTGTACTGTACTTTTCTAAATATACCAGAATGAGTGTTATTCTATTCTGGACTAAAAATTATCCTCAAGCAATGGAGCCTGACATATCTCATGAACAGCGGCAAGATAATGATTCAACGTTAAGCTGCCTTGAAAAAATAAAAATCCACCATAAAATAAGGAATGTTCACATCTATGTTCTGAGCCACCAGACTGCGCAGCTCTACTATTGTGTTAATACTGGAGATCCTTCTCTTTCTCATGTTGTCTCTACCTCGCTCTCTTAATGATTTCCCCTCCATCCTTTACACCCCCTCTCTCTCCTCTTTGTACTACTTAGATCAAGTAATGATTTGAAAACCGGTAATAAATCACGAGTACAGCGTTTAACAGTACAAAACTTGTGCTTCTTCCTCATGCTTGTAATGCGATCGGAACTATAGTGACTCCAGAAAGTAGGCATTTCTCTCCACTTAAGGAAAATGGTAACAGCAAATTAACGGAGAGAAAATTTTTGCTTTTAATTATCAGAAAGAATGAACTATATTTGTGTGTAAGTGCTCTGATGTTTTTCAAGGTTTCAATTTTATTTGTTGTATGATCTTTTGAAAATGCCTCCGACTTTTTCAAATTTTTCATGTCTGATGTTTACAAAATTATAGAATAATTTTTCAATAATGCCTAAAAATATCACCTAGATACAGAGAGAGCCAAAAAAATACGAACCGCCTGCGCGGTGTTTTTCCTGTCCGCGTCCTCGGCGCTTGTTGCCGTCTCGCTATCACAAAGGTGCGGATGAAACCATACAACATTTTTAAAACTACTTTTATAGGCTTTACTTACCAACTTTACGAAAGGAGATGCTGAAACTGGTCACCGTCGATGTCCATACATTTTTGGCACCTCTTTAAGAAAGTATCCACCACTCGCCAATTTTTTTCGTACATATGTGAATACAATTTTGTCCCCCCCCCTTTTTTTAGAGAATTAACAGCCAGGGTGCGTGATTTTGCCTTTTTTCAACAAAACTCTGCAACAGCTTATACGGCCAATATTTTGATGAGAACAATTGAAAGTGTGTTTGAGGACAGAATTGTTAGTACAGATTTGTGGCCCCCTCGGTCCTCCGACCTAACCCCCTGCAATTTCTAGCTCTGGGATAACTTAAAACAAAATTACAAGACAAACCCGCACACCCTGGGAGAATTTAAAACAAAATATCCGCCAGCATTTCTCAACGTGAACTACGGCGTGTGGTGGGTAGTTTCCTAAAAAGGTGCCAAAAATGTATGGACAACGACGGTGGCCAGTTTGAGCATTTCCTTTCATAAAGTTGGTAGGTAAAGCCTTTAAAAGTAGTTTTAAAAATGTTGTATGGTTTCATACGCGCCTTTCTATGATAGCGGCAGACGGCAGCGAGTGCCGAGGATACGGACAGGAAAAACACCGCGCAGCCGGATCGTAGTTTTTTGGCCCATCCGTGAAGTCATGGAAACAGAGATGTTAACGAGAAAGTTCAGTAAAACGTTGATAATTCCTGACTAGATTTTTTTTCTACCATCATTTCAGAAGACATTTTCACTGTAATTTTGGCATTATATCAACAAATTTACTCTATTAAATTCATGTAAAACAATCTTGTAAATACCTCGCATGAAAACGTTGAAAATCGCTGCAAATTTCAAAAAATTATAAAACGAATGAAATGTGCAACCTGGAAAGACGCCATAAATTTAAAGTGTAAAGTCGTTTTTCTTTCTGCATATTAAAAGTGATAATTTTCTTTCCTTTAATTTTTTTATTATTTTTTTTTTGGGGGGGGGGAGAAGGCTTCTGGAATTGTTTTAAGTGTAGGTGAAAACTTCTTGGAGTCTCTGTTACAGTTCCGGAGGTAATTGATTTACGTATTCGAGTAAAATTGCTAAAACTTCTTAAGTATTCATCTTATCGAAATTTTGTGAATGACAAAACTTGTCAGAAACGAAATGCTCATCTTTTGTTTCCTCACAATTATTTTAAAAGCTGAACAATGCAAATATTTCTACCTTATTGATTTGACACCTTATTAGAATTTCCCGCTTTGGGGATAGTAATTAAAATGGCATGTAGCCCGTTTTCTAAGTGGGATCTAGCAAGCATCATTTTCAAAGTGTTCTTTTCCTTGGGTCCCCAGCATCTCGCCTGCCTTATGTTGGTATTCATGCGACCTAGGTGGGTCCTCCAGCGGTTTTTATACTCTTCATCTTCTCATTTAGATTGTATGTATTTAATTCTTTTATGTTTTCATTTCGTATCTGTGCAGCCTTATATCCTACGGAGGAATATCATTTCAGCTGTCATTCTCTTTAATTTAATACGAAGATTCACTTTCGAACATTAAATACTGGCACAACCATTATTTATGTATATTTTCGGTTTTTACTTTGAAGAGCTCTGTTTATTGTCCCACGTAGATATTAAATAACATTTGGTCAATTTATTTTCAAGGTCTCATCATAACGTACATTACATCACAGATTAAGATACTTGTTTTATAATTTTGTTTTTTTGTTATTACTTTCACTATTACGTATAGTAGGTAGGGGAAGTATTGTATTCCACCCAAAAATTCGATACCGAGATTTCACCGGAAATACATGTTTTGAGACCTCCTGAATCCAAAAAAAGCATTTTTTGGAAACATGTCCGTGTGTGTGTGTGTCTGTCTGTCTGAACAGCATAACTCAGAAACGAACAGTCGGATAAACACCAAACTTGGTATTTAGATTCAGTATCTTCCAGAGATGCGACACGAAGGTTTTCAAGAAAATCCCCCCATCCCAGATTACCCTTTACATGGAACATTTTTCGAAAGTTTTAATTTTCTCAAAACTGGCTCTAACGATTTGATTAAAATATCATATGTTTAAGATATTTTCATGACAAATAAAATGTATATCTTTAATTTCCTGGGAATGTCTCCAAAAGTATTCTTCATTGTGAACGACTTTTGCATAACTGGTAAACCATAAGAGATAGACAAAATTTTCCTACATAAAAAATGTAGATCGCGTTAAAATACACAATTTATGTCATATACATTTTTTTTTTTGAGTGAACCATTTTCGAGATATTGCTTGTTATTCCCTTAATTTTTTCATTACTTATTTTCTCAAATGGGAATTCGTTATTCACTTTTTATCTTGTATATGCAAAGTTATAATCTGTGGGAAAGGGAATGGTGCTGCACCTAGCAACCAGCTATTAAGAGATATGTATGTGCTTAAAGGCTACTGTATTTCCAAATTTCCCTTGTAAATATATATTCCCCTTACATCTACAAGAAAATTAGCAATAAGATAGAGTCTGCAAATGTTTATCTCGATTAACATGAAGTAGATGGAGAATAAGCGTTTGTAAAAATAGTTTGTACAAGAGTAGAGAAAGTCATGTGAGTGTAACACATCAGATTTTTTTAGTGTACATGGTATTTACGAGCCTCGTGTCTCGCTTTTGTTATTGATATTTCCAGGTTGTATTGTCTTGCAGTTTGACTCAGCTTATATACTGAACGGTTTCTTCATTGTTCTACATTATTGTTATATCATTTGCATATAGCTGCTTATTTGTACTAATTGATATTACCTGGGGTTACTTCATTCTCCTATTTACTAATTATATCATCAATATAAATACAGAAAAGTGTGGGAGGCGAAGTCAACCCTGTCTCACTCCTTGGTTTTATTTTTATGGGTTCTGATTTTGACATGCCTGCGTTAATGATTATTCTTGTATTCCTAAAGAGATGTTTAACAGTTTCAATAAGATGTTTAGCATAGCCATTTTGCTACATTCCCATAATCTATTTCTATCAAGTCAAAAGTTTTTCGAAGTTAATGCAATGCGGAGAACAATTATCAGAACATACATTAACTATAGTAGTTATATTTAACTGTAAAACACCATAATTAAAAGAATTTACACCGACACAGGTAGTCGAGGTCATTACGACACGGACTCGTGAACAAGAGGTCTGCGGTTCAAAATCCCGCCAAGGCCGTCTATCCTGACTGAGTTTTTTTTCCAGATTTTCCTTAGTCATAACTGGCAAATACCAGTGAGGTATCATTAAATTAGGCCTGGAACGTTTGCTTCCTAACTTTCCGTTCCAAATTATTTATTCATTTAATTTCATGAACCATCAAGTGTCCACCGTCTGTAGTGTTGTAAGTAGTAAGAACAGGTATTAAACACTATTCAAAACAAGCATTTACAAATTACTAGTCTTTTTTTAGATACAATATCCCGAGTATTTAAGATCGCCTTAAAGGTTTAATGTTTTTGGTCATATTGTTATTTTACGTAAACTAAGTTTCTCTCTGGATTTCATTAGATGATCATTCATTGGTGGATGCAAAGTTTTACATGGAAAGACCACTCTACCTATTGTGATGAACTATTTATATTCTAAGCATGATTTCATGGGGTTCTGAGATTCGAGGTCAAGTGTATCCCTTCTAAGTCCTTAAGAGAGGCAGAAGTACGCATCTGCAATAGTTTAGACAGCTTTTGTGAAATGGCGCACGTAACATTATAGATATTAGTGTGATGTGCTATCTGTGCAGTAAATCTCTATGCAAGACTATGAAATCAGAGCGTTTAGTATTTGAAGTTTTGGCATTGAAACCCAGCAAGCGTTTGCTGTAGAGTGTTGCGTCTTTTAAGGACGATATGCAAGTCACGCGCGGATACCCAGCTCTTCCTTGATGAATTAATTACATCTCTCTGCAACCCGTGTTAAGATCTTGCCGTAGGAATGGCGCCTTGGGAAATTGCCTGCTTCTTGGTGGGATACTAGCTCGGTGGGAAACGCTTCTAGAATTTTAAAATTAATTCTGTCAAAGTTTTTGAGATGTCGGTTAAGCAATGCGGATTTATTCTATTCTTATTAAAATATCTTTAAGATAAAAATGAGAAAGTTTATTGTGAACCTTTGTTATATAGGAATATAACCTTCATTAGAAATTCAGATCCTGTCCTTTACACCTACTAAGAGTTTCAGATAGCTCTGGCTTCAGATAATTAACATTTGTACAGTAAAGCTGCGATTTAGTCCACAGTAGCTAATTAATGAAAATAATTTCTTTATTAAATCCAGCAGGTTGTGAGGACACATTAAATTAACATAACGTTGGAATAAACAGCACTAAATGTTATTCAAAGAATAAACATCAGCCTACAAATTCAAAGAACCGTATACTAAGAATTTAAAATAAATAAACATAAATACTGTAATTTAATAACTAAAGTTGAATCTCGCATACGTTATTCACTTCTACGTTTTTCGCAGATATACTTTAAAATTTTTAGCCACCGAGCTTTGTCCATTAATATTTAGCTCATTTATTGTTTTCTCATTAATACGTCACATTTTTCGGCCCCCAAGTACGAAATATATTAATTTACTTATTCATACGTTGCGTTTCATGTTAAGATTATATATAAAGTTACATGTATACTCCGCCGTTAACTACGTTTTATCTTATCTTAGGTCTTATCGGTGCCCGTTCCTTTTGAACATATTATTGCCTATAGGCAATGGTGTTAAATCTTATTCGCTTGTCGTTGAGTTTCTAGTTAACTTTGGGTTTTAATCATTAGATCACACCCACACACACATTACACTCACATTCATACTTCCAGGTTCTTGGGGAGAGTGAATAATCTCGGATAGAGAAAAATTCCCACCCCAGCCGGAAATCGAAACCGTCCATCGCACAGCAGGCTCCACCGACTGAGCTACGGGGCCAGTCAAGATATAATTATTATGCGTGGTTTGTGTGTACTGTATCCTTTCTGTCACATCACAAAACTGTAGACATGATGGGCGAGGCATCAATATTTTCGGGACGTAGGTATCATTGATGCTCACGCGTTAACAATATGATCAGACAAGGTCATTCTTCCTCAGGTTGTATCTGATGAAATGATGTTATTGGTGATGAACTAGACCTAATTAATGAAAGTGTGCATGAGGCAATTCAAGCTCTAAAATTACTCAACGATTTCTATCAACGTAAAGCCTAGGTGATAGTGAATGTAATCTAGTATGATTGAGCGGAAAAAATCAAAGGAACAAAGAAAAGTTAACGATGTTTTTAAATCAGTGTAATGCACAAGATCCCTGAATATTCTTTTTCTTCATCATTATCTTCTTCTCCTACTAGTTTTGTTTGAATTATGAATAACAGAATTGGTATGCATGTAAGTACTATAATGTATCGTTTGTTTCATTTATTGCTTTCTTATACTAAATAATACATAATTAGAGTAATGATCTAATAAAACAGTTTCAGCTGCATAAGAAAATTCACTTTTGCGTTTTCTCGTTTTACATTAGCTTGTCCGTATCCTTTTGAAAACGTATAACCGAGATTGTTATACATGATTTCTGAATACAATGTAATACACACTTTAGAACTGACTTGTAATAAGGCTTAAGAAAATCAAATATTATGTAAAGTACGTGTTAGTGAGAATAGTTAAGTTCCAGCTATCCAAGGGATGCCCAAGACTTTAAAGTTGGGAATGTGTTTTTTATCTTCCTCTCTCAACCTTCTCTGGATTGCGTTTCTCACGGAGTTTGCGCTATAAATTATTCGTACAGTAGAGATTGTATTCCCTCAAACTTCGACATTGAGATTTCACCTGGAATGCGAGTTTAGGATTACCTTGAACTGAAAAAGAAGCATGTTTAGAAAAACATTCGCGCATGCGAATTTGTCATCTGTCTGTGAACAATATAACTCAAAAAATCTGATGTGTTACACTCACATGACTTTCTCTACTCTTGTACAAACTATTTTTACAAACGCTTATTCTCCATCTACTTCATGTTAATCGAGATAAACATTTGCAGACTCTATCTTATTGGTAAGTTTCTTGTAGATGTAAGGGGAATATATATTTACAAGGGCAATATAGAAATACAGTAGCCTTTAAGCACATACATATCTCTTAATAGCTGGTTGCTAGGTGCAGCACCATTCCCTTTGCCACAGATTATAACTCTTTGCATATCCAAGACAAAAAAATGAATAACGAATTCCCATTTGAGAAAATAAGTATTGAAAAATTTAAGGGAATAACAAGCAATATCTCGAAAATGGTTCACTCAACAAAAAAATTGTATATGATATAAATTGTGTATTTTAACGCGATCTACATTTTTTGTGTAGTAAAATTTTGTCTATCTGTTATGGTTTACTAGTTATGGAATCGTCGTTCACAATGAAGAATACTTTCGGAGACATTCCCAGAAAATTCAAGATATACATTTCATTTATCATGAAAATATCTTAAACATATGATATTTTAATCAAAACCGTTAGAGCCATTTTTGAGAAAATTAAAACTTTCGAAAAATGTTCCATGTAAAGGGTAATCTGGGGTGGGGGGTGAAAACCTTCGTGTCGCATCTCTGGAAGATAATGAACCTAAATACCAGTTTGGTGTTTATCCGACTGCTCGTTTCTGAGTTATGCTGTTCACATACAGACACACACACGGACATGTTTCCAAAAATGTTTTTTTTTATTCAGGGGGTCTCAAAACATGTATTTCCGGTGAAATCTCGGTATCGAATTTTTGGGTGGAATACAATACTTACTATACGTAGTAGAGAAGGTAAACACGAAGAGCAAGGTAATAGCAAACTTAAACGCGAGTCATTTGGGGAGTTTAATGTCGCGCCTGCATATTGTCTGGTAGTTCAGTTGCTTAGTGCAACCGAAATGCAGATCTGAAGATTCGTCGCTCAAATCCCGGATATGGCATTGAATTGTTCAGTCTGATTCTACCTTCCGAACTTGTACTACACTGTGTGAAAGAACAATTATCACCTTTAGAGAAGTTTCAAAGAGCTTACTTCTGTATCATGAGACTTTTTATATCTCGAATGGCGAATACATTTGTACTCCTTATGAAATTATTGTACAATTATCAAGAGTACTTTTTAGGTTGAATACTTTTCACTGTCCTTAGAATAATCATTTTGTAAACCCCAAGATATTTGTAATAATGGACCAAACACATCATGGTATTCACGAGAATGTAAGTAAAATATTGTGAAATGTTGTATTTCTCACCTCTTTAACCTCCTCTCGACCATCTTTCAAATTTTGAAAATATACCCTTATCTTTTAGCGGATTAGCCCGTTAATTTTAGATAAATCACAGTAGATGAAGTTTTACTTTATGTTTGGTTCCATAATTATCTAGCAACATGTAGAAACACAGTAAGGGAACCATAATCCCCTGATATCAAATTTCAACGAAATAGGAAATAAATTGGCGGATATGAAAACTCTATATCGTACCCCCAAGATAGAAATTTAAACTTTTGTGCTTGCGATGCAGTCTGTAACCCTGCACAAAAGTAAACAATCTTCAGTTAATTAATTATGAATATAGGTTGAATAATTTCTGATGTTTTGCTGCACATAGTTCTCTCCCTTTGTATGTTTAGCATACATTAGTAATGAATTTGTCTATAACATTCGCTGAAGTGCAGACACATTTACCTGCAATTATAAGGATTATTATCAAAAGATTTGGCATCCGAAGTACTTGTTTCTGTAGTAATGGGGGGTAAAGGTTCCCCACCTTTTTTTGTTCTGTTTGATTTGTATGGTCATAACTTCTATAGTTATATCAGTGTCTTTTGGCTTGAAAACAATTTACTGGTGGTATTAAATTCCTTGAGCTATATATATATATATATATATATATATATATATATATATATAACGTTGGCTTTTTTTATTAACTTTTACATTGAACACACTCGCACCAACTCCTGCGTTCATACTTCCAGACACTACAAAAAAAGTCCTCCAGCCAGGAATATATCACAGTACCTCTCGACCACAGAGTTGCGGCATCGTTACATACATCTAGCATGTATTTTATAAAATGAAAATTAAAGAAATAAATCAGATACTTATTATAATCGTTATGTGTAGAAACCAATTGCTGTATGTTTCGACCTGCCTTTTACTTGCTTAGCCTTCCACCATGGGTGTGCTGTTGAACCGTGGCCATCATGTACCTATTTATTGCTTGGAATGGTGTATAATTGACGTTTGTTTTTAAATGCATTCTCTAAGGAGAAACAACACTTAAAAAGTCAGTCATTCTAGTATCTTCTGTTTCGACTCCAGCATGTTCGTATTCCAATACTCAGACCTTGCAAATCCTTTTTGTTGTGGTTTAGGAAATGAAATTGGAACCTATGTTCGTTGGGAAGAGCAGTGCTTTCCAATGGCGAAAGGATTATTAAAATGAATTGGGCGATTTCCAAGATTACCCTATACACGCGCTCACATGTTTTCTGTGTTTATAGTATTAATATAGATTACTCTATTATCCTTCCGGCCTTATGTGAACTTACGTAAGGGGTCCAGGCCGTCTGTTTCATTCCTTTATAAGATGTAGAGCAGGAACATTGGGATAGGGGACTTAGGAGGATCTCGGCTCGTTGCGCGCGGACGGCATGTATTGCACGTGTTGAACATGCCGCAAGCGCATCGTAAATATGTCAGACTACTATCTGAACACAAGTTCTGTCGCCTCTATCAGAATCCAGGCCACCTTGCGTGACACCAGTTAAATAACCAGTTTAAAAAGAAGAAAGGGAGAAGAAAACTGTTAAGTGTTTGATGTCGATCTTAGGTCATTCTCATTAACGAACAGAGAAATTTTACAACTGAGAAATGTCAAGAGTTGTAAGGAAAGGAAAGCTGATGATAATTATGAACCCAGATCCCTAAAAATAATAATTAGCCATTGCGTAGCTAGCTTATGAGTTTTTGGCGCACTTACCTCACTCTGTTGCATAAAAGTACGAACATGTTGGAGTCTCTAAAGCGCATTTAAACCCCGTTTTGATAAGTCAGGTTGTGCGTTACATATAATTAATTTGAAAAATTGTACATTCATGGCAAACCGAGGACTACGACAATCCAAAACGGAGAGCCCAATTGGGTATAATCCGGAGAAGAAGAAAAATTGTAAAGAAATAGACTGTACAACAGGTAAATAAAATAAACAGAGGGAATGCAGTTTCCTTCATGCCTACTCAGTAATCTAAGAAAAATGTACTATTAGCTCGTCTGCGCCATTCTGCTTCACGGATGGAATCATTTTCTAGCTTTAATGTTTATTAAAATGCATGAAAATCCCTTAACATCTCCTTTAATAACTTGAGCCAGCAGAGATGAATGAAATGCGTAGAATGACACTCATATGAGCCCGTTGTCCATAGAGCTGAGAGTTATCCGACATTTCTCTCATGTGAGAGTAAGGTGTAGGCCCTGGAGGAGGAAGAAGTGAAGAAAGCAGGTCATATTTAGGCAGCTTACCCAACTAGATTCAGACGAGCCCTCCAGAGGAGGGGTGCACTCTTGTGAGAGTGATTGTTTACGATCTGAAGCTTGACTTCTTTTGAATTACAAGTTGTAAAAAGGGCAGTTACTTCATGTTTATCGAGGTAAACGTTTGCAGCAATGGTTTCGTTTGGATGTAGGTACTAGGGGGATATAGGTACAGCAGGCTAAAGGGTTGTGTTTGAAACTTGTGCTGGCCTTGAAGTCTGCATGGCATCACAAGCAACGAAAGAATTAAGAAGGCAACAGAATGAAGATGCTATTCGTATAAAAGTCACGATAAACATTTTATTCCTCGTGTAAATTTTTCAAACATGCTATGTTGTAACCAAAATTCTTAGAGTAGTTTTCCAGAAAATCAAAATAACGGAAAAAAAATCCATGTAAAGTGGTTTGTTGTGGGGGGGGGGAAATTTAGTAAAAATCATGTCGCATCTTTGAAGGATGCTGGACTTATATACTAAGATTAGTATTTATCCGACGATGTTATTCGCAAACGCGCGCGTGTCGCCCTCCGTGGTATAGGGGTAGCCCTCTAGTTTCCGAGGTCGCGGGTTCAAACCCGACGGAGAGCGATGAATTTTTTGGAGCGTAAAAATCCTTAGCATGGCTTCCTTCGGAAGGGAAGTAAAGCCGGTGGTCCGTGTCGTAGATTTACGACATGTAAAAGAACTTAAAGCGTGGTAAAGAGGCCTCTGAGCAAAATTTCCGGTGTGGCTCAATATAGAATGGGACACTTAAGAACCATAGTAGTTAAAGAGCGTCCATAAATAAAACTCGCGTGCCGCATACCTTTTTCGCCTTAAAAGCATGTGTTTGCTATGAAATCCTAATATCGAATTTTTGGATGGAAGTCCTTACTACCTCTACCTACCCAAGGTAAATGGTAGAGAAAGTGAAAAGGGCAGTAAGCATAATTTTAAAATGGTTAATCCCATACGAGGGGTGCCATTAAGTACTGCACTTAAAGGAGCAATATCTGTTTAATTATCATCCACTATAATTTTAGAAACTAAGGAAAACAGTGTGCTAGCAGAGAGAAAAAATGCCTATGTAGCATTTGTGGGAATCAAACCTACGATACTAACTCACCTTGACCTCCAGAGCACAGGCAAATGCAGAATTCCCATTCCCACAACTTGTAAAGCACAAAAAATAGAATTAATAATGCTTAACGAGGAGCAGTTTTACATGCTCGTGTTAATTAAGGAATATTTACTGGGTCGTTCTACATTTCCGTGGTTTCCACTAAATTATAAAGGACATTTCTGTTAGTGCGAGCAACCGGTTTCACGTGGAAGGATTTGGAATAGTGGAGCGGATATTAATTCTGGTCGTTAATGTGTGGGTGTTAGACGGGCAGCATGCCTATACTGAAACAGAATAAATGCGAAATATTCAACCAGTTCTTCCGCATTTTGAAGTAACTTTCTCAAGCGAGAAGAAGCTATATTAATTGCGTAGGATAATGTCCAAATACCATAAGAAATGAGTTTACAGTTTTACTTTAATTTTAATTTTTATTTTGTTTCGTACAGATTCGGCTCGTTGGTGTTCTACACCAACAAGGTTTGCTTCACTGCTACCAGATATGATTTAAAATGTAGCTCTTGTAAGATTTCTTAATTTCTTTCGTTGCAACCTTATAAGCGGTTCTGCAGTAAATTCACAAGTTTAAAACGTAGTTTCTGGTCGGCTCATAGCAAAAGTGGATTTTCTAACACAATGCTGCAACTCGAAATCGTGTATTCTAACACGCTATAACACTCCAGTGCTGCCGACTTTCCCATGCATATGGTCATTCGCTTAGTTCAATGGACACACATTACAATTTAAAACTTAATACTTATTTTAAATTCGTTAAATAGTCATGAAATCGGACCGTAATATAGCGCAAAAAAGTATATACAGGGTTATTTAAAAAGAAAGAACAAATTTTAAATATTTATTTCTAATGAACGACAATAGATAGCAACACATACGACACATCATTGAATAGAGGAAAGTTCAAAGTTTTAAGCCCCACCTATTAAATCCATTCAGTTCCTACAGCGGCGCTGAGTTTGTTTACGAGAAAAT
This sequence comes from Deroplatys truncata, assembly GCA_030765065.1. Lineage (NCBI taxonomy): Eukaryota > Metazoa > Arthropoda > Insecta > Mantodea > Mantidae > Deroplatys > Deroplatys truncata. The sequence goes on along the minus strand of CM060981.1, from coordinate 73,365,529 downwards.
GGCAACGCCACAGGAAAAGTCGTTTTGTGTGCTGCAATATGCAAGAGTGAATCCATTGTTTCATTGCAGCGTGCATTTCATTGTAAGCTCAACAAAGAGCCACCTCGTCATAAAAAATGTACAATTGATACAATAAATTCGTAGAAGATGGTTGCGTATGCAAACGGAAAAACACTGGTCGTCGTCGCATAACAAATGGTGCTCATTTTGAACACATAAAATAAAATTTACATATTTAAAGTCTGTTCATTCTTTTTGAATAACCCTCTATATATTTAGGTTATTTATTTATTTATTTTCAACAGTCGGAAGGTGCTGCGTGAGTTAATGCTGCTCCTTATGTTATATAGGTTGTATGTTTTTGAAACAAAATGACAATCGATGCGAGATTCGTGTGATAATGGGTACTAATAGTATAGATTTAAACGACCTAAAAGAAATGTTATTAGCTGTTACTCAAAAAGTCAGAAAACATGGTATTGCGTACAATAGATTTTTACAGTGGTGCAAGTCCAAAAATGTCCAAAAATCTCATACAGAAAATGTGCTGCTGCCATATTATTTTACATCGATGTTATGCAGCAAGAATACAAGTGCACAAAAGTGAATTTGATTAGTTGTATTAAGAAAGTGTTGTTGAATTCATTACAGGAATAATTTCACTATTGCGTGATATTGCACATATAGGGGAAGATCATGGATAGTTACAGAAGTCAATAATACACACAACTGATTAAAGTGCATTTTGTATCTTATCTTTAACTCTGGGAACATTAGAATTCTAAGGAGATAGGTGGTGCTGAATGGAACAAAATGACAAACTATGCACATTACATAGATATGTAATCGCAGAAAATATTTATTATAAATTGAATAATTATTATTGTGAGGTAACCTGAGTGAAGGACTGTCAAAAAAGTTCTACGTGATATGTATTAAAATAGGAATGTTCTACTCGCAAAATAAAATGTCACTTTCATAACATGTATGTTATTGTCAATCTTCCCAGTGAGAAAAGGGCGTTACTAACAATGCACACGTTAGTTATCATTTATATGATTCATATGCACTCTGCATGCACAGAGCAATGTTCCGTCAGTTTATGAGTCAATTCTGCACTCCATGTGATTGAAGCTATACCATTACATCATGTCGGCTGGGCCTGCAAGATGCACTCTTATATGTTGGACCCTAAACGCAAGCGAGAATCAGCTGTTTAACTCATAAACTATTATAACTGGTCGTAGATTGTGAGTTGTCCACATAGGAATTCCAAAAAACGTCACTTCTTTTAAAGAATCTGGGTTAAAGCTCTAGTTTTGGATATATGAAGACACCAAGGGTAAGCTTTAAGTCATTTTTACTTCTCCGGTTACATAAAATCCTCAAAATGCTCTACATTAGCGATCAGATTTCTGCGAACTACACCGATAATTGTGGTGTCCTAACCATTACTGTCTAGCCATTTCAGTTTCTTTGCTGTAGTTCAGCAAATATTGCTGGTTTCTTTCGGTACGCCAAATCTTGTAGAGTTCATCAAAGGTAAAAGTCCAGGATGTTAATTCAGGGAAACGTGCAGGGAATTCGAATTGTCTTGTGTTGCTCGAAAGTCAAGCATGTCGTTTGCTGGCTTTTATCATGGCCATATACTTGCTATAGCAACTGTCCAACCACTGATATATTTAGAGACAATGCAATACTACATATTTTATGCAACTCAATGTGGAATTTAAAAAAAAAAACAGCATAGATAAGCACTAACGTTAAGTTTGTTGGTTCCTCCGCGATATGAAATATTTTCTAGAGTAAATATTTGGTGAAGCGCCTCTTCACTTTCTTCATCTGAGTAGTTGTCTCTGCGTAAATATCAATCTGAGATGAGGGAACATTGTGTGCATAGAAAGATTGAAGAATGGGAGGAAATAATGCGAGAGAAGTTACAAGTTGCGGAAGGTGCGTGGAACCCAACACTGCAATTGGCTACAGAGAAAAACAACTACGCTCTGTGCTTATCTCCATGCTGGGTGCAAGGGTTCTATAGTACTTCCAAATGTTGGTTTTTCTTCTTCTTAATAATAATAATAATAATATAATAATAATAATAATAATAATAATAATAATAATAATAATAATAATTGGCTTATAACTCTTGAAACAGGCATTTCTTAATATCAAGTTTTTATTTTTGCCCCCTCTATCGTTCTCGAAAGTTTGTAATATCACAGCAAAGTCAGACATAAGGAAGGATTGTTCTGTTTGCGATGTAATGTAATTTTTCAAAACTGTACTATACATTATCACACCTACCTTATCAACAGTGACTCCCTATCTGCTTTAAAATCTCTCCAAAGCATATAGTTCTTCAACAGCATCGTTCAAGATATACATTCACTTTACATCAACCTATCTACCCTGAAGAAATCTGCATTATTGGTACATGGGTACCTTCTCATCAGAAAATTATAGGGAATGAAAAAGCGGACACTGCTGCAAAGGAATCAATATGTCTACTTACACAGGATTCAACCATAGGTATTCCAAACCCGGCGGAGGGCGATGAATTTTTTTGGGGCGTAAAAATCCATAGCGTGGCTTCCTTCGGAAGGGAAGTAAAGCCGATGGTCCCGTGTCGTAGATTTACGGCACGTAAAAGAACCTCAAGCCTGATAAATAGGCCTCTGAGCAAAATTACCGGTCTTTCACGCTCAATATAGAATGTGACGCTAAGGACCACAGCAGTTAAAGAGCGTCCATAAATAAAAAAAACTCAATTTTAAAAACTCAACTATAGCTACACCCTATTACGATGCAGTTACTCACTTCAAGAGACGATTAAAAAATCAGTAGTGGAATAGTTGGATACAGAACAACAATAGTAAACTTCACAATGTGCGCCAGACTTCTACTACAGAGTATCCAGTTAAAAACCTCAAACGTAGAGACCAAATTACAATAACCCACCTACGAATTGGACACATCAGAATTACTCTCCTACCTGTTAAACAGAAGCCCTCCACCCGCCTGTGATGAGTGTCAAACCTTTTTTGTGATGCTCCTAAACACTCTTTGGCGACCAGAACCCATTGTTTTCGGAAATCTGTTCTCTAATAAGCAGAGACAAAACAACTTAGAGTTTAGAAAACTGTTTTAAGCTTATGCTCGACATTTTGCAGCGGAAGGTAATATGCTAGCAGATGCACAAGAAGAGAAAAAAGAATTAAAGCAATCTAAAATAACAGGGCTTCCGGTTGTTTTTATTGTTATTTCCCCTGCGGCACTGTACGGTTTCTTGCTTCCTGTGGCAGATCCTACCCTCCTTCGCTCTAGCACAAATAAAACAACGCGGTATAACGGCAATTCTCAGACCAGCACAAGTTGTGCTGCATCTTATAAAGCTTACTTAAATTGGGAGAGATATTTACTGCAAATGTTTGTTCCTAAATTCCCTCTGTGGTGTTACTGGATTATATTCTTGTAACTAGTGTGCCTGTTAACCACTAGAGTTACATTCCCGACTCTGCTTGTAAAAGACAACTCGAGGACTTATTTTCATCCTGCAATGTTGCAGAGAATACAAAATTTAGGGGACAAGGTAGTCTGAGCACATGGAAATTACACCTTAAGTGTGTTAAATTATCACTGCTCTTAGAGTTCTCAATTGTTTTCCTGAAATTTTTATGAATTATTCTACAAATCATGACAATTATTTCAAGCGGTTTTTTGCATTGATAGTTTATGTAGTTGAGTCCGTAAAAGTTATTTCATTCACAGAAAAATAATAAAATTTACTCTTAAAACATGTGAATTCATGTACCTTTTTCTCTGTTACTACTTCGAATACAGAATCGCCCAATTGCTTTTTCTTAGTATAATTAGCCTTCTTCTGAAACTCAATCATTTAGTTATGTGTATCAGTTCAGTAGAAATTGAAAAAAATTGCAATGCTGTTGCTGTCTTAATATCACTAATGTGCATTGTAAAATTATGATTGTGGTTCAGAAAGTTTAACCTGTGTTTATATATATTGAAAGTTTCAGCTCTCTACCTCTCACACTTTCTGAGAAAAAGGTACTTAAGTATCCAAAAATGTTTTTCTGGAAAAACTGAATTTAAAGTTTGGACATTACTGACACACTTCAGTACCTACATTCCAGTGTCACAACCATCTGCACCTTCATTCCTGGATTACTTCAGCTTTACTGATGACCTTCTCTTGGTCCAGGACTCTCTTGTTCATTGCTGAAAGATACAAAAGTGTTCTAAAAAGGGCGTTGCATGACAGCTTTAAAGGAATGCAAAGTAGCATTTAAATGGTATTTAAATGTCTTAGAAACCTCTTAACCTCCAAAAAGTGTGTTTTCTGAAACTGGAAATAATAAGAGATTTTATTAGTGCCTAAAACAAAAATGTGATTTTTGGCCATTTCAGAGTACCTTGTCCCCTTAAGAGGACAAAGGGGCGATCTTTTCAACTTCCAAGCTTTGCAGCCAGTTACTATAATTTCTTAACTCTTGATCGTGTGGAGCGTTTTTGTGTGTTGGTAAATTAAATACCTAATTCATCAATCAATAACTGAAACTATTTGAACTAATGACAATTTGTTGCGTTACTCTTTGTTGTTCGTAGTTGTAGAATTTTAAAAAATCACCTATGTGTACCTTTAAATTTATTTTTAGACAGCATGGCCTAAAAGTAGAACTTTTAACATAGTGCACACGAACTAAAAGCTTTACATTATCGCACTAGTGCGATAACATTTGTATACCACTCCATTGTGACCAACTTTGGTTTCAAGTCCAATCACATAGCAATTATCCTTTGCATTTGCGCATGTTTAATAATCCGACTTAGTTTGCTTAGGTTTTACTATTCATTATGTCCTTTTTACATGATTAATTTCTCATAGTGATCGCATTATCTGTCCACAATACAAGTCGTCATACTTCAGTTTATCGCAATTCGTTGTGGAGTTACCTATACCTTATATTGCCAGCCTTGTGCTTTCTTTGATCTAAACGTTATTCTTTTATCTGCTATAACCTACATAAAGATTAAATGGCGGCAATTATGAATTCAGAAGAAACAGAAATGAAAGAGCCAGGTGAAATTACAGAAGCCGCAGAAAGAGAACTACTTACCCAAAAAGTCCAGAAAGCAGTATGATGTAGCATTTAATCTTCATTGCCTGATGTAAGGGAAAACATATTGAAAATAATTTCAGTGGACATGACTGCTAGGGAATCAACAAAACATTAAAGCACCTGACATCTCGCTGCACTCGAGAGTTGAGCTCGTTTTTAACCTCATTTCTCTTGTTTCAAGAATCTCGCTCGTTGATCTCGTTCTAAACGTGATTCTTAGTTTCAGGAATCAATATATTATTATTTTGTTGATATTTTACAAATTGAGCGCTGTCTAAAGAATAGTATATACCACACGTATTACGAAAAGTGGGTATTAATTTTGCTCATTGTAGCGTTTTGCCCACTAATTCGTAGTGGTAGTCTTACCTGCATCGTTCTCGTCTTTGCGTCGTTGTAGGTGAAGTCTTCAGGACTCGAAGTCGCCGATGTCAGTCACGAAGCATATCTCGTCGTCGATCTCAGGATCAACTGTCGGCGAATCGGCCTGAAATTCCTTACAGTTATTGTCAGGGTAGGATTGCGGGAGTGGTGACACCAGGATTTTGTCTTGAAAGAAATACTGTTTTCACTTTTCTCACTCTTTATACTAGAAATCCTGCAATATTCATTGGTATTCCCTAACACGTGTGATTATTTTAACACTGTCTTCCCGCTATTGTCTCTTGGAATAGGTACTAAAGTTTGCTCCGGCTAGTTATTTAATATCTCGGTGCTCTATCATCGTTCTTTAGATTCGCGCGAACTTGAAGTAGTCACTTGATTAACATTAGCTCGTTTATGAGCTTGGATATAATTATATCGAAGAATACCATTAGCACGTTATATAAATATTTCACCTACATCACTTTATAATTGCGCGGCACTTAGAAAATTTCGGAACTGACCCGGAGTGCTACGTGTTACCTAAACGAAGAAGCACCACAAGTGTCCAAAATCCACGCTCGCGTTCACATATATCAGTCACTGCTCGCCTCCAAATTTTGTACATGTCACTGCGTCTTCCTATCTTTCCATTGGTTCTATCATCGATGCCTCTACGTTTATTGGTTCCCTAGTTGAAAATTCAAAGCCTAACTGTAAGAAAAGTCCCTTGCCTCATAGGTCTGTTTACTCCTAAAACTTGCCTCATCCCCAGCAAGTACAGAAGAAGCTGTCGAATTTTAGGCCCCATGCTCGGAAAACATAATGGATAGTATGAAACGAAGCTACTCTTATTTTGCCCAAATCTTGCAGTTTTTCTTAGGCAATTACGCCTTTATTTATTTAACAATATTATTGAAACTTAAAACAAATTTACAGTTTCAGAAGGGCTTTCAATTGATACAGTTTTGAATCATATTACTTTATAATTATTGCAAATGATCATATATGTTAATTAATTATCAATAATTCCTAAATTATGATTATTACAGAGTTCCTTTTTGCGTAATCAGGCGGAAATATCGCTACATCGTAAGATTGCGAAACTCGACCTACGGCCTTCGTTTTGCAAAAATTCCTATTCGCAAAATAAGACCCTACTTTTAACACTTGTATCATAATCTACTACTTTTAACACCTGGCACTAAATGTAGAGATTTTAACACGAACCACTCATACTGGAAATTGAAGATTATAACACTCGGTAAAATACAACTTTTATAACACTCCATTATTACCACTCTTGTCTCAATACAATTAAACGGCATGGAAAATGGAAATCATCTACGGTTCCCGGGGTTACATTAAAAATTCTTTAGAAAAGAAAAATTGCTTCATAGATTCTTCCAATGAATTCAACGGTTTCCAATCCAAACAATGCAATCAGTGATGTTATCACTACCAGTGTTACTTTATCTGCACAAAGAGTTAATATTACAAATTATAATAATTGGACAGCATTTTAACAATTACACCAAACTGATAATTATGTAAAATAAAATATATGTTTATCCATAAAATTATTGTTGAGCTTATTCTACTATTTATTTTTGCCATAGCCTTCTATATATTATAGAATGTTTTTGGCTGTGTAAGTGATTATGTTGTCAGCACTGGTGCTATGAAGATCAAACAACGAAGGCCAAACAACAACAGACTAGAGCTCACCATTGCGCATGTCCGAATGTATACGGCTATTTCCTCACAAATAATTCCCACCTGGATAATTTATAATTTAATATTCAGGGCTGTTTAAGAATAGTTTAGGATAAAACATAACAAAAGTGATTTTATTTTGCTCGTAGGATTGCAACATGCAATATAAAACTCCACTTTTAACACTTGTAGCATTAATAACTATTTCCTCGCCCAGTTCTTTCTTTAATGCTATCACAAACTGATCATGGATCTAACTCTCTTCGACAGCAAGAAGTTAAAAGTTCAGTAGTCTGGCAATAATTTAGGGCAGGGTCAGCCAACTGGTTTAACTGCGATGGTAGATCATTGTCTTCTAAGTGTACAGCAGGCGTTTCCGGGGAGAAGGAAGGGTACATGTACGCCAAGTGTAAGATGTAATGAGACGACTCTTTCAGCTGCTTTCACAGCAGCCTATAGTTCGCGTGTCGGGTTAGTTCTGCGCATCAATCTCCATCTACCAGCTGAGCTTAATTACTGATGGCCGAGTGCACCATTCTCCATCAAGATTTTACCGTGGTAAAATATGGACGTTACCGCGGTGAACAGTCATTTGTGGTGCATCGATGCCGGTAAAAGCTTATCGAGGATTTTACCGCGGTTAAATCTGAACGGCCAGTTTTCTTCGATTATTTCCAACATTACTTGTGCTGAAACGTTAAAATGGCGGAACGGTATACGTTAGAATTCCCAAAGAATAGATACACTCCATTTTCGCCATTGAACACATCCTGATAAAGTTACTTTAATGTATTTTGTAATTTTTAATGCTTTAAGGCCTTTTTGTGCGACAGGTGCCTTAAACATTCTGACCCACGATGTAACGAAAATCCACACAAATACGGCTTTGCATATCACAATTATATCAGTTGAAACATAGTTCCAAGAACAAGGCAGAAATAAGGGGACTAATGAATGGATTTAGTGCAATTAGTGCATTTTCAGGAATGCTTGGTACATTGATTGCACAGATATAGGAAACCGGTAACCTGAAGAGATCAGTACAAAGTCTAAAATCTGAAATCGTCATCGTGGTGTGTGCGCCTATTATTCAAGAGGTTCCGGGTTCAAATCTTGTTTGGGGATAATGTATTTTTTTCTTTCTTTTTTCATCCCGTCTTTCAGTGAATATCGGCTAAGCTAACTGGAATTTAGTCAGTGTGGAAAGAAAGAAAAAACGTCTATAATAGTTCAGCATATTTTTGTTATCAATTGTAAGGCCAGCTTTTCCCATGTGTCCATCTTGAAGTTATTGCTTCTATCTTTGTGCTTTGTTTTCTTAAGAATTGCATGTTAAATTTAATAACGTAATAGAGAAACTTGGGTCTGCTTTTGCTATCCTCCATTGCACGCTGAGCATGCGCTTCAGCAAAGAGGTAGAACAAGTGAAAAACAGACGACATGATGTACATTCGGGTGCGTTCAGTAGAGTTTACCTGCAATGAACGGTGCACTTAACCAAAGTGAGCTAGATAACCACGGTCAGCTAAACTGCGATGAACATTGGTGCATCGCTTTTTGATAGTTATTCCCGTCAAGTTCTTACCGCGGTAAACTGAAGGTCCCTGTAGGGTTTGGTTAACGAGGATGGTGCACACGGCCATGAATGTTTAAAGCACAGCCCACTACACTATGTAGCCGTCATTCGTGAGGAACATAATTCAGTTCCTCGTATTTGCGAATGTCCCTTTTTCGTTTTCTGTCCTTGAATAACCTTATGTTGATTGTTTCAGAATATTAGGTATATTGTTAAGAAAGGGTGGAACTATTACCACCCAACTCCTGTGGGCTTTATAAGGTATACCTGTCTTTAAAACATATACATTTTAAATCTAAGTAGTTTATTTCCTTCAAAGAAAGTAAACCAAAACCAAGCAAAAAATGTGGACTTAATACATTATCCACGTGTTAAAATCAGGATGCATCTCACTTCATACCATTTTTTTTTGTATTAACATTAATTTGTGAGAGAACTGGTTGGTACAGCTTACAGCTTCACAAACATGAGATTCCCCACAGTTTTAGCTAGTTTTAACGGTAGCTGTTATGTTGTTTTAGTTTGAGAGAACGCATTAATCCGAGATGTTAAACGTAAAACATAAAGGGCACTTAGACGTTCAGCCAATATGCAGAAGATTGGGAACGTGCCTGACACATTTAAAGCAGGTGAATCGAATTCCATTCTCACTATAAGAAGTGGGCATGCCATCGAGGGCTATGAGTGTCACACCTTCTACTAGTAGTGCATAAACAGGTTACAGTCCAATATACCAACCCAATCTTTGTTAAATGGCTGTATTCCGCATCCAATGGTAATAAAAATAAACTTCAAAGAGCGCCTGTATTTCCTCCTACTGAGTTGGAATACAAGTACGTAACAGGAGACTTCAATAACGAAGTGAGCGGTATCGTACGTTTGAGGTATTTGGCATCTGAGCATGTACAGTGCCCTAAAACTAGAACTTGTGAGTTTAAAGCGGCCCATTGCTTTTTCCTTAAAAGCAACTATGCAGCTTGTTCACCCTTTTCAGCAACATGGTCTTTTCTGCTCTACATTTGTCTATGAAGGAAGGAAGAGAGGTGTTGTGTCGTCACAGAGCGCCAGTTGGCTTACCTGAAGTAGAGGTGCTGTTTTTATTTTTTTTCTCGATGTGGTTCACTTTTCTTAGATAGGTAGGGAGGGGAGAACAAAAAAATATCTGATGTGTTACACTCACATGACTTTCTCTACTCTTGTACAAACTATTTTTACCAATGCTTATTCTCCATATGTTTTATGTTAATGGGGACATCGAGATGTTAATCTTATTGCTAATTTTCTTGTAGATGCAAGGGGAATTTGTAGGCTTTAAGCTATAGTCAAATATTTTAAAATCTGGTTGCTGTGTGGAGTATTCCATTCTCTTTGCATTACCAGGACAAAAAAAAATGAATAACGAATTTGAGAAAAAAGTATAAGTATTGGAAAATTTAAGGAAATAACAAGCAATATCTCGAAAATGGTTCACTCAAAAAAGAAAAAAAAATGTGTATGACAAATTGTGTATTTTAACGCGATCTACATTTTTTGTGTAGTAAAATTTTGTCTATCTTTTATGGTTTACCAGTTATGCAAAAGTCGTTCACAATGAAGAATACTTTTGGAGACATTCCCAGAAAATTCAAGATATACTTTTCATTTGTCATGAAAATATCTTAAACATATGATATTTTAATCAAAATCGTTAGAGCCATTTTTGAGAAAATTAAAATTTTCGAAAAATGTTCCATGCAAAGGGTAGTCTGGGGTGGGGGATTTTCTTGAAAACCTTCGTGTCGCATCTCTGGAGGTTACTGAACCTGAATACCAAGTTTGGTGTTTATCCGACTGTTCGTTTCTGAGTTATGCTGTTCACAGACACACACACACGGACATGTTTCCAAAAATGCCTTTTTTGAATTCAGGGGGTCTCAAAACATGTATTTTCAGTGAAATCTCGGTATCTAATTTTGGGGTGGGATACAATACTTCGCCTACTTACTACACGTAGTAGAGAAAGTAATAAAAAGTGTTTAGTAAATGTGTACAGTTCGGAATTGCAAACTCATTATTATTATTATTATTATTATTATTATTATTATTATTACATTGTGCTTGAATGGGCAGTTAATAAAAAGAGTATTTCATGAAGTTTCTTTAAATTGTTTCATTTGTATAGTCCCCCTTTAAATTCTATGGTCATATCGGGGCTTTTACTTGAGAAACGCAATACTCGTTAAGCTGTAGGTTTTCTTAACGTTGGATTCTATTTATTTGCACCATGAAACATTCATGCATTCAGTCCCACATTCATATTTCCAGACTCTGTGGAGGATAAGGAAACATTCAGGTTAAAGAAAAATTCCCCCATCATAATGGGAATCGAGCCTAGATGGGTTGAGAAGGCAGAACGCTGACCACCCTACTACGAGGCAGTCCAATAGAACTTTGTAGACTGAGATGGTCAGTAATGATGTAATTCTGAGAGAAGCGGTCTCCTCCTAATGCTTCACAAGGGTATTTTCAACGTACAAAAACAAAGAAAGGAAGAAGAAACGTGGAAGGTAAATGAAACTACGGTAGAAGAAACTATCACTCTAAGGATCTCACCAGCTAAAATAAACAACCCCTCAACTCTTAACGTGAAATAAAATTAAACCTGCAAGCTCGCAGAAGGCTAATAGAGAGCGGCGCAAGAAACTTAAATAAATTTTACCAAGGGTTTTCCAGCCCTCCAGGGAGCCATTGCTCCTCGTAGCACCGGGCGGCATTAGGGCTTAAAGATATCCCCGATTAAAGTACGGGGTCTGAGATGTAGTAAATAAAACGGGCTATGAGGATTCTTCCTTTTTGGTGCACTGCGTAAGATAGTGCAGTACTTGCCGTTTATCACTACAAAAGAAACTAAACCCAATGTGGCTATCCGCTTGTTTCGAACTTATTTTTACGTGCTTTGAAATGAAATATTAACTGCGTAACCTTGAAACTGAAAAGGATAGTTTTGTGTTTAGGGACTGTGGTGAAAATTTCAAGTTCTTTAGATATTTCATAAGCTTTTCTCAATCATCCGACGGTTGGCTGAAGGTTTTAATGGCACGAATGAAGGTTGAAAGAATTTCAAATGTAAGCCTGCAGCACAAATGCAGACAAAGACTAGCGCTGGCAATCAAATTATCATAATTATATGTTTGCTAATGATAGAGTATACAGCTAATGCAGTGCTGCTTATTTGACCATGCAAAAATAGCATTCATTTGTGTCTATAGTGTTTTGTTTATCATAGATAAACATCAGTCGTATTTGACACAGTTGTCACTGTCAGATTTACTACGCGTTTTAAGTTGTTCGTTGCATAATCATATGTATATATAATTGACTCCAGCAAGTATTCGTCTCCACTTCAAAAATTTCTAGCAGCCAAATTAACGAAAGAAAAATTTAATTTTAATATGTAAAAAGGACAAATGATATTACATGGAAAATAATCGTTCTTTCACACAAGCCGTGCGTAGTATAAGGTTGGAAAATCATAATCAGACTGAAAAATTCAATACCATAGCCGAAATTTGAACCACGAATCTTCCGGTGGTCCGGTTGCTCCAAACAACTGAGCTACCATGGCAACATGCCGGTACATCAAATTCTGCGAATGTAAATGCTTTAAACTGGTAGGGTGAAATTAGAGGATCTTGATATCTTGTGACATTGTCATCACTTTGTATTGACCTACGAGCTAGCAATCACCAAATGAGGAATAGGACATTTTAAGGGATATACACGGACAGTATTGGAAACCCGCTTTCTACCAAAACTCCATGCACAAGCGAGGTAACCAATAATTAAATTGAGTTTTATTTATGTACGCTCTTTAACTGCTGTGGTCCTTAGCGTCCCATTCTATATTTGGCGTAAAAGACTGATAATTTTGCTCAGAGGCCTCTTTATCAGGTCTGAGGTTCTTTTACGGGTCGTAAATGTACGACACGGGACCACCGGCTTTATTTCCCTTCGAAGGGAGCCATGCTAAGGATTTTTACACCCGAAAAAATCCATCGCCCTCCGCCGGGTTTGAATCCACGAGCTCGGGAACTAGAGGCTAACATGGTAACCAATACACCACGGAGGACGACATGTGAGATAACCAGGTGCCACATTATACGAATGTAGAAATGTGGCTGCATAGTGGCCCGAATGTGCCAAGCAGTTGGGCTTGCAGAAGAGACTGTGGGTGAAAAGGTTTCAGGAGGTGGGCAAAGAGGGCCTTAAGACAAAGTAAAAGCAAGGAAGGCCAAAAAGACCACGGCAGAGGACGGCGAAGCTATTCTAGAGTCTAGAGATCCGCAATGTGAATCTCTTCCTTCCAGCGACAAGAATAACAAGAAGTCTAAATCTCCCAGTGGGTGCTGAGACGGTCCTTCGACGATTCCATGCTGCTGACGTCCGACATCACAGGCCTGCGAGAAAGGGTGCTCTTAGGCAAGAACACAGGGAAGTTCGCGTGGCCTTCTGCCTCCAGTATCTACCAACAAGTCAACACTTCTGAGAAATGATAATATGGTCTGACAAAAACAGTTTTCGTCAAGAGGATGGGAGTTTTTGTGGCGACCCGGCAACGCTCACTTAGACCCTAAGGTTGTTGCCACTGCACAGAGTGACAGGATCAGCTTAGCTGTATGGGGCTGTATGAGCGTTGATGGAGTAGGGGAGCTTGTTGAAGTCTCCTAACATGGACTCCCAGGAGTATGTTGCAGGCCTGGAAGAATGCGTGCTCCCAGTCCCCCTATCTGCCCGGAAGAAGGAATGCCCGTGATACATATACACAAAAGAACAGTGTGCACACATTCCTGACTACAGAGGCTTTGGCTTCACCAGCACCCAGACATTTCGGTTTAGGAATGGCCTCCGAAGTCTCCGAACTTAATCCAACTGAGAACGTGTGGCATTAATGGTACGGGCCTGGGTACGTCAACAACCCACGAAAGAGCAACTGAGAGAACTTGTTTGGGAAGTCTGGGAGAGTATGCGGGGACGATCTCAAATCTGCAGCTTTTTATTTTCCCCAATGCTTTGGAGACTAGATGAGCTCATTGAAAATCAAGGCTGGTGGTCTTCCTATTAAAGAAATAAAAAACGAAGTCACCCACACATGTTTGGAATTATTATTATTATTATTATTATTATTATTATTATTATTATTATTATTATTTATTGCGTTTTTGTAAACACATTGCTGTTGCATTTCACACTTACTGGACTAGTGTTAAGGAAAATATGTTTAATGTCTGTAAATATACCTGTTTGAAATTTTATTTTTGTGCTACTAGTACTATTAAAGTTATATCCACGAGTTAATCTTTGGATGTGACATAGTTTACCGTTTCTATAAGTGTAGTGAAAAGGAATGTTTAACGCTATAACTTAATAAATAAATAAATAAATAAATAGAAAATAGTCTAATATGTATTTGCTTCACAATTATGAGAATAATAATAATAATAATAATAACAGCAACAATAAATTTAGTATATCATTATGGAAAACGTTCAAATCAATGCCGGCATTCGAACCATAGAAATTTGACTTTCCATGCCAACGCTTTGTACTGAACTCTCGTGGCCGCTTGCCGCCAGCATAACCGTATCTATGTATCTGAGTCTACCTCCTACCCTTGTCTACACATCAATAAATTCTTTCCACCTTTCCGAGAACGGACTGCCAAAGTGTTTAAGTCTAACACACAATGTAAATGAGGAAATATTATAATCAATTACCTTTCGCCGGTAAAGTGAAAGTGGCAAAACTAAGAGTGAAACATTGAAGTAAAACAAATACAAATATTGCAACTATAATTATTATATAGTTTTATACAAATAGTTGAAAATGACAATTGAACCTCACAGCAGCAACTACTATGCTATAAATAGAACCAGTATTCCGTTTGAAACGTTTGCAGAATTTACAAAGAAGCTTATTATTATCCCTCTCACGCCTACTATCAGCCTAATAAATGGAAGCCAGGTTGTGTGTTCATATAAAAGGGCTTTATTATTATTATTATTATTATTATTATTATTATCATCATCATCATTATAACACATTATCATCGTTAACAGAAGCATACACTATATAGAATATCCATCTGGGCTATATGTACAACACCAATAGTAATAATAATAATAATAATAATAATAATAATAATAATAATAATAGACATTAACATGTCATTTATATAAAAAGTTGATGTAAAATGAGAAAATATATACTTCTCAAAGGCATGGAGGCAGCTGAAAAAAAATACCAATTCTTTTCCTGGACTTGAACTCGCGGCCTCTCAATGGCAAGCCATAACACTCCCCTTACACCAAAGCGGAAGTATTTGAATTGTTCTTATGTTTGCATTTGTTGTCTCTTACAACCCCTTTCCCTTCTCCCACACTTCCGTCGGAAATACGATCAAAGTACGCGGAACAGCTGTGCGTGTTACGGCACCTAGATAAACTTGAAGAGCGAGCACGGAGGGGAGCTGGTCGTCCTCCGTGGTGTAGTAGTTACCATGCTAGCATCTAGTTCCCAAGGTCGAGTGTTCAAACCCGACGGAGGGCGATGGATTTCTTCGGGCCTAAAATGTTTAGAATGGCTTCCTTCGGAAAGGAAGTAAAGCCGGTGGTCCCGTGTCGTAGATTTACGGCACGTAAAAGAACCTCAAGCGTGATAAAGAGGCCTCTGAGCAAAATTATAGGTCTTTCACGCCCAATATAGAATGGGACGCTAAGGACCACGGCAGTTAAAGAACGTCCATAAATAAAATTCAATTTAATTTTGTAAAAGAACCTCAAGCCTGATAAAGAGGCCTCTGAGAAAAATTATAGGTCCTTCACGCCCAATATAGAATGGGACGCTAAGGACCACAGCAGTTAAAGAGCGTCCATAAATAAAACTCATTTTTGTATTTTGGAAGAGAGAGGGGTCATGGCGCAAGTTCATCAGGCACAATTTGTGGAATACAAAAATGTTGAAGTAAATTAACGCAGGAAATATAAACATATTTATTACAATTTTTAATCGAGTGCTGTAATTGTTAGGTCAGCTTGTATCAGCTTTCTAATTTAAATGTGTTATATCTCCCCCACCAAAAGTAATGTTAACTACAATTCAAATAGTGGTGTATCAATTGATAATTTTTGTAAATGCTTAAAAGGTACTATAACATTATAGGTAGGCATGTAGTTGTTCAGAACAGTTATTACACTACTTACTGTGCTGGTCTGTTTAGATAGATACAGTAGGGTACGTTGAAATACCAAGTAATAAAACACACGACCTGGCAAATATGTTTATTTGTAACTTTTGCTGCAAATTATTTAAGCTTTTATTGTGTAACCGTATGACATTAGCAAAGAAACTAAATAGCTTATAATGAAGTCTCTTAAAAATTTAGTGGTGGGGGTTGGACACCCCTGCACTGTAAGATTCTCGAATGACGGTAGTAATAATGTACATAGAGTTAGTCAACACCATTAAGTTATAAATAGTAGTAGTTATGTTGCATCTTTAGTATGCGGTTAGAATAAAATGGGATCAGAGTGGTTTAGCCTGCTGTGTCGTAACAGAATGGCACAGGATTCACATAAATAATGTGAGCAACCAATTCATCATATCCCATTTGAACCGAAGGATCAATTCAAATGATTGTTATTGCAGTATTGTACAAGTAATATGAATGTAGAGACGTATTCTGGCGAGCTGATTTTGCGATAGAAGTTTACATACTAGCAAGCATGTATATCATAAAATGTTACTGCAGAAACCATTTTAATATCAATAGGGTTGCCATCTATTGTGTTATCGGTGAATGAAATGTAAAAACATCGAGGAATAAAAGCAATAATAGTACAGCGACGTTTAATTTAGCTTATGCTGCCATCTCTTGGGCGGTAGGATAACCACGTCAAGTTAGGGTCCACGCTGTTTGGAGCTTCGTAGTTACCTGGTATTTTCTTGTCCCTGCAACTCTAATCATTCCCTTTCCAGTAGTGAGTGAGTGAGTGTGTTAACATTCAAAGGGAAATATTTATCCAACTTAAAGATACACGGCATCTTGCGTGCGTTTTCAGAAGAAAGGGGAAATATTTAATATACTGCCGTTAAATCTCCAGAGTAATATGCCTGAAACACTTGGAATAATGCCAGAGTACTTCCATAATTCGCCATTCATCCCATCAAGCGGCATTCAGCTTTCCTCCATAGCAAAGCGAATTAGCCCAATAATATAAGCAACTTAAATACTTCCGGTACATAATCTGACTAGTAGACTGCGTGACTGCGGCAGCTACGTATATCTAATAGTTCATAACTGATGCAGTGGTTAGATTCAGTGGATCTCACATTTCAGATTCTCTCCTCCCCACCTAAACTTTGATGTGATGCATTTAAATTTCGAATGTAACGTGATTAGGGCATTTTACCTTCTCTGCCACTAGTTTGGGTAGAGGAAGTATTGTATTATGCATACAATTCGATGAGATTTCACATAAATACGTATTTTGAGGTGCCCCGATTCCAAAATAAAGCATGTTTAGAGAGAAAAAAGGTACGTGTGTTTGGGGGTGCCATGCGTGATACATGAGCAGCATAATAGAAAAACGAAACAAAGATCAACATTTTCAGTGATACGATACGAAGATTTAAAATTTACCTTGTCTATTCTTTACTTGGAGAAGCTTTCTTAGTTTTGTTATTTTTTCCAAAATGGTCAACGATTTTGATTAAAATGCCTTATGTTTAAGATATGCGCAAGGCAGTGTACATATATCATGTATTTTCTTGCAATAAATAGGCTGTGAATCCTCTTCGTTCTGAAGGAAGTTTCCATACATTTTGTGTAGCTGTTAAACACAAGAAGTAGACAAAAAGCTTGCCGCACAAAAATGAAGATTGGGTTATGTCATTTGAGGAAAGTTTGTTGCTTCTATGTACGGAAAGTCAGTTTGAAGAAGATGTATTATATTTCGACTGTTGGGGAGCCGAACATGAAGTAGTAACAGCAACCGCACGTATGGTAAAAAGTTTCCGCTAGCCTTTGCCCCAAATGTACTTTCCGGAGGCCTTTGCCCCAAATGTTTAAAAAATATTAACTTTGTAATTTTGACTGTTTCTTTAAATATTATATATTTATGTTTGCCTCGGCTGCGTATTAGACTGAAATCATTTAATTGTTAAAAATACTGCCTCACAGTTAATTAATTTTGTGGCACTCAGCATTTCTGAGATAATTTGTTGGTACTGGTTTGAATTCTCAAATACCTATACTTCATTTTAAGTTTTAGGTCACCATTCCTTTGTTTCTCGTGCTCATGCAAAGAGTATGTAATTTCAGTCAGCATATGGCTATCGCTCCAGTCTGCTGTAACTCTACATAGAAATGTGTAATGAAACCACTTCTGCAAACTTTGTCACTATTAACATGAAGTAGAAAGAAAAATCAGATTTTGTAAGAATAGTTTGTACAAGAGAGAAAAATAAACGATGTTGAGTATAGAACGTATTATGATTGTAACTTTATTAAATAATTGGTCTTTGAATATACCTATTATTTAATCAACAAAACAAATAACCGCAAGGATATTCCCTTTAATCAGGTGCCGTATTGAATTTTTAAAATGTGTTTATTTCTACATTGATGTCAATCTTAAAGGCCTAAAAAAAAAAAAAAAAAAAAAAAAAAAAAAAAAAAAAAAAAAAAAAAAAAAAAAAAGAGGTGGATTTCGCTTAGGTTTTGGAAGGATAATGTGCACAAAATGACAATGTGTCCTACGGTTATCGACACGTTCTTATTTACCTAGAAATGCACCCTTACGCCTCTAAGCTGTGCTTAAATAACTTCAGCAAGACACCCGCATAATACCAGTTTTTCGGTGCAGTGGGCATGTTTTAACTCTACCCAGGCACCAAAGGTTCGACACGCACTTCTGCTGTTGTAATGCTTTTTGTTTCTTACCACGACATACGGCTAAATGGAATATTTCTCACCAACAGTTGCAGTGATTGGCGAACAAAACATTATGATACTACTAGGTTCTTTTGCAGTGGCTTATCCATCACCGTCATCGTCACAGTAAAGACCAACCTTTTCTCCTAAGAGCTAAATTTCAAAATCCATACCCCACCTACCATATTTGAAGAGATTGACAAGTTAAACCAATCAAGTTTCAATCCTTGGCAGCACGAGTAGAAATGAGTGGGCAAGGAAACTCCCTTCATCCCCTCTGTGTGTAAGGTTGGGCAGAACTTAACAGCCCTCCTGTCACAAATCCTGAGATCCTTTCTCAATGTTACTTTCTCAATGTCCCTTCTCCTGTTCTCTCCCTCTTCCCTATCTGCTTCCCCATTCCCTCTTTTCCTCTGTCGCCTTTTCCCACTTTCTCCTTCTGCCAACTTCTGTCCATCTCTCTGTGTGAGTGTGCAAAGTGCATATCATGTGTTGTGTTGAAAACGGATAGTAAAATTGCTTTTTCATCGGCGTTTATAAAAACTAAAGCGTAAGTAAAAGGTTTAATAGTACCCAAACTTGTGTCTGTTCGTATGTTTACAATGCGATCGGTACCATACACTACCTCGTGGTAAACAGTTAACGTACATGTGTTAATAATTATGAACGAAAAATTGGTGTAACTTCTTAAATTTATTATCCTGTCGAGATTTCATAAATAGCACATCGTTTTACAAAAATCTAATAGTAATCCATGATTTTTACCCTAACATAATTTTATGCCCTATTAGAAACCCCACACTTTTGGAGAAAAACAATTAAAGAAAGTTGGCGTATCCAAACATGCGCTGAACCAAGGAAATGCAAATATACTTAATAGAGCACTCTAAAAGAATTACGGTGACATCAGTTGCATTCATCTGTGTGTGTGTGTGCGCTCGCGCGTAATTTCGATATGATAGGAAAGCAAATATACCTAATCATCTTAAAAAGAATTGGAGAAAAAATAACAAAAATATTCACTCCCCCCCAGAAACTACTTGAAGCAGAGATAAATTCTTCTAAGACTTTCTCACGTCGTGCTTCTGAATAAAAGAAATTCAAACGTTAATAATATTTTAGGTTTTATACATATTTTTTTTCTGATGAAGATGAATTCAAATTTATGATTAAACTTTTATAATAAAATGTTTTATATTTTAAAATATACCCCCTTAAAATTTTATTTCTAGTTCAGTCCATTTCCTTTCTGATATGTTTTTAAGTATGGAAAGTTTCAGCGTTTTAGTTCTTTTAGTTTTTGGAAAAAGACCACTACGTTTAAGAAAATGTAGTTTCGAGAATAATCCCAATTGAAATTAAGCTTTGGAAGTGTGGCTCGCTTTTATAAATTCACAATTACTTATTCTGCACTCTGTGTTGTCTCCTTATTGTCTAACAAGTGCCTGTAAGTCTGAAAGTAGATAGAATATGACACGTTTAACAGCAGTAATATCATCATCGTCATCACGAGCACAACTAAATGGTGTGCGTAAAGTTAAATTAATGGAAAAAGTAAGTAAATAAATAAATAGCTTGTTTTAACAAGATAGGCCTTTTCTGTACAGTAAGTTTTGTATATCTCATATAATTTACCCATTATGCAAAATTGTACATAATTCATTCAGAATAAAGAGGATCCACAGACTATTCGTGGAAAATTGAAAATGTTTAATTTCATTTATCATGCATATATCTTTAAACATATGGCATTTTAATAAAAATCTTCAGTGATTTTTAGAAAATAAAAATGTTGTAATGTTATGTTTATTCATCCAATACATCTACCACATAGCTACCTAGTAGGTAGAGAAGGTCTAGCATTCTACCCAAAAATTCGATATCGTGATTTCACCGGAAATACGTGTTTTGAGGCCCCTGAATCCAAATAAAGCATTTTTGGAAACGTGGGAAACATTTGTGTGTCTGTGAACAGCATAACTCAAAAAAAAAAAAAAAAGAAAGGTCGGACATATACCAAACTTTGTACTGAAGTTTAATATCATTCAAAGGATGCGACACGAAGATTTTCAAGAAAATTCCTCCAAACTACCCTTTACTTGGAAATTTTTCTAAAAAATGGCTGTAACGACTTTGATTAAAATACCGTATATTAAAGATATTTACATGACAAAGAAAGTTTATACCTTGAATTTTCTGGGAATAACCTGTGAAGTCCTCTTCATTCGGAAAGAAGTTTGTATAATCTTTTATAAGCGGTAAACATAGAGCAGTAGACGAAAACGTACTACACAAAATATGTAGATCTCTTTTAAACACACAATTTATTTCAAATACTTTTTTGTGGCATAACCCGTTTCTGAGATATGCGTTTTAAAGGTTCGAATTGTGCATTTCTTGATCATTCGCTTAAAGTCCTGTCAATATTCACTTGTTTCTCGCGATTGCATGGAAACGGTATGGAATTTTAAAGCCAGCGTAGGTATACCGTCCAATCGAACATTTGACTGTTGCTATTCCCTTTGTATCTCTAACGAAATGTGTAATGTAGCTATTTCCGGAAATGCTTATCTGGATTAAAATGAATTAGATAGTAAAACAATCTTTAGTAAGGATAATTTGAATACTAATAAGCGATAGAGGGTAGAGAAGTCATATGAATGTATCACATCAGCTTTTTTAGTTATGCTCTTCACAAATACCTCCTTCACGGCCATTTATTGAACATATGATCTAGAATCACAAACTTTGAAAAAAGTTGTAATCAAACGTCTATAATTTTTTTTTAAAAGAAAAAAGATTCAGATCAAAGCCAGTACAAGGTATGAACACAAAGAACAGGTTAACTGGACAATGCATTACGATAAATTGAAATATGGCAATTGAATTGTGAACAGATAATGCGACGCCATAAGAAATTAATCGCATAAAAAGACACAATGAAATGAAAAAGTTAATCAAACCAAGTCGATTTATTAAACATGTACAAATACAAAGGGTTGGCAATTGGCATGTGATTGGACCTGAAACCAAACAGTGGCGTAGCATAAAAATTTTATCGCACTAGTGCGATATAACAGCTTTTAATTCGTGCGTCTTGTTTTAAAAGTTCTAGTTTTCGTTCCAACTGTCTAAAAATATTTTTAATTAGTCGAACAGCTTTTAGGATGGAAGTTTTAAAATTGGTACAGCTGTTAATTATATATGATGCTCGCGCCAAATTTTCAGAAATTTTGGATTAAAACTTCAGAAGATTGAAATTTCAATGACCCCTCGTTTTAATGAAGTTAGTGATTAGGCCTTCAAAGGAAAACAATTGCTGTAGCTAACTAAAAGAAAAGGAACTTCTGTGTGCAGCTTTTAATATTTTTTAAGAAGTGGAAGGGTAATACTGATTATTTTTACGTTTCTGTAGTAGAGTGTTTTTAAATGTCTCGCCCAGTTTTCCTTTTAATGTTTTACACAAAGGATCTCTCGAGTCTTTTGAACAGCGCATAAAGTGACGCTTGCGTTTCAGCTTTTATTTCTTAAGAAAAGAATCTTTGCCTTTGCTTCTCTGGCGTTCACGCCTTAAGTATCGCAACTCAAAATTAAAATGCACTATATTTCAAATTTGCTGCATTTCAGTGAGTGAACACATTCGGTGTATAAAATAACTCTACATCGGATAGAGTAGGAAATAATGTTTCAATCGTTCTAACCTGTATGTAGGTATAACGCATACATTTAAATTCTCTTCTAAAGAGTAGTTCTCACTTGGAGGTCATAGTTTCATTTGAGTGACATTTTCAGTGAAAGTACATTGCATATAAAGATACTTTTTCACGTTTTTTGTGCATGTAGATTGAAGCGGCCTGTAAATTCCCCAGTGCAGAGCATTAATTCAAGTTGCCCACGTAACAACCCGGAGTGAAGGCTAAGGACTATGTTATCTTGACTCCAGAAAGCTTTAAACACCTAGCAACCAAACACGGAGAGAAAAATGTTTTCTTTTCTTTCAAATTTTTCAATTTATTAGTTTTATAATTTTTTTGTTGAAAATTGCACCCATTTTTCAACTTTTTGATATGTGATATTTACAAAATTAACTTACATGTATATTAATACCTATATCTACATATAAGTACAGGGTGAGCAAAAAAACTACGAACCGCCTGCGCGGTGTTTTTCCTGTCCTCGGCGCTCGTTGCCGTCTGCCGCTGTCATAGAAAGGTGCGGATGAAACCATACAACATTTTTAAAACTACTTTTAAAGGCTTTACTTACCAACTTTATGAAAGGAAATGCTGAAACTGGCCACTCGTCGTTGTCCATTTATAACATTTATAATTCCTGACTTTGACCATTGTTCCTCTCTTAGTTTATTTTTGTCTCCTCTACAAACTATTATTATAAAACCAGATTTTTCTATCTACTCCGTGTTAATCTAGGTAAAAGTTTGCAGAAGTATTTTCACTACACATTTCATCATATGTACAAGAGGGAGGCTGAAGTGATAGATATTTAAGCGGATCTCTATATGGTGGCTTTAAAATTCCACAATAGAATGCTGACGAAGCGCTCCAAAAAATTATTGGAAAGTGCAAACCAATAGAAAGTAACAAACCGAAACAAATTAGCACAAATTGTGCTTAACAAGATATGCATTTTTACTTTCTCTACTACGTATAGTAAGTAGGGGAAGTATTGTATTCCACCCAAAATTTCGATACCGAGATTTCACCGGAAATATATGTTTTGAGAGCCCCTGAATCCAAAAAAAAGCATTTTTGGAAACATGTGCGTGTGTGTGTGTCTGTGAAAAACATAACTCAGAAACGAACAGTCGGATAAACACCAAACTTGGTATTTAGGTTCAGTATCTTCCAGAGTTGCGACACGAAGGTTTTCAAGCAAATCCCCCCACCACAGATTACCCTTTACATGGAACATTTTTCGAAAATTTTAATTTTCTCAAAAATGACTAACGATTTTGAATAAAATACCATTAGTTTAAGACATTTTTATGGCAAATGAAATGTATATCTCGAATTTTCTGGGAATGTCTCCAAAAGTGTTCTTCATTGTGAACGACTTTTGCATAACTGGTAAACCATAAGAGATAGATAAAATTTTAGTATACAAAAAATGTAGATCTTGTTAAAATACACAATTTACCTCATATGCATTTTTGTTGTTGAGTGAACCATTTTCGAGATATTGCTTGTTATTCCCTTAAATTTTCCAATACTTTTTCTCAAATGGGAATTCGTTATTCATTTTTTTTTAAGTCCTGGACATACAAAGAGAATGGAATGCGCCACATAGCAACCAGCTGTTAAAAGATTTGATTATCGCTTAAATACTACCATATTCCCCTTGCATCTACAAGAAAATTAACAATAAGATTAACATCTCGATTAACATGAAGCATATTTAGAATAACCTTTTGTAAAAAATAGTTTGTACAAGAGTAGAGAAAGTCATGAGTGTAACACATCAGATTTTTCGTTTCGTGTAGCAAGATTTTGTATATATCTAATGGTCTACCAGTTATACAAACTTATCCAAAACTCGTTCAGAATGAAGAGGACTTCACAGGCTATTCCCGGAAACTTTTAAGGTATACATTTGTCATGCAAACGTATGGCGTTTTAATCAAAATCGTTTGTAGAATTTCTGAGAAAATAAAAAGGAACAAATGTTTTCCAAGTAAAGAGTATTTGGGCTGGGAGTATTTTTTAAAAGTTTTTTCTGTCTGCGTTATCTTCGGAAGATGCTGAATTTAAATACCTGGTTTGGTATTTATCCGACGTTTCCTTGCTAAGTTTAACTGTCCACTCGCGCGCGCGGAACCTTTTTCTATTTTTGGTTTTGCGGTGGTCAGGTGACCTCAAAACAGTGAAATATCGCTATCAAATTTTTGGGTGCATGTAATAAAGTACTTCCTTACCTACTGTAGCTATGTACTTGAAAAAGCAAAAAGTTGCTGGATTAAATACCTACATGTATGGTTTCATCCGCAACTTTTACATGTAAAGTAATTTTGTAGACACCACAAACGTAAACATCGAAAAGTCTATACAATTATAAGAAATTATAAAACCAATAAAACCAAAAATCTTTAAAATCGCCGAAAACATACAGTGCAACATTGTTTGCCCTTTCTGATATTAAAAATTGAAGTTTTCCCTCGCTAATTTGGCTCTAGAATTTGTTATGTATGTATGTGCTTCCGGAAAACGGAAGTGGTAGTACGAGTTGAACTACCCTGTCACAAGGCATGCTTTATTTCACGCCCGGAAGTATGGTGTTACTGCAGGTGTAGTTAGAGAATTCTCATATTTATAAACGAATTTTCCGTTACAAAATTTCATACTTTTTTGTAGAAATAATATTTCTCAGCATTTTAGTTACCTTTTCTCCGAAATGACACAATAGAGAACTTCGCATCCTTCTTCGTAAGAAGTAATTGCATATCCTTCTGTAACGGAGTTTTGATACTGTTTTGAAATTCTT
Source organism: Deroplatys truncata (assembly GCA_030765065.1). Classification (NCBI taxonomy): domain Eukaryota; kingdom Metazoa; phylum Arthropoda; class Insecta; order Mantodea; family Mantidae; genus Deroplatys; species Deroplatys truncata. The sequence continues at coordinate 73,340,265 of CM060981.1, read as the reverse complement.
TTAAGATCCTTATGTTATCCTACCTTGAAATTTAATCGTTTAAAATGATGGGGATGAATAAACAGAAACACTGCGAGGAAGTCATACTAATGTTCTTAATACAAACCTATGTTGTATTAAGAACAATGGCAGCCAAATCAGATATTGCAATCTAAAGTACAAAAAGTTATAAAATGGAAGCAAAAGATTATCACATTTCCTGAATCACCTCATATCATTACAGGACGTTCTACAACCTTTGATAATATAACTAACTGGTTGCTAATCCTCTGAGGGCTTTTCCAATACATTGCACTTAGGGACAATTTAACGATTTGAATCACAGTATCGTAATATAATGTAAAGGGAGTATAAACATTTCAATTGCGTATGTGCATTTGCTTCAGCCATTAATTGTTCATTTTTATTACTTTCTCTACTACGTATAGTAAGTAGGGGAAGTATTGTATTCCACCAAAAAATTCGATACCGAGATTTCACCGGAAATATATGTTTTGAGCCCCCTGAATCCAAAAAAAGCGAAGGTTTTCAAGAAACTCCCCCCACCCCAGATTACCCTTTACATGGAACATTTTTAAAAAAAATTTAATTTCCTCAAAAATAGCTCTAACGATTTTGAATAAAATACCATTAGTTTAAGACATTTTTATGGCAAATGAAATGTATATCTCGAATTTTCTGGGAATGTCTCCAAAAGTATTCTTCATTGTGAACGACTTTTGCATAACTGGTAAACCATGAGAGATAGACAAAATTTCACTACACAAAAAGTGTAGATCGCGTTAAAATACACAATTTATGTCATATGCATTTGTTTTGTTGAGTGAACCATTTTCGAGATATTGCTTGTTATTCCCTTAAATGTTCCAATACTTACACTTTTTCTCAAATGGGAATTCGTTATTCATTTTTTTTCTTTGCCCTGATAATGCAAAGAGAATGGAATACTCCACATAGCAACCAGCTCTTAAAATATTTGACTATCGCTTAAAGCCTACCAATTCCCCTTGCATCTAAAGAAAATTAGCAATAAGATTAACATCTCGATATCTCGATTAACATGAAGCATATGGGGAATAAGCGTTTGTAAAAATAGTTTGTACAAGAGGAGGGAAAGTCATGTGAATGTAACACATCAGATTTTTATCTATTTCATTTGTAATGCCCCCTTTAACACTTATGGTCATATAGGGGTCTTTGACTTCAGAAACAGCTAATGGGTTTTTACTCGCTGAACTGTAGGTTTTCTTAACAGTTGTTTTGTTAATTTTTACGACTTCCACAGTTATACTTCCACTCCTCTGCGGGATAGGCAATAGTTCTGATTAAATATACATTCTGTGCTCCAGCCAGAATTTGAACCCGGGCCTCCAGGGTTGAGAAACCAAAAGCTTTTGTTCTTGATTTGATGAATTTTTATATGTATTAATAAAAAAACGCTATACGTTTCAAACGATTTGTTAAATCGTACTCAAAATGTTACTTTGGGTGTAACAAATCCATAAACAGACCCACGTTCGAGAGGGTTCAGAATTATAACGAAACTATCCAAGAAAAAATGTGATGTGTTGCACTTACATGACTTTCTCTACTCTTGTACAACGATTTTTATAAGCACTTATTCTCGACCTGCTTCATGTTAATCGAGGTAAACATTTGCAAAAACGTATTGTTAATTTTCTTGTAGTGTAAAGGAAATATCGCTTTAAGCGATAGTAAAATCTCTTAAGAGCTGGCTGCTATGTAGAGCATGCCATTCTCTTTGCATGTCCAGGTCATAAAAAAACGATAACGAATTCCCATTTGAGAAAAAAAATATAAGTATTAGAAAATACAAGCAAATAACAAGGAATATCCCGAAAATATTTCGCTGGACAAAAGAAAAAAAATCTGATGTGTTACACTCACATGACTTTCTCTACTCTTGTACAATCTATTTTTACAAACGCCTATTCTCCATATACTTCATATTAATCGAGATATAGAGATGTCAATCTTATTTGTAATTTTCTTGTAGATGCAAGGGGAATATGGTAGCTTTTAAGCGATAGTCAAATATTTTATCGCTGGTTGCTATGTGGCGCATTCCATTCTCTTTGCATGTCCAGGACATAAAAAAATGAATAACGAATTTGAGAAAAAGTATAAGTATTGGAAAATTTAAGGAAATAACAAGCAATATCTCGAAAACGGTTCACTCAACAAAAGAAATGTATATGACATAAGTTGTGTATTTTAACACGATCTACATTTTTTGTGTAGTAAAATTTTGTCTATCTCTTATGGTTTACCGGTTATGCAAAAGTCGTTCACAATGAAGAATACTTTTGGAGACATTCCCAGAAAATTCGAGATATACATTTCATTTCTCATGACATTATCTTAAACATATGATATTTTCATCAAAATCGTTTGAGCCATTTTTGAGAAAATTAAAATTTTCGAAAAATCTTCCATGTAAAGGGTAGTCTGGGGTGGGGGGATTTTCTTGAAAACCTTCGTGTCGCATCTCTGGAAGATACTGAACCTAAATACCAAGTTTGGTGCTTATCCGACTGTTCGTTTTTGAGTTATGCTGTTCACAGACACACACACACAGACACACACACACACACACACACAGACACACACACACACTGACACACACACGGACATGTTTCCAAAAATGCTTTTTTTTTTGGATTCAGGGAGTCTCAAAACATGTATTTCCGGTGAAATCTCGGTATCGAATTTTTGGGTGGAATGCAATACTTCCCCTACTTACTATACGTAGTAGAGAAAGTAAAAAGATAAAAGATCTTTTCCATTTATATATTTTTCTTTCATTTTAGGTGAATATCACTCTATGAACATTTTTAATAAATAAAGACATTAAGCACCTTCCAAAAAGGCCATGTCGGTCGTTTAAGTACTAATTCTTTACTGGAAATGCAATATATTGGTATAGAATTACGGCGTTTGAAGCATTTTAAGTAATAAAACATGCCAAGGAAAACATTTGGAGAAAAATGACAATTAAAATTGGAGCATGCATTAGTAGAGTATGGTCAGGAGAATTTAAATTGCCTTTTAAGCAATATTGCTTAACATATTGCCAAAATTAGTAAATCAAGTATAGGACGTAAAAAAGCACAATCGATTTTTTTTTCCCTAAATTTTCACTCAACTTCTCAGGTGCCATAGCAGTTGAACTGTGCACCACATTTGGAGAGAGTGTTGCTCCTGTCACATGAATAGCGGGCGATTAGGCGAGGGAATTAAAAACAACGCTGATTTGACGAATGCGCGAGGCTATTCACTGAAGTATGCAACTAAACATTTCGAGAAATGTATTGGCACTTTAAAAAACTGAAGAATGAAAGTAAATTTCTAGAACGTATTCCCCATCCCAGCTTTGAAATACAGTTGTCAGGCAGTTTGGATTACGATGCTCATGTGCTAAACACCAGCCGTTACTGTGTCCGCCTTGAAGCTAGTTAGCGGTCTCCTGTCTATTGTAATGCTAATTTGTTCGTCAACAAGTGATACATATAAGCCCGTAATGGGGACGGTAGTCTAGTTTAATAAACCAGTGAAAAAAGTCGGTGATGTTGTTAGGTACGCTTCATAATTCCGCGTGCTCTGGCCACTATGGATGAAATACATTTTTCACTGCCAGCATGCAAATTAAGCCCTGACAATTTGAAAAGTAAACATCGGCCTGCTTTTATTTCTGTCATAACAGATAGGTAGGATTTACATGCAAAAGAAGCAGCAGATATTTGTCCACAAAGTGTGGAGAATCTAACAGACCGGAAAAACAATTTTATATTTCAGTTTGGAAATGTGCGTGTTCAAATTTATTTCTACAAGCCTTTACCAGACGTGTATCTTTGTAAACCTCTAAGGACGATTTAATGTTTAATTTACCTCTTACTGCATTCTTTATGAAGTTATTGTGCGATGATCTAGAGGTTTTTAATGGTAAAACCTATTCTTAAATCCTGTGATTTCATAATGCCCCGTGATGTGTCTAATAATGTGAAAAATACCCTGATATTCACAGAAATGACTATAAAATATCGGGCGGATGTAGTATTAAGTTCTTGAGATTATGTAAACACTTTCTTACCTTAAACATTATTGGAATAGTCGAGTAATTTTTAAGATAATCACACTCGATGAAATGTCAAACCTTTGCAGCTTCTCTTTGGTCTCGCAGTTGTTTAGTAACACCTACACAATTTTCTCATTATACAGAAACTCCCATTATGTGTATACAACGAAATAGAGGCGAAATTGGTGAAATGAAGATTCCGCACTCCCAGGCCACCAAGTTAATCATTTTTGGTATGGCACATAGTTTATAACTACCGAGAAAAATAATATTCTCGGTTGTTAATTATAAAATGTCGGCAGAATAATTTATGATGTTCCGCTGGTTAAGTTTTCTCTCGTTGTACAACTATTTAGTTTACTAGGGTAATGAACTCGATTATAACATACCAAGGAAATACAGCATCATTTCTTTAACATAATACCTATTGAAAGCTTTTGACGTAAGTATTGTAGCGGTTCCTCCGTGGTAGGACCCCACTAAGTTGATGATGGATGCTGTATTACGTACCTGTATGTCGTCTTGAAGCCCGTACTCTTGTGATGTATCTTGAGGTTCTCGTAGATTTGAATCTGATGATCGTGTATCTGTACTCTTGTGTGTGTTAGTATGTTGTAATTATTATTTTATAATTGACACGGCTGCTGTATTTTGTGTCGGAGAGCAATTGTGTCTTGTCAGGGTTAGGTATGTAGAAGGTTAAAATAGCTTGCACACACGTATTCTGTTAATTACTTCACTTGCATTTTAGATAAACCACATATGATATTCCCAATTCACTATTACCGTTGTCATGTTAAAATATGTATAACTGGTAGACTTTAAACACGCAGTTTTAGCGTGTATTTAGAGACGAGCTTATACACGGCCATCATGCTGGAAGACTGACAAGCTTCTGTTAGCGTTCCCTCCAACCGTTTTTTTAACGTACGTATTTGAATTATAAGCATATATAAATGTACCTGATTGGTGCTACTATCCAATAACAATTTGTGTGTGTGTGTGTGTGTGTGTGTGTGTGTGTGTGTGTGTGTGTGTGTGTGTGTGTGTGTGTGTTTACAGACTTCCATCGTCTTATTTATGAATCTAAGGTTCGTTACATGCTTACGTAGATACTACTGCATTTCTCGTAATTTTATATTGCTGGTTATATAGCTAACAATGGCTTTTCCCTCTTATATTATATTTTATATGTTATAGCGTTATATACTTGTTCTCTACCATGTGTACATTATGAATATATGTGTTTTTAACACCATCTTAATTATTATACGTACAATATTAGCAAAAAAAATTGTGATGTGTTACACTCACATGACTTTCTCTACTCTTGTACAAACTATTTATACAAACGCTTATTCTCCATCTACTTCATGTTAATCGAGATAAACATTTGCAGAGTCTATCTTATTGCTAATTTTCTTGTAGATGTAAGGGGAATATATATTTACAAGGGCAATTTGGAAATACAGTAGCTTTAAGTACATACATATCTATTAATAGCGGGTTGCTAGGTGCAGCACCATTCCCTTTGCCACAGATTAATACTCTTTGCATATCCAAGACAAAAAAATGAATAACGAATTCCCATTTTAGAAAATAAGTATTGAAAAATTTAAGGGAATAACAAGTAATATCTCGAAAATGGTTCACTCAACAAAAGAAATGTATATGACATAAATTGTGTATTTTAACGCGATCTACATTTTTGTGTAGTAAAATTTTGTCTATCTCTTATGGTTTACCAGTTATGCAAAAGTCGTTCACAATGAAGAATACTTTTGGAGACATTCCCAGGAAATTCAAGATATACATTTTATTTGTCATAATAATATCTTAAACATATGATATTTTAATCAAAATCGTTAGAGCCATTTTTGAGAAAATTAAAATTTTCGAAAAATGTTCCATGTAAAGGATAATCTGGGGTAGGGAAATTTTCTTGAAAACCTTCGTGTCGCATCTCTGGAAGATACTGAACCTAAATACCAAGTTTGGTGTTTATCCGACTGTTCGTTTCTGAGTTATGCTGTTCACAGACAGACACACAGATACACACACACACACACACACACACACACACACACACACACAGGGACATGTTTCCAAAAATGCTTTTTTTTGGATTCAGGGAGCTCAAAACAAGTATTTCCGGTGAAATCTCGGTATCGGAATTTTTGGGTGGAGTACAATACTTCCCCTACTTACTATACGTAGTAGAGAAAGTAAAAAGAATGCATAACCCGTAAAACTTAGAACAAAAATCTGATGTGTTACACTCACATGTCTTTCTCTACTCTTGTACAAACTATTTTTACAAACTCTTATTCTCCATCTATTTCATATTAATCGAGATAAACATTTGCAGAAACGATCTTTTGACATGCAAAGAGAATTACATTTTACACATAGGGACCAGTTCTAAAACTATTTGACTATCCCTTAAGGCGTACTATGTTCCCCTTGTTTTGTAATTGCAAGGGCAATATAGAAATGCAGTAGCCTTTAAGCATCGTCATATATCTTAATAGTTGGTTGCTAGGTGCAGCACCATTCTCTTTGCCACAGATTAATACTCTTTGCATATCCAAGACAAAAAAAGAATAACGAATTCCCATTTGAGAAAGTAAGTATTGAAAAATTTAAGGGAATAACAAGCAATATCTCGAAAATGGTTCACTTAACAACAAAAATGTATGACATAAATTGTGTATTTTAACGCGATCTACATTTGTTGTGTAGTAAAATTTTGTCTATCTCTTATGGTCTACCAGTTATGCTTTTGGAGACATTTCCAGAAAATTCAAGATATACATTTTATTTGTCATGAAAATATCTTAAACATATGATATTTTAATCAAAAACATTAGAGCCATTTTTGAGAAAATTAAAATGTTCGAAAAATGTTCCATGTAAAGGGTAATCTGGAGTGGGGGGATTTTCTTGAAAACCTTCGTGTCGCATCTTTGGAAGATACTGAACCTATATACCAAGTTTGGTAATTATCCGACTGTTCGTTTCTGAGTTATGCTGTTCACAGACACACACACACACACACACACACACACACACACACACACACACGGACATGTTTCCAAAAATGCTTTTTCTTTGGATTCAGGTGGTCTCAAAACATATATTTCCGGTGAAATCTCGGTATCGAATTTTTGGGTGAAATACAATACTTGCCCTACTTACTATACGTAATAGAGAAATTAAAAATATTAAGGAAAGAAATTATTAATGTGTTGTTGCTGAAGCTGTAAATTAGATATCTCATTACATTAATGAGTTATCGTATTAGTTTATCCGTGGCTAGTACTGTATGTTGCTTTAGTATCGTATGCGTATCGTATATGTAAGAGTAGATTCGACTTTCTTTGATTTTGCCGTATCTTTTGTTTTCTCATTGGTAAAGCGTGTGGATATTTCTTGGAATAAAATATCCGCTGCTTTGGTCTGGTTATTACACCCATTTTCTTCAACTCCAAGTTCGTATTCTAATATCGAAGTTAATAAATCCCTTTTAGTCTTTTATGAACTGTAATTAAAAGCTATCGTATAGCCTATGTCCGTCGGGAAGAACAGCGGTTTTCAACGGTAAATTATGAAAATTGTCGCCTGTTTATAATGTTAGTACAGTCTGCCAAAGTTATTTTAAAGAGATCAACAACACTGCGCTGTAGGTAGAGCGTTTTTGGTGTGTTTGGAAGATGTTACTGTTAGCAGCTAAAGAGGGAACGAATGATGCAAGAGAGGAGTTTGTCTGGATTCTTTGTCATAACTAGATTACGATCCAAATATATTGCCTATCTAAAAGGTTAAAAAAGTACCACCTCACCTTTCCATTTCCGCACCAGAGCAGCTGCAGTTGTTCGAGCAGACAAACCAGTATTTCCAGCAGTTAATGCTATACCATATTGATAACCAACAATGTTCTTGGGAATCAAATCCATTTGCTAAATAATTTTCCAAGAAGCAGTTAATATCGGACCAACCGATTTATAAGCAGTGAGGAAATACATCCAATGTCGTTTTGCTGAATAAGAGAATATTCAATGAAGGGCAGATGACGTGTTCTGAAGGATTTATTTCGGTGTTGCACAGAAAGTGGAAAGCAATGCAACTAGAAGCTCTTAAGTAAGCCAGGACCATTTTAGAAAATATTAACGGACAGCATGCTGTTGTCATTTCACTACGAAGCAGAATTTCTTATAAAAATCATTTCAGCTTTAAGAAAGAAAGAAAAAACCCTATTAAATTGAGGATATGGATACAGTATACACAGAAAATGGCACTCTTTTACACTATTTTGATACCTAAATTAATTTTTAAAAATATTTTACCACGTTTAATGTTCTTCATACAAACGGTAAGGCTAGTTGTAAAGAGCCTGGGTTGTCGTGATTGGATACAGCCACTTTTACGAGCGGTTGGTTATTACTCGTATAAAGCGCAAAGTCTCGCCATCAAGAAAAATTAGCATCGTAAAGATGAAGTAATCGTGGCTTTTCCTAGATTTGTTTCGCACCTGCAGTTTTAGTCTTTGAATTTCTGAGGCTAGTCGGCTGAGTCAGTGTACGCCTGCGCAGCACCTTGCTTAGCCGATGTACGGTACTGTTTCACAGAACATAAAAAGTGCGGTGGATGTGGACATCCGGAGAGACACTCGCTTGCCATATGCGATGTTTTAGAAAGCAGGCATTTCCGTTAAGTTGCATTGCGGGACAGGAAATGCATTGTTAGCTTACGGTAATACAGTATGCAAGCGTCGTCGAGATCACTGCAGTTTAGGAAAGTGTGCACCTTTTTTGACCGCATGTACTAATCTACTCAAAATCGAGTGCAAATCCGTTCTGTAGAACGCCAGTAACTTCATTCAATTTTTCGTTTATTACGTCACAATGGATTGCTGGAGTTAACATGCATTCGGAAACTTGCGACAAGCTAGCCCTAATTTATCATTGGCCTATTATTGAGCGTTTAAGCTACGATATGGAGGGCAAGGGCAAACAGAGAAGAACGTCTTATGTTGCTTCTTTAAAGCGTAAAGTGTTGCAGTTCTCATGGCTCGTGTTATCTTATTTAGTGGGCGCCTCTTGTTTTATTATTTTAAATTTGGGTTCATTGCCCTCCGGCTAGCTATTATAACTCAGTCGAGCAAGTATCTCTAAGCAGGGCGTGTAAACGGAAAGTTGTTGCTAAAAGATAACACTGATAAAAATTTTGTTTCTACACTTTTATTGCGTCACACTTAATTAATAGTTCACATATTTAACTTTTATACACGCCTGACTGAAACTGTGATATTTCTGAATGTAACTACAGTCGTTATAGTTGCGGCGTACCAATTACTTCGCGTACTTTACATTTTTGTTACTAACTCTGCGACGTGCACCTCGTGAGAGATTCTTCAGAACTGTGCGAAACTTGCATATGGCTCGAGAATATATACTCGTTCACTTCGAATTGCCTAAACATTATAATATAGCTGCTATTGGTTACCAAATTGCGCCCACTTTAGCGTCTGTTTTGGTCAGTCAATCACTACTACTAACATATTTACCCTAGGGAAGATATTCCCTCCATTTCTAAAAAAGCCACGCTACCCTGACGTCATTTGTTTAACTCTTCTTAGTGATAAACAACTCACCCCCTCGGTTTATTGTTACCCACTTCTATTGCCAGTTTCAGTGAGGCCATGTAAATTTATTTCCTAACAATACTTATGGCTAACAAACATCTAAAATCCTGTACATACAATAATATTAATTTACATTACAATCACTTTGGCATTCACAGCATGTTATGATAAAAAATACTGCCTCAAAAGTAATCCTTTATGCTGAAAAAACTGGCAATAGAAAGACAGGAAGGAAGTTTAATGTATCAGAGAGTAACGTTCGCTTGTGGCGAAAACAGAAATTGACATTATTTGCTACCAAAGGTAGTACGAAGAAATTTACGGGTCCTCCCAAAGGAAGACTCCTAAAGTTGAAGAAAAAGTGTTGGAATTTGTGCGTGAAAGGAGGAAGAATGAGTAACCGGTGACTAGTGGCACGAAAGCTAAAGAGGAGGCTGAAGTTCTTGGTATTCCGAAACAAGAGTTTAAGGCTAGTCGTTGAGGCAGTATTTTTAACACTTAAATGATTTCAGTCTAATTATATAATATATAAATTCAATAACAGCTCGCCTTAAAGCAATATGTGTATAATATATAAAATGCATGTAACAGTCATTGTATTAATGTTTATATTATTATGTACATGTTCAATAATGTTATTTGAATGTATTACGTAATTTAATAATGTAGGAGCTGTGGGAATAATAGGTTAAAAGTTGCTAACAATGAAGTAACCTTGAGGCCATAATGAATTAGAAAGTTTAATGATGCTACTGGTAATTCTTGGAGCAACAATAATGTAATTTTTGAGACAGTTTATAAATAGCCAATCAACAACCAGAAAAAAAGCTTAAGTTAAATAAAAGTTTTCTTTTGGAGTAGGATTAGCCAATCAGAAACTGAAATGGAGCAAAACTTACAAATTCAGAAGTCAGTTGCTAGCAGACGGCGTTCCTAACCGGACGCGAGACGCGTCCTCGAGAAGTTTAATACGTATTCAGTGTGAGGCAAAAATAGTTTACGTGTTAAAAAGTGTAAGTAATTAATAAATAATCTCACAGCTCTCTATATCAGTGAAGTGTTATTTAAATCGTGTCAAGAATTAATAAAAGGAGTGAAGTAAAAATTATAATCTGTGTAAATCTACATTCTTAGCCGCACCACTCGCTGCAAAGAAATTCATGTCTCTAACAATAATACTGACGCAGCCGAGGCAAACATAAATATATAACTATTTAAAGAAACATAAAAATACCAAGTTGCTTCCTTAAACATTGGGGCGAAGGCTACCGAAAACTTAGTATCATACAGGTTTGCAACTACTTCAAGTTCGGCTCTCCAACAGTCGAAATACAATACAACTACTCCTTCCTCACCGTGGATGGGTGGATCGTTTCATGCAGCGGACGGGTTTATCTAAGACGCCGTACAACAATTGTGCCAGAAGCTTCCTGCAGATTTTGAAGACAAACTACAAACGTTTCAGCGGTATGTTATTTCACTTCGGAAGAAAAAAAAAAATCATGGGGTAATTAGGCAACGCTGATGAGACGCCAATTTGGTTTGATATGCTGTGGAACTACACTATTACTGAGAAGGAGACAAAAGAAGTTATCAAAACAACAGGGTGCGAAATACAGCGCGTAACACTAATTTCGTTCTTTAACAATGTGTCACCTAACAATAGGGCACCTTCAATTCTATAATCTGATGGTTTATGTATACGATAAATCCATTATTGTATTAAATAAATTTAAATAACTATCCATTACCTATTTTCTGTCATTTATGCGCTTTACATTCGATATAAACCCTTTTTTTCATGATTTTAAGTTGGAAATATGGGATGCACATTAGATTCACGTAAATACGGTAGTTTGTTCTTTAGTTATTTAGCTTCGGCTTTCGATTTGCTTTTATCTGCACACAAACAGTACCTGTGTTAAAATTGTTGGATGTAAGTATAGATAGATTTTCTATGAAAAAAGACTCATTAGTATTTCTATGTTAAGTAAGTAGTAAACTATCAGCAATGGATACACCCATCAATGATTGATATTTATCGATAGCCAGGCGGTACGTCGATAGATTGTGAGAAATGGTTTATTTTAGGAGTTGTATTATATTGTAGTTCTGCTGTTGGGGAGCAGAAGTAGTTGCAACCGCACGTATGGTAAAAAGTTTCCGGTAGCCTTCGCCCCAAGTTTAAAAATATTAACTTTGTAATTTGACTGTTTCTTTAAATATTATATATTTATGTTTGCCTCTACTGCGTCAGTATTAATTTGTAGAGACATGAATTTCTTAACAGGGCGTGGTGCGGCTGAAGAATGTAGGATTACACAGATTATAATTTTTACTTCACTCCTTTTATTAATCTTTGACACGATTTAATAACACTTCACTGAACTAGAGAGCTGTGAGATTATTTATTAATTACTTGCACTTTTTAAACACGTAAACTTTATAATATCCTCCCGTAATGAATGTTTGTCTCACACCGAATACATATTAAACTTCTCGAGGACGCGTCTCGCGTCCGGTTAGGAACGCTGTCTACTAGCAACTGACTTCTAAATTTGTACAATTTGCTCTATTTCAGTTTCTGATTGGCTAATCCTACTCCAATAGAATACTTTTATTTAACTTTTTAGCCTTTCTAGTTGTTGATAGGCTATTTATAAACTGTCTAAAAATTACATTATTGTTGCTCCAAGAATTACCAGTAGCATTATTAAACTTTCCAATTCATTATTACCTCAAGGTTACCTCATTGTTACCTCATTGTTAGCAACTTTTGACCTTATTCTCACAGCTCAAACATTAAATTACATAATACATTCACATAACATTATTATACATTTACTTAATAATATACACATATTGCTTTAAGGCGGGCTGTTATTAGATTTTATATTATATAATTAGACTCAAATATTTTTAAGTGTTAAAAATACTGCCTCAATTGATGACTTAGTGTAACTGATAAGGGGAGTTAGGATTTACATGGCATTTCATGCGCTTTATATCAAAAGTAAGGTAAAGTCGACTAACAGTAAATATTTATATTTCGAAGTTCGTCGTGTGCAAAGCATGGGAGAAAAGGGTCAGTTTCGTAATACTTTGGAAAATCTTTATATATTATAATATTCTTCACTTTTCTTCCGTGTTCTTTTGTTTGTGTTATTAGCAATGTCCTCGGAGGACGTTTTCGGCAAGAGGTTACCTCATACCGAATGAAGAAAGAGAAGGTTTTATGTAGAAACATTATTCTCAGCCACAACAACCAGGTTATGACACACATACATGGATTGTTTGATCTTGAGGGAAGTTGCTATCAATTTAATTATCCATTCACTTCTAAAGTTATAGATCAAGCGCTTGTGCCAGTGTTTGATTCATTGTGCATATTAGATTGAAAACCATAGCATTGCCGGTTCGTTTATTCTTTACTTAGCCGTCACCTGTTTTTATTTGGGCAGCTAAAAATAAATCGCAATAAGTTTACGTGTTTTGGCTGTTTTTCAGATCGTTCGTTTTGTCAGTTATATACATTTTTGAACAATATGCCAAAATTGCAACTTTTTTGTACGTGGTGTTTTCAAAATTGTCTTTCATGCATTGGGTAGAGCATTTTTACATCCACAATGCATCGACATGTGACCTAAACTGGTGGGGAAGTAAATTCGTGAAGTCGTAAAAAAGGAGCCGGAAATGAGGTATTAAGGCAAAAACGTTGAAAATTCCCAAATTTGACATATTATTCCTCCATCAAATAAAATCCTGCTTTTATCGCAAAATCAACTAACACACTTACAAAAAACGCTCTACTTAATGCATGTAAGACAATTTTGAAAACACCACGTACAAAAGAATTGCAATTTTGGTATATTTTTCAAAAACGTATAAAACTGATAAAATTAATAATCTGAAAAAGCGCCCAAACATATAAACTGTATTACCATTTGATCTTTATGTCAAAAAAAAAACTTATATTTTTCCCCTCGATTAATTTGGGTGCTAGAATTTTTTAAAGTGCAGACGAATACTTTCTTGAGCAACTGTAGTTATTTTTCGAAGCAATTTTTCCGTAAGTAGTTATCGAAAACCAAATATTCATTAATAAATTGAAAAGCCGCTTGCAGTACGTTGCCGCCAGAAATGGGGAAAATCAATTTTTAGAAGGAATAACTTCTACTCCGTGCGTGCGAAGGGATGCACTTGAGCATTAGTTCATAATGGTCCCAGTTAAAGAATGTTTGTGCTACTTTAATGCAAACTTATCTTTGACAGAAGTCAGAGTTGGACACAATTCGTCGTGTATCGATTACACTTATTGTAAAATGAAATCCGAGACATTTGAAATCTGAAGGAAGTGGCAGTGGAACGGGGTATAGATACAACAACATTCCGGTTTTCTGTAGGTTAGGAAGGCGTAAACAAAATAGAAAGGGTTGAACTTGTCCATGAAAGAGTGCACTCAAGGTCATACAACTTGCCCTTCTGGCTCATTTGAACATAGCCTTCTTGTAATATACAAGAAATCCTTTGTTTAAATGAATGTAATATTACTTTCTCTACTACGTAGAGTAAGTAGGGGAAGTATTGCATTCCACCCAAAAATTCGATATCGAGATTTCACCGGAAATAGATGTTTTGAGACCCTGAATCCAAAACAAGCATTTTTGGAAACATGTCCGTGTGCGTGTGTATCTGTGAACAGCATAACTCAGAAACGAACAGTCGGATAAACACCAAACTTGGTATTTAGGTTTAGTATCTTCCAGAGATGCAACACGAAGGTTTTCAAGAAAATCCCCCCACCCCAGACTACCCTTTACATGGAACATTTTAAGAAAATTTTAATTTTCTCAAAAATGGCAATAACGATTTTGATTATAATAGAATATGTTTAAGATATTTTCATGACAAATGAAATGTATATCTCGTATTTTCTGGGAATGTCTCCAAAAGTATTCTTCATTGTAAACGACTTATGCATAACTGGTAAACCATAAGAGATAGACAAACTTTTACTACACAAAAAATGTAGATCGCGTTAAAATACACAATTTATGTCATACATTTTTTGTTGTTGAGTGAACCATTTTGAGGTATTGCTTGTTCTTCCCTTAAATTTTCCAATACTTATGCTTTTTCTCAAATTCGTTATTCATTTTTTTTATTTATTTTGATTTTAGTTTGAAATTTTCCAGAAATGCTCATCATGTATACTGATAAGAACGAGATGCTATTTGCACACACAAGGTGAACTTCAGAGGTCTGATTGTGGGAATTGCGTCTTCTTTATGGAATGTGCAAAGAAACCTTTGTATCCTCAGTTGATTTAAAAGGATGACTGGCTCTAAGGGAAGAAACGTCATCATCTTGACTTGTGGAACGGGTTTCATAGAGGGCGCCAAGAAGCGTATCCGGTTCCCCTCGTTGCATTTTGGCATGCCAATGTCTGCTGTCGCTTTTCGCATGGGCTTTGTGTTCAAGCCTTAGTCTGTGTCATCTTGATCTATTGGCATCAAGATCAAAGTTTACTCCTATCAGCCAAAGCGTCCTGCGTGTTATTAGAATTCAAGGAGCTCCAAATACAACTGGGAATTAATTTGTGTTGTAGTTTGTTCAACCAAAATATAAATACAGAACAAACACCTTTAATTCCCTACGTAGTTCCCCGATACAGAAATTCATTTTTACCAATAGTAGAGCTTTGTGATCGCATACTTCCCGGAATTAAAAGCAAGTGCCAGCCAGCACTGGCGAACGAACTCTGTCCAGGCGCGTAGTTACGGGAGTGTAGGCGAAACTTTATTTTTCTCTTCATTTTTAGGACGATATTTTTCGCAAGTCGTGGTTGTCATGAATGATAATTTAGACCGTAATCTAACATAAATAATAGAACTACAAGCAAAGTACGAAGGCTGTCCCAGAAGTACCCGACCTAACAAAGAAAACACAAAAATTTTGGGACAAAACATCTTTATTTCTCTACATAGTCTCCTTTCAGCTCTATACGTTTTCCCCAGCGATGTTCAATAGCTTCGATACTCTGTTTATAGTGAGAACCGTCGAGTTATGCAAATAGCCATCAACTGCAAACTCCACCTCTTCATTGTTGGCAAATCTTTTACCACCAAGCCATTTCTTCAACTTTGGAAACAGAATAATCAGAGGGGCCTAAGTCTGGCGAATAGGGTGCATGAGGAAGCAATTCGAAGTTTAACTCATTGATTTTGGCCATGGCGATAATGGATGTGTGAACTGGTGCATTGTCGTGATGAAACGGAACTTTCTTTTTCGCTAAATGCGGTCGTTTTTGCTTGATTTCATCATTCAAACGCTGTAATAAGTTTGCATAATACTCGCCAAAATTTTCCATTTTGAAGATAAAGAATGAAAATTATCCCACGCGCATCTCCAAAAAAAAAAAAAAAAAAAAAAAAAATGACGCCACGACCTTGCCTGCAGATGGAACTGTCTTCGCCTTCTTTGGAACCGACTCTCCCCTTTCAATCCACTGTTTTGACTGTTCCTTCGTCTCAGGTGTGAAGTGATGGTCCCATGTTTCATCCATGGTTATGAATCGACACAAAAACTCGCCTTTATTGCAGCGAAACAGCAAACACTCGACTGAAACATCCGCACGATGCTGCTTTTGTTCCACTGTGAGCAAACGCGGCACCCATCTTGCTCACAGCTTTCTCAGGTCTAAATTTCCAGTTAGTGTGCGATGTACAGCACTTTTTGAAATGCCTACGATATCTGCTAGCTCGCGCACTTTCAGTCGACGGTCATCCAATACATTTTGTGAATTTTCTTCACAATTTCTGGCGTGGTCACCTCATTTTGTCGACACTGCAATGTTCGACTTGGCAGCTCGTACGGCCTCGCTTAAACACTGCCACCCAATATTTTACTGTTGTAAACGAAGGAACAGACTCCCTCAGAGTAGAATCTATCTCAGCTTTAATATTAGTTGGACTAAGACCTTTCAAATGAAGTATTGTATCACAAAACGATGGCCAGTTTTATCCATGTTTACAGATTCGCTGAGAGAGTTTAATATAAATGGCTGCCAAATAATTATTAAACAACGTAGCACCGTCAAACTTCCGCTTTATAAGGGTGGTACCTTCTACCATAGTCATTTATTTGAATCAACCGCTATATATACGTCAGGTTGGGTACTTCTGGGACTCCCCTCCTATTTCTGATAATTTACTAGTTTTTATATATATCCGATGTGTATAATCGGCTACGCTGAACCAGAAATCCCTATTTTAAAATTTTCGCTTCTTGTATGTATGTATATGTATGTATGTATGTATGTATGTATGTATGTATGTAATGTATGTATGTATGTAATATGTGTGTGTGTGCGTGTGCGCGCGCGCTTTCGAAATTACTGAATCAGTTGCGGTGTGAGATACATAAGAGAATGACATACAGTAGATAATAACCTTTATGGCACTTTTAACTGCTTTACCAAAAGCGGAAATTATAATGGGGCACAGCAGACAGGTTGATGATCATAATTTTGTTACAAGTTTCTTCATTTGTAAAACATCAATAAGATGAATATATGTATTTGGAAATGTTAGTTTTTCATCATGTTTTATCTGTGCTTGTAAAAGTTTTAAGGGGACGAGATTATAAAATTTTGGTAATTATGAATTTCTGACGGAATTATTTTGATTTTTACCAAGTATTTGTGATATAATCTATAACAAACTTAAATTTTTTAAGCAATTCCTGAAAAAAACCTTTTAATTATCTACAGAAAAATCTATTTGTGTGCAACTTTCAAAATTTTGAATCAAATTTCGATTATAGGTTCCAAACATATCTGTCTTATAAACTTATAACTTTATTTCAAAATAAATCATGAGTTACTTTAGAAAACAAATTCAAAAGTATACACTTCTTGCTTTTTAAACTTTTTAGTGAATAAAAGTTATTTCTAACGGCAAGTGCTTAGCCATTTTAACTTTCCTGAAAATCCCAGCAATAGTTTTATTTATTATGATCTGAAGACTACTTGATGAAATTTTCAAAGAAATTGGCAAAACTTTGTAGTCCAAGAAGAAATTTGAGTGATAGTGGGCTTTGGAGAAAATAATGAATATATATTTAAGGTTAGAGGGGTTATTTTAGACTTAAAAACTTGTACTCCTGTGGTGGCTGGCACATTTAATTCCTTTTTTTTATGCACCATAATATGCACCTTCCCTCTTAAAAGCATAAAAGGTTTTTACTGAACAAAATCTGTGTTTTTTCTTCTTTCTTTCTCCAGAATTGTTGACAGTTTTCATAGGTTGTTCTCCTTAAGGTGTATGACTGCTGCTAATTTTGATTGCTATAGGAAATAAATGTTGCTCTGAACACAAACAGAGATAAGAGCTGTGCTTTTATTTTTACTTTCTCTCTCTTTCTGTAGAAGGAGAGGAAGTACTGCATTCCGGCAAAAAATTTGAAATCGGCATTTAACCGGAAACACGCGTTGTGGGCTGTCTTGAAAACAAAAATAAAGAATTTTAACTCGTGCGCGCGTGTGTGTATCTGCATATCTCAAAAACTATAAGTGGAATACATACCAAGTTTCATATTTAAGTCTGATAATCTGTCCGGCGTTTAAGGATGCCGGACAGATTATCAAGAACATTCCCCCATCCCAAACTACCCATTACATGGAAAAATTTTCGCTTTATTTTCTCAAAAACGACTATTTTGATAACATTCCATATTTTTAAGATATTGCGTGAATTTTCTGTGAATAACCTATGAAATTATCCTCATACTGAACGAATTTTGTATAGCTAGTAAACCATAAGAGACATTTACTAATGAAAAATGTAACCTCATTGAAATATACAAACTAATGTCAATGACGTTTTCTGTGACTCTAGATAGTTCTTAAATATTCGCTGTTACTCTGCAAGTTTTCTCGGATTGAAAGTGGCATCTATAAAGCATGTTACGCGATTCTTCTTTTTCCTCTGCTGCTGTTAGTTAGTGACTTCTCATATACGAGAAGTTGTGTTGTGTTTTCTGAACTGCTTAAATTGATACTGTTTTAGGTCAAAATATACGTAACGGAGTAACGTAACGAGATTAAAACCTCGGAAGGTGTGCGCGTACATACAAAGAGAGAGATTGAAATTTCTCTTCGCAACCTCTTATAAAATCGAGAATGACCCAATTTTGTTACTCTCATTGACGTTCATCGATTTCGTTCTCAGCAGTTTGCTTTTCCTTCATTAACGCCACTAGTGAAAAGGCGGTACCGCCTTCGTGGCCTACCCAAAATTCCTGTTGGTTTTATCCCAGATTTTGTCAGCACATTGATAACGATGCATCTTGTAACAGAGGGGGTGTAACTCTTGGTTGTCGCGCTGCCGAATTAGAGCGCTACATCCAATCTGTGACAGCCAGAGAAACTTGGCCGTTATTCTTTCAGCACGGGCCATGTGCGTATCTTTCCATGGTGAAGGCCCACAGCACCCATCTCGGCTAAAACGTCTCACAATTGAACAATTTACTTTGCTCTAACCTCTTTATGCACTTAATGGTTTAATGGACGCTTGTAAAAAGGAGGCAAAAAGGAAAGGATTAATGTCCTCTCATTGCTTCTGTTAGTCCGTAATCTGCCAGCTGTAGCGTGCGGGTGGTTCTACGTTACAAACAATGCTTGTACCCGTTAGAAAAAGAAAAAAAAAAGAGGAAATCGTCCAAATGTTTATGTACACACTAATTTCATTTTCTAAAAATGCTGTATTTGAATTCTAGTGAACTCAAAACATACGTTTCCTAAGAAACCCCACATCGAATTTTTTTATTCAGTGCAATACTTCCTCTACGTTAGCTAAGTGGTAGAGAAAGTAAAACAGAAATTCCGTGTTTTCAAAATTAGCTTTATAAAAAAACTGATCATGAAAGACCCAGATGCGGTCTGCAATCGTACATCAGAAAAAGGGTCGTGGTAAAAATGGAATATCTAATATATGAATAGATTAGAAATAAACGGAAGTAACTGCACCTCTGGGTCAATTTTATTTATTGATATCACTGTTTGAAGACATGTGCACTGATGGATGAAAAAATCCATAACTAATTGTTCGACACACAGTTACGAGTCGTGCTCCGTGGTGTAGTGGTTACCATGCTAGCCTCTAGTTCCCGAGGTTGCGGTTTCAAACCCGGCGGAGGAGATGGATTTTTTTCGAGCGTAAAAATCCTTCGCATGGCTTCCTTCGGAAGGGAATAAAGCCGATGGTCCCGTGTCGTAGATTTACGGTACGTAAAAGAACCTCAAACCTTAAAGAGGTCTCTGAGCAAAACTACCGGTCTTTCACGCCCAATATAGAATGGGTCGCTGAGGACCACAGCAGTTAAAGAGCATCCATAATAAGTTATGAACTACAGCGAGAGCCAAAAAACTACGAAACGGCTGCGCGATGTTTTTCCTATCCGTGTCCTCAGCGCTCGTTGCCGTCTGCCGCTATCATAGAAAAGCGCGGATGAAACCATACAACATTTTAAAAACTACTTTTAAAGGTTTTACTTACCAACCTTATGAAAGGAGATGCTGAAACTGGCTGAAACAATTTTTTTCCAGTCAACAGTTGATGCCCGTACATTGTAAATACAATTTTGCCTCCTTTTTTTTTTTTTTTTTTTTTTTTTAGAAATAATTAATAGCCAGGGAGCGTGATTTTGCCTTTTTTACAACAAGACTGTGCATAGCTTATACGTGTAATATTTCGATGAGAACAATTGAAAGTGCGTTCGAGGACATAATTATTAGTAGAGATTTGTGGCCCCCTCGTCTCCCGATCTAACCTCCTGCAATTTCTATCTCTGGGGTAACTTAAAAGAAAGTACACAAGACAAACCTACACACCCTGGGAGAATTAAAACAAAATATCCGCCAGGAAATTGCCAGCATTTCTCAACGTGAACTACGGCGAGTGATGGATAGTTTCCTAAAGAGGTGCCAAAAATGTATGGACAACCGCGGTGGCCAGTTTGAGCATTTCCTTTCATAAAGTTAGTAAGTAAAGCGTTTTTAAAAGTAGTTTTAAAAGTGTTGTATGGTTTCATCCGCGCCTTTCTTTGATAGCGGCAGACAGCAATGAGCGCCGAGGACGCGGACAGGAAAAACACCGCGCAGCCGGTTCGTAGTTTTTTGGCTCTCTGTGTAGTAGCAGCCTCCTGGTACACTCGCAACAAAGGAAGAGTAAGGATTGGAAGTGTTGTCATCCCTAGAATTAAGAAACCGTCGTTTAGGGTATGAAGAAGTGTCACAGCGCCGAAAGTGTATCCATAAATGAGATGGTAGATGTTAAAAAGCCCAGTGTCTTTTCGGTGACTTACATCGGAAGGACTCCACAAGAAGGTTAAAGTAAAACGCTCTTGAAAGTGTGTGATTTCTATGTTAATTAAGGTAAACATCCCAATAAAATACATGCATGTCAACACTTTTTTCCTCATTAGCAAACACGTTATGCTAGTGCTTGAGGTAACTGTCGATTTTGTGCTATTTGATTCCAAAAGGTGTAAACGAAACAAATAATGCATTGTTCTAATAGTTTTGTGTGTTTTTCCAAACTCTGTAATGTGCACGTAATTTCTTTCAGTTCTAACCGATCCATATATAATAATGGAAAGTATTGGTTGCCAGGGCTCGTGACGTATTTATTGCAGAGAAGGGAATGTTCTCTTTTATGACAAAGTTGTCAGAGAAACTAAAGAAGGAATAGTAAAGAATTGAGTTGTCCTTATCTTGTACCGGGGGATGCTCATGGCAGCGATGTGTCATTGATGGGAATGCCGGTCCCAGGCAAGAAGGAAGTTCCCAAGCGCCACAACAGAAATTTTGGTTTTCCAGCTTCCTTCCTTTGTATACGTCTCATCCTGTCATTGTGTTCTGCTGTGAAAGGCGGGCCGGATGTTGGAGGAAAGAGACGGAAACAGTATTCCGTGTGCTGACTGCAGAAAATTAACTCCGCGATAAGAAAAATACCACGGCAAGGGTAGTTAAGACTTAGCAACAATGCGTGGGACCACAAGTCCGAGGGCGCATATTGGATTCCTCCTGGGTTTTGTTTCCGTGTTGTTGCGAAAACACATAATCCCTAACGCCACCAGCTACGCAACATCTCACCTTATCGATTGTGCTGGCATGGAGCTATTTCTGAGTTGGAACACCGTAATAGTGCAAAGTTTACACAAGTTACTCATCGTTTCTTGCTGAAAACTAAGGTGTAGGTGGTGAACTTCATGCTTAACTGAAGATCGATCAGCAAAAAATTAAGTTCTGAACCAGCGTGTTACATTGATAAATAAAATAAAAAAAATCTGATGTGTTACACTCACATGACTTTCTCTACTCTTGTACAATCTAATTTTGCAAACGCCTATTCTCCATATGCTTCATGTTAATCGAGATATCGAGATGTCAATCTTATTGGTAATTTTCTTGTAGAAGCAAGGGGAATATGGTAGCTTTTAAGCGATAGTCAAATATTTTAACGCTGGTTGCTATGTGGCGCATTCCATTCTCTTTGCATGTCCAGGACAAAAAAATGAATAACGAATTTGAGAAAAAGTATAAGTATTGGAAAATTTAAGGAAATAACAAGCAATATCTCGAAAACGGTTCACTCAACAAAAGAAATGTATATGACATAAGTTGTGTATTTTAACGCGATCTACATTTTTTGTGTAGTAACATTTTGTCTATCTCTTATGGTTTACCAGTTATGCAAAAGTCGTTCACAATGAAGAATACTTTTGGAGACATTCCCAGAAAATTCGAGATATACATTTCATTTCTCATGACATTATCTTAAACATATGATATTTTAATAAAAATCGTTAGAGCCATTTTTGAGAAAATTAAAATTTTCGAAAAATGTTCCATGTAAAGGGTAGTCTGGGGTGGGGGGATTTTCTTGAAAACCTTCGTGTCGCATCTCTGGAAGATACTGAACCTAAATACCAAGTTTGGTGTTTATCCGACTGTTCGTTTTTGAGTTATGCTGTTCACAGACACACACACACACACACACACACACACACACAGACACACACACGGACATGTTTCCAAAAATGCTTTTTTTGGATTCAGGAGGTCTCAAAACATGTATTTCCGGCGAAATCTCGGTATCGAATTTTTGGGTGGAATGCAATACTTCCCCTACTTACTATACGTAGTAGAGAAAGTAAAAATGAGGTTTAGATAAGTTAATGATCTTTAGTTCGTTTGCACACATTAGAAGATTAAAGGTGGGAGAAAGAAGACGTAGTTCTCGTATTCTCCCTTACATTTCATCCAAATTAAACATCAACGCAGATGGAAATGTGAATTAGAGGCATTCTGAAGATTTTGACAGTCCCCAACGTTAATATGTCTCTATTTGATTTGATTAGATTTTTATTTATAAATAATTTGTAGCTACTCTGGTCATATCGGCGACTTTTACTTTTGAAATTGAAACAGAATGTTGACTTTTTACCGGATTCAGTTAAACAGACTGGCTTCTTAATAATCTTGTGTGTAATCATGTACAGTAGTTACCTATTCTCTCCAGCATTATGCAAAAGGAATGTATGCAGCAGAGAAAATGTTAGAAATACTTTCACCAGTAGGTAATAAATGTGTATCTTTCGCCGAATTCCATTCCATCTTCTATATGACATGGCCTCTTGTTGACGATCCCTTCTATTTGTTTGTGCTATCATTCACAGTTGTCTGAAATTTTGGGACAATAACACAATTGCAGCTAATGCTTGCGGATTTCAAAATCTGTCACACATTAACAAACAACGGCTCAAAATGAAGCTTTGCAGATACATACAACTATCTAATCATAATAAACTAGAAAATACAATCGCCCTAAGGGGGAGGGCATGCCGATAATGCCCTTATACGCAGAACTCATACGTGGTACATAACACTACGGTATCAGCCAATTGATCCGATTAGTTGCCCTTTTACAATATTCTGACATGTTATTTCTATAGCCCTTTGTTTATTACGCCAGCAATGTTTCTTTCCTTGAAATTTGGGTACAATAACTCGACCAAGCTCCTTACGTGCAATAAAATATTAAAGGCAGGGAATCCCTAGCAGATTTAAACAATCTAACTTTTCGAAAAAGGTCGTAAACAAACCCTTGGGCAACAAGGTCTTATTGTAATCCAAGTGGAGTGCAGGGTAGAAAGTGAAACAAGGAGAAAAACGTATAAAATATCAGGAGCAATCAGGTTCAAGCAGTAGAAAGCTTGAAGTAAAATGATCCTCTGAGGTACGCCCATACACAATTCCGTTTTCTCTCGCAGTCCATTGTTGTGGGCATTCTTTTCGTTAGCAGTTCTTCAAGGATTCACAGTCATGGGTGAGTACACATTCTGTTAATATTTAGTGTATAAAAGATTTCTCTGAGTATGAACACATTTTGGAATGCGCAGATGAACAAGGCATGGAAATTATGACTTTAGATTAACTCAGTACTGAATTAAACAAGGAGCAGCTTTACTATTATAAAACATACGCGAAATCGTGTGTATAACACTTTCTTGGCGGACCACAACGATTTGCCTTAACAGTTAATAAACAGGCATATGAAATATGTACGAAGCACTGAATTTGAATGGGATAAAAGTTGAATAAAAGAATACACTGCGTTTGGTTATATTAATGTAAATGTTAATTTAAAACTTAAAAATATACAACGAAATATATTCCGTATTCCCTCGCTTTTTGTTTCCGCGAGAATTATACCAATCACATGTTTTAAAAATCTCATGTGTCGCACTCACATGACTTTCTCTACTCTTGTACAAACCATTTATACAAACGCTTATTCTCGATCTACTTCATGTTAATCGAGATATCGAGAGGTTAATCTTGTTACTAATTTTCTTGTAGGGGAATATGGTAGCCTTTAAGCGATAGTCAAATGTTTTAAGAGCTGGTTGCTATGTGGAGCATTCCATTCTCTTTGCTTGTCCAGGACAAAAAAAAATTACGAATTTCCATTTGAGAAAAAGTATAAGTATTGGAAAATTTAAGGGAATAACAAGCAATATCTCGGAAATGGTTCACTCAAAAAAAAAAGTGCATATGACATAAATTGTGTATTTTAACGCGATCTACATTTTTTGTGTAGTAAAATTTTGTCTATCTCTTATGGTTTACCAGTTATGCAAAAGCCGTTCAAATAAAGAATACTTTTGGAGACATTCCCAGAAAATTCGATATATACATTTCATTTGCCATAAAAATGTCTTAAACTTATGGTATTTTATTCAAAATCGTTAGAGCCATTTTTGAGAAAATTAAAATTTTCGAAAAATGTTCCATGTAAAGGGTAATCTGGGGTCGGGGGATTTTCTTGAAAACCTCCGTGTCGCATCTCTGGAAGATACTGAACCTAAATACCAAATTTGGTGTTTATCCGACTGTTCGTTTCTGAGTTATGCTGTTCACAGACAGACACACACACGGACATGTTTCCAGAAATACTTTATTTTGTATTTAGGAGGCCTCAAAACATGTATTTCCGGTGAAATCTCGGTATCGAATTTTTGAGTGGTATGCAATACTTCCCCTACTTACTATACGTAGTAGAGAAGGTAAAAATGCCCTAGATGTTAACACGGTCAGTAGGTTTGGAAATTAAAGGCAAAATTATTGTTTGTAAAAAGTACGTTAATACCGAGCATGGAAGTTATGAACGCCTGTGTGTGAGAGAGAGAAGGAGAGAGAAGCTGTCTTAAATCATGCATTTTTTTCCGATGAATAAATACAGTATAAAATTACAAATGTAGGCAATCAAGCTCTTGTGTAAAGTACACTGATTCCTCTTTAAACTTAAACGTTTTGGGAAGCTCATTTTCTAAACTACCCTTAATACTGAACCGATTTCTGAAAGGTGCTGACAAATTTTCTTCGAACTCCTTCTTACAAAACTTCAACTCCGTACTTTCAGCATTTGGACGGCACTAATAGTGCTTCATAATAGCGAGCGCGCCTAAAAAGAAAAGTTAGGTTGCCTGCAAGCTGAATGCACACAACGCACCGCTCACATTGCTCAGGAATTATCTCACATCCCTTTAATCTATATTGATTTCTTGAAATTCTTCCGGGAGAAAAAACTGTTTAATAAAATAATGCCAAAGGGCTAATGCTTCTCGTTGATGATTAGACAAATGGCAGTGATGCTGCGGGATTATGGATATTCGGTTTGGAATGTAACGGGGACAAATTTGTCACTCTGGATTCTAAAATGGCGTGTAATCATCAACGATGCCGCGAATAGAATGCGCTAAAACAAATGGAGCGTGGATCGCACGACAAGTTTTTAAACCACATAGCACATTTTACCGCTTAGCGCTGTAGGGGTACCATCTTAGACACGCAAATTGTCATGCCAGACGTACCGTTAGGAGCACATTCCAAGAGCAACGCAAGGAGGCCGTTACCTAAGTTGAAAATCTGGAAAAGGTAGGGTTGAGCCTTCCCACGCAAGCGCATTACATAAAGCAAGGGACGATTACCCATTCTTTGCGAGACAATTGTACACAATTCTCATAGAGATGATGTAAATTGTCTGTTCCTTGGAGAATATTCCCAGATTACAACAACCCTGTGAAAAGGGTATTGTTGCACAGCTCGGCTTTGAATAATGTTGTTTTGTATGTTCATGTTACTTATGATGCATGTTCAAACGGTGAAGTAAGCTGATAGCTGGAGACAGGAAACGTGGTCTGTGCATCTCAAAAACTGTCAGTGTGCGTCAAGGATGGAGTGTATATAGTACAGTTCTTTGCACATATTTCGGAATATTGTAGTTCTTTATCCCGTTTCAATTTCAACTTTGCACCTCTTACCGTTTAGCAGGTATGCCGGTGTTTGGCATTATTTCATTCGTTTATTTAAACGTTTCAGCACCTTAAGCATTAAATTCTTTTGTTGCATTGTCTTTTTAATATTACTAACTTTGTATCAAAGGGGTGGAAATTTGTTATTTTTCGGTAACCCATACCACCACTTCCAAAAAGGGGCGTTGCAAATAACTGCCCAAACCGAGTCAAGTATGACTACGAGTATTTATTTACACGTAACCGTAGCAATAAGATACTCTACTGCATTTTGTCTTATTCGGTTCTGTCACATCAAGTCGACATTCTTCGTTCCGGTATCGGAACTAATTCTGAAGTTAAATATGGCATAAAATATTCTTTTTGGTAATCAGTGATATAGTTGTACTTAATTGTGGTTGCATTTCATCTCCATTAGTTTTAATAGCATGTGTGCGTGCGTGTGTAACAAACAAAAAATCTGATGTGTTACACTCACATGACTTTCTCTACTCTTGTACAATCTAATTTTACAAACGCCTATTCTCCATATGCTTCATGTTAATCGAGATATCGAGATGTCAATCTTATTGGTAATTTTCTTGTAGATGCAAGGGGAATATGGTAGCTTTTAAGCGATAGTCAAATATTTTAACGCTGGTTGCTATGTGGCGAATTCCATTCTCTTTGCATGTTCAGGACATAAAAAAAATGAATAACGAATTTGAGAAAAAGTATAAGTATTGGAAAATTTAAGGAAATAACAAGCAATATCTCGAAAACGGTTCACTCAACAAAAGAAACGTATATGACATAAGTTGTGTATTTTAACGCGATCTACATTTTTTGTGTAGTAAAATTTTGTCTATCTCTTATGGTTTACCAGTTATGCAAAAGTCGTTCACAATGAAGAATATTTTTGGAGACATTCCCAGAAAATTCGAGATATACATTTTATTTGTCATGACATTATCTTAAACATATGATATTTTAATCAAAATCGTTAGAGCCGTTTTTGAGAAAATTAAAATTTTCGAAAAATGTTCCATGTAAAGGGTAGTCTGGGGTGGGGGGATTTTCTTGAAAACCTTCGTGTCGCATCTCTGGAAGATACTGAACCTAAATACCAAGTTTGGTGTTTATCCGACTGTTCGTTTTTGAGTTATGCTGTTCACAGACACACAGACACACAGACAGACAGACACACAGACAGACACACACACACGGACATGTTTCCAAAAATGCTTTTTTTGGATTCAGTGATTCTCAAAACATGTATTTCCGGTGAAATCTCGGTATCGAATTTTTGGGTGGAATGCAATACTTCCCCTACTTACTATACGTAGTAGAGAAAGTAAAAACACCTTTCTATAACGTACATAAACAGCACATAATTATGTTTCAACAACTTTTGAATAATTTTACATTAAAAGTAGAGTTACCTTTAGGATTAAGAGTAAAACTTTGTGTGGTATGAAAGTTGCGGTGCTCCCTCCATTCTCTCCCTACCACCATGTACGCGCGAATTCGGAATGTACTTTTAACAACAACAATAATAATATGTATACACGTCCATCATCGTCATATTAACCATATGCATTAATTTCCATGGCGGCAATGATTGTATGTTCCAAAACAGCATCGTGGCTAATAAATTGTCTTTCTCGTGTGCATCGCAAGAGCTGAATGGCATAATTAAATGTAGTTGGCTGGAAATGATTAAGTTGGCAAATGAGCGTTGCCCTCTATTGTAACTTGGAAGATAGGATGGTTCCAACGTCTCACATCCTATACACACTTGTAACAGTTATGTTGTAGCGCTGCTTTTGGAACCGGTTGTAAAAATACTCGAAAAGTCTCGTTAGTGTGAAGCTGAAAAACTTATTTTGGAACTGTAAGCTCTTTAGCGTTGAGCTTCCAGGATTAGACATCCTGACGCTCATCAAACCTGGCCGCCCGCAACGTGAAGGGTGGAGAGTGCGATGTAGTTAATTGGCATCGATGAAGACGATTGGCTTGTAAATAATCAAAGTTGATTTATGTTGGTCGTTATGACACAGAGATGACGCCCTTCGCTGTCGATGTCAGAGATAATACTACTTAATTGATAATAATGATTATTAATGCATAAAATATAGACAAGCTATTGAAGCGATAAATAACCCTTCGCTAAGGTCAGAGGTTAGTTTGGTGTTCGTTATCGGAGTCATTTAAAGCGTAATTTACAGCGATAATTTCTGAACTTGCGCCAGAGTCTTCGGAAAGTTCAAGGGGAGCGTTAAAGCCGAACATGTTAATTGAAGGACGGCACTGGAGTATTTTGAGGTTCATTAAAAGTGCATGCTCTTTAGCTTTGTCGTTATATTTACAAGAGGGTTTGCTTTAAGCAGAACGGTATCAATTTCTTGCCACCCTAGCTACAAGTAATAAACTCCTTGTTCATTGTTTAGGGGTAGAACAATGAGCCCAAGTTTTATTTCTAAAAATGACATTCTAATTTATTTTATTAATTACTAGTAGAACCCATAGGCTGCTCGCGCTATTGGATTAAATGCGGATATTCTTCTTTGTCTCCCTCCCTATCCATTGATCCTGTGACTTTCTCTCCCTTTCCCCTCTCACTCCCCTCCATCACCGTATTCCTCTCTTCTTCTCTATCCCATTCTCCCTTTCCAGTCTTCCTCTCTCTACCTTCCATCGCCCTCACCCCCTGCCTCCTCCTCTCACGTGTAATTTGAATGTCATGATGTTTTTAAAACCGGTAATAAAGCGTTTTTCTGTGATGTTAATAAGAATTAAAACGTAAGTAAAAAGTTAAACGGTACACAAACTTGTAGCTCAGTTTTATCATGGTACCTGGTTTATATCTTGGATAATAGTAAGGGAAAATTGGTGTAACTTCTTAAATACTCGTATTATCAAACTTTTGTACAAGAGGGGGGGGGATAAGAAATCAGAAACATGTGCATATAAATGTTTACTATGTAAAACATAAAAAAATTTCTGATGTGATACATTCATATGACTTTCTCTATCCTCTATGTTTATTAGTGGGTATACAAACTATTCTTACTAAATCCTATTTTTCTATCTACTACATTTAATCAAAACAAAACCTTTGCAAAAATGGCTACATTACTCATACCGTTATACATACAAAGAGAACAGCGATAGTCAAATGTTTAAGAACTGCACGCTGTATGCTGGCCTTAAAATTCCATACCGTTCTCATGCAATTGCGAGAAATAACTGAAAATCGATGAGACTTCAAAAGAATGACAATGTTGAATAATTCGAACCTTTAATAACGGATATCTCAAAAACGGATATCTCTCCACAGAATACTTATTTTTAGTAAATTGTGTGTTTTAAAGAGATTACATTTTTTGTGTGGTACGTTTTCGTCTATCGTTTAACGTTTACAAGTTATGCAAGATTAGGTATACAAACTTCCTTCCGAAGGAAGAGGGCTTCCTAGGCTATTCCCAGAAAATTCAAGATATACATTTATTTGTCATGTAAATATCTTGCATATACAATATTTTAATCAAAATCGTCAGAGCCATTTTTTTAGAAAATTAAAATTTTCGAAAAATGTTCCATGTAAAGGGTGGTTGGGGTGGGGATATTCTTGAAAATCTTTGTGTCGCATCCTTGGAAGATTCTAAACTCAAATACCAAGTTTGGTATTTATCCGACTTTTTGTTTTTGGGTTATGCTGTTCGCAGACAGGCATGCGCGCGCGCGCATGCGGACATGTTTCCAAAAATACTTTATTTGGATTCAGGGCGCCTAAAAACATGTATTTCTCGGTATCGAATTTTTGGGTGGAATGCAACTTCACTTACTTACTCTACGTAGTAGAGAAAGTAATACGGGATTAATAAACGAGATACTTCGATTTTTGTTTTTAGCCCCATTGCAACCTTTGCCCTTTGGGGGGAGTAATTAAGGTGCCAAGTAGCCTATTTTCTAAGCGAGAAATAAGGTATATTATAGACTAAGTTTCATGAGGACTGATCTGCCCAGTCTTGTGCGAGGGTGTTCCGCTGCTTAAAACATCAATAAAAGAGATTACAATAGTTTAAAATATATTAGCCAACGATAAATTATTGCACATACTACTCGACGACGATATTATTGCAGTTGACCTTGCGGAAACCTGCATTTGAATATATGCGAAAGACAGGCCAGCGAAGTCCAATATTATTGGTTCGAGTTATAGGTTCAATAGTGTGGATCTTGCAATTTGTGTACAATGGTTGTCGTCGAGATTGATATTAAAAATGAATGAATAAATAATAGCAAGTCGATAATTCTGTAAAGGTAAACGATTGAGCAGAATTTTCTTTTCTTTTCTCTTTGGTAGGCAAAAACAAACGGCTAAGGATGTGCAGCACCAGTTTCCGAGACCTCGATTCCATTCCCGACTTAAGAATAATGACCAGTAAGCAATAGAGTAAGCAAAATGGCTTAAAGTTGGCTGACAGGATGTGGCATTATCAGATAAAAAAATTCTGATGTGTTACACTCACATGACTTTCTCTACTCTTGTACAAACTATTTTTACAAAAGCTTATTCTCCATAATTATGCTTCATGTTAATCGAGATGTTAATCTTATTGCTAATTTTCTTGTAGATGCAAGGGGAATATGGTAGGCTTTAAGCGATAGTCAAATCTTTTAAGACCTGGTTGCTATGTGGAGCATTCCATTCTCTTTGCATTACCAGGTCATAAAATAAACGAAAAACGAATTCCCATTTGGGAAAAAGTATAAATATTATAAAATTTAAGGGAATAACAAGCAATAGCTCGAAAATGGTTCACTCAACAAAAAAATGTATATGACATAAATTGTGTATTTTAACGCGATCTACATTTTTTGTGTAGTAACATTTTGTCTGTCTTTTATGGTTTACCAATTATGCAAAAGTCGTTCACAATGAAGAATACTTTTGGAGACATTCCCAGAAAATTCGAGATATATATTTTATTTGTCATGAAAATACCTTAAACACATGATATTTTAATCAAAATCGTTAGAGCCATTTTTGACAAAATTAAAATTTTCGAAAAATGTTCCATGCAAAGGGTAATCTGGAGTGGGGGGATTTTTTTGAAAACCTTTGTCGCATTTCTGGAAGATACTGAACCTAAATACCAAGTTTGGTGTTTATCCGACTGTTCGTTTCTGAGTTATGCTGTTCACAGACAGACAGACACACACACGGACATGTTTCCAAAAATGCTTTTTTTGGATTCAGGGGTCTCAAAACATATATTTCCGGTAAAATCTCGGTATCGAATTTTTGGGTGGAATACAATACTTCCACTACTTACTCTACACAGAAATTCCTTGGTAGGCAGTCGTCCTCCGTGGCGTAGTGGTTACCAGCTAGCCTCTAGTTCCCGAGGTCGCGGGTTCACACCCGGCGGAGGGCGATGAATTTTTTCGGGCGTAAAAATCCTTAGCATGGCTTCCTTCGGAAGGGAAGTAAAGCAAAGCCGGTAGTCCCGTGTCGTAGATTTACGCACGTAAAAGAACCTCAAGCCTGATAAAGAGGCCTCTGAGCAAATTTTCCAGTCTTTCACGCCCAATATAGAATGGGACGAAGGACCATAGAGTTAAAGAGCGTCCATAAATAAAGCTCAACTTAAATTTTCTTGGTCGGCAGGCAAACCAAAGAAAAAACAAGAGGATGGTTAAACCTCGTTGCCCCTCCAGTGCCTAACCCTTAGACTGAACGCACTTGAAATTATTTTACTAGAAGTCCAAGAACACCCATCCTGTGACATCTTTTGGGGATTCGTAAACGTCAAGAGCATTGAACGTCAGGTACTGACTTAGAAATGATTTGAAGTGCAAACTTGCCTTCGATTTCAAAATATCATTAATGGTATGCTGAAAAATATTTGTTGAAGTTTGACATCAACGTGCTACAAATATTACTCAGATTCAACTACGTTGAAGATTAAAATTGTAACTCTTATGGCCGTGTGCACCATTCTCGATCAAGATTTTACCGTGCTAAAATATGTACTTTACCGCCGTCAACGGTCATTTGTGATGCATCGATACCGCTAAAAGTTTATCAAGGATTTTACCGCGGTTAAATCTGACCCGCCATGAACGGCCGGTTTTCGTCGATTATTTCCAACTTTTGCTGAAATGTTAAAATGGCCGAACGGTATAGGTTAGAATTCTCAACGAATAGCTGCACTCCATTTTCGCCAATGAATACATCCTGATAAAGTTACTTTAATGTACTTTGTAATTTTTTAATGCTTTAAGGCCTTTTTGTGCGAAAGGTGTCTTAAATATCCTGACACAAGACGTAACTAAAATCCACACAATCATAATTATATCAGTTGAAGCATAGTTCCAAGAACAAGACTGAAATAAAGGGGAGTAATGAATGAATTTAGTGCAATTAATACATTTTCAGGAATATTAGGTACATTAATTGCACAGATATAGGAATCTAGTAACCTGAAGAGATCAGTGCCGAAGGCTGAAATGTGAATTCGTCATCGTGGTGTCGGGGTAGCGTGTTCACTTCTCACGTAAAAGATTCCGGGCTCAAATCTTGTCTGGGAAAAATATTTTTCTTTCTTTTTTCTACCTGTCGTTCAGTAAGTGAATATCGACTAACCTAACTGAAATTTAGTCAGTGTGGAAGGAAAGAAAAAAGTCTATAATAGATCAGCATATTTTTTTAATCAGTTGTAAGGCCAGCTTTTCCCACGTGTCCATCTTAAAGTTATTGTTTCTATCTCTGCCTTTTCTGTGTTTGAGTTGCATGCTAAATTTAATAACATAACAGAGAAACTTGGGTCTGCTTTTGCTTTCCTCCATTGCACGCTGAACTACATGCATGCATTTCAGCAAAGAGGTAGAACAAGTGAAAAACAGACGATATGATGTGTATCCGGCTGCGTTCAGCAGAGTTTACCTGCACCTCTGTGTGATGATTAACCCGGTCAAATTCTTACCGCGGTAAGCTAAAGGTCCCTGAAGGGTTCGTTTAAAGAGCATGGTGCACACTGCCATTAGTGCATCAGAAAATGTTACCGTTGCATTAAATAAACTCATCATTTGACAGAAGATTTTTTTATCGGTGTTTTAAGCGGGACACATCCTGTGCTTAGGCAGATATAGGACACAGCCCATATTTGAGAATGGTGGTTCTGCCTTAAGCATAAATGGAACCTAAGAACTGCCTTATTGCACATGTGGTTTCTTATCACAAAATTTTAGCACAGTGTGTAAATGAATATTGCATCGTATATTTTGTGAGTCCATAGAGCAAACCCCCATCTTAATAGCATAGATATATCCAATCCAAGCAAACATTGCCCAGCAGCCATAAAAAAGTATTGGAAACAGTCAACTGATGTACTTATGTTGATCAATGTCCTGCATCTTTCTGCGATCACTACACAGCTTAGCAACGAGCGTAAACAGCTTTACGACCTCTGTGATGATGAGGGCTTTATTTATACCAAGTGTAGCAAGTGGAAGAATGTCTCCGAACTAAAAATAAATGCCACACATTTGCCCTTCCAATTACATCAATATAGAGGGTCATGGCCGGATGCTCCTGCATCTGTTGGCTGAGAGCAGCTGTGGAGCCGTAATTCTGCGTCCAGGAATGCACTTTTTTTTTCCTTTCCTCTCTTCCAGGTGTAATAGTTGTTGTCTTGCTGGAATGTAGAGTTATTAGCTGCAAGAGAATATTGCCAATCGCATGCACATTTACAACATGTGATTGGTGTAGACGTGAGCAGAAAGGTCTAATATGTGCAGAAACACTCGCATCGAAAAATTACAATTTCTCTGCTTTTAAGATGGGTTTCTTCTCAGAACAGGAATACGTAGATATTGTGAGTTTTCAGTTATCCTGTACAGGATGAAAGTGATATACACTACGTGATCA
This sequence comes from Deroplatys truncata, assembly GCA_030765065.1. NCBI lineage: Eukaryota > Metazoa > Arthropoda > Insecta > Mantodea > Mantidae > Deroplatys > Deroplatys truncata. The sequence continues at coordinate 73,305,729 of CM060981.1, read as the reverse complement.
AAAGTATCCGACACCTGGCTGAAAATGACGTACAAGTTCGTGTCGCCCTCCATCGGTAATGCTGGAAGTCAATATGATGTTGGCCCACCCTTAGCCTTGATGACAGCGTTCACTCTCGCAGGCATACTTTCAATCAGGTGCTGGAAGGTTTCTTGGGGAATGACAGCCCATTCTTCACGGAGTGCGGAACTGAGGAGAGGTATCGATGTAGGTCGGTGAGGCCTGGCACGAAATCGGCGTTCCAAAACATCCCAGAGGTGTTCTATAGGATTCAAGTCAGGACTCTGTGCAGGCCAGTCCATTACAGGGATGTTATTGTCGTGTAACCACTCCGTCACCGCCCGTGCAGTGTGAACAGGTGCTCGATCGTGTTGAAAGATGCAATCGCCATCCCCAAATTGCTCTTCAACAGTGGGAAGCAAGAAGGTACTTAAAATATCAGTGTAGGTCTGCGCTGTGATCGTGCCACGCAAAACAACAAGGGGTACAAGCCCCCTCCAGGAGAAATACGACCACACTATAACACCACCACCTCCGAATTTCACTGTTGGCACTGCACACGCTGGCAGATGACGTTCATCGGGCATTCGCCATATCCACACCCCCATCGGATCACCACATTGTGTACCGTGATTCGTCACTCCACACGTTTTGCCACTGTTCAATCGTGTAATGTTAACGCTCCTTACACCAAGCGAGGCGTCGTTTGGCATATTCCTGCGTGATGTGTGGCTTATGAGCAGCCGCTCGACAATGGAATTCAAGAGATCTCACCTCACGCCTAACTGTCATAGTACTTGGAGTGGATCCTGATGCTGTTTGGAATTCCTGTGTGATGGTCTGGATAGATGTCTGCCTATTACTCTTTACGACCCTCTTCAAATGTCAGCGGTCTCTGTCAGACAACAGACGAGATCGGCCTTTACGCTTTTGTGGTGTACATGTCCCTTCACGTTTCCACTTCACTGTCACATCAGAAACAGTGGACCTAGGGATGTTTAGGAGTGTGGAAATCTCGTGTATAGACTTCTGACACAAGTGACACCCAATCACCTGACCACGTTCGAAGTCCGTGAGTTCCACGGAGCGTCCCATTCTGCTGTTTCACGATGTCTAATGACTACTGAGGTCGCGGATAATGAGTACCAGGCAGTAGGTGGCAGTACAATGCACCTAAGATGAAGAACGTGTGTTTGTGGGGTGTCCGGATACTTTTGATCACATAGTGTAAGTACAAATATTTTAACAGAGAGTTACTCGGAATTAGCGTAAATGCTAAAACCACGTGATCAATGTTCTGCATATGCGTCTTATGGTAATGAAAACATCAATAGCGTAACACATTCTTACTGATTTAGCTGAAGGTTTACAGTAAATATCATGGCACAAGAGAATCAAGAAAGGTTTTAGCATAAACGATGTTCTAATTCTGTTTAGAGAGGTTATTGCTGCAAATCCTTATGGGTTTGTAAACATGTAGAAGGAAATTCATGGAAGTTCAGTACACAATTCAAAGGTTCGTGTGACCATAACCTCGAGTATTGGATCTCTGTAGATCCATCTTTTCGAAACGGAAAGTCCTGTTCGCTTAACCTATTTAAATTTAATCTAAAATTTGCCAAGCCTGGTTTAGGAATTACCTATACATAGATGTTTTACAGTTCCTCTAACTTACTGTAGGTGGATGTTAGAAAAATGTATATATTAAACCAAATGCCACCACTGCAATCTATAGTTACCAAGTTTTATTTGCCCTCGTTTTCGACTTGAACGTATAAATAACGATTAAGCTACAAACGACGAAAGATTGCACTAATGTGAGATCTCATCCCAAACAGGAGTTTAAAGAGAGGGCAGACAGCAAGGGAGAAAGAAAACCGGGGAGGCCATGACCCCAATACAGAATAAGGCGCCAGAACAGATTGTCGCAGAGGAATCCTGTCATCTCATACAGTTTGAAGCCGATACGAATACATCCGCCCTTCTGTAAACAAGTTAAGGCATTTGTAGTTTAGTGTTTACATGGAGAAATGCAATTTTCTGAAATAGGTGGATGTATATTTGTATAAATCCTTCACCAACTGCCCCTGCGTTCTGGCTTCTCAACCCTGGCTCGATTCCCAGCTGGGGCGCCCAATTTTTCTAAAACCAGAATCATCTTCTGCAGAGTGTGGAAGTGTGAATGCGAATGTGTATTTATATCGATTTCAAACAAATTGCATCCACGAAGATTCGCTCAGCATTTATTAGCGAATTTACTTTCCGTCATTTAAATAATACCAGCATAACTCATATGTCGTTTCATATCCGGCAATTTTCGTTTTGTAACTATATTTTCATGAGTGGGGTTGTGTTAGAGATGTTCTGTAAATCTGCGAAATGCCCCAAGGTTTTATTTACTTTTAATGTTCAGTCTTAATTCATGGCAGTAAATTTAAAATATAATAATGTTGTACTTCAGTGAAATTGCATATAATTAAAAATACGTTTAAACATATTTATGGTTTAATAAGATAAATTAAAGCCTTAATATCCGGTGTAGAAACGAACCCTGACCTTCCGCGTGACAAGTCAGGGCAAAAACCATTACAACTCACAACTACTATACGGAATAGGAGTATATAAGCACTTTAAAAGCTTTTGTGCCGCTGCCTTGGATTCCATTATGGTTATTACATAGCTTCTAATTATTGTAATGAAACAATATAAACAAAAAAGCGGCATATTTATCTTCCACCGTTTTGCAGTCAAAGTTTCAAAGCCTTTGTTCGGAAATATTCTGCTGAAACCTCCATTCGTCCTTAGCTTAACTACTTTTAATTTTGTACCGATTTAACTAAATTTGGTATGTGTCGACAAATGTTTCCCAGACTCTTCTGTATAAAACTCACCTCTATACGTGCAATGCTTCGCCTAAAAACAGCAAATGTATAAGATGCTCTCCATATAAACTTCCCTTAATTTTGTATCTATTCAACAAATTAGAAATGTATAGATAAGCCTTTGCTGAAGCTGTTCGTCTTACGTTTCAACTCCGTATGTGCAATAGTTCGCTGAAAATTTCTAGGATTCTGTCCATTTAAACAACCTTTTTTCTACCGACTTCAACCAAATTTGTCGTGTGTTTCTCAAACTCCGTACTTGCAGCGGTTGTAAGGTATTTCATGCGTATGGTTGAACAGGGCGACAGGTAATGAGTGTGCAGAGAGCGTTCCTTAACTACAAACAGTCCTGAAGATTGCTGAAATTAAAACTCTGAAAATGAGTTGCATTACTTTGGTTTCTGAAACGAATATATCTGTTTAAATACTTGTACCTATGGGACCACTCTAACAACTTTTCTTTCCACAATTAAAGCTGACTCACGCAGAATTATAAAATTGCACATTTACCGTGTTTTGAAACGAGATGAGGTCTTAAAGATTTGCTCTGTATTTTTACTTTCTCTACTACGTATAGTAAGTAGGGGAAGTATTGTACTCCACCCAAAAATTCGATACCGAGATTTCACCGGAAATATATGTTTTGAGACCCCCTGAATCCAAAAAAGGCATTTTTGGAAACATGTCCGTATGTGTGGCTGTGTGTGAGTCTGTGAACAGCATAACTCAGAAACGAACAGTCGGATAAACACCAAACTTGGTATTTAGGTTCAGTATCTTCCAGAGATGCGACACGAAGGTTTTCAAGAAAATCCCCCCACCCCAGATTACCCTTTACATGGAACATTTTTCGAAAATTTTAATTTTCTCAAAAATGGCTCTAACGATTTTGATTAAAATATCATATGTTTTAAGATATTTTCATGACAAATGAAATGCATATCTCGAATTTTCTGGGAATGTCTCCAAAAGTATTCATTGTGAACGACTTTTGCATAACTGGTAAACCATAAGAGATAGACAAAATTTTACTACACAAAAAATGTAGATCGCGTTAAAATACACAATTTATGTCATATACATTTTTGTTGTTGAGTGAACCATTTTCGAGATATTGCTTGTTATTCCCTTAAATTTTCCAATACTTATTTTCTCAAATGGGAATTAGTTATTCATTTTTTTTTTCTCCTGGTAATGCAAAGAGAATGGAATACTCCACATAGCAACCAGCTCTTAAAATATTTCACTATCGCTTAAAGCCTAGCAATTCCCCTTGCATCTACCAAAAATTAGCAATAAGATTAACATCTCTATATCTCGATTAACATAAAGCATATGGAGAATAAGCGTTTGTAAAAATAGTTTGTACATGAGTAGAGAAAGTTGGTACTAGCATTATTTCACTGAAAATTCATGTCCATTTGTCAATGTTACGCACCAGCATTCGGGAAGTCCCCGATTCATATCCCTGGGACCGGCCAACTATACCGACTTATTTCTTTTTACTTCCGGTTTTCCTCGGTCGCTACGCGAATACTGTGTTGCGCTATTTCCTTCTGCGAAATACCCTGCCCATTCCATTTCCTCCGTGCGATCCAGTGATCCCTTGCTCTTCGAATGGAATTCGATCCATGCTTCTAAATCATCAAGTGCCTAAACGCTACAAGCGGGGGATGATCTATAACCTCATAAAGAAAGATAGTTTTGTGAACTGTTCTGCATATGTATAAACCAAGTCTTTCCAACTCCGACTAATAACATTATAAATAGGAGCGAGCAGATGCGCCAACCGCCGCGCAAATGGAGGATAAGAACGCGGCGAACAGGCGAGATGGCTTAGCTAGCAATGAAAAAATAATGCAATTTATTTCAGCATTTATTACTTGACAAGCAAATTGAGTTGAAACTAATGTGGTTACGCTTATCATCATCAGTGTACAAGATTTACAACTGAATATTCCGAGCCCGTTAAAATCCAACAGACACAAGTGATAATTTCAATCGACAGTTGAACGAAATGAAGCAATATCGTCCGTGAGCTTGGATATCGCATACTGTTTTAAATGTTTTAGAAAAGAGGAGAGGGATTCAACTTAGAACGTAGCTTTTCTTGAGCTGTATACGAAAGTGAAATGCACACCTTACTTCCTACAACACATTCATTATACAGGGTGATTTATGAAGAATTAACACATTAATTTCTTGAATTATTCTGTTCGAAATTTACTCAAGGCACCAATTTTAGCACCAAATTAAGCAGAATGTTCTGGAGTTTCGATTGCCTGTCACTAGATGCGCAGATGCTCATGTTTTATTCGTAATTGTTAGTTTTATTATCGGCAACTGTTTTTTAGTTTTTGTTCTAGTCAACGCGAAAATGGAGTACACATTAAATGAACGACTCTTCCTTGTAAAGCAATACTGGATTACGAATTCAATTGCAGCTACTCAAAGGGCACACCAGAGAGAATTTGGTATTCGGAATCAACCCCAAAGAAACACAATACTGGGGCTGGTAAACAAATTGGAAACAACTGGATGTCTGGTGAGTAAAAAAGGCAAAACTCGTTTATCTAGGTTTCCCACGGTTGTTGTTGACTAAGAACACGACTGGATCAGTCACCGAAAAAATCATTAAGACGTTTGTCGTAGGAGACAGGGTACAGCTACTCAATGTGTCAGAGAGCTCTGAAAAGTGCAGGCCTAAAGCCGTATAGGATTATGGTTGTCCATCAGTTACAGGTACCAGATAAGGATAGACGACTGAATTATTGTCGTTGGTTTCAAGAGTTCATTGTGCAAACTCCTGCCATACTGTCCATCACATGGTTCACAGATGAAGCACGGTTCCATTTATCCGCTATGTGTACTCAAATAACTCACGCTATTGGACCAGCGAAAATCTACATGTTATTCATGAAGCATCTATGCACCCGGTTAAAATCGGAGTTTGGTGCGCAATATCGCACAGAGAATAGTGGGACCATTTTTTTTTTTTTTTTTTTTTTTGCTTTCTTTCTTTAATTGTGTGAACACTGCAGAGTACCGACAGATTTTCATGGAGTTTGCTGAGCAACTAGACGATGTAGAGTTGAGTCAAGGATATTTCAGCAGAGCGACGCTACATGACATACATCAAATGAATCCATGGCACTAATTGCAAGTTTCTTTGACGACCGGATATTTTCCAAGTACCTGTGGCCACCGAGATCTCCGGATTTGACATCGCCGGACTTCTTTCTATGGGGTTACTTAAAAGACAGGGTTTATGCCACACGTCCCCAGACATTGGACCATCTGAAGCAGAGCATTACATAGGAGATTCAAACTATTGACAACAGAGTCCTCCAACGAGTGGCCAGTAACAGGGAACGACGTTTTGAGTTGTGCCTTATGCAGGATGGAGGACATTTTCAACATTTGCAGTAGAGGTAAATAATCTCCCAAAATTCCTCTGCATTTCAGGTATAATAAGTTGTCGCTAGCATAACTCGTTTTGAAACGAAGAAATAAATGTGTCAGTTCTTGATAAATCACCCTGTATATTAATTCATGGCATAGAAAATAGTGCCAAAGTTCTTTCTTGAAAATAAAACTTGAGGGTAAGAAGCTTAGTTTATTATCATTCTTATCATCATCGTTGCTGCGCAAGATTACATCATGTCGTTATTTAATCTTTCATTAGGACTATCTTAACCTTTTATTGCCGGAATTATTTTTGCTATATATTCCACTCTTCCTCTAATTCATAAACCGCTTTTATATACCTTTCACTATTACCACAAACGAAGCGATTTGAATAGCCGTGATCGTTGGAGTAAGACGAACTGGCCATCCATTCAAAGCCAAATGTCGCGAGTTCGAGACCCACCTGCAGTCAAATGTACGTGTGGTAAAAGATGGGGAGGACCGAAGTAAAATAACCGGTGTAATGGCAGGCTTGAATGCTGATGGAGTTACATTTGACTGCAGTTGCATGGATTTTGCTTCTTCCTATTATTATTATTATTATTATTATTATTATTATTATTATTATTATTAAAGAAAACATTACCGTTTTATGGAAAAAATATTTTTACAGTACAAAACAGCTGTAAATAGATTAATTTTATTGCTGTATGTTAATATAGTATGAAATTAGAAGAAGAAAAAAGCATTAAAAAACCACCTTTGTAACAAATATGGTACACCAGGTCATAAAGGGTTAATGATCTCGCAGTCTACAGTAATCATTTAAATGTTATTTTAAATACAATTAGCTTTTATAAACAATATATTAGCATTTAGGCCTATTTTCTGGAAATAATCCCTAGTCTTCCTACTACCATCACAACAGAGATTGTGAGGTTTAGGCACTGAATGATTTTTATCGATATATATATATATATATATATATATATATATATATATATATATATGCAGATTCTATCTTTGGTGGTGGACAGGCGAGCAAACAGGTCACTGCCTCTTTAAAAACAAAAATTAAATACTGGAAAGCAACCGTTTTGAATGGAAGTTGGTTCATTCAGTGTTCGGCGATTGCATCCCGCAGTCAGTTTTATACGTGAGTTGCTTTCCCGGAATTTTTTTTATACGACAGTTGCAGTTATTTCTTGGTTAATACGTCAGTTGCGTCTCTGAAAGATTTTAATTGTTAGTCTCAGTATTTTTAATTCCTGGCACAAACAACAATTCTCTCGTTTTTCATTTTTAACATTTAACTTTTTGAAACAAGATTTCATGCAGCACGCCCAACGCAAAATATTGTTCTGTACATCCTTGTGATATCTAAATTTGTAAACATCGATCACAAATAAAGGCTTCCCCTCCTCACTTGTCATCGAATCCATGTTTCGTGCACAACTGAGAATGAGAACTATTACGTATGTCCAGTTTGAACCTTTGTGCTCTATATGACGTAGCAGAACGCGTTCTATAGTGTTTGGCTGTGTCTTATCGAAGAACCTAAACCTACCCAAGCTACCTAATCAGGTAGCTGTGGACGCAACTGACGTATATATGAGGGGCATTCAAATGAGGGTCAGTGCGTCTAACTTTGCATTACGCGTAAGGTGGCACCACGTAACTGCGTGTATGGTGGCACCATCTATTGGTAGAGCGACTGCAGCGTGCGCAACGTTTGATGTTACATAGCGACAGTGTGGTTTCACGCCGAAGAGAAGGTGGTCACACAAGTTATCGTCCACTACTGAACATGAAGACGAGTAAGCATGAACAACGAGGAGTGATTCGATTTTTAGCGGTGGAGGGAGTTGGAGGCCGTGAAATGTATCGACGGATGAAGGCTGTGTACGGTGAGTACAGTCTGTGCCGTTCAAGTGTGGTGGAATGGCGCAAAGGATTCCTTGAGGGGCGCGAGTTACTGGAAGATGATGCTCGTCCTGGACAGGCTCATGGTGTCATCACACCTGAAATGATTGCGGAAGTGAATGCTTTAGTCTTGGGCAACCGCAGAATAGCCGTGGGCGAGATCCATCGGTTACTGGGTGTTAGCGTGGGCACCAATTACACCATAATGCATCAACACTTGAAATTTCGAAAAGTTTGTGCGCAGTGGCTTCCCCACCAACTGACCACCGAACAGCGCAATACTCGAATGGCGCTGTCTTTGAGTCATGTACGACATTATCATGAGGAGGAATACGGCTTTCTGTCGCATATTGTCGCTGGTGGTGAAACATGGTGTCACCATTTTGGACCGGAAAGCAAGCGTCAGAGCAAGCAGTGTAAATATGTGACTTCACCACCTCCAAATAAATCAAAGGTCATGCACACCAGTTCTGGTAAGGTCATTATGCGCTTCTTTTTTGACCACAAGGGCCCACTGCTTGTCGAGTTCCTGGAACGGGGAACCACCATCAATGCCCAGCGTTATCAAGCCACTTTACAGAACTTAAAACGAGCCATCAAGTCGAAACGCCCAGGCATGTTGTCTAATGGCGTTATTCTCCTGCATGATAATGCCCGCCCACACACTGCCAATGCAGTGAAGACGACATTGCAGCAGTTTCGATGGGAAACGCTGGAACATCCACCGTACAGTCCAGACCTTTCGCCATGTGACTTTCATGTTTATGGACCTCTAAAACAAGCTTTTCGCGGACATCGATTCACAACGGACGACGAAGTGTGTGAATGGGTCCAGGCCTGGATCCGACAGCAGTCTACTAGCTTCTTCAAAGATGGAATCGACCGGCTAGTGCCGCAATGGGATAAATGTGCCAACAGTTTTGGCGACTATTTTTGAGTTAATAAAATCGTTACCATTACTTTACACAAGTGACCGGGTTTCATTTGAATGACCCTTATATTTTAAAAAAAAACCAGACGCAACTGACGTAGCCCCGGTTTATTATACCGTTACTATCATTCGTATATGTCATTGATATCCCTCTACACATTTTATAGTGTTTAAGAAGTACCAGTCGGCGCCTTTACCCCAACTGGATCCCTGATTCTTAGCGTGTCAATCGCACGCAAACGCCACGACGTTTGTGTGTGTCCTCGTCGAACTGCGCGAACCTTTCAATTCCTCTATAGAGCACATTGCTCCGTGATTGTCCGAGTAAAGCAAATTTCAGATCTCAAAAGCACTAAACAGGCCACAACCCAAAACATTCTCTCATATTACACAAGTTTAGTAAGAGGGTCCAAGGAATTTACAACAATCAGAGAAAAATAGTATACGGCAAGAACGTCCGGTAAATAAATATTGCAATGAATAGCGTCAAGAGTTGTTAATGAACATGAAGCTTAGCGTTATGAAACACTTGTGACAGGCAGAAGTATTTGTTGTGAAGTTAAAGTTGAACAAATGACAGAATGTAACAGCTATCGTGATGCTGGACGTTTCCAAGAAAGAGAGAAAGGAAAAAGAACTGTAAAGGATCTACAATCAATTCAGTTGCGCCATCCCCAACAAATTGGAGATAAAAGATAGCCGAAAGAATGGAAAAGGCGAAATTGAATTTCTTTGGAAATGCAGAAGAGAACGTTCGCGAAATAGCTGGATAAAAGGGATTATAAATGCCTACCATGTCACAAAGAGGTTTTAGAGGGGGTATAGGATGAGCAAAAAAAAAAAAAAAAAAAAGGCAGGGAACAAAACAGGCAGTTATTGCAAAAACCAGAGTGGACACATTATTTAGCTGTGCTGTATGCAAAAACTCCAACGGCGGTGTATTGGTAATTTTGGGTTCATATTCACTCTTACGAAAGAAAATAGAAATCTCAGATAAGACTCTGTGAAAATGATAATGAAATGTAAAATTCAGTAACCTTGTCAATAAACTATAACCTCTTAATGCAGAATTACGAGAAGCTTTTCTGTCCTGCCATTTTAGTACTCATTAAGCACAGGTATAAATTTATTTACGACTTGCTTTGAAAACATTTAAGAACTGGACAATTCGGATTTATAACCTGGCAATAAGATGAGAAACATAATCAAAAACACATCCAGTTATCTGCTTGTGCCCCTCACGGAATAAAAATTGAACTTATCTAGCTCTCTAGATGAAAAATAGGAAAAGTGGCACAAAATTCACCCCCTTAGAGTTTTCTGGATTGTATGTAAAATTTACTGAATATTGTGGAACAGGAAGTTGGCTAAAATTAACTGGAGAACTCTTGAGTCATTTGTCTAGGGAGCTTGAAGAAGCTCCTCTTAATACCCTCCAAAAAATACAAATCTTAACGTTAATCAATTATTATTATTATTATTATTATTATTATTATTATTATTATTATTATTATTATTTATTAAATAAAAAGAAGCGAGGTGGAACTGTTGGGGTTGTGCGAGTTCCGCGGTAAGCTTTCAGCTGAAGTTTTATCCAGAGATTCTTTGGATCAATGGGGTGTTCTGTCCCAAGATGGTAAGAGTGTTGGTGGAATTCTTTCTTTTCCATCGTACAGGCTTTACTGTAAGTGTCGTAGTATATGCAATGGATATATATGTATGTATATATAAATAAATAAATGCATGCACCTATATATTCTTACAAACAAGTATACAGGATATAGTAAAACGAACTTACATTACGATAATTAAAAATAAATGAACATAGCTAAACACGTTTCACGTTCTCTACCGCCTACTTATAGTAGATGGAGAAAGTATTGCATTCCATGCAAAAATTCTATAACGAGATTTCACGGAAATACGTGTCTTAGGTCCCCTGAATAAAAAAATGAGTGATTCAAAAATGAAATGCCAGATAAATATCAAACTTGGCATTTAAGTTCAGTATCATCTAAGGGTACGACACAAACATTTTCAAAAAAATCCCAAATTACCTTTTACATGAAAAATGTTTCTTAGTTCTTGATTTTCGCAAAAATGACTAACGATTTTGACTAAAATACCATATGTTTAAGATGTTTACGTTACTGGAGAGAAAACTGTGAAGTCCTCTTCATTTGGAATGATTTTTGTATAACTGGTGAACCATAAGAGATTGACAAAAAGTTACTACACAAAATTGGAGATCTGTGTAAAGCGCAGATTTTATTGTAAACAACTTTCTGTGGCATTAGCCATTTCCGAGATATTCATTGTTATTGTTTTGAATTCTTCAATACTTAGTTCATTTTATGAAGTGCTGTCGCTATTTAGTTGTTTTTTTTTAGCGATGTCGTGGAAAGAGTATGGCATTTCAAAGCCAGTATATAGCGAAACGCTTTTTAAAGATTTAAAGATTTGGCTATCACTTCAGCTCATGTATCCCTCTTGTACAACGAAATGTGTAATGGTAACTATTTGTGCAAACATTTATCTCGATTAGCATTAAGTAGATAAAAAAATGAGCTTTTGCAAGAATAGTTTGTTAAAGCTATACAAAAATAAACGATAGTGTCTGACATTAGAGTTTTACCTACCAGTACCTATTGTATTCCATCCAAAAATTCGATATCGAGATTTCACCGCAAATACACGTTTTGGGACCCCATGACCTAAAAATCATTTTTAGAAAAAAGGTGTGTGTGTGTGAACAGTTTAACTCAAAAATGAAAATGGCAGAAAAAATTTAACTTTGGTGTTTAATCAACATCTTCCAAGGGTGCGACACGAAAATTTGGAAAAAAAATCCTCCCACTCCATTCTACACTTTGATGGGGAAAAAATAATTATCTTTTATTTTCTCAAAACGCTCTAACTGTTTTGATTAAAATGTCACTTGTTTAATATATTGTCATGACTCATGAGAAACAAAATGTAAAGCTATCGTGAATTTCTGTGATTATTCTGTTTTTTGCCGTATCGTTAGCCGTTTTCGAAATATTCCATGTGGAAAGTTAGACCTTTTGTCACCTAATTGTGTCGCTCTGTTCGTCCCTTCGTTTGTACGTATGAAACAACACCCTATCGTTCCAAACACAGAGTTGAACTTTTATAAACTTTAGGAGTTTGAAGAAAAGTTGTCTACATATTTTATTGGTTGAAACTATGGGGAAGTTAAGATGCATCGCGGTTGCGGTTGAATATTTCCGAACCAAGGCTTAAAGACTTTAAAAAGCGTTGCTAACTAAAAGAAATACTACAAGGAAATATACATAATTGACTGCAAGCCACCGGGAGGAAACAAATGCCATGTTTTTATTTGTATTTAGAGTTTATTGCCATTAGAAGTTAAATACAACTATAATGAAATCCGGAACAGTCTGAAACCCGTTAATGTGTTTTAACACTCTTATTCCAAACAGTTGCTGTGTGGTGCAATGGTTTATGCTCTCGCTTGTCTCGAGAGAAATCTGAATTCAATTCCACACGGGATATCACAATTTTAACCCATGCAATTTAAGGGTTAATTGGGTATAGCGTATTTTTAATTATCTGCACTCCGATTGAAGGACATAACTGCACATTTTATTTTAAATATATTGCCAAGAAGTGAGAGCTTTTTAAAACTTCTAAGGTCCATTGGAAATGCCTGGTTTGTCTGAGCACCACTTATAATATCTTCGCAAATTAAGTCAATACAAAAACTATTAAAAGTAAATAAATACTTGGAGTATCCCATAGAATTACAAAACATCTCGCACAACTTAATGGTAAGACTCATTCATGTAGGCAGCTTATAAAATGCAAACTGCACACTAATGAAAAGACATATCGATTATGTTGGTGTTATTTAAATGACGGGTGAATAAGTGAAAGTGTAAAACAGGGAATGGTAAAAATTGCTAAGCGAAGTTAATGGATATAACTTTTTTGAAATGGATAGAAATTTAAGAGTAGTAATGCCTGGAGTCTGCTAAAAATGAACGATTTTTAGGGCTGTTTCCTAAAATGTACCTACTATATACTAGAATGTAAGACATATTGCGAGTATATCTGAAATGTAACGCAATGTGCCCATTTATGTCCTTGTTGAGGTTTAAAGGAATCTGTAGCTAAAACATATCATTTAGGGAAGGCGCTTGAGACGGAGGTTCATATTCCTTGCTATTTTTGGATGCACGTCGGACCTTCTTCGCGTATGTACGTAATACGAACCCCGACGTGGTGCAGTACGAAATGAAAACAGCTCACGTACTCTCAGAGCAGTGTACATAAAACATTCCGATGTGTAGAAAGAGATAAGTTCTTGATAAACGGGAACATTAGTCGACAGGGCTTGCAGTCACGTAACCTGTGGCCCGCATGTCAAGATACTCTTGTAAATAATTTCTTTTTAGCTGGTACATGGGGATCCTTAGACTCGTGAGCTCGCTTCGTGTCAAAGCATTCGTAAGCTCGCCTAAAATCTATGGGCTCGAATGTGATTTTATAACGTAGTGTCTTATACCGAGTTCTTTGGTTCGAAGTATGAGTAACTAACCACTTGCTTTGCTCAGGTTGCTCAGCTGCAGTTTTACTTTCTTTACAAGAAGATAAATTATTGTGTTCCACCCAAAAATTTGGTGTCGAGATTTCATCGAAAACGTACATTATCAGATCCTATGAAACCTGAAATAGGGGAGGGGGATAGCGCCCGCGTTTCTTCCTGTGAACTGTATAACTCAGAAACGAGAGGCCGGATGAATAACAAATATTGTACTTGTGTCAGACTCTAAGCATGCACGACAGATTTTATTTTCCAAAATACTTAGGTTAGGTAGAGGAAGTATTGTATTCCACCCAAGAGTTCGATATCGAGACTTCACCGGAAGTGTGTGTGAGTGAGAAAACATGCGTAAAGAATAAAAAGTATACCTATCTTGAATTATCGGTATAAAGACCGTAAAGTGCTGTTTAGTTGATCGAATTTTGTATAATTTTATATTACTAGGAAACCTTAATAGGCAAGCTCTTACTACAGTAAAATATAAAAGCTCATCAAAATGCACAGTAAACATTTGAATGCTCTTTCTTCCGCAATACTTCTATGTTTGTAGCTAATCACTTCTTGCCTAATTTGAAATCATTCCTAGGTGTACAAAAATGATGCGTTTATATTTATTTTCTTCTACAAGCTATTCTTACAAAGGCTTATTTTTTCTGTCCACTTCGTGTTAATAGAAATAAGCGTTTGCAGAAATGGTTTCATTACACATTTCGTCATAGGTACAAGAGATCTACAAGAGACCGAAGCAATAGTCAAAAACATGTTGCTATGAGGTATGAGCTATTTACGGGAGGGGATACCTCGCCACTGCGACCAAATATATTTATTGTGGCTACATCCCCCGGGAGGCAGGGCTGAAGTGAAGGAGCCGCAGAAGGTCGCGGGTCAGAACTCCGTAGGTAGACGGAATTACAGAGACGCACGGAAGTCCCTACCATTTCTAGTATGAAACGCCCGTTCTCGCCAGTAAACGCGAAGTCCCGCGAGATGGCGACGAAGCGGCCCTTGCAGGCAGACCAAGGCGCCCTGTCGTTGGCGGGGAGAAATCTTTCCAAAGTGCAGCGACTATGCACTCTGCCTATCACCAGACGCACTACGGAACCCGGAGGCACTGGATCGTGGTAGAATACACCACCCCAGCATTCGCCTAGGCGACCAGAGGAAAACCACGAAAATATCCATTGTCAGAGTGGGTGACTACAATCGAACCCGAGACCTCCCGAATGCGGGCCACAGACGTTGCCGCCTGAGCTATCCCGTTCGGTAACATAATGCTTTATGATGGTTTTGAAATTCCATAATGGCATCGCGAGAAACAATTGAATGGTGACAACGCCTCAGAAAATGGATGTACACATTGAAAAATTCAAACCAATAACAACGAATATCTCGGAAATGGCTAATGCATAAAAACGTATTTGAGATAATTTCTGTGTTTTAAACAGATCTACAGTTTGTTGTGTATAACATTTTGTCAATCCCTTATTGTTTACATTTTACAAAACTGTACACAAATCCGAATTAAGAGGACTTCAAAGGCTATTTTCAGAAAATCAAGATATATAGGTTTTATTAATTAGTATACATCTTAAAACATATTTTAATCAAAATCTTTAGAGCCATTTTCGAGTTAATAAAAAATTACAATACATTTTCCATGTAAGCGGTAGTTTGTCGGCGGAGGGGTTTTGTTGAAAAGTTAGCGTCATATCCTTTGAAGATGCACGACTTAAAATACTAAGAAGGTACTGTGTTTATCTGACTTTTCGTTTTTGAGGTATATTGTTCACACACACACACACACACACACACACACACACACACACACACACAGGCAAATAAGCAGCTTTTTCTAAAACAGGTTTTTATTTTGAGGACCTCAAAACATGTATTTCCGTGAAAACTCGACAGAGTTTTTGGGTGAAGTGCAATACTTCCTATACCTGCTAAAGAGAGTAATATGTGTGAATAAGGTAACGTGGCTAGAAGAATCATTTGTGTATAAATACAAAGTGTGTGAATACATACACACATATACATACATACATACATACATACATACATACATACATACATACATACATACATACATACATACATACATACATACATACATACGTCGTCTTCCGTGGACTAGTGGCACTAGTTCCCGAGGTCTCGGGTTCAAACCCGGCGGAGGGCGATGGATTTTTTCGGGCGTAAAAATCCTCAGCATGGCTTCCTTCGGAAGGGAAGTAAAGCCGGTGGTCCCGTGTCGTAGATTTACGGCACGTAAAAGAACCTCAAGCCTGAAAAAGAGACCTCCGAGCACTGGTCTTTCACGCCCAATATAGAATGGAACGCTAAGGACCACAGCAGTTAAAGAACGTCCATAAATAAAAATTAAAAAAAATAATAAATGCATACATACAAAATATGTGAGAGTGTTTTTGGTTGAGAAGGTCGTATTAATGCATTACATAAGACGTTCATATATCACGGTTTGCAATTTCAAGGCTTCTTTGTGGTTCTTTGGACCACTTGATATTAGTTTATAGTAAGAAGAATTGGTACGGATTTTTAGTGTGTGTGTGTGTGTGTGTGTGTGTGCGCGCGCGCGCGCGCGCGTGTGCAATAAGGTGAGTAGTTCCAAGTAGCAGTGCCAGGTCGTTCTGCGACGCCTAATTAACTAAGAGTGGGTGATCTTCGTTGGCATACTTCCGTTTCCGTAACGAACTTGGGGTGTTTCGTCGCGTGCTAATTACTCAGTTTTCTCATGAAATTAATTACCTTGTTAATTTGACGGGAAATGAACCGCTTAGAGGGCGAACAGCCGATAAGGCCAACTGCAGCAATAAAGGCACAATGTTGTACAACTTCGCTTTAATTTTCAGCAAGTTTGCTCGTTTTAAACATTAATCGTAACTTTTGAGGCGTAACCTGCGTATCGCTTAGATAATGGGAGGAATTTTTTAATGTGGAGATTATTTAAGATTGACAAAATGAAATTTAAAAGTTCATTATCGTTGTGTAGAATTAAGTAAAAGCGCTTGCCTTCTTCTCCGCACCGTAATGGGACATTTTGCCAAATGTATTACACATTATTATAAGATAAGATATTTTATTGTCAAACACTTACAATTTCGTAAACAAAGCTCTGTAAGTAAATAACTCGTCAGAAAAGAAAAAGAAAGAAAGAAAGAAAGAAAGAAAGAAAGAAAGAAAGAAAGAAAGAAAGAAAGAAAGAAAGAAAAAAACAATCCTGGCGACCGTCCATTCTGACCGTGGGTTGTTCGTGGTTTCCCCGGGTCGGTAGGCGAGTGCTGGGGTGGTTCTTCTTTTGCCACGACTTTCCTGTCCCTAATTTCCTGTACCCATCATTTCCTTCATCGTCTGTTTCAGGATTGAAGTGTTCGACGTGTTGCGGTTGAGCGGTGAAGATGCGCTTTTAGAAGTTTCTTCCTGGCGTCGGTCGGACTGCTCAACTAGGTCCCGCCTCCGGGTGCTCTGGGGAGAACGCCCCTTCGGGTTTCCCCAGGGGGTTAGGGGCTTGTGAGTGGGCTTGAGCGCAGCCGTATACGTTCGAACGGGAAACGTTAGGGACCCCGCTCATGCTCGCGCACGTGTCACCCGGATCTGGTCGCCTTTCGGGTCTCCCCTTCCTCCCAAGGGGCCACGGTAAAAGCACAAAGGGCTCATTAAACTCAGCACGTTCTTTACGGGTTACAAAATGGCAAAAAGCATCACTGGAAATCATGTTCTAAATCGTAACTCATTCCAAATGATATTTCTATTAGTATTTTACTGTGTTGTTGAAACACTTCAAATGTTTAATTACTCCGATTTTGATGGACAGTTTGTTATAGGCACACAGTGAAACCTTTTGGTATAACGTTAACCGATACATGGGTGGCTTTTAGTTATTTTTGGTTCTCGTTCCATGATAGTGACAGTGTCAAAGTTTGCACTTATTTAATTCCTATATAAATTGAGACGGCATTCTGAACATACTTTTATAATGTTTCAGAAAACATCTTAGTGAACAATGCCGCTTAACATGCGAAACAAATCAATACTGCAGGCTTTGTCTGTGTGGTATAAAATTAACCAATTATAAATTTAATGCAGAAAATTGATTTGCACATATCTGAAATTCAGGTTTTCAGTTATAAAGCTGGATTTTTCTTGCAGCTGCCTGTTAATTTCATGGTCAGTTCTTACTTTCTTTGCTACTTAATTATGTAGGTAATGGAAGTATTGTGTGCACAACATAGTTAAAGGAAAAGTGGAAAAGTCGGTTGGGTACCGACACGTAAGTCAGGTTCTTTTTAGAATGTGAAAAGAGTTTAACCAAATTCTCCCACCTCAAACTACCCTACAGATTTCGTTATTCTTTGCTTTCGAAGTGCTAACGATATTGATTAAATATCATGTAAGTACTTGAAATACTGAGGCTATTTCACGTCCAATATAGAATGGAATGCTAAGAACCATAGCAGTTGAAGAGCGTCCGTAACTAAAACACAATGTTAGAGGAATAAAATCCATATCCTGAATTTCCTGTGAACAGTCTGTCAAGTTTTCATTTTTACTGCATTTTCTGTAATTCTGTACAACTGGGAAACTAAGAAATAGACAAAAAGTAACGGTAGGAAATATGTGTAACTCGACACACTTATTTTGTTTTGTTAGTTGTTATTTAAATATTTCAGAGTGCAAGTTTCTTGGTTTGTGTTTGTTTGTTTTGTTTGTTCGTTCCTAGGATTTCCCGAATTTATTTCTCCGTGCTCCTGAAATAAACATCTGAGTGATTTACACGTTCTGCATACAACAAATACACACTCAGACAGGAAAAGCGTATCGTGAACAGTGTAATGTGGATAGCAGAGTCACTTTTTATATGAATACTTTAGTATATGTGGGTGTGCATAAACCTTTTTTTAACATCGAATAAAAAATCACTTGTGTTTATTACTTTTCCAAGAAAAGCTTTAGTGTTACACAAAATTTAATCTTTGATTGTAAAGAACCACGTTTGAAAAATGTGCACAATTTCATCACGTGGAGCATTTTAAAGCTGACTCAACTTTCATTTTTGGGAAATAATTTTCTTAGAGTTATGTACATAGGACTCCGCAATTTATGTATTATAATTATATTGATTGTAATATGTAATAAAATTTTAATTACATTGTTTGAAATTTGCAGAAAATGCAACTTCAATACCGAGTACCCTTAATGACCAAAAAATGCAATGGAGAAGTGTTCAATTAGATCGTAATGTTTTACCGAAACTTCATCTTTCTCTCACTCAATGGGTGTATGGAGTCGCACTCATTTCGTTGTTATTTTCCGCATGCACGGTTAAATAACGTGTTTTGCTTGATAAACAGTAATGGAGTTTATATCGCAGGTAGTTCGTACATCACGTACCTTAAAACATACGATAAGGTGACAAAGGAGGTTTCATGGTCGTGAGATGAACGTGCAAGAGGTTAGCGTTGTTTGTACATGCAGCAGGCTTTTAAATCACACCCGTGTTTATCTTTGGAAGCAAATGAAGAAGTTACTTCCCCAGTCCTTTTCAAATAAACTTTAGCCCAGATATCAAATTTCCCGTAAGCGATACAGCTGTCGGTTTGTCAAAACATCCAGCGCTGGTAAGATTTGAAACGTAATGCCGTAAGTGTGGAGAGCCTTGAAGCAAATCCGCTTTTCTTGGAAAGGCAAGGAAGTCTAGACAGAGAGTGTGTGTGACGTACTGGAGGAATGTTGCAGCAGCTGAGTATGATGACCCCACTAGCCACGTGCTCCGCGCACGTCTCTTGTTTGCTTTTGTTGGAGCATTATGACGCAATAATAGGCTCAAATCTGGATAAACCACAGTCTTCCGATACGGATACGCATTCTAAAAGCGGCAGTTTCAAGATACTCTTAAATGAAATAAGTAAATGTCAGTTTTGTTTTTCAGGCTAAGTGAATCACTAAACAACTTTGTATTCGAACAAGCCCCCATTATATTGACAAGCAAGGGCTGGGTTTAATCGTCCTAATTGTTCACGAAACGACTCCCATTGTACAGGGGAAAAAAAACCCTAAGAAGGGATTGCTGCCACTTACCTGAAACCAAAGGAACTGCCTGTCGCTGAGGGAATATCATCAGTAAAACTTGCAAAGAGTAGCAAATTAGCTAATTGTCATTGCTATATATTCATTACTCTTAAATATATTTATAATTAATAGGTATTTTAATTATAGTTAGTTTAATTGTTTTTACAATGTATAAAAACGTTCCCACTATTACAAACATTACCGTACCACATCTACTCAAAAAGAGATAACCCCTTTTATGTTATACTTAAGTAGGAGTTAATTATTCCGTCTCATTATGACCTAATGACCTTCAATGAGTTATTTTAATATGATTATTGTCTTTTCAGTGAGTATGTTGCAACCAAATTTAATTGCTATTTTAATTATTTTTCATGCCGTTATGATGTGTGTTTTGCCTCTTTTGTCAACTTTCATATATGTATTGTTACTCCGCTATTGTGCATTTATTGTGAAGGTGACATTACTATTAAGAATGCAGAATAACTTACTCCTACCTTGCAAACTTCATGAATTAATATTATTTAATCGTGTGCTTTATATCATCACTAGTATTTTTAAATCATAAGGGGAAGAATTTCAGATTGGTTTTGCTAGATTCGAAATTTTCTGTTTTTTCCCGGCTTTAAAGATCTGTAATTCTGGAGGTTTTGTTTCCCAACGTATCAGAAAAGTTGGCACAATATGCTATTAGCCAATTTATCAATTTTGAACCTTAAATCTTAAACATTGGTTGATTAATTATAAATTATTTAATTAGTTTAATAACATCACCTTGACATGAGTTTGAAAAAACGTAAAGTAAATACTTCTGAAATAGTTTCCGTACATACTCCTCATTAAAAAGTTCATATACAAGTTATAACTTTTGATGGCCAATCCTGGGAAAAGATTATAAAAGTTGCATTTCAGTTTTCGTTTTAACACATTTCAAATGTTTATAGCTGATTATAAAGATTATAGGTATATATGAGTAGATAAAAAACAAAGAGGCGTTTGCTGTCTTTGTAATTAGGTACGCTTTCAAAGAGTTCAGGAGCAAATTTCAAGCAAATTGCTCCACAATTTTCGCTTTAATACAGTCTCAATGAGTGTAAAGTGCTGAAAATTGGAAATTCCAGAAAACAGGAAGGAAATAAGCTGTGCTCACAACCTATTACTGAGCTATATATAAAAAGTTTTAAGCGCAACATGTTTAACTTTATAGTATGAGACAACAGGCAAGAACATTTTTGAAAGTTAAAATTTAAAACTGGTTTACAAGTGAAAATCAAAATCAGTTTTGCTCAATGCATCCAGCTGCGCAATGCATTCCTTCGCGTTGATAAAATCTGAAAGAATATTGCAATGCTAGCGGTAAAGTTTATTTTGCTTTATTGTCTATAAAATTTACAAAGTTCCAATTATATATTCTCATGTTGGTTTTATTAGATATTTTCTAGCAAAGTAGGTAATTTTAAAATGTTCACTACTAGATCCACTCAAATGTTCACTTTTGGATTCAGTCATTTGTGCATCATGAGTAAATGAATCGAATTTGCAACATCAATTAATAATGGATTAAACATCAAAGCTACGCATTTTAATGGGAACGGAATCGTATTTTGTACCTTCTCTACTGCATACAAGTGGGTAGAGAAAGTACCTACTTATTGTATTCCACCCAAAAATTCCATGCTACCGAGATTTCACCGTAAATACACGTTTTGAAGTCCACTGTGCAAAAAAGAATAGTTAGAAAAAAAGGAAATAGAGAAAGAGGGGTTGCAGCATAACTCAAAACGGGAAGTTTGATGAAAACCAAACTTTCCCGCCATGTTTCAAGGATGCAACACGGAAATTTTCATCCAAAACCACCTTTTAATGGAAAATATTTGATTAATTTTTATTTTCTCAGAAATTCCTGTAACGATTTTGATTGAGATATCAAATATTTAAAATATTTATGTGACCAATAAAATGTACGCTATTTTGAATTTATATGGAGTAGGTTGTGAAGTTCTCGTCGTTTTCTGAACTTTTATAATTTAGAAATGGATAAAAACTTACCACGCGAAAAATGTAGAGCTCATTTAAATTCACATTTAATGTTGAATAACGTTTTTGTATCATTAGCTATGTTCTAAATATTGCTTGTGATACCGTAATTATTGACAGGAAGATGTAAACAATTAGATAATAAAGAAATAATAGTAGGACAGAGAAATAATCGCAATAAATAATTTCTGTATATTAAATCAATGCATAACGTATAAGCTTGAATTGAAAAGATTTGTCTGGAGAAAAAGGTAATTATCGAGCCATGTTAAGCAAACCATTAGCAGCAGCTTACACATGCAGTGATGAAATCACACGTGGTGGTGGCGGTGACGGTGACGGTGACTGTGACTGTGACTAGACCCCCGCCCGAAAAGAAAAATTATTCGTGGTCATGCAAGATGCATGGGATTGCAAAGCCATCATATAGCGCCTGCTTTTTAAAAATCAGATTACCGGTTAACCTGTTTTTATGTCTTCAACGAATGTGTAATGAAAGTGTATTTCGATTAACAAGAAGTAGACAGAAGAATAAGAGTTTGCAAGAACAGCTTGTAGAAGATAAGTGAAAAAAGTCGAGTGAATGCAACATTTAAGGGGACAAGGTACTCTGAAATGGTCAAAAATACAGTTTTTGTTTTAGGCTCTAATAAAATCTCTATTATTTCCAGTTTCAGAAAATATATACTTTTGGGGGGTTACGAGGTTTTTAAGACATTTAAATACCAATTAAATGCTAGTGTGCATTTCTTTAAACCTGTCTTGCAACGCCTCTTTTTAGAACATTTTTGTATCTTTCAACAACGAACGACTATATTCATGCCCAGTGAACAGTTCAGCAATTAACAAGAGAGGCCAGGACCAAGAGAAGGCAATTAAAAAAGCTGAAGCAATCCAGGAATGAAGGTGCAGATGATTATGACCCCGAAATGTCTGAAGTGTGTCAGAATTTTAATGTTCAAAACAACATTTTTGGATACTTGTGTCCCTTTTTCTCAGTATGAGAGATAGAGAGCTGAACTTTTCAGTACATATATACAACACATAATTAAACTTTCTGAACCACAATCCTAATTTTATAATGTATATTAGTGACATTAAGAAAGCAACAACATTGCATATTTTTCACATTTTTACTTTTTTGACTTTACAAATATCTTTTTCAATTTTCAGTGAACTGATATACATAACTAAACAATTGAGGTTCAAAATATAGCTGGTTATACTAAGAACAAGCATGCAAAAGTGTGATTCTGTATTGCAAGTCGTATCAGAGAAAAAGGTGCATGAATTCACATGTTTTAAGAGTACATTTTATTATTTTTCTGCTGAATGAAATGATTTTTACGGACTCAACTACATAAGCTAACAATGCAAACAACCACTTGAAATAATTGTCATGATTTATAGAATAATTCATAAACATTTCAGGAAAAACCACTGAGAACTTTAAGAGCAGTGGTAATTTTACACACTTAAGGTGTAATTTCCATGTGTTCAGACTACCTTATCCCCTTAAGATTCTTTTCTAGACAAAACTATCCATAAATTGCTGCATGAAACATTAGAAGAGTTTTGTTAAATGAGCAAGGGAGCAGGTGCGTGATTGTGACGTGCAGCTCGGCAAGCAGTGATTGTCGTCAGCCACGCCTTCTCTTTTATGACATAAGGCAGTGTTATGTGATGAACGGCTTTGCTAACTAGCGACCCCGTGACCTCGTTGTTATTCCAGCTGTGTTAATGCCCCTGAAGAAGCACAGTTCCGTAGTGACATCAACAGCCTCTCCTTAACTCTAAATTGGTTAAATTAATCTTCTGGTGTAGAGCTAACGAGGAATACTCGGAGCAACGAGCAGCTACCTCTTAAAGGAACCCGGAAGTATAAAATGTCCAAATGTAGTCACCGTTTTTGCTATCTGTAACACATGTGTTAGCCTTCCACCCAAAAATTCGATATTCATATTCCACTAAAGATACACGTCGTAGAGTACAAAATTTCATATTTGGGCTGGGCAGAGATTTTCAATAAACACCCCTCACAAACCCTTCCGTTTTTTTTTTGTTTTTTTTTGCAGTTTTCTCAAAAACGGCTGCAACGAGTTTCATTAATCTGCCTGTTTAAAATACTTGCATGACTGACGAAACGTTTAGGTATATTGAATTTTCTGCATATAGCCTATGAACTCTTTCTTGGGAATAAATTTTGTGTAATTGGTTAACTGTAAGTGATAGACAAAAACTTACTGCACGAAAAATGTAGATCTCGTTAAAACATAAACGTTATGTCAGCTTTTCGTGCTATCAACCATTTATCAGATAGAAAAGTCTACCTAAAAAAATAAATAAAATAGACAATTTAAAAAAATGCAGAACTCATTGGAATATACAATGTATGTCAAATAACTTTCTGCAGCATTAGCCGTTTTCGAAATATTCATTGTTACACATTTGAGTATTCCCAGGTTGAGCTGTTATGCGACATCTTCAAGCATCTTTTCGATTCTGAGCACCCCCTCCCGCATTATTTAAGATATGAGGGCAGTTGTGTTTTGTTTTCCATATTATGCAAACAGCCAATAATTTGAGATTATTTGTAATAAAGATTTATCGTGTAACAGCGTGAGTAGAATAATTACTTTTTTATGAGTAGTATTATATATAAGGCGTTGTGTGAAGTTGTAATTAGTAGAGAAAGTCGTGCGAACGTGACGTCAGATTTTTAATTAGTCTTCGCCTGCGCGCGCACACACTCAGATATACTGAGGATCTTTTCCGTAAATCCTTTCTCCTATTAAAGTCTCATTATAAATACTACCTCTACCTTATGGAGCTATGCAGAGAAAGTAAAACACTTCAATGACCAGTGAGCGGTAATTTGTTAATAATGCTTATGATATGTAGCATTGGGTGTAAAATAAGTGGCAAAGCTGCTTTGTTTATTGCTTTTGCTTGTTGAAAATAATAGAAATAAAAACAAACTTTTTCACCTTATGTTTCCATTCAAGTTGGCAGCTAATGATACCAAAATACATTTGAAGCTATTTATAGTTTTTCCAAGAGGTCACTGCAAAAGATTTTACCGGTATCTTTTTGCTGGAACTTGCAGTGCCTCTATCAAGATAAATGCCCCAAGTGCACTGCGGGAAGCTGAGCTATAAACCCTGCACCAGAGAGAAGATATCCCTGTACCTCACGTCTCATATTTCTTGCGGAGAAGCTGTGCGGATTGTGTTGCCTGAAATGCATGCAACATTTATTTTGATTCATGAAGGACGGAAGATCCGCCTCTGTCAGTAGAAAGGCGGGAAGGGAAGTGAAGTGTAAAGTGGCAGTTTGGAGGGTACTATCTGTGGAGGATTACTTAATAAACGACGACACTTTAATTTAGGCAAGAAGGGATAAGGAAAATGTGTTCGCGTTTGGGAACAACAGCTCTCTGGGACTCGATGATCCTTCCCTTGTGTTTAAGTAACGCTGCGACACAGTGCGAGTAGTGTGCTCATGATTGCACCAGTAATATAGGCGTAAAATCGTACTTTTGTTGTTAATAATCAATTTACAGATATATTTTTATAAAATAAATTCACTTTATCCTCAGAAGACGATGCCAGATAACTAAGATCTGTGGACCCTGAGCTCCATCATTTCACCTGTTTTATTTATTTATTTATTTATTCATTCATTCATTCATTCATTCAGCGTCCGATGGCATACTCCGTTAAAGGACATTAAACTCACAAAAAAAAAAAAAAAAAAAAAAAGGCTGATGTGTTATACTCACCTGACTTTCTCTACTCTTGTACAAACTATTTTTACAAACTCTTACTCTCCATCTATTTTATATTAACCGAGATAAACATTTGCAGAAACGATCTTTTGACATGCAAAAAGAATTACATTTTACACATAGCAACCAGTTCAAAAAATATTTGACTATCGCTTAAGGCCTATTATGTTCCCCTTGTTTTGTATTTCCAAGGGCAATATAGAAATACAATAGCCTTTAAGCATAGACATATCTCTTAATAGCTGGTTGCTAGGTGCAGCACCATTCTCTTTGCCACAGATTAATACTCTTTGCATATCCAAGGCAAAAAAAATGAATAATGAATTCCCATTTGAGAAAATAAGTATTGAAAAATTTAAGGGAATAACAAGCAATATCTCGAAAATGGTTCACTCAACAAAAAAATGTATATTACATAAATTGTGTATTTTAATGCGATCTACATTTTTGTGTAGTAAAATTTTGTCTATCTCTTATGGTTTAGCAGTTATGCAAAAGTCGTTTACAATGAAGAATACTTTTGGCGACATTCCCAGAAAATTCGAGATATACAGTTTATTTGTTATGAAAATATCTTAAACATATGATATTTTAATCAAAATCGTTAGAGCCATTTTTGAGAAAATTAAAATTTACGAAAAATGTTCCATGTAAAGGGTAGTCTGGGGTGGGGGGATTTTCTTGAAAACCTTCGTGTCGCATCTCTGGAAGATACTGAACCTAAATACCAAGTTTGGTGTTTATCCGACTGTTCGTTCCTGAGTTATGCTGTTCACAGACACACACACAGACACACACACGGAGATGTTTCCAAAAATGCTTTTTTTTGGATTCAGGGGGTCTCAAAACATGTATTTCCGCTGAAATCTCGGTATCGAATTTTTGGGTGGAATACAATACTTCCCCTACTTACTATACGTAGTAGAGAAAGTAAAAATAAATAAATGGGATAAAACCAAATACATGTACGTCTGTCCTAACAATATAACATTACAAAGACAGAAAAAGCGGTGCCAGGAATACCTCACCGAAATTCTATGATGCAATACATATACCACCACCGTCACCACTACACCATTTTTGTTTGGTTGCTTTCAAGTTAGTACCGGCGGTTAGTTCGTCGCGAAGAATAACTCCCGGTTAGGTCGTAATACGAAAATGTTGCCCTGATTCCCAGTTAATATCTAACCGGAAGCTTAACCGGAGATCGTAATACAGGCACTTAATGGTGGAGACACTATTATCAAATATTCTGTAAAGTTATAGAGTATTTGCTATTATAAAGCGCTTGCGTACACACACTAATGAAACTAAACCAAAGTTCCCGTTCAAATCGCACGCGCAAACTCACAGCTGACCGGGTGCAGGTGCTGTCTGTAGTCTTTACGTCTCTTTCAATCGTCTGCTGGACTGCTGGCAGTGTAGGCAGCATTATAAAAAATCTGATGTGTTACACTCACATGACTTTCTCTACTCTTGTACAAACTATTTTTACAAACGTTTATTCTCCATATGCTTCATGTTAATCGAGATGTCAATCTTATTGCTAATTTTCTTGTAGATGCAAGGGGAACATGGTAGGTTATAAGCGATAGTCAAATATTTTAAGCGCTGGTTGCTATGTGGCGCATTCTATTCTGTTTGCATATCCAGGACAAAAAATTGAATAACGAATTTGAGAAAAAGTATAAGTATTGGAAAATTTAAGGAAATAACAAGCAATATCTCGAAAATGGTTCACTCAACTAAAAAAATGTATATGACATAAATTGTGTATTTTAACGCGATGTACATTTTTTGTGTAGTAAAATTTTGTCTATCTCTTATGGTTTACCAGTTATGCAAAAGTCGTTCACAATAAAGAATACTTTTGGAGACATTCCCAGGAAATTCAAGATATACATTTTATTTGTCATAAAAATATCTTAAACATATGATATTTTAATCAAAATCGTTAGAGCCATTTTTGAGAAAATTAAAATGTTTGAAAAATGTTCCATGTAAAGGGTAGTCTGGGGTGGGGGGATTTTCTTGAAAACCTTCGTGTCGCATCTCTGGAAGATACTGAACCTAAATACCAAGTTTGGTGTTTATCCGACTGTTCGTTTCTGAGTTATGCTGTTCACAGACACACACACACGGACATGATTCCAAAAATGCTTTTTTTTTGGATTCAGGGAGTCTCAAAACATGTATTTCCGGTGAAATCTCGGTATCGAAATTTTGGGTGGAATACAATACTTCCCCTACTTATTATACGTAGTAGAGAAAGTAAAAAAGTGATTAATTTAATTTTAAGTTCAAACAATGGAAAATCAATGGCGAGTGTGATATAACAAAAGACGATTTTCTGCTAACTTTTAGGTACTCTGCAAGTGAGAGGTACCTTATTTCCCACTTCTCAGTGTAACACACTTTGTCGTAGCTGTACGATAAATTTGCTACTTATGATTCGCATGTGCTGCAAGACAAGCCGTTACAGGTACTAACTGACACGAATATGGACTTATCTTCTTGCCCCTCCAATCTCCGCTAGAATCTAGACTGAAAGCCCAGAGTGCTATGGATCTGCCAGCACAGAAGTGGCACGGATCCATAGAATAATAATATAATAAGGTTGCAAAACTCGAAATTTGCAATCTCTTCCTTCAGCTTCTATGGTTTTCTATTGTCAGACAAGCCATTTCATTGCGCCTTTAAGAATAATAAGCATAACCGTATTTTTGATGCAATCGTGAAGTATAGGTAGAAATAATTTCAAATACGCATTTCTTCATTTCATTAAGATAGTGCCATAGCACGGAGGCACCACCCCCGAAGCCGCCCCTGCAGGAAAGACTCCCTCTATCATAGAGTCGTCAGCGTTCTGCTTCTCAACCCAGAGGTCCTGGTTGGATTCCCTGCTGGGGCTAGGAAATGTATCTTTAATTATATAATTTCCTTCCTCCGAAATTAATGTGCGTGTGTTTCCTAAATTTAACACCCAGATTCAACGAACTTCTAACGCCAACACCGTCACTTCTCAGCGCAGTGATTAGGGTGAAGCTTGATTATGGTTGTTTTCCTCTTCATCAATACCGAATTCATGTTTTCGATTATGATACTACAGAAAACTGCACAGCTTAATTACATCCTCCTTTGCATGTTCCCGACATCATTAATAATGCAGTATAATTTACAAACATCCACATTATTTGTCAGAATCTTTTCCCACACGTATATGACAAAATACGATTAATGTGTTTATTCATCGCTGATTCGTCTTTTACAAGAAACAGACATAAACTTATGAGGATATTGTAACCACGTATTCTATAAATTAATAGTATAAATCCCTCTTTAGTTTATACTATTGCACAGATGGCTAAAAATACTCTCTAGTCGAAAGCAAATAAATTAATAAATAAATAAAAACACCAGTTTTTACTTTCTCTACTACGTATAGTAAGTAGGGGAAGTATTGCATTCCACCCAAAAATTCGATACCGAGATTTCACCGGAAATACACGTTTTGAGACCTCCTGAATCCAAAAAAAGCATTTTTGGAAACATGTCCGTGTGTGTCTGTGTGTGTGTGTCTGTGTGTGTGTGTGTGTCTGTGAACAGCATAACTCAAAAACGAACAATCGGATAAGCACCAAACTTGGTATTTAGGTTCAGTATCTTCCAGAGATGCGACACGAAGGTTTTCAAGAAAATCCCCCCACCCCAGACTACCCTTTACATGGAAGATTTTTCGAAAATTTTAATTTTCTCAAAAATGGCTCTAACGATTTTGATGAAAATATCATATGTTTAGGGTAATGTCATGACAAATGAAATGTATATCTCGAATTTTCTGGGAATGTCTCCAAAAGTATTCTTCATTGTGAATGACTTTTGCATAACTGGTAAACCATAAGAGATAGACAAAATTTTACTACACAAAAAATGTAGATCGCGTTAAAATACACAACTTATGTCATATACATTTCTTTTGTTGAGTGAACCGTTTTCGAGATATTGCTTGTTATTTCCTTAAATTTTCCAATACTTATACTTTTTCTCAAATTCGTTATTCATTTTTTTTATGTCCTGGACATGCAAAGAGAATGGAATGCGTCACATAGCAACCAGCGTTAAAATATTTGACTATCGCTTAAAAGCTACCATATTTTCCTTGCATCTACAAGAAAATTACCAATAAGATTGACATCTCGATATCTCGATTAACATGAAGCATATGGAGAATAGGCGTTTGTAAAATTAGGTTGTACAAGAGTAGAGAAAGTTATGTGAGTGTAACACATCAGATTTTTTTTAAAGGTCAAAGCTCCCCGATAGCACCATAAAAGTTAAAGGGAACATAAATGAAACACAACAATAAAAGGAGAAAAAGAGTGTTGCGGGTTTACCAATTTAGCTGATTTGATAATTCTTTCACCATTGAAAAGTACCGTTCTTCCGAAAGGATATAATTTTAAAACGGGGATTATTTTTATATTTATAGAACATAATTATGAATACTGAGTGCCAGAGAAT
Source organism: Deroplatys truncata (assembly GCA_030765065.1). NCBI lineage: Eukaryota > Metazoa > Arthropoda > Insecta > Mantodea > Mantidae > Deroplatys > Deroplatys truncata. The sequence continues at coordinate 73,275,562 of CM060981.1, read as the reverse complement.
ATGTTTTGGCGCTTTATTTTAAGTATGCCAAGTTTTAATGACTTCTAGTTCGAAGTTTAAATGTGGAGGCTAAAAATATTTAAAATTGGGTTATTGGGAGGGGGGAGTTGCATATCGTTAATAATTCATATCGCCAAATTTCCCTCTGATTTCGCCTTTGTTATCGAGCGGTATTTTTGAATGGTTTTGACAACATTATGTACACTTGGGTTTTAGATGATTTGTATATGAATAAACTACTCTACAACATTCAAAACCTTTACGCTGCCCTTGTTTTCAGTTCCTATTTTCAAACCCTAACATCAAATCAGCACTATGGTACATTAAGAAAAATGTGACCAACAAATATTTCAGGCTGCCTCACAATTCTGAAAAACTATACCTAGCATATTTGCAACCCCTTATGCAGAGATTTGTACTATTTACCCTCCCTGGTCAAAATATCATGCTATAGGAACTGAGAAAAGCCATAGACTACCTTAGAACTTCCAAATCAAACTGCCCAATCGTATTTTCAATCGTACAGTACCTTGAACGTTTTTAAAAACTACCCTTAGTCTTTATTTTCAACCCTTAGAGATAAAAAGGTTTTGCGTATTATTCCCACGAGTGACAGGTTCTCCAATAAGTAGTTCAAATATCTGTGATACATTCACATGACTTTCTCTACCCTCTATCGTTTTCTTCTGTCTGAAGAACGTGAATTGAGTTCTTCACTTAGTATTTTAAGGTAAACTGTTCAATATTTAATCAGTTGAACTCGGAAATGTAACACTTTGGGAGATTACCACTTTAATTAAGTTTGAAAAGCATGACACACTTTGAATTCGAAAGAGAACAGATTTGTTGCATCTTCTGTTGTCTGCCGATATGCCAGAATAATATAATTTACCTCCAAATTTGAAATACACTTAAAATGTTAATATATTAAATAAAGTGATACGGAGTATTATGTTTTAGAGACATTCCACTTAAATGTTTTTTTGAACAACACCGAATGAACGCGCATATTCTGAATTGGTGAATACTGCAGAATTTATTTTTGTCAAAAAAGAAAATATGAAGCTGTGTAAACATCTATGTCCCCATAAAGGTGTGTTGTATGTTTACGATTGAAGATTAAATGTAAATTATGTTGGATGCGTGAACATCTGGGTGAAATATTAGCATATTAGTGAGTATTTATGACATCCGTGTTATTTCGTTCAAGTGGTTATCTATTTCTTTTCCCTAGCATAAATCTTGAAACTTCGGCTCCACCGGAGCCTAATTTCCTGTCGCCCAATTATGAAACACGTAATGTTTCTGGAGGTTGGGTTCTCGTTTAATAAAACTTCAGTTGCTGTTTTTGTTTGAACTGTCGCCCTGTATAATTATCCAAGTTATGTCGCACTGGGTTTGCTGAAGCGTTGCCTTCCTCTGCAAACATGTATCCCTCCCCCCTCTGCTATGGTAGAGCAAGTTTTCTGTCGTGGCGTAATGAACGTATTTTCCGAGGCGCGAACTGCAGACGTCATGTTCAGTAATGCGATTTGTCGCCCTGTGAAAAACGCAGAGGGCGTGGAAAAACTGCATCTTGGTGGTGACGTACAGAATAGTCGGAACTTAATGTTAAAATATCGGCGGGGATGTAAGGGCATGAAGGAGACGGAGATATAGCAGGAAGGAAAAACGAATTAGAGAGGAAGAGGAGTAAGGAGGCAAATGAAGTGAGTGCTGAAGGAGCAAGACAAGGAAAAGGATGCCAGTAGATAAAGAGAGAATACAATTTGAAAATAAAAATAAATGTAATTTGACGGAGAAATGGTGGGAGAAGATACTCTAAAAAGTTTTGAAAAAGAAAGAAGTTAATTGAGCAAAAGCAAGAGACTGAAAAAGTACTAGCAAGTAAATTATATATTTTTACTTTCTCTACTACGTATAGTAAGTAGGGGAAGTATTGTATTCCACCCAAAAATTCGATACCGAGATTTCACAGGAAATATGTTTTGAGACCCCCTGAATTAAAAAAAAATCATTTTTGGAAACATGTCCGTGTTTGTGTGTGTGTGTGTGTGTGTGTGTGTGTGTGTGAACAGCATAACTCGGAAACGAACAGTCGGATAAACACCAAACTTAGTATTTAGGTTCAGTATCTTCCAGAGATGCGACACGAAGGTTTTCAAGAAAATCCCCCCACCCCAGATTACCCTTTACATGGAACATTTTTCGAAAATTTTAATTTTCTCAAAAATGGCTAATGATTTTGAATAAAATACATTTTTATGTTTAAGACAGTTTTATGGCAAATGAATTGTATATCTCGAATTTTCTGGGAATGTCTTCAAAAGTATTCTTCATTGTGAACGACTTTTGCATAACTGGTAAACCATAAGAGATAGACAAAATTTTACTGCACAAAAAATGTAGATCGCATTAAAATACACAATTTATGTCATATACATTTTTGTTGTTGAGTGAAGCATTTTCGAGATATTGCTTGTTATTCCCTTAAATTTTCCAATACCTATACTTTTTATCAAATGGAAATCGTTATTCATTTTTTTTGTCCTGGATATGCAAAGAGAATGGAATACTCCACATAGCAACCAGCTCTTAAAATATTTGACTATCGCTTAAAACCTACCAATTCTCCTTGCACCTACAAGAAAATTAGCAATAAGATTAACATCTCGATATCTCGATTAACATGAAGCATATGGAGAATAAACGTTTGTAAAAATAGTTTGTACAAGAGTAGAGAAAGTTATGTGAGTGTAACACATCAGATTTTTTTTATGCAAACAAAACAAGGTAGAGGAAAACTAGAAAGATCGAAATTAAAATAGAAAAATAAATGGAGTATTTATAGAGCGAAGGCTGAAGGAAGCAACATAGTATAATTAGGGTAATAGTACTGTAAACTCTTGGTTTACAATCTTCACCTCCCAAAGCAGTACGTCGCTTTCAAGTCAAACTGGCATCTGCTTCGGAAGGGACTTGATCTAAGGATTCCTCGTCCACGTTGTTTGCTTCTAGTGATTTAAAAAGAAGTCACGTAATTTAACTACTCTTTGCTGGATTGACTAATAAAACCTCGTTAATCCGGACAAATTGGGGCTCAATGTTGTCCGGATTAAGTGAATTAAATACCACTGAGAAAAATTGTGAATGAAATTAGACTACTGTATAATTTTATTAGAACGTAAGATACAATAGGCCCACCTAATTTTAATTATTTGTTTGGTTTGAAGAAACTATCAATTTTCTTTTGTGGCCTTATCACACATCTCTTTCACAATGAGATTACGAAGACTCCTCATATGATGGTAGTATGCGGAAATCTGTTTATTGTCAGTTTTCTCGACAAAGTCTATTACGCAATTCAGATGCTGTTTAACCTCACTTAATTTCACTTTCCGAAATCCACGTCCTCAGCCTCAGATTCGCTACTGGTGTCCCTTGCATTGTTTACACTTTCCACAATTTAGGTTCCTCATTTACATCACATTTAATCAAAAATGATAAGAGTTCACCCTTTTTCTTTTTTATGTCCGAAACTGTTTGTTTTGCGATTTCATATTCTGCACATACACATGCAACAGTGGCACCATTTTCAAGCCTTTCGATAATTGTCAGTTTCTCGTGTATTGTAAGCGATTTATGCTTACGTTTCCTCGATGTTATTGTAGGTTTACTAAACGACGTTATGCACTCGATTTGTTTCTTTAGCTTAATGACTGAGAAAGGCAAGTGTTAAACTAACCCTTCTGACAAGAGTTGCAAACCCTATCGCAGGTACAGCAAGGGTGTGGGAAGGAGGGCAGCCTAATGTACCATTGTCACTAATCTATTCCTGGTATTCCCAAGAAATGCCTATTGTACAGTCTGTGCAAAAATAAAATGGACAATTTCCTTAAGTTTGTCTTAGTGCAGTACTATAATTTAAGTTAGCAATTCGCAGATTTTTTCTTTAAGGATGCTTGTCCGGATTAAGCGAAATCCGCTTTAAAAGGGTCCGGATTAACGAAGTTTTACTGTATTACCGAAATATTAGTGCTCTTCTAAGAACACTAAAATAAACAATTTCTGTTATAGATTCCTGCATAGTATAAACAAAGTTTGTGAAGAGACTGCTTCTGTCGTCTGTTGGTAAGCATTAGTAGCCTCCAAATACAGAGGTCCCAGGTTCGATTCCGATTGCGTGAGCAATTTTTAAGCCTGGATTATTCCCAGCCTCCCTACAGTCTGGAAGTATGAAAGTATGAATAATTGTATATGAGTGAAATTACTCACAACCCAAAAGTTAACACACACAGTAAACTAGGGAAGAACATCATTGCCATGAGCAATTGTTTCGAAGGCAAAAGCCATCGATGTGACCTAAAAGGTTGCATACAGTTAGAGAGAGAGAGAGAGAGAGAGAGAGAGAGAGAGAGAGTTAGTGAATATCGTTTAATGAAAAGGGTAAAAGGTAGTGACGAACGGAAGGGGCCCCCCGACATTGGGGCAGAGCACCCCATGTAGGCCATCCGGCCCCTTGTGCTTCTACCGAGACTGGCGGGAGGGATGAAGGAAGAGACCCAAGGGCGACCAGATTCGAATGACGACGGGCTCAAGCACTGACGGGGTTCTCTAATGATTCCAGATTAAACAACTCCAACCTTCCCAAACCCACCCATTGGGCCCGAGCCTCCAGGGGTCCCCGAAGGAGGGCCTACCCGAAAGTACCCAGAGGCGGGTATCCATCCGAGTGGTTCCTCGACGACGTCAGGAAGAAACTTCCACAGAGCGCATAGCCACCATCTAGCCGCAACCCGTCGAACACCGTCGCTTGGTCCTAGTACGCTGAAACGGATGACAAGGAAAGTGATGGGTTTCAGGAAATGAGGGGCAGGAGAGTCGTGGTAGAAGATGAACCACCCCAGCATTCGCCTGCCGACCCGGAGAAACCACGAAAAACCCATGGGTCAGATAGTTCGGTAGCCGGGGATCGAACCCAGGACTTCCGAATGCAAGTCGTATACGTTACCGCGGCGTCACCTCGCTCGGTTAATGAAAGGGGTGCTCATCTGTCCACAATATCTGACTACTTCACAAGAATCCCATATATATATATATATATATATATATATATATATATTCACTTTGCATTAATAACGAAGTACTTTTATCTAAAATGGTTTCAAATGGGCAATAAGGACTTGGTTAGATGTACATGGACGCACAATGCGAAAACAAAATCACAGCTGTTGTAATTCAAGTCGATGTTTTTTTTATAGGTAATTAGCTCATTCCGAAAAAAAAATATGCGTGTTCAAATGCGTTAGTAGATGGCACACCAAAGAAAACTTCAGCCATGGAAAATTTAAAAATACATTAATGAATATTTCGAAAATGGCTAAAGCTGTGAAAGAAGTTATTTTGCATAACATATATTTTAATAGGCTTTTGTTACTGCAACGAAGAACGAGTCATTCATGAATGGCGTAGTCTGCATATGGACTGTAGAAGGAGAACCTGTGCTTTCTCCTTTTTTAAACCGTAAGATATATGTTTGAAAAAAAAATAAAAAGTATAACGTGAACTTATTTACACTCGAAACTGTCATTCACAGAAAAAAACTGTTCAAAGCAAAATGAAGAAAAAAAAACTCGCATATATTGCCACATGGCTTGAGCGCACAGAAGCTGCCATAATTAACAATAGTGCCAATTTGTAGAGCAAAATTTTCCCTGAAAGATGCACTGAAGTTTACTTCTCTTCCCAAGTATATGGAAGTTAGGATTTTTTTGTGAAGTGGTCCAGAATTTACAGTACAAAATGGCAGATGCAGTACTATTTTTAAATATATGTCTAAAATATAAGTATTACATCTTCTATAATAACGTATACATCAAATTAAAGAGAATCTTAATTCAGGGTCGGCTCAAGGGGTGGGGGCATGCCACCGCCCAGAGCGACAAAATCTTAAATCATGAAGAAGATATTTGAAAATAGGATGGAATTACAAATTATTGTTAAAATCTTGCGACTTTCTGGAGATTCTTTTGTTATGGAGCTGATGACAAATGAATCGGCAAAGTTGGTCACTTGGATGAACTCATTGATTATTGTACGCAGCAAGTGCTCAACAATAAGCATTACGTTTATAAACAACCTCACTGTAGCTTTATCTCTTCTCCCTGAGGGGAGGGGGTGGTAGCCGCAACAGATCTCTCGTAGGTCGCAATATGCAAGTGTCTCCGTTCATCGTATACTTTATACAGTCAGGTCAAGTATGTTTTTATTTTGTATATATTTTTAATCTCCTGACGAAGTGGTAAATCCGAAACATTGAACATTTTTAGTGTCTCTTTTCCTGTTTTTATCTTTCAGAACAACCTTGCTTTTTTCAGCACATAATGTGATATATATTTTAAAGTTTTATGTATTAATCACTCATGCAAATATATAGGTAAGTTGTGTAAGATTAAGTAGTCATGGAGGATTGACATTGCTGATAGAAGTGCGAGGGGGTAGGGCATTTGCAATTATCGCAGGGGGCCAGCAAGACTCCTGGAGCCGGCCCTGTTTCAATTTATGACTGCTGAACACACAAATAATGTCTCTTTTTGGCAATTTTTGCCAGTTTGTCTCTCCTTAAGCATAGAAATTCACAAACCTTCTTGGCCCCAATTCGCTTAAGAAGAACCGTCAAATATAAAGAGGGATGAGAAAACATGCTTGATTAAAATAGGCTAGAAAACTAGTCAATTCTTCTTCTTCTTGTCAAAGGAACCTAGAAGCAATACTTTCGGAATCACTGCTGTAGCGCAGCATAGTACATTATTCATTCCAGCAAGCGGTTACATAATTGAAAGCGAAATTCATATGCTATGGCAGCTTACATTTGTCATACAGTCACGTTACGAATGATGAGTCCAAATTGCCAAGGAGCACGTGGGTAATGTGGCTGTGAGTCAGCGTACATCTCGCCCAAGGCCGTCACCCTACCTTTCCTTGCCTCGGCAGCTTCAGAAATGTGATAGGATATTAAATGTACGTTTTTTCTTATTTTAAAACTTTTGAGATTTAGCGAAACTGACGGCGTAAGGAAAACTGGATACCATGTGCCGTTTTTCGCAATTACGTATATTTATAGATGGTGTATATTTCACAAATTGGTCAATCATACCTTCATAGACGCGTTTTTATATATTACTGTCTCTGATACACCGTTTACTTTCTCTACCGCAAGAATTTCATATCGAATTTTTGTGTTCAAAAATTCGATATGAAATTTTACAATAAATACGTTTTTAGAGGTTCGTTGATTAAAAAACAATCAAATATTGTTATAAAATTGCATGCGTACTTACGAGATAGATAGATGGGTGGGTGCATGGATGGATGAATGAATGCATGGATAGCTTAACTCGAAATAGCAAACTTGGTATTAGTCCAGTAAGGATGCCAAACGAAGATTTTCACGAAATTCTCCTTGAAAACATTTTCATTATTTTCATTTTCACAAAATGCTTCTACAATTGTGATTAAAATGTCACATGTTTGAAATATTGGCACGATAAAAAAGAATATATATAAACTTTCTGTGAATCTCTAAAGTCGTCCTGATTCTCGTAAAAGTTTTAACTGGGAAACCATAATAGCTAAACAAGAAGGACACAGAAAACATGTATACTTGTGAAAATACTAAATTTGTGCCATTAGTCGTTTTCGAAGTATTCGTTATTTGGATTTTAAGCTTCTACAGACTGATTGATCGCGATCTATGAGCTATCCTTCATTTTCTTTGTTTCACCACGTGGGCCTGTGATTTGAAGTAATTTTTAGTCGAACATTTTTGTCGTGATTAAGTTAAAGTGAACAAGAGTAATGCTATTAATGAATAGGGATGCCTGCGAAACAGTAACGGGTAGAGAAAGCCATGTGAGAGTGCCACATCAGATTTTTTAGTTTCCAGATTTGTTTAAATAATCGAGCCATGATCAGGAAATTATGTGATAAGTGTATTTATTATTCGCAACAAGTGGCAGATGTGCTTGATAATGACGGTAGTGAGCGACAAAGGAGTTGTTTGCGATAGCGAGAAAACGTGAGATTAGGTGGCATTATACACACCAGAGAAGAGAAGTCTGTGTAAGGTAGAGGCTTAACGATTTGTTTGGGGTAACCCTCTGGGAGGTGGGGAAGGGAATGAATGCCCTTTTGCAGGAGGGAGAGGGTGAAAATTCAATACGCCTAATGTTTGAGCGCAGGGGGAAAAAGGACCTGTGAAAGTGAGAGAGTGTTGAGGAAGCTGTATAAATTCCTAGCTGCTACAGAGGGAAAAAAAGGGTGGGATAAAGTTAAGAGCTTCAAAGTGATATTATAGGTACCTTCCTAGGGTTGAAAAGTAGTTAACTTTGCAATTAAAAATTGCCATCACGTCTCGCAACCATAAAAAAGTAGTGTCAACGACTTTGTGTTACAAAGCATTGCTTACAAAAATAATATTTAGCAATGTGTTAAAATAAATTAAAATATCAGAGTAGAATTGTAAATTATTATTAAATTACCTTCATGCATTCTAAAAACAGTTGAATTTCGGACGACGCATGGTCCACAAATAGGAATTTGGATTTCCATAAAGAAGCTAGTTTAAGTTCATTTTTCGCTTTTTATGTTACAGATGCTCTGCTGTCGCCAGTTTCCGGGCACGCAACACCAACACAGGGTGACGGACTCTTCAGCGATCTTCGGCTTCTGTCGCTCGAGAAACAGCTGAATATTGAGCTGAAGGTAAGTAGTCATTGCAGGATTCCACATTTGTCAGTCACTGCTGCAAAGTACTGATGTTGACATTAGTTATATCAATAATTAGAAGCTCTAAATCTTTGGGTAATTAAGCTAAGAGACCCAGAGGGTAGGAAGACTATATAGTAGTACATATTTAATGTTCGACTACACCAGTAATATGTAATGCTCCTGAAATGCGCCTACTGCATTAGTGCAACTGTCGTATTGTAACTGTAATTTCCAAGTCCAGCAATGCATAGATAACTGAATTGCTGTGTTAAGTGTAATGAAGTTTTGCCTTGTCGGAGTTACCGTAGGTTTCGTAGCTCCCGCGCAGCGTCCTTGTCCCCTTCTCGCGTTTTATTACGGGGCTCGATTGAAGACCACGCCAGGTTCTGAAGCATTCTAAACAGTTGCTTCACTTCCGACTACACTATATTCACTCTTAGATTGATCCGCGGCAAAACAAACCCACGTGGTCAGTACACCGTCTTGCAACACGGTAGCAATGCGCCCAGGAAGATAGTCCCATGCTAATCTCTGAATTTTAGAATGAATTTAATCTTAAATAGTATAATATTCTATACAAATAACTAAGGTTTTATTTAACGCTGATTTATACGGTAAAACAGAGCTACAAGTCCCATGACGCAATTCGTATGAGTCACCTGACATCCGGGGAGGCGCAGAATATTGTTTGCAGCCAGAAACCAGCAGTTGTGTTTAGTATCATGGAGGACGGTGAATTCATTCTTGTGTTTTCGTCGAATTACGTAAAGCATTAGCCGCGCAATTCATTGACTACTGGTGAAAAAACAATAGTGTTGAATCTTTATTATAGGTTATGTGAGAAATATCCAACACTTTCCGCTAAAGAAATGGTGAAATTAACTTCTGAGTTCACCGGTGTTTCGAGTACAAGTATAAACAATGCTTGTGCAGAAAAGTCTGAAACGAGAAAAGTGGTTACACCCGGAAAAAAAGAAAGTATATGAAATACGCGATGCAAGAATGTAGTGGTTTTGAGAAGAATACAATTCGCGTAACAGTGCACAATTTCTTTTTTAAAATGAACCTCCAACAGTTAATAAAGTGCCGCTTCCAGAGAGCGAATAAATTAGGTTATCGCATACCGGTTACTTTGTTTTTCGCTCATTTATTTTAGAATTAACTATTTTTATATGTGCAAACGTTTATTTTGTTGCAACTATCGATCTTATCACTTTTAACCCTTAACAGAATATGCTAGTCACCGTTTCAGTTGTCGAAATAAGGACTCTGTTCTTTTTTGCACTACGTGCCGCTTGTACTGGCCACATGGTCTGAAAGTGTGACAGTATTTCTAGTGCGAATGGCGGAAGGATACATTATAGCGGTGCACTGGTCACCTGGGGTATGTTTTGATGCGGATCAACCTAAGAGTGAATACAGAGTAGACTTGCCTTTGGAACTGCAGTCACAACACGCACATGCTAACTCCTAATAATTGAACTCGTTCGCTTCTTCCCCCTCTCTCCCCACTCCCCTGTTTATATAGATAGATGTGCAGTTCTGACGTCAGAAAACTGACACACAGTTTCAGGCGAACCCTCCTGTACCATGCCCGTACCCAGCAAAAGATTTCGTCGTGGGCGGGGTGTTTCCATAACTACAGAGAGAGCCAAAAAAACAACGAACCGGCTGCGCGGTGTTTTTCCTGTCCGCGTCCTCGGCGCTCGTTGCCGTCTGCCGTTATCATAGAAAGGCGCGGATGAAATCATACAACATTTTTAAAACTACTTTTAAAGGCTTTACTTACCAACTTTATGAAAGGAGATGCTGAAACTGGCCACTGTCGTCCATACATTTTTGGCACCTCTTTAGGAATTTTAGGACCAATTTCTTTCGAGCCAATAGTTGAAGACCGTGCATACGTGATTACAATTTTGCCCCATGTTTTTAGAGAATTAACAGACAGGGAGCGTGATTTTGCCTTTTTTTCTTTCTTTAACAAGACTGCAACAGCTCATACGGCCAATATTTTGAAATATAAAGTGTACAAGACAAACCCACACACCCTGGAAGAATTAAAACAAAATATCCGCCAGGAAAGTGCCAGCATTTCTCAACGTGAACTACGGCGAGTGATGGATAGTTTTCTAAAGAGGTGCTAAAAATGTATGGACAACGAAGGTGCCCAGTTTCAGCATCTCCTTTCATAAAGTTGGCAAGTAAAGCCTTTAAAAGTAATTTTAAAAATGTTGTATGGTTTCATCCGTGTCTCTCTATGATGACGGCAAAGAGCGCCGAGGACGCGGACAGGAAAAACACCGCACAGGCGGTTCGTAGTTTTTTTGGCTCTCCTGTAGATCCAAACTTAATCAGCACCTTGCACAGTTACTATGTACCTTTTCTGTAGTATATTTGGCGTTATGAGGCAAGAAAATTGCTTGGAGACACTATATAGATAGGAAAAACTCGCAAGAATGAAGTTCCACCTTGCATACAAACCGCCGAGACTGCTTCGAAAACCGTCATATGGTCATTTAGCTATGTAAGGCAACAATATTAAGTTTCCTTTTTCTTGTAAACGTGGTACTAGCAGTAGACCTCTGTTATTTAAAAACATTTTCCCATATTGGTTTGATATGAATTTAAATAAATAAAACTGTCAGAAGTTTCGGGGGATGTGGTTTGAACCCTAACCTCTCCTCTAAATAAGGCCCTGCCCTGTACTGAAACTTTCCATAATTGCTGATTCTTTATGTTAAGCCAACAGACAGCTACCCCTACAATCTTCCAAGCTGCTGACTGTAGCAGCATCCATGTTACACTATTTCTCAGGGGCGGCTTTTTAATATGGTAGCACGTTTGCGCTACAACCAAAATCCTGCCTCTCCCTTTAATGTAAATAACGTATACGAATCATACATTTTGGTTATCATTCTGACATGATCTTGTGGAGTGGACTTCGGCAAGCATTGTATTGTTTGCAGGTGCCAAGTAGTACACTCCTGACTGCAACCCACATTGGTATAATGGTAAAGTATAGGGAATGACGAACCATGGGAGCGCAGAGGTGTATGGGGGGGAAGTGTGGAGCATAAGCTGCATGTTGTTGGTTAACCTAGTATTCAGAGAGCATAGAATAGGATGATCAACAGGAACAATACTTTTTGTTTCGTCCCATACACAGAGCCATCTATTGAATTCACAGTAAATGTTTACCTCACTTCCGGTCTTCTATCTACTGAACTGCATCTCTGATCATTACGTTGCCTGTATGCCACATGGTTTGTGCCGTGTTATGTGTATCGGGTTTTAATTTATGAATCAAAGTGGTTTATTTAGCTAAATACAGGTAAACGCTGCTAGAAGGGCTGATTTTCTCTATAAATAGGTGAGTGCTATATGCTACACGTTTATGAAATGTGCATATGTTATATATTGTGAATTCCCATTTCTTGTTTATTTGCGTAAATTAATCAGCCAATAATGAGAAACTAATTCCTTATTTATTACTTAAAACATTTCAAATTGCAAGGATAATTTTGCGAACCACCAAAGTTCAGAGTCACCAGCCGCCTCTGCTATCTCTATTTAACATGTTAATATTTCTTCTAAAACAATACTACATACTCTTCGCAGTTCAAGAAATAAATACTATTTAAAATAAAGAGAATTGCAGGTTGCTACACTACATCACTAAAATGTACTTACTTGAACGCGTTTCGGGAGACGGTTTGCTCCCATCGTCAGCATGTTTTCAACTGATTTTGCCAGTTATTGTCTGGGGAATCACCTAATGAATTTTGAACTGCCGCCACCCAGCAGCCTTTGGAGGTTCATCAACCCAGCACCAGAGAACACCACTAGACAAACACACACACACACACACACACACACACACACACACACACACACACACACACACACATGTTAAAAATTTTATTTTTGGCCCCACAGTAGCCCATTACACTTGTTAATTATAGTTTAGTTGAACGTATGAATAGTGCAATTTTTCATTTTGAAATATGAAACATTTTTCTTAAATGAAGCTATAATATCTAAAAACAGATGTACATGCAGGAATCAAACTCAGTCAAACATTTGCTTGCTATATCAGAATTGTCTATTCAACAAATTAAGCACATAGATTAAAAAACATAGGAAATTGAAACTTTACCCATAATGCTCATTAATTTTACTCAGTCTAAAACACTAAAGATATGCTTGCCATTTTTACTTTCCCTACTACGTAGAGTAAGTAGGGAAATTATTGCATTCCAACCAAACATTCAATGTCAAGATTTCACAGAAAATATATGTTTTGAGGCACCCTGAACCCAAAGAAGGCAATTTTAGGTAAAGGTCCACATGTGTGTGTTCGTGTGAGTCAACATAACTCAAAAAGGAAAAGTTGGATAAATACCAAATTTGTTACTTAAGTTCAGTGCCTTCTAAAGATGTGACATAAAGATCTTTAAGAAAATCCCCCCCCCACTCCCAACTACCCTGTACATGGAAGATTTTTCAAAAGTTTGGGTTCTCTAAGAAATGATTCTAATGGTTAAAATACCATATTATACTAAACATATTTACATGACAAATAAAATGTATATCTTGAATTTTATGGGAGTAGCCTGTGAAGTCTTCATTTGGAAGTAATTTTGTATAATCTTGTATAACTGGTATAAGTTAAGCAATAGATGAAGATATAGTACACAAAAAATGTGGACCTCTTTGAAACACACAATTTATCTCAAATAACTTTTTTGTGGCATAAACCATTTCTGAGATATCTGTTACAAATTGTTCAAATTTTTCATTACATGGCCATTCTTGTAAGTCCTGCCAATTTGCAGTTGTTTCTCACAATTTCATGGAAACAGTATGGAATTTTAAGGCCAGCATATAGCTTCCAGTTCTTAAACATTTGACTATTGCTGTTCCCTTTATATCTATAAGGAAACGTGTAATGTAGCTATTTCTGCAAAGGTTTATTTGGATTAAAATGAAGTAGATAGAAGAATAAGCCTTCGTAAGAATAGTTTGCTTGCCCACTAATAAACTATAGAGGGTAGAGCAAGTCATGTGAATGTATCCAGCAGATTTTTTTTGTACTTAATGTAAACATTAAATATTAAATTAATATTTCTCTGCTACATTTGAAGCAACTGTTTTCAAAATTGGACATGTCCATCTTTTCTGATTTTGAGAAAACTTTGAAAGAAGTTCTGATGCATACAGCATAGCATAGTACATTTATATCGCACTTCCGGTGTGCAGTTTAACTGGGTTCTGCCCAGTTGTTTGAATATCTGCTTTCAAAGCAGCATTAGATGCCATTATTATCTCAATTCCTGACAAAGCTGAACTTGACATATTTTGAAAATAGAGGCCTCATTGTTAGAATAAGTGCAAATGCACTTTCTCATTACAGACAGTATACACAGGAACAGGTTATTGTGATAGTGGTGCTCTTTGTTTTCTAGGTTAAACAAGGTGCAGAGAACATGATCCAGAGTTTGACAAGTGGCCACTCGCGAGACAAGAAGCTCTTACAGGAAGCTCAGCAGATGCTGGCAGACTCTAGAGCAAAAATTGAGTTCCTTAAACTTCGTATCCTAAAAATCAAGCAGAACAAACAGCTTCGACAGCAACAAGCAGGCAACGATACCACACAGCCAAGTAATGGCGACTCGCAGCACTCTAGTAGTGTCAAAGGTAAGAACAATCATTTTATTGGTACCATATCTTATTTTGTTTAAATGGGGCTATCTGGGCAAAGCATTCAACCTTATTCTCACCACTGATGTTTGTCATACTGTTGTAACAGTTTCATTTTGAAAGTTTTTCAATAGAAATACATAAATACTAGGGTGACATGTGATAAATTTTATCAAATTCAAAGAAAATGAACTGCAAGTTTAATTTCTGTAATCATCAAAATTTTTAAAATTTGTTGAAATAGAAAGCAAATACTAATGGCCAGTGCTTTGTAATAGTTAAAATATTATAACAGTTACAGAGGTAATGGAGACAGAAAGTAAGTAGGTGCTCAATAATGATAACTTGCCTCATTGCATAGTCCTGCCAGGAAATAGCCACTGTTACTTGCAGACAAAATCGTTTTAAATGTGCATATGCGATATTAATCTGGTTCTCAAGATAGCATGGCACTACCATTCCATCTGAGGACAAAAAAACCAAGTATAGAACTCTGGTTAACCAAATTAAAGAGGACAAAGCCATTTCGAATAATGCATGTTTTTCAGATAATGGATGGTGAGGATTTTAAGTAGTGAAAGGAAGAAAATAATTCTATTCCAAATAAAGTAATAATGTTTAATAAAAAAGCTACTGCTGTATACAGTATTAAAATATGCATTTCAATACAGTAGAGCCCCAATAATTCGAGAATTGGGGCTGAGGCTACCTCAAATTACAAAAAGCTCGGATTATATGGACATATCACTAAATCAATGGGTAAAATAAATAAATTAAAAAAAAAACAATTTAGTACATACCTCTAGTAATATGTACATATATGGGCACACATTTTCAAGTTGCAAAAATATGTTACATTTTAAAGAAATTGTACAAAGTCCTTTGTTTTAAAATGGAACCTCATTTTTAGCAGCAATGTGTTCTATGAAGCATGGTGTCAGTTGGAGTAGCTTCCACTTGCTGCTCGATATAACACTATGCCACGTCTAGTGCTGCCAAACCCTTGGTGTGAGTGATCACTGGTACAATTTCTTCAGGCAGTTCACATTCAACGGCACAAATTTTCTCTTACTCCTACCACTCATTGTAATGTATTAATTAAAACATTAAGAAACACACAGTTACATAGTACATACCTACAACACTAAATTAATGTGACACAGGTGGACTCACTACAGTACAGATGTTACTACACAACCATCTTCATACAACAACGATCAGCGTATGTTGTAAAATATGTGCATATTTTTACTTAAGCATATTTTAATGATCACTATTGCTGAGTCGGAATAACAATAGGGGTAACAATAAGGCTGGTATGCACTGTACAACTGATTGTCAGGCAGTGCCAATTAGTGAAGGGTTGACAAAGAAAAAGCAAGCGCACTCCTCGAAACCTAATGGTACCTGTCCATCTGTAATAGAAATGCATTAGCAGTCTGAGGCCAAAGTTATTTCTGTGCATTATGAACGAAAACCCTAAGTGGGACAGTTTTACCTGTATTGTACATGGAAAATTGAAAGAAAATTCAAAATGAAACACATTCGGAAGTGCGTAAAACATACATCAGACAACGTATAAAAACAGGATTCTACTCTACTTGTAAAATTTTAATTTTCTTAAGACCAGCTTGAATTATGCGGAACCTCAAAATATCGGGGCTCGAATTACCGGGGCTCTACTGTATTTATAAAGGCTATTTCATAAAATCAATAATTGTTTTCTCTACTTTCTTTTTGCAACGCAAGCAGCTCTAGCATGCCACAATTTAATAAGTGTTATATATGTTGGTGTTGATTCACTGCTTTGTTTTAAAAAATGCAAGGCAACCTAAAAACAAAATATTTGGTGTTATTGATAGTGCTATAATTCAATATTTCCCATTGAGATTTGAATACGAATTTGTAGTCTTTCTTATGTTTTGAATATCTTGTCCGGTGTTTGCTTCGAGTTTCTATGCAGTGGTTATTATAAAATCCTTTCTTTTAGCTGACATCTTAAACACAAATAAACCACACTGACCAGCACCAGCAGTAAAATAACACTGAATGTGTGCGCAAGCAGTTAACACTACTCTGTATGCACTCTTAGGTTGAATCTGCACCAAAACAAAACCCAGGTGACCAGTGCACCATTGTAATGTATCCTTCCGCCATTTGCGCATAAATACTGTCATATTTTCACGACCATGTGACAGAGTACAGGCAAAGAGAACATGGTCCCACAACTTAAACGATGACTAGCTACTCTGTTAGGGTTGAAGGTGATAAGATTGATAGTTGCAACAAAATAAATGTTTGCACATATAATAATAGTTAATTCTAAAAGAAACAAGCAAAAAAGAAAGTAACAGGTATGCGATATCTTAATTTATTCGCTCTCTGGAAGCGGCATTTTTATCAACTGTCAGCGGCTAATTTTTAAAAAAGAAATTGTATATTTTTACGTGAATAACATTCTTGTCCCATTCTTACGTCGCCTATTTCTAACGCTTTCTGTTTTTCCCACGTGTAACCACTTTCCCGTTTCAGATTTTTCTTTTCGAGCACTGTTTATACTTGTACTCGAAACACTGGTGAACTCAGAAGTTAATTTCATCACTTCTTTCACTAGAAGTATTAGATATTTCTCACATAACTTACAATAAACTTTCAACCTTATTGTTTTTTCACCACTAGTCCGCTTATGCTTTACGCAAGTCAACAAAATGCAAGAGCAAATCACCGTCCGCCATGATACAAACAGAAACTCCTGGTTTCTGCCTACAAACAATATTCTGAGCATACCCGGATGTCAGGTACATATATGAATTGCATGTTGGGACTTGTAGCTCTGTTTAAAGGTACAAATTAGCATTAATTAGACTTTTAGGAATTTGTATATAATATTATACCATTTAAGGGTACATTCATTCTAAAATTTAGATTATTAACATGGGAGTATTTTCTTGCACGCATTGCTACAGTGTTGTACCATGGTGCTCTGGTCACGTGTGTTTATTTTGGCGCGGATCAACCTAAGAGTGAATGCAGTGCAGTTATAACGTTACAATTCATCTTGGAATGTGGGGTAGGGGTTAAGGATTGTAATACCAAGGAATTTAGGTTTGGAGCTAAGTAACATTGCCAATTGTTGCAGCAATGTTGCCAGCAAAACCTTGAGCGTCTCGTGTTTTTTGTACATTCTCTCTTATAAGTTGTTTCCCCTTCTCCGCTGTTTCAGTTTAGCCAGGTTTCAGTTAGGTGGGGTTTTATTGTGGATGCTTTGTAGTGTGCAAACTACATTATGAGATTAAACTGCATATTTTTATGTACATCTTGTATAAACCCTTCTCATTCTGGTACAGTAAATATAACTGTAGTGTCTCTATAAATTGCTCATGCCTCCCAAGGTTTATGAATCATATTTGTCAAATTTAGTGTCACAACATTTAATGATTGTGGTGACTCAAGAATGCTTTTACGTTTTGTGTTTTAAATTTCAATGCCACACATTTGTACCATCTCTGACAGAGATATCCTATATTTTGCTTTGAAAGTATATCATGTTATTATAAGAATATAACTAAGTTCCTGTGAAGGAATTCTTTATTATTACTTTCCATGGTTTTTAGAAATAAATTTCAGTATCAAAATAAAAGTGGAAAATGGCCTTCCAATAATAGCTGCTGTATGAAGACCTCTAGCACAAAAATGTGCACCATCTTCTTATGAGGAAGGACCACAAGAGAGCCTATTTCGGAGAAAAAGTATTTTAACTATTTAAAAACATTATTTATGAAAAATGGTTTGTTTTAGGTTAAAATGGAACTGTATTTTAAAAAATCTGATGTGTTACACTCACATGACTTTCTCCACTCTTGTACAAACTATTTTCGCAAACTCTTATTCTCCATCTATTTCATATTAATCGAGATAAACATTTGCAGAAACGATCTTTTGACCTCCAAGAGAATTACATTTTACACATAGCGAGCAGTTCTAAAAATATTTGACTATCAGTTAAGGCCTACTATGTTCCCCTTGTTTTGTATTTGCAAGGGCAATATAGAAATACAGTAGCCTTTAGGCATCAACATATCTCTTAATAGCTGGTTGCTAGGTGCAGCACCATTCCCTTTGGCACAGATTAATACTCTTTGCATATCCAAGACAAAAAAATCTGATGTGTTACACTCACATGACTTTCTCTACACTTGTACAAACTATTTTTACAAACGCTTATTCTCCATCTACTTCATGTTAATCGAGATAAACATTTGCAGAGTATCTTATTGCTAATTTTCTCGTAGATGTAAGGGGATAATATATTTACAAGGGCAATTTGGAAATACAGTAGCCTTTAAGCACATACATATCTCTTAATAACTGGTTGCTAGGTGCAGCACCATTCCCTTTCCTACAGATTAATACTCTTTGCATATCCAAGACAAAAAAATGAATAACGAATTCCCATTTGAGGAAATAAGTATTGAAAAATTTAAGGGAATAACAAGCAATATCTGGAAAATGGTTCACTCAACAAAAAAAAATGTATATGACATAAATTGTGTATTTTAACGCGATCTACATTTTTTGTGTAGTAAAATTTTGTCTATCTCTTATGGTTTACCAGTTATGGAAAAGTCGTTCACAATGAAGAATACTTTTGGAGACATTCCCAGAAAATTCAAGATATACATTTTATTTGTTATGAAAATATCTTAAACATATGATATTTTAATCAAAATTGTTAGAGCCATTTTTGAGAAAATTAAAATTTTCGAAAAATGTTCCATGTAAAGGGTAATCTGGGGTGGGGGGATTTTCTTGAAAACCTTCCTTGGAAGATACTGAACCTAAATACAAGTTTGGTGTTTATCTGACTGTTCGTTTCTGAGTTATGCTGTTCACAGACAGACAGACACACACGGACATGTTTCCAAAAATGCTGTTTTTGGATTCAGGGGATCTCAAAACATGTGTTTCCGGCGAAATCTCGGTATCAAATTTTTGGGTGGAATACAATACTTCCCCTACTTATTATACTTAGTAGAGAAAGTAAAAATGTGATGTGTTACACTCACATGACTTTCTCCACTCTTGTACAAACTATTTTTACAAACATTTCTCCATCTACTTCATGTTAATCAATATAAAAATTTGCAGAAACTATCTTATTGCTAATTTTCTTGTAGGTGTAAGGGGAATATGGTCGTTTTAAGCAATAGTCAAATCTTTTAAGCGGTGATTGCTGTGTGGAGCATTCCATTCTCTTTGCATGCCCAGGACATAAAAAAACGAATAATGAATTCCCATTTGAGAAAAGTATAAGTATTGGAAAATTCAAAGAAATAACAAGGAATACCTTAGAAATGGTTCACTCGACAAAAAAGAAAAAGGAAAAAAAAAATTGTATATTGTATACTGTGTGTTTTAATGAGATCTACATTTGTTTGGTAGTACAATTTTGTCTATCTCTTATGGTTTACCAGTTATGCAAAAGTCGTTCCCAATGAAGAGGACTTTTGGTGATATTCCCAGGAAATTCAAGATATACATTACATTTGCCGTGAAAGTATTTTAAACATATGATTTTTAATCAAAATCGTTAGAGCCATTTTTGAGAAAATCAAAATTTTCGAAAAACGTTCCATGTAAAGGGTGGTCTGGGGCTGGGGGATTTTCCTGGAAATGTTTGTGTCGCATCTTTGAAAGATACTAAACTCAATTACCAATTTTTATATTTATCTGACTTTTCATTTTTGAGTTATGCTGTTCACAGTCACACAGACACCCACACACACACATGGACCTTTTTCTATAAATGCTTTTTTTTAATTCAGGGGCCTAAAAACTGTATTTCTGGTGAAATCTCAATATCGAATTTTTGGGTAGAATGCAATACTTCTCCTTTGTACTATACGTAGTAGAGAAAGTAAAAATTAATGTAATATGTATGTTTTGAAAAATTAGTTGAGAAACTAATTAATCATACAGTTTAGCATTAAATACTGAACTGCATTTTATTGATGTGAAAAAAAAGGCATTAAAATGAGATATGACATTTACAAATTTATGGTGGTGTGGTCACTTTGTGAGATAACTATTTCATGTTGGCAGCAATGGAAAGATCACCTCGTGGTTAGTAATGGCAAAAATTTGTATGTGACTCTTGAGTATTGCAGCTGCAATAAAATGCAGTTTACTCATCTGACAACTTATCTTCTGTTTTAACATAAATCTGATAGAGAACATATTGGCTCAAATTTTTTTTATGATTATAAAAGTGAATTAACAGAAGTGTAATCTCTGGAACATTTACAGGAAGCATTTCCAGAACTACATCACTGTTTACTGATTGTGGAATTTTGGTGCAGTAAGGCATTTTTGAAAGATGAAACAAAACTTAGCTAGCCCATCACAGCCCTAATGGAAACAGAGAAAAGAAGGAAAGAAGGAGAATAAAAAAAGAATATCATGGCAGCTATAAAGAACTTGCTTCACATGTATCCTTGAATGACATACAAAGAGATACAGTAAACTCAAGGCATCGTTCCCCATTGCACCAGCAGCTATATGTGTGTGGAAGCGATAGGTGCTGCAGGGGGTGCTATCAGATGATCAGCAATCTCAGGTGCAATTGACAGCTGCACATTACAAAGATTTGAAAATGGGGTCCCATGGCATTTAGTAGACATAATAACAGATGACCACAGCTGAATGTACCAAGATGACCTAGAATTCAAACTTAGTTGTCAATTTGTAATTTTGGGAATGAGGAACATCCTGTCAGTGAACTGCAAACAACGCTGCCTTACAAATGTTGGCCAGCTTATTTGCAAAAAGTAGATATAAAACTGAAGATTGCTACATTGCTGTTTGTCTGCCAAAAGCACTAAGAGAATATATGAGAGGCAACCAAAAACAGGCCTCAGAGGTCTTGCGCATTACAAGGGTGCACCAACACTACTGTGATATGAACAAGTCGAGTTCTGGAGTATCATATGTTCAACTGGTTACTCATCCTCCCTACAGTCCCGATCTAGTCTTCCTTTTATAACTAAAAGTGAAATAAACATTTTAGGGATGCTGGCTTAACAGTGCAGAGAAGGCTGTTGGGTGCTGAAACTTATTGGCAAGAGGTTTTAAACATTGCCATAATAGGACCAGCATGAACGCTTCTGATATTGGTTTTAAAGAATCTCAGGTTGCCTACAGCAGAGAGGAAAGTACTTTGAGAGGATATGATTATATGGAAGTTCCCGTTTCTCAGATATTAAATTGACCACTATATACATATGTACCTAGGCAGTTATTTGAGAGTTTGATATAGCATGAAAAGACAGCTTAGTGTATAATTAGCCATACATAATTTTCAAAACTGTCTCTGAACACAAAATTTGTATGTCCAATTAAAAATATTATGTCACAAATCTAAAGTGTATACTTGCAGGAAATAGGAGTGCATCTTCCTTTAATGATTAACTGAACATATTAAATTTGTACATCTATTAAAATGTCCCTTAATTAAGAAAGAACAGTTAAAATAATGCTCACTGAATGTGTTGTTTGAAGATTTCATTGTGTCATATCTCTGAAACTTTCTGCAGTATAGCAAAGCTTAAAGCTTTGTAAGTAATTTCTGCATTTTTACCATTTGAAGCATATGATATCGCGAATCTACAAATTATAAAGGTATGTCTTGAGGTATAAATTTTTAAAATCATAACTGTTTTGTCAGTTTGGTGACTTGGCTTTAAAATATTTTGTTTACTTTCAACTGTACGTTTCAAATATAGATGCCCCTCTTTTATGCTTTGAAGCTATATGCTTAAGCAAGTATTGATTAGATGTATTTTATGAAGTGATGTACATAGGGATATCATGTTCAGAAATTGAATATCAAGGAGATTTAGTAGATGTATACCCAACCACATAAGCAGGACATCATTTTTCTTTTATTATTCTTGAACTTCTTTCTATGATTATTTTGAAGTTATTCTGTGAAGGTCTAGGATGATTACTTATCTAGGAGTAGGTTTGAATGGATTCACACAAAAATAATAAGAAATGAAAAAATCAATTTTGCAATATACAGCAAAAATCACAAAGCTAGACAACTGCATAAACAAGAACAGATTCAACCTTGGCCCTCATCAACCAATACACAGTTTTCAATAGCTTAGCATACAGACTAGTTAACTTTTCATCTGATACAGGATGCAAAATAGAATTTAAACATATAGGTAATGAAAACAGCAGTTTCCAATGGATTTGGTACTTCCACAAACTGAGCAAATAAATAGACTCAAAATACCTAGGACAATAAATGACACTTCTGCGCTCAAAACAATTATAAACCAGTATAGATTTAAAGGATTAATCTATCATCCACCAGTGGATCACAAGTTTGAGAAAATCTTAGAGAAATTCAACAACAGTATGGCTCCTCAAAACAAATGCAATATCAGGAATTGTCTTGGCTCATCATAGAAGGAACAGATATACCCAAATATATGCAAGCATATTTGCAATAGAATGTTTACACTCCAATAAGAAGTACTTTGGAAAAACAAAAAGTAATAGATACACACAAAAAAGAACATTTTAGGATCACCTGTTTGAAACAAAGTGATAAATTGACTTAGTGTAATCATGAAGCTAAAGTACTAAAAGAGCAACATTTCTCAATGAAACTAATTGCTGGGAAAAAAATATTCATTCTGTAAAGACAGAAGAATTGCCATGAATGCAGATGTTCCAGCTTTGGATGAACTCAACAAGTTCATTACATATCTTCCAGATGCCAAACAGGAGACTTGAACATACAGATACTCAGCATTCAAGCCTTCACAGGTAGATCAACAGCCTGAAGATGGGAATAATGGTTGTTGAAGCATGTTCAGGTATTTAAAAAGTAAGGAGGCACGTTAATTATTTCGAACCTAGTCCTAGATAACTAATTCTTTTTCTCTTCTTTATTTATTCTTAAATGTAGTGTAACCTACTGCTTTAAGTTAAAGTATATTCATCAGTATTTGTTTACAAAGTGACAGCACTACAAGTAAAAGTGAGTTCAGTATTATTTTTATAACTAATCACAAGCAATGAAAGCTGCAGATATGTTTATTACAAATTAAAACATATGAGCCATCTAACAAATCTGAGATTTGCAAAAAATAAAGGGAAGCAAAGAAATGAATTACCATTCAATTTCCCTTCATAACTTCACTTGCCACTAATATCTTAACAGAAGCCTTCAAGATGTTCTTAAAGCTATCAAAAATATTTTTATCTGCCACATAAAGTAACATTTAAAATGTCTTAAAGTGCAAAGATGAAATTAATACAAGATTGTAAAATGATAAAATGTGGCAATGAAAATCAAAGCATGGAAATCAGGATACTGAAGAAAACAGACAAAGTAACAATAGCCAGGCTTTCCCAGAGGTGCACGTATTTTTATCAGTCATTAATATTGGGAGGATTTTCCCAGTTTGTGTAATAAAGGACACAGAACTTGGAGATAAAGAAAATTCTAGGGTGCTCTTATCATAGGTAAATATACATTATTTGCTTTTCTTACCTCTTATCAACTTCAAACATCTCATCCTTAAAAACTTTGATAAGATGACTGTTTTCATAGAAGTTTAGTATTTTCAGAATTTGTGTACATATTTTGTATATTCAAGATTATGTTGTTAATATGGCAATTACCGTATAGAGTTTGTGTGTTGACTAAATGTCAGAAGATGGCAAGCACATGCGCTTTTCTGAAATTTGCCAACTGCTTGGAAAGATCATTCACAACAGAAATTTGTTCCACAGTGCCTTACATATCACTTCCACTTCAAAGTTTATGCATATTCGTTTAATGAGGAGTGTTTGTTATGCATGAATTAGTAATTGGTCAGTAATCCATAACTTTTTAAATTATTATCATTAATATTAACATAAACAGTAGAGAATTAAAATTAATTAATGAATAATAATAGTGTTGATAAGGGGTAAAATCAGCTTCAAAAGTGCATTTTCTATTTAACTTTGGACGTTTTTTATAGTATCTTGTATTTTCACTTTTATGGATCACAGTGTTGGTCAGTTATGCATGGTGAGAGGAATGTAAGTTTAAATATTTTGACACCAAACATTAGCAAAGCAGGAGTGCTGTAGAAATATGTCATCGTATGTCAAACTAATTAGGTCATAAATGCCATATGTGCATATTTCAGGACTATTTTGTGAAGGTACAATATAAAAAAAAATGTCTGGTAGATGGGACAAACAGTATATTTACGAGAGCAAGTGGGGTGGGATATATTGCTCTCCTCTGCCGTGTTATTACAAATGCAGTAGTGGATGTGGAGAGAAAGTATAATTGTATAGAGTAGCTTGGAATTAGGCATATTAGCAGTTCCAAAAATCTTTTATGTTTTGGAATTAAATTAAACTTTAAAAAGTGAAAACTCTTTATAGATATATAATATGTTAATGGTTTTCACATCAGTATCATTTATTATTAAAAATATTTGAACTTACTTACCTTTCTGTCTAAATAAATTCCATAACTATACTGTTTTACATTTGTTTTAATTGTAAAGTAAATCTGATGGGTTCATAAGGAATTTTAACGGTGTATTGCAAAACAGCAGGAAGTAGGTTATATAGAATTCACTACATTTGATCTGGTGATTTTGGCTTTTGAGATTCTTTAAAACACAAATGTATGTTATACAACACACTCATAACACATCAAATAATGAGATAAATATACCATTATTGCATAAGCTGGGCTTTCTATGTAATTTGCAAAATTCACTTATAGTTTGTGCGTCTGTGCTCTATAAAACCAAGAAATGTGAAAATGAGAGTGCAAACATGTTTTCTATTTCATAGTGTGATGAATTTCATTTTTGTATCTTTTCGCCTTGAATAACTACTCTTTGGATCGGGAAATTTCTTCTCCTTTTTTTCAGCTGTATTTTGAACACATTTCTCACCAATTAAAACATTTCGTCATATGCGATTGCCCTTTAAAACAGATACATCAGTGATTGCATTTGCCACTGAATTAACGATATACCACGGGAAAATGGATTCTTTCGAGTTTTTATTTGAACGGTAATGGTCTTCTCATTTATAAAATGAAGGTCCGGAATTGAGCATATCATCATAATATCGTTTTAAGTTAAAACAAATAAATACATTAAAAATATTATAGAATACAAAGCTGTACGTTACAAGGGTGAAGTGTGTCATGTATTCGTTGAGAAACGAGTCATCTGAACTCGTATAAAACCTCTTTCCATCCTTGTAAGTAAACAACTGTTGTCAGCCCACTATTATAAATAAAATCCCACCACTATCGTCTCCGAGATTTCACCAGAAATGCAAGTTTTGGAGACCCTGTATCCACCAAGGCGTGAGTGGTGTGTGTGTGCGTGTGCGCGTGCGCGTGCGTGCGCATGAACAGCATAACTCAAAAGCGAAATCTCGAATAAATACCAAACTTGGCATTTAAGTTCAAAATCTTCCAGGGATACGTACGACACGAAGATTTTCAAGAAAATCCCCCACCCCAAACTACCAACTACCCTTTACAATGATCAGTTGTCATTTTTGCTTTGCTCAAAACTGACTAATTATTTTTATTAAAATACCACATGTTTAAGATATTTGCGTGGCAAATAAAATGTATACAAATCTTAATTTTCTGGGAATAGCCTTGAAGAATTGGTAAACCGTATGGCATAGACAAGATCTTGCTACACAGAAAATGTGGATCTCATTCAATCACACAATTTATGACAAATAAAATATTTTCTTGCATTTACCATTTACAAGATATTCTTTGTTATAGGTTTGATTTTTCAAGCTTTTATGCTTTCTTGAAGTAGTAAGTCGCTATTATTTTTTTTTTCGTGGTCATGCAAAGAGCATGGAATTTCAAAGCCATCACATAAATTTAAAAACTTATCGGTTTAGCCTAGTGCACTTCTTATATCTAAAAAAAAAAGAAAAAAAAATCTGATGTGTTACATTCACATGACTTTCTCTACTCTTGTACAAACTATTTTTACAAACGCTTATTCTCCAAATGCTTTATGTTAATCGAGATATCGAGATGTCAATCTTATTGCTAATTTTCTTGTAGATGCAAGGGGAATATGGTAGCTTTTAAGCGATGGTCAAATATTTTAACGCTGGTTGCTATGTGTCGAATTCCATTCTCTTTGCAAGTCCAGGACATAAAAAAATGAATAACGAATTTGAGAAAAAGTATAAGTATTGGAAAATTTAAGGGAATAACAAGCAATATCTCGAAAACGGTTCACTCAACAAAAGAAATGTATATAACATAAGTTGTGTATTTTAACGAGATCAACATTTTTTGTGTAGTAAAATTTTGTCTATCTCTTATGGTTTACCAGTTATGCAAAAGTCGTTCACAATGAAGAATACTTTTGGAGACATTCCCAGAAAATTCGAGATATACGTTTCATTTCTCATGGCATTATCTTAAACATATGATATTTTAAACAAAATCGTTAGAGCCATTTTTGAGAAAATTAAAATTTTCGAAAAATGTTCCATGTAAAGGGTAGTCTGGGGTGGGGGGATTTTCTTGAAAACCTTCGTGTCGCATCTCTGGAAGATACTGAACCTAAATACCAAGTTTGGTGTTTATCCGACTGTTCGTTTTTGAGTTATGCTGTTCACACACACACAGACACACACACACACAGACACACACACACACAGACACACACACGGACATGTTTCCAAAAATGCTTTTTTTGGATTCAGGAGGTCTCAAAACATGTATTTCCGGTGAAATCTCGGTATCGAATTTTTGGGTGGAATGCAATACTTCCCCTACTTACTATACGTAGTAGAGAAAGTAAAAATCTGATGTGTTACACTCACATGACTTTCTCTACTCTTGTACAAACTATTTTTACAAACCCTTTTTCTCCATCTAGTTCATGTTAATTGAGATAAACATTTGCAGACTCTATCTTATTGCTAATTTTCTTGTAGGTGTAAGGGGAATATATATATTTACAAGGGCAATATAGAAATACAGTAGCCTTTAAGCACATACGTATCTCTTAATGGCTGGTTGCTAGGTGCAGCACCATTCCCATTGCCACAGATTAATACTCTTTGCATATCCAAGACAAAAAAATGTATAACAAATTCCCCATTTGAGAAAAGTATTGAAATATTTAAGGGACTAACAAGCAATATCTCGAAAATGGTTCACTCAACAAAAAAAAAGTACATGACATAAATTGTGTATTTTAATGCGATCCACATTTTTTGTGTAGTAAAAGTTTGTCTATCTCTTATGGTTTACCAGTTATGCAAAAGTTGTTCACAATGAAGAATACTTTTGGAGACATTCCCAGAAAATTCAAGATATACATATTATTTGTCATGAAAATATCTTAAACGTATGATATTTTAATCAAAATCGTTAGAGCCATTTTTGAGAAAATTAAAATTTTAAAAATGTTCCATGTAAAGGGTAATCTGGGATGGGGGGATTTTCTTGAAAACCTTCGTGTCGCATCTCTGGAAGATACTGAACCTAAATACCAAGTTTGGTGTTTATCCGACTGTTCGTTTCTGAGTTATGCTGTTCACAGACAGACAGACACACACACACACGGACATGTTTCCAAAAAAAATTTTTTTTTGGATTCAGGGGATCTCAAAACATGTATTTCCGGTGAAATCTCGGTATCGAATTTTTGAGTGGAATACAATACTTCCCCTACTTACTATACGTAGTAGAGAAAGTAAAAAGATGAAAAAAAGATATGTAGATGTATAATGAAGGTTTATCTCGATTAGCAAGAGAGAATGAGCTTTGTAAGAATAGTTCGTAGAAGAGTGAGTTGAGAAAGTTTCGTGAATGCCATACATCAGTTTTTTTTTCACATGAATTAACGATGGGATTGTCATGCGTTTGGATTTAAATATTTGATAAGGCACATATTATAAGACCTGGCAGCATTGTCTCAAGAGTCGAGGAATATGGAGACAATTTAGCTTGATCTTAAGACAGTGAGTTGTTAAGTCAAGGCCTCCTGAGCTCACTCATTAGCTGGTGAAAATGACATAATAATGAGGGCGAGAAGATAATGTGGCAGGAAACAAAGCAGAGAGTATTTACCCAAGTTATGCTTCAAGTGCCCCACTCTGCGCCCACATCGATTCTTTTGAATAAATAACCACCTGCATTGTTAAGAGCTTGCGGACAATTCGAATCCCAGTGGCGTTAATAACTCAGGAATTATGCATCTTACTTCAGTCTTCACTGCGGATTCGTCCACAACTAAGATACTGATTTCATTTCGTTGGAACAAGCCGTATAACGATAGCAAGTAGGTATATTATTATCCACACTCATTTGCTGATTCTAGAAGACGCTCTCAGTCAAGTGCACTCGAGAGCTATTTGTTACTGGATTACGGAATTAGCCAGACGTGTCCACGTTCCTACCTCGGAACTGCTCCAAAAATTTGGCATTTCTCCGTCGTCGCGATATTTGTGTCATCCCTAGTGCCTTTCTTCCGACAGCGGACCTGTTGCCCATGTGATTTCTATGTGGGCCGGCCGGATCTCGAGTTCAAAGACCATGCGCGCTCTGCCGCGGGCTTCTTTCTACTTTTCCAATGCAGAAACTTTGATGCGGTTTAACCTGTCGTTTGTCATTATTATACCCTGTCTTAGGTTAGGTAAGGTAAATAGCTACCACAAGTAACTATTTCGTAGGTAATGTCTTCGAAAAGGTGCTGCTCTTTGGGGTCGGTTTAAAAACAAGAGCGGAACTTTTTACTCTTATTTATCTTCAAGCAGATGAACATGAGTCGCCAGGCCATTTATTGCTGTAGATGTGTGGACTTAGACAGATATACCATATATGTTTTAAAAGAATTACTCAAATCTGATAATAAATTGTATCACCACATCAACATTTTTAATGCAGAGGTTAGAAATAAACCGAGTTTTTACTTTCTCTACTACGTACAGTAAGTAGGGGAAGTATTGTATTCCACCCATAAATTCGATGCCGAGATTTCACCGGAAATATATGTTTTGAGAACCCCTGAATCCAAAAAAAAGCATTTTTGGAAACATGTCCGTGTGGTGTCTTTGAACAGCATAACTCAAAAACGAACAGTCGGATAAACACCAAACTTGGTATTTAGGTTCAGTATCTTCCAGAGATGCGACACGAAGGTTTTCAAGAAAATCCTCCCACCCCAGATTACCCTTTGCATGGAACATTTTTCGAACATTTTAATTTTCTCAATAATGGCTCTAGGGATTTTGATTAAAATATCATATGTTTAAGACATTTTATGAAAAATAAAATGTATATCTTGAATTTTCTGGGAATGTCTCGAAAAGTATTCTTAATTGTGAACGACTTTTGCATAACTGGTAAACCATAAGAGATAGACAAAATTTTACGACACAAAAATGTAGATCGCGTTAAAATACACAATTTATGTCATATACATTTTTGTTGTTGAGTGAACCATTTTCGAGATATTGCTTGTTATTCCCTTAAATTTTTAATACATTTTCTCAAATGGGAATTCGTTATTCATTTTTGTCTTGGATATGCAAAGAGTATTAATCTGTGGCAAAGAGAATGGTGCTGCACATAGCAACCAGCTATTAAGAGATATGTATATGCTTAAAGGCTATGTATTTCTATATTGCCCTTGCAAATACAAAACAAGGGGAACATAGTAGGCCTTAAGCGATTTTCAAATGTTTTTAGAACTGGTCGATATGTGTAAAATGTAATTCTCTTTGCATGTCAAAAGATGGTTTCTGCAAATGTTTATCTCGATTAATATGAAATAGATGGCGAATAAGAGTTTGTAAAATAGTTTGTACAAGAGTAGAGAAAGTCATGTGAGTGTAACATATCAGATTTTTTTATTTATGACGCTCTTTAACTACTATGGTCCTCACCGTCGGATTCTATATTAGGCGTGAAGGACCGAAAATTTTGCTCAGAGGCCTCTTATCAGGCTTGTGGTTCTTTAACGTGCCGTAAATCTACTTCCCTTCCGAAAGAAGCTATGCTAAAGATTTTACGCCCGAAAAAAATCCATCGCCCTCCGCCGGGTTTGAACCCGTGACCTTGGGAACTAGAAGCTAACATGGTACCTCTAGAGTCTAGACCACAGAGGACGACACATAGATTAGAAGATTTAGCAGCACATAGGTACCCTTAACCACATACTACCGAAGTATGTGAAGCTTTTATTCAAATCATTTTATTTTTACTACGTCATAATACTTTGCTTAAAAAGATAAATATAACATTTTTGAAATAATTTTATATAATTCTACATACCTGAAACTACTTTTTCACGTAGTTTCCGCCATTATTGAGGCACTTGTAACAGGAAACCGTTTTTGTATACCTTTTGTATGTCGCAGCAGTAGACATTCATCGCCAACTATGCGAGATGTGTTAAGCAAATATGATCAATGCTGGAATAGTGAGAAAAGTGGCCAGGAAGTTCAGTGTAGTTTATGAAAATGTGCAAAACCACATCGCATCATTTGGTTGGGAACATCAGGACTACGCTTTCTACGGCCCTAACTTGGCACCAAGTGATTTTCATCTGTTTCTTCACTTGAAGTAATTTTCATGATTTAGAAGAAGTGCAGACAGATGTGGCTTCCATCACAGATGCCATCTTTGTGTGAGAAGGGGTACAAAGAAGGTTACCCGTTACAAGTGCCTCAGTAATGGTGGAAACTATGTGGAGAAGTAGTTTAAGATGTGTAAACTCCAATAGAATAATGTTTTATTTGTTTTTAAAAAATATCGGTAGTTTAATCTTTAAGCATTGCAATAAAACATTTTTTGTCGTCTTGAGACGGAGTCACCTTTTATAGTACATGCTCCAGATTCACTGTGCTTGTTTCATTTCCATTTCAATTGGTCGCACAGAGTTGTTTCCCGTTATTCGATTAAAGTAAGAGGTAAAGTATGTGCCTTGCACCAAAACCGAAAGTTTTTCTCTGAAATAAAGGAGAATCTGGTTGAGCACGTCCAATAGCTGGGTTTTCAGATAAAATTAATAGCCCCGCAAAAAAAAAAAACTCTGTTGTGCTCCTTAATTCGAATTATTGAAATAAAACGATACATTGTAAAAAAACAAAAAATGGACATATTTTGAAGTGGAAGTTGTATCCGAATAAAAATCAGTCATCCTATACATTTAAGCTGAAAATTCATGTAGTGGAATTCAAACAGAAAGAAGAATGACATTTACGAGATAATATCATACCAAAGTTTGCATCAGTTAGCTACCAATGGTTAGAAAGTAGGAGATGGGATCTCGATACAGCCGATACCTCGATACTCTGGATATCCGGTGATATGCAGGTGTGTTTGATGCTTAGAAATAAATCTTCCATATGTTTTCATTGCTTCCAAATTTTTAATCTTCGCATTTCTGTGTTCAAACTCGGCGGAGGCCGATGGACTTTTTCGGGCGTAAAAATCCATAGCATGACTTCCTTCGAAAGGGAAGTAAAGCCGGTGGTCCTGTGTCGTAGGTTTACGAAACGTAAAAGAACCTCAAGCCTGATAAGAAGCCTCTGAGCAAAATTTCCGGTCTTTAACGCCCAATGTAGAATGGGACGCCAAGGACCTCAGCATGTCCATAAATGAAACTCAATTTATTTATTTCGCATTTCTGTGATTCAAAGCAACATTCCATTTGCTCAATAACATGCAAACAATTGGGGAAGGGGGAAAAATTTTCATAACTAGTTATGAATGAACCAAGCTGATTTAGCTAACGCAGCACACTGCATTCCTTCCGCTGTCACCTAGCTTGATAAGCGATTCCCATTCAACCTTCCGCCCGAGTAAACTCGGGCGACCTGTTCTTGCTCCTGGCTCCTGGCTCCTTTACATTTACTTACTCTAGGGACTAAAATAGTAGAATTTCATACGTGAGAAATGCAGAGCTTGAACATACTTGTTATTTTATGTAATTCTGTTGGTTTGTAGATACACGATCACACTTAGCTCATATTCTTGATGTAAGCGTAGCCCACATTATAGCTTAAGATCAGTTTCATTGAACGTTTGTTTCACCCAGTGATATTGAAATATAACTAAAAGCAATGTATAGTATATATAAGTGTGATTATAGTGTGGAACTGTTTTGAATTAAACGCAATTTTAATAACAGAGAGGTGTCTAAATACGGAGAAAAACATTCGCGCGGTATTAAGTTACACGGTCGAGGATTTAAAGATCTATTGTTACGTCTATACACCGAGTGAAGTTTTCAGAACCTTCATTGAGAAAGCAATGAACGAGTTTCCCGCCGCTGTCAAGAACCTGATGCAAAGACATTCGAAAATGAGGGACAATGCGAGTCTGTTTAATTCAGTTTTGTGCTTTCAACGTCATCCACATCGGGTAAAATAGTGGAAGATACATTCAGTCCAAAATAGACATAAGAAGAAAAACTAAGAAATTATTATTATTATTGCTCAGAAGCTGAAGACCTATAATTTGCTTAAAACGACCTAAAAAGACCTAATAACTGCATAAAAGAACGTAGAAAGTGATGCAAATTAATTAAGATTATAATAACTTTTAGTTTTAATTGAATATTTAAATAAATATAATACTTGGCAGTAGCAATGAACATCATTACATAAGGCCATTGTTAAAAGGGAATGCGTGTCTTTACCCCAAATTGTGTTTTTAAGCACTCTTAATAAACATTAATACACACATATTGCAGTGAGAGATTGATGCATTTAAATTGCCATGTAGCACCAGAATACTATTCTTGGAAATGGGAGTTAAACATCTTTCCTTAAAAAATACAAAATTCTGGTGCGATGAAACATACAGAGCAAAAAAGTTTATGAATAAAATGCTTCTTCTTTCGTCATAATTACTTTCTCTACTACGTATAGTAAGTAGGGGAAGTATTGAATTCCACCCAAAAATTCGATACCGAGATTTCACTGGAAATACATGTTTTGAGACCTCCTGAATCCAAAAAAAGCATTTTTGGAAACATGTCCGTGTGTGTCTGTGTGTGTGTGTGTGTCTGTGAACAGCATAACTCAAAAACGAACAGTCGGATAAACACCAAACTTGGTATTTAGGTTCGGTATCTTCCAGAGATGCGACACGAAGATTTTCAAGAAAATCCCCCACCCCAGACTACCCTTTACATGGAACATTTTTCGAAAATTTTAATTTTCTCAAAAATGGCTCTTAACGATTTTGATGAAAATATCATATGTTTAAGATAAAGTCATGAGAAATGAAATGTATATCTCGAATTTTCTGGGAATGTCTCCAAAAGTATTCTTCATTGTGAACGACTTTTGCATAACTGGTAAACCATAAGAGATAGACAAAATTTTACTACACAAAAAATGTAGATCGCGTTGAAATACACAACTTATGTCATATACATTTCTTTTGTTGAGTGAACCGTTTTCGAGATATTGCTTGTTATTTCCTTAAATTTTCCAATACTTATACTTTTTCTCAAATTCGTTATTCATTTTTTTATGTCCTAGACATGCAAAGAGAATGGAATGCGCCACATAGCAACCAGCGTTAAAATATTTGACTATCGCTTAAAAGCTACCATATTCCCCTCGCATCTACATGAAAATTACCAATAAGATTAACATCTCGATATCTCGATTAACATGAAACATATGGAGAATAAGCGTTTGTAAAAATAGTTTGTACAAGAGTAGAGAAAGTCATGTGAGTGTAACACATCAGATTGTTTTAGATTACGTTAATCTGTACTAATCATTGTTGCCTTTCGAATTAATTGAGAAAGAACAGTTAAAATGTAGTCAAAAGAAGGCGAAGTTGAAAGAAAAGAAAAGAAAAGCCATTAAGACCTAAATAAAACACAAGAAAGTACTAATAAGAAAAACAATAACGCCCAAAAAGGACAAATAAAATCCACCATTTTCAAGCCTACAGTGATCCAAAATTAACATGTATATTATGTTGGGTCTTTTCTCGGACACTCGAAAAGTAAAGGTCTTTGTCTCAATTTCCAAATAATAATTATTATTATTATTATTATTATTATTATTATTATTGGCGTCCACAATAAGGACCGTATAATATGTAACTTTAGTAAAGTGGAAACACGGAATGGCTGCCAATTGGAGAATGCGAAACAGAAACAGTCGCAGAGATAGCATGTAATATAAAATTGGTTACAAATATACGCTGAAAAGTAAAATTAACGGCATTATAATTTAGTACACAAGCTATCACCTTTAGACTTTTAATATATGGGTATCGGATATCGGCACTCAAAAATCAATATCGGTATCGAGTACAGAGAAATTATCCCATCTCTAGAAGAAAGGCTACACATTCTTAGATACCCCAGGGACCCAAACATCTTAATCCGTCGCTGCCTAACCTGTTTAAATATTGAATCAACCTTGTCAGAAATCCGGAAATGTTCTGAAAGTGCCAAAACTGACTGCAGTGCCAGTATTTAGTGTACTTGTTTAGACCGATATGAAAGTGTTGCAGCCCTTGGCTACAATAAACGCATTCTGACGTGTAGTTGGCTTTTGTACACAGGAGTTTATTCCTGGCATTCTAGAGCAGTACAGGGAAACAAAGCATACTTGCCGGAACTGTCAACATTTTATGTTATGGCCTCGGGCATTGCCTGCGGGTTAGATTCCTCTGCACAGCTCGAGAGGTTTACGTTTTGCCTCTCTGTAAACGCTGGGAGCTGTCGAAGAGGACCAGAAATTCCACTGTAGAAACTACTTCAGCAGTTCTTTCTCCAATAAAATTTCACTTTGATATTCTTTTGTAATTCTATTTCAAGTTATAACTCTAGTTGTGTTTTCTGTTTTTCTCAGAATTCGGAAGTTCCTTCATCTACTCTTGTTTCTTTTTACGTTCTAAGCATTTCGTTTTCCTTTCGTCTTGCTTTAAATTCTTGTAATCTGCATCTTACTGGCACATTTTTCTCACTTATATTTTAGTTTACAATTTAATTGGGCAGGAAGATGAAAAAGTAAGATCTCATTTCATTTTCCTGTCTCTCTGTCTTTTAACCTGCATTTCGCTTTTGAAAGGAGGAAGCAGATAAGGAAAAAGTAACGGTCATGATTCTCGATCCATAAAAAGTTAATAGATCTAGTTACACCTCTCGAATATATCTTAAATCATCGGTACATAGGGTTAATTTAATAAGGGAACATAAATTTTATATAGTTTTCGGTTTTACTGAAATTGACACCAACTCTTATTTAAGGATTTTGCATAAAAGAAAACCTGTTTTCTCAAATTTTCAGTCAGTAGCCTTGAGATTAAATCAAATCAGTGTTACATAAATATTGCATGCTTTTAAATTTTAATTTTGCTATATTTTTACTTTCTTTGCTACGTATAATTGGTAGAAGTTGTATTTACCCAAAAATTCTATACCGAAATTTCACCAGAAATGCAGATTTTTGAGGCCCCCTGAATCCAAATAAAGCATTTTTGGAAACATGTCCGTGTGTGTGTGTGTGTGTGTGTGTGAACAGCATAACTCAAAAATGAAAACTCGGTTAAGTACTAAACTTGGTATTTAAGTTCAGTATCTTCCAAGGATGCGACACGAGGATTTTCAAGAAAATCTCCCCCACTCCAACTACCCTTTACATGGAACATTTTTGGAAAATGTTCGAAAATTGCTGTAACGATTTTGATTAAAATACCACATATTAAAGATATTTACATGGCAAATAAAATATCTTGAATTTTCTGGGTTTAGCTTTTGAAGTCCTTTTCATTCGGAAGGAATTTTATATAATCTTGTGTAGCCGGTAAACGATAAGCGATAAACGAAAAGGTGCTATACAAAAAAATATAGACCTCTTTGAAACACACATTTTATTTCAAATAAGTTTTTTGTGACAAGCCATTTCTGAGATATGGTTATTAATGGTTCAAATTCTTCATTTCTTAATAATTCTTTAAAGTCCTTTCAACATTCAGTTGTTTCTCGCAATAGATAGCAAAATAAGGTTTATTAAGAATAGTGGTATACCCACTAATACACGATAGAGGATAGAGAACGTCATGTAAATGCATCGCATCAGATTTTTATACAAGTTTTCACACACTCTTCTTTAATCTGAAATTTTAAAGCTGTTGGTTCTTGAATATGGAAACATTTGTGATAAAATGGACATTCTAAAATGTGGTTAACCTTATCGTTGTATTTCTCGTGGAATGCCTAGGCATTCAAAATTTGGGACCACTTATTCACAGAATCGTGGAAAAATAAGCTTTTATTTACTGTATAGCCCCAAAACGGCACACTGCAGCCGCAATAACGAGTGAGCAGAGATCAAAGTGGTGTTAAGTAAATGACACACCAGTGTAAGCGGTTTATTTCAGACTAACACTAGGCTAACGATTGTTTAAATTTAAAGTATACTTTTTGCTAAATGTCTAAAGGTTGTCTAAGCCAAGGGTGGCGAAAATGCCTTTCTTCCTCGAGTCATCAAATACGCAACACGCACTACACCACTCAGCAGCATATGGAAAACGAATGAATAGACAGCTAGAAAAGGAGTTTCCCCTGCGAGTCACACTGCTTCGTGAGTCCCGTTTTCGCCACCACTGGTCTACGCCAACAATTCCCTATACACAGCTTCCATTTTTGTCATATTCCATTTTATTGGCATTATTGAAGATACACTTTTAGATGGAAATATGCTGAATGAAAAGTTACTATTAAAATAGCAAGTTTTTCTGGCCAATTAAACTTACAGATGCTTAACTTTGTTCTACTCTTCTGTTTTCAAGAGTTTGCGTTTATCTTTTTGCCGCCCTTTTCAGAAACTAATTTACTCTGAATGTATTCAATTAATGTAAGCTTTGGTTGTAAACACGGTGAAACCATTAACCTCAAAATCATAGTGAAATGAGGTGAATTTTATCAGGTTACGCAATTATCAATACAATTAAAGTCATTAAAATAAAAGCAATGTAAAATGCACGAAAACCACAGCTCGCCAGAGGCGCTGCTCTCATTGGAAGTGACATAAACAGCACCACCTTTATGACTGGAACCGATAATTAGGACTAATCCTTGATAAGACCAGAGTATTGAAGGGTTTATAATTTAATCAAAACAGCTCATATTTTAATGACAATATTGTGGATTAAAGCAGGAGATCACTGAAATTTCGCTTCTAAAATTATAATACAACATTTTCACAAGTTTGACCACATGCTCCAAACAATACTACTGACCATTTTACCAGTTTTAAACGTTTATCTTAATATAGTTTTCGGTTAAATACAAATTATTTAATTGCTTTAATCTTCTCTAAACTTTAATGTTCTCTGCATTGTTCGGAAAGTTGAGGCAGTATTTTATATCACAACATTGTAAATGCCAGAGTGATTGTAGTGCAAATTAGCATTATTGTATGACAATGATTTGAGATGTTTGTTAATTATAAGCATTGTTAGGAAATAAGTTTACACGGCCTCACTGAAACGACAATAGGAGCGGGTAACAATGAAACGAGAGGGTGAGTTGTTTATTAATTAGATGAGTTACATTTGAAAATATAACAGTTTCAAGAGTAAATATTTGAAATTAATGAAGTGTGACAGCAATAAAAGTGTAAAAACAAATTCTTTTATGTGTTATCTTTAGTAACAACTTCTTTCCGTTTACACACCCTGTTCAAGAGATTTGCTCGACTGAGTAATAATAGCTAGCCGGAGGACAAAGAACCCAAAATTCAAAATAGTAAAACAATAATAGGCGCTCAGCAAATAAGATAACACGAACGATACCGCGACAAAGTCTGACAAATCTTAGTTAATGAGTGTTTAATAGTTTCCTTATATATGCATTTAAAAAGTGGCTTTATATTTTGTTTAATTTTGATTACTCATTCACGGGTGGATTATGTTGTTTCCATTATAATCTTCTTGTTTTTAATCCAGTTCCTATGTTCAACAGATGATTGTGGAACATGCAAAGAGTAAGCAAATACAGCATATATCCCTTTTCCCATTAATCCTTGTAAAATATTTCTAGGAAATCTCAACTCAAATTGCTCCACAGCCGTTAGTGTAGTAGACAATAGAGCTTCAATGAATGCCAGGTGTTGAGAAAATGAAATGGAAGAAAAGGAATGAAATAAACCATGCCTATTGGGCATTAACGTGCTGACGCGGTATCCTTGGCGCCAGGCGGTCTCATTTGCTTTCAGATTTATGACAGTACTCCTTAGGATTTTCCGCACAATGGAACTCATTTCATAAAAACACATAATACCGGTCTTGTGAATATGTGTCTCGAATTCAGTTCAGTTAAGAAGTTTGTGGTCGAATACAGAATTGTTAATTTGTTAGCGTGAAAAGCAAACCTGGCATTATTAGGTCTGCTTTCGGCACCGACTTAGTTCAGTTGTCACCGAAAAGGCGTTGTGGTAAATAACCGATCGGCATAAACTACG
Source organism: Deroplatys truncata (assembly GCA_030765065.1). Classification (NCBI taxonomy): domain Eukaryota; kingdom Metazoa; phylum Arthropoda; class Insecta; order Mantodea; family Mantidae; genus Deroplatys; species Deroplatys truncata. Next base: position 73,236,553 of record CM060981.1, on the reverse strand, counting down.
ATAGTTTTAGAAAGCATAAATTATTTTTAAAACCTACATTCAGCTTTTTCTAGCGTTATTTATTTTCCTAAATTTGTTTCTTCCAGCGATCCCTTGCATTAAGACTGAATGGAAGGGCGGGACATTTCCGTGTACGGTTTAAAGACCACAAAATGCTTGGGAGGGCGACTATGTTTCGGGCAGAAACCTACATCTGGCAATCCTGAACGTAGTATACTACCGAAGTTGATACGTATGTTGAAGACGAACAGGATATCGGTCCACTTTATAAACCTGTCGGCCTGGAAGCAGGGCAGAGGAAATGAAGAAGGCGGACGTACTATGCACGAGCTCTTTCACGGCACCTGTACCAGCTTCCCCATGGTACCGACACAATTCAACAAGTCCTTCTATTGATTTCACGTATTCAAGTCCTCCACTTCTACTGACATTAGCAGAACACAGCACAGTATTCTAAATTTAGTCAAGTGGTTCAGATTTGTTGCCACCCATTTTATCCTATAACGCACAGAGAGCCTCGCTCTGATACTGATGGCGAAAAGTCAGTAAAAATGAGCCTGCCTTCTAGATATACCACGAGCGATGTCTTATCGGTAATTTCTTGAGCCGGAGAATAGCCAGGCAGTATTATCTACAGATATGAAACCGCGTATAGTATTTGCTAATATTATTTCAAGAATAAAATCCCATAGACAGTAGTAGCGCTTATTCAATGTACTTAGAAATATCCATAACAGAAAATCTTCGTGCATCACTTTAAAATATTCTAGTGTTGGCCTCGTAGCGCAGCCGGTAGACTTGCCCTCTGTGCGAGGGGCCCAGGGTTCGATTTCCGGCTAGGGATGGGAATTTTTCTCCAGCCAAGATTATTCCCTATCCTCCCCAGAAGTCTGGAAGTGTAAATGTGTGGGTGTGCCATCTAATATATAAAACCCAAAGAAAAACCAGAAATCCAATGACAACGGTATACAAGTTTAACACCATTGCCGATGGACAATATGTTTCAAAGGTAAAATGCCGATATGACCATTGCAGTTAAAGGCATTAAAAAGATCTAGCAGGCAAATTGATGAAGAGAAAATTCTCAAATCACGCAACAATACAATTCACATGTTCTAATTAATTTCAACATCCTGCATATTAGAGTTGTAATTTTTAGAAAATTACACAAAAGTTCAACATCCATCCACCTCCGTGATGTTGAGGTATGGTGTCTATCTCACATTTAAGAGGACTCGATTTCGAATCTCTGTTAGGGTGAAATACCGGGATAAGTTTTTTTTCTCGGAGTTTTCCCATACCGATCCCGAAAAGATGAATGTCGGTTAACATTAAACTCAATGGACCCGGGCTCATTTGAGCTTCACTTCATCCATTTCATTCATTTATTGTCTGATATGACTACGCGGTTAAAGGAAGTTAAACTTTATTTTTAAAAAATGAACCTTTTTATGTCTCATATTTTCAAAATCAATTTTTATTTGTAATACTTGAAAATGTCATGTAAAATGAAAAAGAAAGCGTCCATCGTAGCCGTGGTTGCTGGAGCGTATAGCTTCGGCGCTCCGCCAAGCTGAGGGTCGCGGTTCGAGTCCCGCCATTGGCATGGGTGTTTTTGTGTGTGTTGTATGTGTAATTGCGGTAATAAGCGTTAAAGTAAACAGTAAAACACTGTACTCATAGCTGGGTAAACAAGGGAACTTAAAAAATGAAAGAAAAAAATTCAGGAAGTTCTGAACATCGAAGCATTAACAAGGGAATACGATGAACTTTTCGTGTGTTACATTACATGGAAAGGCATTGGTGTACTAAATTCAGTAAGTTAATTTTGAAAATATTTCGCATTAAAGGTTGAAAAATTGACTTAATTAAAATATATAAAACTCATAATTGCAAAATATTGAAATTGCCAGAACACACGTTGTTTTCTTCTTTGCATGTATTCAAATGGGAATTTTCTAAGAATTAAATTAGCTACTTTTTTTAAAATGGTGTACAAATATGTTTGTTCCTATCTTTATAATTTCACATGTGGGAATTGGCCACCTTCAATTTTAGTTTGTTTACCAGCTAAAATAGATAGTGTTCATATGCAGTAATATCACATTTGAGCATCAGGAGAAATAATCCCGTTTCGACAACCTTGAGGCAAAGGGTTGGTTGAAATTAAAGCAAATCTTGAATTGGATTGGCCAGTATTGAAAGTGATTCAATACACAATACTTCCTCTTATCTCCTACGAGGGCGACACTGAAAATTTTTAAAAATCAAACAAGGATTGGTTTTAAAAAATTTAAATATATTCTTGTTTTTCAAAATATTCCCCTTAAACATCAATATATTTTTGTATTCGATGAAACCAGTCCTTAAAGCATTGATGCCACTCTTCCTGAGGCACCCAAGAAACTTTTTATAATGTTCCACAGCTTCATCTGATGACGAAAGAGTGATTCCACGCATTTTATCTTTAATTGTTGGAAACAAAGAAATCACAAAATGCTACGTCAGGGCTGTATAATGGAGGGTCCATGGTGCTGACCTCTAGGGCACACAGATACTCGGTTGTTAGTTTTGCTGTATGCAACGATGAGTTGTCATGATCCAATATTATTTTTCCTTCGGGGCGTTTTTCACGAACTTTGTCAAAAATTGTGGTAAAAAGACATTTGTGTATCAATCAGCAGTAACGGTACGTCTATCTTCTAATGCTATAATAGCAATATGACCCGCTTTAAATCTGATGTGTTACACTCACATGACTTTCTCTACTCTTGTACAAACTATTTTACAAACGCTTATTTCGCTATATGCTTCATGTTAGTCAAGATATCGAGATGTTAATCTTATTGCTAATGTTCTTGTAGATGCAAGGAGAATTGGTAGGCTTAAGCTATAGTCAAATATTTTAAGAGCTGGTTGCTATGTGGAGTATTCCATTCTCTTTGCATTACCAGGACAAAAAAATTGAGTAACGAATTTGAGAAAAAGTATAAGTATTGGAAAATTTAAGGGAATAACAAGTAATATCTCGAAAATGGTTCACTCAACAACAAAAAAAATGTATATGACATAAATTGTGTATTTTAACGCGATCTACATTTTTTGTGTAGTAAAATTTTGTCTATCTCTTATGGTTTACCAGTTATGCAAAAGTCGTTCACAATGAAGAACACTTTTGGAGACATACCCAGAAAATTCGGGATATACATTTCATTTGTCATGAAAATATCTTAAACATATGATATTTTAATCAGAATCGTTAGATCCATTTTTGAGAAAATTAACATTTTCGAAAAATGTTCCATGTAAAGGGTAATCTGGGCTGAGGGATTTTCTTGAAAACCTTCGTGTCGCATCTCTGGAAGATACTGAACCTAAATATCAAGTTTGGTGTTTATCCGAGTGTTCGTTTCTGAGTTATGCTGTTCACAGACACACACACACACACACACACACACACACACACACATGTTTCCAAAAATGCTTTTTTTGGATTCAGGGGGTCTCAAAACATGTATTTCGGTGAAATCTCGGTATCGAATTTTTGGGTGGAATGCAATACTTCCCCTACTTACTATACGTAATAGAGAAAGTAAAAAAATCTGATGTGTTACACTCACATGACTTTCTCTACTCTTGTACAATCTATTTTTACAAACGCCTATTCTCCATATGATTCATGTTAATCGAGATATGGAGATGTCAATCTTATTGGTAATTTTCTTGTAGATGCAAGGGGAATATGGTAGGTTATAAGCGATAGTCAAATATTTTAACGCTGGTTGCTATGTGGCGCATTTCGTTCTCTTTGCATGTCCAGGACATAAAAAAAAATGAATAACGAATTTGAGAAAAAGTATAAGTATTGAAATATTTAAGGAAATAACAAGCAATATCTCGAAAACGGTTCACTCAACAAAAGAAATGTATATGACATAAGTTGTGTATTTTAACGCGATCTACATTTTTTGTGTAGTAAAATTCTGTCTATCTCTTACGGTTTACCAGTTATGCAAAAGTCGTTCACAATGAAGAATACTTTTGGAGACATTCCCAGAAAATTCGAGATATACATTTTATTTCCCATGACATTATCTTAAACATACAATATTTTCATCAAAATCGTTAGAGCCATTTTTGAGAAAATTAAAATTTTCGAAAAATCTTCCATGTAAAGGGTAGTCTGGGGTGGGGGGATTTTCTTGAAAACCTTCGTGTCGCATCTCTGGAAGATACTGAACCTAAATACCAAGTTTGGTGTTTATCCGACTGTTCGTTTTTGAGTTATGCTGTTCACAGACACACACACACACAGACACACACACACACAGACACACACACACAGACACACACACGGACATGTTTCCAAAAATGCTTTTTTTGGATTCAGTGGGTCTCAAAACATGTATTTCCGGTTAAATCTCGGTATCGAATTTTTGGGTGGAATGCAATACTTCCCCTACTTACTATACGTAGTAGAGAAAGTAAAAAAAAAAAAAAAAACTAGTAACCATCTTCTTACCAGCACTGTGAATTCGTTGGACCGTTGGAAGCTTAGGTTCTGTTCGAAAGACCCATTGAGCTTTTTTTTTTTTTTTTTAAAGGATCATACATATAAATCCAAGATTCATCACCAGCAACGATATTCCAACCAAACTTGAAGTGCCGCCTTGGAATTTTTCCAAGGTTTTTCTGCGCCAATCCATATGTTGTTTTAGATCCGGAATAATTTTATGTGGAATGCATGGACAACAAAGTTTTTTCACGTCTGTTTATGTAAAATGTTTTGGATTGATTCATACCAATGCCCAATGTCGCCTGAATAAATTCATAAGATGTCCGTCCATCTTCTTCAAGCATTGCTCGAACAGTGGCTATATTTTCATCAGTAACAGTAATTCTTGGGCGTCCTTCACAAAATTCATCATTAAGAAAAAACCGATCTCTTTTGAATTCGCTTTACCAGTTATAAATTGTTGCCCTAGATGGGGCTTCTTCGCCAAATGCATTTTTAATCCGATCTTCACATTGTTTAGGCGTCAATGACGATTTAAAATTGTAAAGAAAATCGTATCCCGTAAAATATTCCCTAGTCAAATTCATTTTTGGGTAAACACTAAAACTTCAAATGATGATAATTAACAAATTATTAGAGAAAAAACTGCACGGCAATGAACTGCAAAACATTAGATAGTAGCCGACAAATATAAACACATTTAATTTGCTTTTAGAAACGCGACATTCTAAAAATTTTCAGATCGTCCTCGTGGGATAGGTGCAGAGAAAGTAAGAAATAGAAAACCGCATGTTTTCAAGCGCTCTCTCTCTCTCTCTCTCTCTCTCTCTCTCTCTCTCTCTCTCTTTCTCTCTGTGTATTCAAAGCTAAAACTTGCTTTTTTATATATATTTCCAAAAAACAGATAACAGCGCTGTGTATCCTTTAAACTAACTAGTTTTATTATTTTCTTTTGAAAGTTTCGTAGCAACAAATAACTAATTTTCTACAATTATTATTACTCTCCGTTTTCAAAAAACCTACTTCATTTACACAGGAAAACTTTCACAAAGATGGGATGTCACTGCACACAATTTTGGGTGCCGCATAGCAGTACCAACATTTTGAGTTCTGAACATCGTTGATCATTAATAATATAACTTATAAATACACCGATACTTTGTTTTTTGAGACATAAATATGATGGAATAGCTTTAAATAAATTACAAATGCATCTGGATAGGCAGAGGATGCTTAATTTGTCATCCTCCGTGGACTAGTGGTACCGTGCTAGCCTCTAGTTCCCAAGGTCGGTGGATTTTTTCGGGCGTAAAAATCCTTAGCATGGCTTCCTTCGGAAGGGAAGTAAAGCCGGTGGTCCCGTGTCGTAGATTTACGGCACGTAAAAGAACCTCAAGCCTGATAGAGGCCTCTGAGCAAAATAGCCGGTCTTTCACGCCCAATATAGAATGGGACGCTAAGAACCATAGTAGTTAAAGAGCGTCCATAAATAAAACTCAATTTCATTTTTCGATGCTTAATTTGAGCCAAGTTGTTTTGATGCAGTTATTCTAGCTAAATAAAACGAAGTGAAGCGATGACTATTTCTAGTAAATTCAGTTGTCGTTGACAATATAAAACAGCCATTTTGTGAACCAAAGCGTGTGTGTGGTGCTAGGATAGAGCACTCACGAACACAAATCACCTTTACGTTATTAATTTTAAGGGATACAGGCGAGTACACACCCTAAAAGGAAATTATATTGGTTACGTACTTCAGTACTGTCAGTATTAGTAATTATCGATACAATAGTAAGTGACACAGCTGGTTTTGATTTTCTGACCAACTAACAAGAAAGTGCGAATTTTTAAGTTAAGCTTGAAATATAACTTATTACCATATATTTCATTCATAAATCATATTGAAAAGAACCACTGTAAGCTAAACGTTAGATAAAATCAATTAAAAAATGCGTTCTTGGATGCTGTGGTAGCTGTTAGGAAACAAACATCTAGGTACATAATACTGCCAAATTTTTATATTGAGCAAAAGAAATGTTATTCCTAATTGTGTTTTTATGCATTCTAATATATGTATTTGGAGAGATACTGATATGAGACGATCATTATTATAGGGTGCAGGGATGCAGGAGAATGCCAGTCATTTAGCAGAATAATAATACTGCCTGGATATACTTATTTTTCAACAATACATTTTAGAAAATACAACTACTTCTGAAATTAAAATAGAGTTCCCTTACGTTTATTCATGGCCCATCTGTTTGCCCACTCCTTTATATCGCTCTATCAGGTGATGTCACCAACCTCATCTGTTTACTCGGTAGAGTGCTCGGCTCCAATGGGCGGTCAAGTACTGGCTAGCGCAAATGGACTTTCCTTGACGTACCTGCCATAAACGAAGCGTAAGACCATCAGCACTAAATGGTTTGGTTATACTAATAACGTTAATAGTTTTTTTTTTTCAAACAAGATTATATCCGAGACAAGGAAAGTATGCGATGGAAAACAAAGCCGGGATTAGACCTAACTTAATGTTACGTAATGTGGCTAAATTTAAGATATGTATAGGTTGCACTTAACGGCATATAGTTATTTCTGATTGGTGGTTCTAACGCTCGATAAACACGATCCATTTTCCTCTATCTGCCTCTTAGATGAAACGATGTTGACCCTTATACTGCTGTTATAGGGTTTCTGGTTGTTTCTTTGGGTTTTCTACATTAGATCACACACACAAACACATTCACACTCTCATTCATACTTCCAAACTCTGGGGAGAATAGGGAATAATCTCGGCTAGAGAAAAATTCCCACCTTCCCAGCCGAAAATCGAACCCGGAACCCCTCACACAACAGATAGGTGCTCTACCGACTGAGTCATCTTCCATTTTATTCTTTAGAATCTCTTCTATTTCCTGTAAGACGTTTACAAAACAAAAGAAGGAAGACATAAAATTGCCAGTGGTTTGGTAGAGTAACCTAAAAAACCTTTGCTCCACGTCGATTGGTTCGAAGTAGTCACATGACAGTGGAACTTAACACAGCGGGAAGGAAACGATTACCATTGACAAACTCTTAACCCTTAAATAAGTAACGTCATTTAGCTGAAATTAGAGGAAAAAGACAGCGGTTTTTTCTTTACATTCCCTCAGAAATATGGTAACGTGTCGTTAGAAACCAATAGTTCATTGAGAGCAAAAACACCTGTCCACATGACTTCTCTACCAATTACAAATCCTCATATATACCAATTACAAATCCTCATATATCTGCTATTTATCATATTCAATATACCTAAAAGATGGTTCTTCTATACACGTGGCATTACAATATGCTTTTTTGTTTCCAGGAATAATTTCAAATTAAAAATGCTTAATTATAACATGAAAAACAGCTTCCAAATATTTGTGTGCTAACAAGTTCTTGCTATGAATAGGAAAAAAGAAAAGAATCGCAAACTTTCAGGCATGACTTTTAAATGACGCTTGGGAAAGTTTAACATTTGCAACATGGAACATTTCTATAATGCCAACATTACCCTCTCCAAAAAAAAGCATGTGTCACAAATTATTATCGTATATTTTGGTGAGCTCTGCACTATTCCTGTAATAAGTTTTTGTTTACTTTTTAAGCTTTCCTAGTTATACAAAAAATACGCAAAATTCCAACGAATAAAAGAAGTATAAGGGCTAATCATAGCGAATTCAATATACACTTGTTATTACTGAATGTTATTTTAATAAAAATCGTTAGTCATTTTTAGAGTAAAAGCTAATTTTCTATATGAGTGGCAGCTTGGGGTGGGGATTTGCTTGAAAATTATCGTGTTGCGTCTTTGGAATATGCTAAACGTAAATATCAAGTTTCGTATTTATCTCATTTTTCTTTTTGAGTTACACTGCTCACAGATACAAACAAATATTTTTTCTAATATTTCTTTTTTACGTTCTCACTACTTAGGTATAGTAAGAAGCATCCAAAATGCTATAAATCACACATTTTTAGACTTCCTAAATTAAAGAAAAAGAAAAAAAGTATTTTTAGAAAAAGTACGTGTGTGTCTGTCTGTGAACACCAAAACTCAAAAACGAAAAGTTGGTTAAAAATCAAACAGCGTCTTTCAAGAAGATTTTCAAGAAACTCCCCACCTTTCCTAGCTACTTCATGGGAAATTTTCGTTATTTTTTATTTTCTCAAAAATGGTTCTTAGCGATTTTAATTTAAATAGCATTTTGAGATATCTGCATGATAAATAAAATTTATATACACCTTGAATTTCTGGGACTAGTCTCTTCGTTCCGAATGACTTTTGTATAATTGGTAAACCGTAAGATATAGACAAAATCTTACTATCCCCAGTAGTAATAGTCCCGGATGAGCCAATTGTTTTTAACGATAATCCTGCCGCTAGGGGCGCTAGTGTCGCTAGTGTCGCTGCGTGCGACGGCGGCGGCGGTAAGTTTGAAAAGCGCCCTGAGCGGTAGGATTATCGTTAAATCGATTGGCTCATCCGGGACGAGTTGAAAGAATTGAGGAAGTGACGTGGAGTGTTTTGATTGGTTCGTTAATTTGGGGTGGGAGATGGAGGAAGGGGGATGGAGGAGTATGGAGGTCGCGTGATGGAGAGGAGCTGGGTGGCGAGGTGTTGTGTGTGCGGAGGTCGGTACTGAAATGGGGGAAAAGATGGGGGGCGAGGGATAAAAAGTGTAAAGGAAAGTGACGTGTGAAGTTGTGATTGGTGGGAATAAGAAGTGATTTTATTGGTGGAAAGGAGCAAATGAGAGTTGTTGATTGGTAAGAATAAGAGGGATTATGATTGGTGGAAAGAAAAAGGTGTGGGAGTGGGGTATGTTGGAGGTGATGGGAAAGGTAAGTTTTGCTAGCAACAAGATTTGCAAAAGCCTGTCGTGAACTGATCAGCAATTTGTTTTTGAACGTTGGATGGTAGTTTTCTTGAGTGGATAGAGAGATGGGGCGATATGAGATGCGGTGGCGAAAATGGGAACTAAACAAGGTGGTTGAGACAAGAGGTTTAAGGACGAGGAAATTTGGAGGTTAGTGGTGAACATGGCGGTCGCAAGAGGTGGGGGTAAGGAGATGCGGTGGTGAGAATGGGAACTAAAAGAAGATGGCGGTAGCAAGAGCTTAGAAGAGTAGATTTTGAGGTTAAAATAGTGGGAACTAAAAATGGCGGAGGGTCTGCGACAAGGAGATGCGGTGGGAACTAAACAAGATGGCGGACGCAAGAGGAGGGTAAGGAGATTTGAGGTTACAGTACCAAAACACGAAAGGATATATTCCTACGCCAAGCAGGTGCGAAAAATAATTATGCGTGTGGTACTTACCTGTTACCGGTGTGGATGCGTCACCAAAAGCGCGGCACGCGACGCGAAAAAATAAAAGCAAACTGTTTTTGAAAATGCTTAACCAGCTTTAAGATCAACCAACATCACTACGCACTGATATACCTAGGTTTTTAAAGCGGTACAGACACCCTTTGCAGAGGCGTAATTTAACTATACCAAAAACCTGGTACTGGACCATCGTGATGGTCGCTAGCGTACGTAGGAGCAGGGTTCTCAAGCCGGTCGAAAGCGGTCAAAAAACGTGTACGACGTAGGTGTTCACCGTAGCTGCTGTCGAGTGAACCGTCGAGGTGTGAATAAACGAGATCTGTTCTCGCCGGCAATCTGGTTCGGAGATGTGAGCAGCGGCGAGGTGTTGTCTGTGCGGAGGTCGGGACTGAAAGAGGGAAAAGATGGGGAGCGAGGGATAAAAAGTATAACAGAAAGTGACGTGTGAAGTTGTGATTGGTGGGAATAAGAAGTGATTTTATTGGTGGAAAGGAGCAAATGAAAGTTGTTGATTGGTAAGAATAAGAGAGATTATGATTGGTGGGAAAGAAAAAGGTGTGGGAGTGGGGTATGTTGGAGGTGATGGGAAAGGTAAGTTTTGCTAGCAACAGGATTTGCAAAAGCCTGTGGAGAACTGATCAGCAATTTTTGAAAGTTGGATGGTAGTTTTCTTGAGTGGATAGAGAGATGGGGCGATATGAGATGCGGTGGCGAAAATGGGGACTAAATAAGATGGTTGAGACAAGAGGTTTAAGGGCGAGGAAATTTGGAGGTTAGTGGTGAATATGGCGGTTGCAAGAGGTGGGGCAAGGAGACGCGGTGGTGAGAATGGGAACTAAAAGAAGATGGCGGTAGCAAGAGGTTAGAAGAGTAGATTTTGAGGTTAAAATAGTGGGAACTAAAAATGGTGGAGGTTCTGCGACAAGGAGATGCGGTGAGAACTAAACAAGATGGTGGACGCAAGAGGAGGGTAAGGAGATTTGAGGTTACAGTACCAAAACACGAAAGGATATATTCCTACGCCAAGCAGGTCCGAAAAATAATTATGCGTGTGGTACTTACCTGTTACCGGTGTGGATGCGTCACCAAAAGCGCGGCACGCGACGCGAAAAAATAAAAGCAAACTGTTTTTGAAAATGCTTAACCAGCTTTAAGATCAACCAACATCACTACGCACTGATATACCTAGGTTTTTAAACGGTACAGACACCCTTTGCAGAGGCGTAATTTAACTATACCAAAACCTGGTACTGGACCATCGTGATGGTCGCTAGCGTACGTAGGAGCAGGGTTCTCATAGCCGGTCGAAAGCGGCCAAAAACGTGTACGACGTAGGTGTTCACAGTAGCTGCTGTCGAGTCAACCGTCGAGGTGTGAATAAACGAGATCTGTTCTCGCCGGCAATCTGGTTCGGAGATGTGAGCAGCGGCGAGGTGTTGTCTGTGCGGAGGTCGGGACTGAAAGAGGGGAAAAGATGGGGAGCGAGGGATAAAAAGTGTAACAGAAAGTGACGTGTGAAGTTGTGATTGGTGGGAATAAGAAGTGATTTTATTGGTGGAAAGGAGCAAATGAAAGTTGTTGATTGGTAAGAATAAGAGAGATTATGATTGGTGGGAAAGAAAAAGGTGTGGGAGTGGGGTATGTTGGAGGTGATGGGAAAGGTAAGTTTTGCTAGCAACAGGATTTGCAAAAGCCTGCCGAGAACTGATCAGCAATTTTTGAACGTTGGATGGTAGTTTTCTTGAGTGGATAGAGAGATGGTGCGATATGAGATGCGGTGGCGAAAATGGGAACTAAACAAGATGGTTGAGACAAGAGGTTTAAGGACGAGGAAATTTGGAGGTTAGTGGTGAACATGGCGGTCGCAAGAGGTGGGGGCAAAGAGACGCGGTGGTGAGAATGGGAACTAAAAGAAGATGGCGGTAGCAAGAGCTTAGAAGAGCAGATTTTGAGGTTAAAATAGTGGGAACTAAAAATGGCGGAGGGTTGGCGACAAGGAGATGCGGTGAGAACTAAACAAGATGGCGGACGCAAGAGGAGGGTAAGGAGATTTGAGGTTAAGATTTTTAGGTTAAAACAGGGCGTAAGCATGGGAACGAAATCCAAGATGGCGAAGGCATTGGTGTGGACGAGGAGATGTGAGGTGCGGTGGCGAAAATGGGAACTAAACAAGATGACGAAGACAAAAAGTGTAAGGACGAGGAGATTTCGAGGTTAGTGGTGAACATGGCGGTCGCAAGAGGTGGTGGGCAAGGAGACTTGAGGTTAAGATTTTTAGGTTAAAACAGGACGTAAGAAGGGGAACTAAATCCAAGATGGCGGAGGTAAGGGTGGGACGAGGAGATGTGAGGCGCGGTGGTAAAAATGGGAACTAAATAAGATAGCGGAGGCATGAAGTTGAGGTTAAAAATTGAGGTAAACGTGGAGAGCTTAAACCAAGATGGCGGTGGCGTGGTGGTGAAAATGGGAACTAAACAAGATGGCGGAGGCAAGAAGTGGAGGGACGAAGAGGTTTGAGGTTATGGTCAACATGCGAAAGATGTCGAACGCAACAGATGGTGACGAGGAGATAGAATTGAGGATTAGGGAAAGATGAAGGAAAACAGGAAGTGACGTGGAGTGTTTTGATTGGTAAAAATAAGACGAAATGTGATTGGTGCGTTAATTCGGGTGAAAGATGAAGGAAGGAAGATAAAAGAGTATGGAGGACACGTGATGGAGTGGAGCGGAGCGGCGAGGTGTTGTCTGTGCGGAGGTTGGGACTGAAAGCGGGAAAAGATGGCGAACGAGGGATAAAAAGTATAACAGAAAGTGACGTGTGAAGTTGTGATTGGTGGGAATAAGAAGTGATGTTATTGGTGGAAAGGAACAACTGAAAGTTGTTGATTGGTAAGAATAAGAGAGATTGTGATTGGTGGAAAGAAAAAGGTGTGGGAGTGGAGTATGTTGGAGGTGATGGGAAAGGTAAGTTTTGCTACCAACAAGATTTGCAAAAGCCTCTCCAGAACTCATCAGCAATTTCAGCAGACGATGTGCGTGGCGATAGGCCCGCTGCGATGAAAGAGCTGCAAACTGCGCGATAACTTGAAAAATATTGCCCGCCGTGACGCATTGCGAGCGCGCGCGTTTACCGTAAACCGTTACAGTTGCCATACTTATATTATCCGTCTTTCTTTTTTCTTTTTGTTTTTTCGTTTTTTTAAAAAATAACTAGATCTTGGAGGTTTTCTGCGGTTGGTAAACGAATGCAAGCTGTTTCTGCTTTTTCATAGGTTTTCCCTGGTTGGTAGGCGTTTTCTGTACTGATTGACGAAGGCGTTTCTAATTTTCGAGGTTTTCTCAGGTTTTTTAGCGGTTGGCCCTGCCCGGTAGGCAAACGATGAAGTTTTACCTTGTCGGCGTACGGATACTAGGCACGTACTCGCGCACACACACACACACACACACACACACACACACAAACGTTGCAGTTGCCATACTTATATTATTCGACTTTTCCTTTTTTTTTAAAATAACTAGTTTTTTTTTGGGAGTTTTCTGCGGTTGGTAAACGAATGCAAACTCTTTCTGCTCTTTCATAGGTTTTCCCTGGTTGGTAGGCGTTTTCTGTACTGGTTGACGAAGGCGTTTCTAATTTTCGAGGTTTTCTCAGGTTTTTTAGCGGTTGTCCCTGCCCGGTAGGCAAATGATGAAGTTTTACCTTGTCGGCGCACGGGTCCTAGGCACATACTCGCGCGCACACACACACCCGTTGCAGCTGCCATACTTATATTATTCGTCTTTTCTTTTTTTAAAAAAATAACTAGTTTTTTGGAGGTTTTCTGCGGTTGGTAAACGAATGCAAGTGCTTTCTGCTTTTTCATAGGTTTTCCCTGGCTGGTAGGCGTTTTCTGTAGTGGTTGACGAAGCCGTTTCTAATTTTCGAGGTTTTTTTTAGGTTTTTTTTTTAGTGGTTGTCCCTGGCCGGTAGGCAGATGATAAAGTTTTTCTATAATGTCGTCGTTTTGGCTTGTGGCGCACGGATCCTAGGCACATACTCTCGCACACACACACACACCCGTTGCAGCTGCCATACTTATATTATTCGTCTTTTCTTTTTTTAAAAAAATAACTAGTTTTTTTTTGGAGGTTTTCTGCGGTTGGTAAACGAATGCAAGTGCTTTCTGCTTTTTCATAGGTTTTCCCTGGTTGGTAGGCGTTTTCTGTAGTGGTTGACGAAGCCGTTACTAATTTTTGAGGTTTTTTTCAGGTTTTTTTTTTAGTGGTTGTCCCTGGCCGGTAGGCAGATGATAAAGTTTTTCTATAATGTCGTCGTTTTGGCTTGTGGCCGCCTTTTCTTTTTTTTAAAAAATAACTAGTTTTTTTTTGGAGGATTTCTGCGGTTGGTAAACGAATGCAAGTGCTTTCTGCTTTTTCATAGGTTTTCCCTGGTTGGTAGGCGTTTTCTGTAGTGGTTGACGAAGCCGTTTCTAATTTTCGAGGTTTTCTCAGGGTTTTTAGTGGTTGACCCTGTCCGGTAGGCAGATGATAAAGTTTTTCTATAATGTCGTCGTTTTGGCTTGTGGCACACGGATACTACGCACATACTCGCACACACACACACACACACACACAGACAGACAGACAGACAGACACACAGACAGGCACACACACACACACACGGACATGTTTCCAAAAATGCCTTTTTTTTGGGGGGATTCAGGAGGTCTCAAAACGTGTATTTCCGGTAAAATCTCGGTATCGAATTTTTGGGTGGAATGCAATACTTCCCCTACTTACTATACGGAGTAGAGAAAATTAAAAAAGTGTACTATCTTGTTTTCATGGGTTTTCCAGGTCGGTAAGCGTTAGAATACTCTTAGAGCTTTTTTTTCTGGTTTTTACGCGTTTTCCCTGTCCGGTAGGCAGATGTTCACTGGAAAACTAAATACTTGTTTTGAGGTGCCATGAATAAAAACATTTTTAGAAAATTCTGTGTGTATGTGTCAGAGCAGCATAACTCAAAAATGAAAAGTCGGATAAATACTAAACTTGGTATTTAGGTTGAGTACCTTCCAAAGATACGACACAGAGAGTTTCAAGAAAACCCCCTCCACCCCAAACTACCCTTTATATGAACTATTTTGCGAAATGTTTTATTTTCTAAAATTGTCTCTCACGATTTTAATTACAACACCATATATTAAAGACATTTATATGAAAAATAAAATGTATATGTTGAATTTTGTGGAAATAGCCTGTGAAGTCCTCTTGATCTTGTATAACTGCTAAGGTTTCAGAAAAACATAGAATACAAAAAATTTAGATCTCTTTAAAAACACACACACAATTTATTTGAAATAACTTTTTTGTGACGACAGCCATTTCCGAGATATGTGTTATAAATGGTTCGAATTGTACAATGCTTAGCCATTCTACTTTACTTCTTTCAAAATTGCTTAAAAATCATATAAATGAATGTATCACCTCATAATAAGCCTCTATATACGAAAAATGCTGAGTATTCAAAAAGTCAAGAAATTCGATTTTCTAGCCTCTAGTGAGTGAAAAATCGCGTTTACTTCACTTCTTTTTTAAACACGCACTTAATTGAAAGTTGGCACACCGGGAAGCTGTTTCGCGCTGTGGTCAGCCGACTACTTCGTCAGCAATTGCTCTCACGGCCATGTTTCATGCTATCGTGCAAATTGCACAACGCGCACAGCACGTGCTTCCCCGTGTGATAGCCAAACACAAACACAGCTGTAATAGCTTGTCGGTTTATTTCAAGTTCATACTGCTTTTCAACGCATTTCATTTAGAGGTATTGTTTATTTGTTTTTTTCATGGCAATACGTTTTTGGCATAAGTTTGCTTTGCATTAATTTTATAGAATGGATTGCGAGAATGGAAGTTTTGTATTTGTATTTATGACAACTATGAAAATACAAGGAGAAGCACAGGCTTTTTCCCACCTACCATGCTGTTGCTGATGTTGCGCTTGGCGGACATTTTCCACAGCAAAGAAAATGCCTTTGTTTAATTTTTTTAACTTAATGATTTTTAAAAAACATATATTGGTTTTGTTGATTTGTTTGTGTTTTAAATATACACATAAAATGAGTGCTATGGAGATATGAGGAGATGGAAAGCACCCTAACTTGGTGAAGTACAATAAGGAAAAAAAGAAACACGTATTAAGGACAAAAGCACAACATGTGCAGTGTATTATGGAAAGCAGAAAAAAACAACCAGAACATTTGGAAATATAAGTAAATGAAAAGTTTTAACAAAAAAGAGTTGCGTTAAACAAATTTGTTTTAACTTGCAGACTGTATTAAACACACACACACACACACACACAATAGTAATTGTTTCAAAATGGAAATATACAAAGTTTGAACATAAAATTTGTTTTAACACCATGGAAATTTATGTAACATACATTGCTGTGCACCGTGGACAGCAAAATTGATTTGCTGGTTGTAAATGTTTGTAAATTATTGTTATGTTGTTGATGAAACAAGCTCGTCGTGCTTGACACTGTGAGCACAAAGGCAAATAAGTATTGCAGCTGACGGTGCTATACCAGACGGTATAGGGTTCGTATCTTTTCGCCCGTAATTGTTTCTGTGATTTACGATACTTAGTGTTTAGACAAGCAACACAAAACTTTGTTGTAATGTCACATGGCACGGCATACATACATTGAGGGAAATTGAGATTTTCCGCTTCAACATTTGCACTGGATATTGCCATTTTTTGCTGCTACATACGCACGTACAGTTGCACTCCAAATTGAAGAAACAAAAACATTACACTGCGCAAGAAAAACGTTACGCTACACTTAAAAGAAAAGAAAGAAAAAAGAAAAAAAAAACACTGCAACAAGTGTGCTTAACGCCGGTCCAAATGGCTGCAAAGCGCTATGAAGCCCGACGTGCCCTTTTAGGCTGGAAGCGTGATAAGGCCTCTCTAGCTAAAATTTGCCGCCGAGCTTCTCTGGTGAGGGGGACGAGCATTGGTATGGCTAAGTCAGCCACGCTCTCGTGGTGTTCGTGGCCGACGGCGGTGCTGAGTTGTTGTTGGCTGTTATCCTGGTGGGTGGTGAGTGCACAACAGTTTTCTCTTGGGTGCCGGATGACTGAGGCACGAGAGAACTCTGCAGTCAGATTTCTGCGGGCTGGGACTTTTCCAAATTTGGAAGGTGTGCAGGACAACACCTTTAGCAGGGACGGGGTAGCAGAAGAAACATTGCTAAAACGAGGGTTCAGCAGAGGAGATGGGGGAGATGCTCTGGGTGGGGAAATGTACTTCTGGGGCGAAATGGGGGTAAAAACAGGTTGCAGGGGTGAAGCAGCAGGAGGTAATGCGACACTGGTGGTGTGGATGGTGGCGGTGGGAGAGGAAACACTTAAAGGAGGAGGTGAGCAAGAAGGGGAATGTGGAGAGAAGGGTTGAAGCTCAATGTTATCTAGGGACGTGGGTTGGATGTTGGGGAAAAATGAAGGCAAGGACAAAGGCGAGGAACCAAGCGGTGTTGATGTCAGTTGACGAGGTGGTGTGAGCTCGGGGTCGGAAGAAAGGATGATAAGTGAGGAAGAGGAGGAGGAAGAGGATATGAGAGCTGTCGAGTATGATGGGGAAAAGGTTAGATGCGGGTGCGAAGGTGTTGCTCTCAGAGGTGGCGAGTAGTATGCGTAAAAGGGTTGTTGTGGGTGCTGAGGTGTTGCTCCTGCATCAACGGTGTTGAAGGTCCCGGCGTCGGACAAAAGCCCGCTGTCTGCGCTGGTAAGCTGTTGCAATGAGTTGGCAATAGCATCCAGCGATGCCTCGGACGAAGACAATTCAGGAGAACCGGCACCGATGTTGTTGCACACTGGTTGCAGCTGTGCAAACGCAGAGCTAAACTGCGGCAACGGCTGATGTTGGACAACGTTGTTCCCTTGTGGGGGTGGTGGTAGCGCAACGAAAACCTGCTGCTGCGGGTTGTAATTGTACAATTGCTCACTAGTTGTGAGCAATTGCTCGTAGACCCTGTTGGTGGTGGGCGACAAATAAAAAAGTTGCTGCGTGACGGTAACTGTTGAGAAAGGCAGCCGCTCCATGATGCTGTTGCAA
This sequence comes from Deroplatys truncata, assembly GCA_030765065.1. Taxonomy (NCBI): domain Eukaryota; kingdom Metazoa; phylum Arthropoda; class Insecta; order Mantodea; family Mantidae; genus Deroplatys; species Deroplatys truncata. Next base: position 73,218,583 of record CM060981.1, on the reverse strand, counting down.
GGTCTGGATGTAAACTTGCTCTAAAACTTATATGTCGGCACTGGGTTTTTATATGTTCGCTTATTGCAACTGCAGTTTCAGCATGCGTGTGAAATTAAATGCCTCATTAAAAATCCTGAAGCCTTATTTCGCCACAATTTGCCAAGTTGTAATCGCAGACATTTCCGGTCACACCATCCATCCATCCACCTTTTCCCATGCATCCTTTTCGCTACCATCGACCATAAAACTGCATTTAAAAGATTTTCTCGCTGACGAGCATCCGCTCGCACGGCATTTTTTTTGTTTTAAAGTTACCGTTGAGTTTGCAACTCTTTAACCGCGGCTGCTTCGTCAGCATCCGTTCTCACGGTGATTTTTAAGTAATTGCGCAGTGTGCAGCTCTTTAACCGTGGCTGCCATTTTCAAACACACATCGCCTGCTTTATCAGCACACGGTTACACGTACTGCTGCTTGCGCTGTGCATGAGAATTGTGATTTTTACTGTTTTCTCCGATACTAACGTCAGCAGAACTATAACGTTTGCTACATGTTGCTAATAGTGGTTGAGCTTGCACTCCGACTAGGGCTTTTCGCAGAAGGTTAAGTATTACCGCACGGCTATGTGATTTATTAAATGCGTGTTGCACACGTTTGTGTTAAAATATATACATTTTCAGTTTTGTCATTGTGTGGATTTTGTTTGTTAAATTGTTTTTTAAACGCTCCTATTAAAGTGTGTGTGTGTGTGTGTGTGTGTGTGTGTGTGTGGGAGTGTGTAAGTGCGAGTATGTGCTTAGTATGCGTGCGCTCACAAGGGAAAACTTCATCATTTGCCTACCGGGCAGGGACAACCTGAAAAACCTCGAAAATTAGAAACGGCTTCGTCAACCACTACAGCAAACGCAGTATTCCTGGTATATAGGCTTATTATGACGTGGAACAACCATTTATATGATTTTTTTAAAAAGTTTGAATCAAGTGAAGTAAACGCGATTTTACACTCACTAGGTGCTAGAAAATCCATTTTCTTGCCTTTTTAAAAACTCAGTATTCTTGGTATATAGGCTTATTATGACGTAAAACAACCATTTATATGATTTTTAAGCAGTTTGAAAGAAGTGAAGTAAACGCGATTTTACACTCACTAGGGGCGGAAAATCCATTTTCTTGTTTTGTTGAAAACTCAATATTCTTGGTATATAGGCTTATTATGACGTGAAACAAACATTTTTATAATTGTTTCGAAGCTTGAAACAAGTGAAGTAAACGCGATTTTACACTCAATAGAGGCTAGAAAATCCAATTTCTTGACTTTTGAATACCCAGAGTTTTGGGTGGAGGCACTTCCTTGAAAATCTCTGTGCTGTAACTTTGGAAGGTCCTCAACTTAAATTCCAAGTTTTAGTATTTATCCGACTTTTCATTTTTGAGTTATGCTGCTCTCACACATACACACAGAATTTTCTAAAAATGTTTTTTTATTCAGGGGACCTCGAAACAAGTATTTAGTTTTCCGGTGAAATCTCAATATTGAATATTTGGATGCTTTTTCTGCTCTCCATAATACACTGCACATGTTGTGCTTTTGTCCTTAATACGTGTTTCTTTTTTTCCTTATTGTACTTCACCAAGTTAGGGTGCTTTCCATCTCCTCATATCTCCATAGCACTCATTTTATGTGTATATTTAAAACACAAACAAATCAACAAAACCAATATATGTTTTTTAAAAATCATTAAGTTAAAAAAATTAAACAAAGGCATTTTCTTTGCTGTGGAAAATGTCCGCCAAGCGCAACATCAGCAACAGCATGGTAGGTGGAAAAAGCCTGTGCTTCTCCTTGTATTTTCATAGTTGTCATAAATACAAATACAAAACTTCCATTCTCGCAATCCATTCTATAAAATTAATGCAAAGCAAACTTATGCCAAAAACGTATTGCCATGAAAAAAACAAATAAACAATACCTCTAAATGAAATGCGTTGAAAAGCAGTATGAACTTGAAATAAACCGACAAGCTATTACAGCTGTGTTTGTGTTTGGCTATCACACGGGGAAGCACGTGCTGTGCGCGTTGTGCAATTTGCACGATAGCATGAAACATGGCCGTGAGAGCAATTGCTGACGAAGTAGTCGGCTGACCACAGCGCGAAACAGCTTCCCGGTGTGCCAACTTTCAATTAAGTGCGTGTTTAAAAAAGAAGTGAAGTAAACGCGATTTTTCACTCACTAGAGGCTAGAAAATCGAATTTCTTGACTTTTTGAATACTCAGCATTTTTCGTATATAGAGGCTTATTATGAGGTGATACATTCATTTATATGATTTTTAAGCAATTTTGAAAGAAGTAAAGTAGAATGGCTAAGCATTGTACAATTCGAACCATTTATAACACATATCTCGGAAATGGCTGTCGTCACAAAAAAGTTATTTCAAATAAATTGTGTGTGTGTTTTTAAAGAGATCTAAATTTTTTGTATTCTATGTTTTTCTGAAACCTTAGCAGTTATACAAGATCAAGAGGACTTCACAGGCTATTTCCACAAAATTCAACATATACATTTTATTTTTCATATAAATGTCTTTAATATATGGTGTTGTAATTAAAATCGTGAGAGACAATTTTAGAAAATAAAACATTTCGCAAAATAGTTCATATAAAGGGTAGTTTGGGGTGGAGGGGGTTTTCTTGAAACTCTCTGTGTCGTATCTTTGGAAGGTACTCAACCTAAATACCAAGTTTAGTATTTATCCGACTTTTCATTTTTGAGTTATGCTGCTCTGACACATACACACAGAATTTTCTAAAAATGTTTTTATTCATGGCACCTCAAAACAAGTATTTAGTTTTCCAGTGAACATCTGCCTACCGGACAGGGAAAACGCGTAAAAACCAGAAAAAAAAGCTCTAAGAGTATTCTAACGCTTACCGACCTGGAAAACCCATGAAAACAAGATAGTACACTTTTTTAATTTTCTCTACTCCGTATAGTAAGTAGGGGAAGTATTGCATTCCACCCAAAAATTCGATACCGAGATTTTACCGGAAATACACGTTTTGAGACCTCCTGAATCCCCCCAAAAAAAAGGCATTTTTGGAAACATGTCCGTGTGTGTGTGTGTGTGCCTGTCTGTGTGTCTGTCTGTCTGTCTGTCTGTGTGTGTGTGTGTGTGTGTGTGCGAGTATGTGCGTAGTATCCGTGTGCCACAAGCCAAAACGACGACATTATAGAAAAACTTTATCATCTGCCTACCGGACAGGGTCAACCACTAAAAACCCTGAGAAAACCTCGAAAATTAGAAACGGCTTCGTCAACCACTACAGAAAACGCCTACCAACCAGGGAAAACCTATGAAAAAGCAGAAAGCACTTGCATTCGTTTACCAACCGCAGAAATCCTCCAAAAAAAAACTAGTTATTTTTTAAAAAAAAGAAAAGGCGGCCACAAGCCAAAACGACGACATTATAGAAAAACTTTATCATCTGCCTACCGGCCAGGGACAACCACTAAAAAAAAACCTGAAAAAAACCTCAAAAATTAGTAACGGCTTCGTCAACCACTACAGAAAACGCCTACCAACCAGGGAAAACCTATGAAAAAGCAGAAAGCACTTGCATTCGTTTACCAACCGCAGAAAACCTCCAAAAAAAAACTAGTTATTTTTTTAAAAAAAGAAAAGACGAATAATATAAGTATGGCAGCTGCAACGGGTGTGTGTGTGTGTGCGAGAGTATGTGCCTAGGATCCGTGCGCCACAAGCCAAAACGACGACATTATAGAAAAACTTTATCATCTGCCTACCGGCCAGGGACAACCACTAAAAAAAAAACCTAAAAAAAACCTCGAAAATTAGAAACGGCTTCGTCAACCACTACAGAAAACGCCTACCAGCCAGGGAAAACCTATGAAAAAGCAGAAAGCACTTGCATTCGTTTACCAACCGCAGAAAACCTCCAAAAAACTAGTTATTTTTTTAAAAAAAGAAAAGACGAATAATATAAGTATGGCAGCTGCAACGGGTGTGTGTGTGCGCGCGAGTATGTGCCTAGGACCCGTGCGCCGACAAGGTAAAACTTCATCATTTGCCTACCGGGCAGGGACAACCGCTAAAAAACCTGAGAAAACCTCGAAAATTAGAAACGCCTTCGTCAACCAGTACAGAAAACGCCTACCAACCAGGGAAAACCTATGAAAGAGCAGAAAGAGTTTGCATTCGTTTACCAACCGCAGAAAACTCCCAAAAAAAAACTAGTTATTTTAAAAAAAAAGGAAAAGTCGAATAATATAAGTATGGCAACTGCAACGTTTGTGTGTGTGTGTGTGTGTGTGTGTGTGTGTGTGCGCGAGTACGTGCCTAGTATCCGTACGCCGACAAGGTAAAACTTCATCGTTTGCCTACCGGGCAGGGCCAACCGCTAAAAAACCTGAGAAAACCTCGAAAATTAGAAACGCCTTCGTCAATCAGTACAGAAAACGCCTACCAACCAGGGAAAACCTATGAAAAAGCAGAAACAGCTTGCATTCGTTTACCAACCGCAGAAAACCTCCAAGATCTAGTTATTTTTTAAAAAAACGAAAAAACAAAAAGAAAAAAGAAAGACGGATAATATAAGTATGGCAACTGTAACGGTTTACGGTAAACGCGCGCGCTCGCAATGCGTCACGGCGGGCAATATTTTTCAAGTTATCGCGCAGTTTGCAGCTCTTTCATCGCAGCGGGCCTATCGCCACGCACATCGTCTGCTGAAATTGCTGATGAGTTCTGGAGAGGCTTTTGCAAATCTTGTTGGTAGCAAAACTTACCTTTCCCATCACCTCCAACATACTCCACTCCCACACCTTTTTCTTTCCACCAATCACAATCTCTCTTATTCTTACCAATCAACAACTTTCAGTTGTTCCTTTCCACCAATAACATCACTTCTTATTCCCACCAATCACAACTTCACACGTCACTTTCTGTTATACTTTTTATCCCTCGTTCGCCATCTTTTCCCGCTTTCAGTCCCAACCTCCGCACAGACAACACCTCGCCGCTCCGCTCCACTCCATCACGTGTCCTCCATACTCTTTTATCTTCCTTCCTTCATCTTTCACCCGAATTAACGCACCAATCACATTTCGTCTTATTTTTACCAATCAAAACACTCCACGTCACTTCCTGTTTTCCTTCATCTTTCCCTAATCCTCAATTCTATCTCCTCGTCACCATCTGTTGCGTTCGACATCTTTCGCATGTTGACCATAACCTCAAACCTCTTCGTCCCTCCACTTCTTGCCTCCGCCATCTTGTTTAGTTCCCATTTTCACCACCACGCCACCGCCATCTTGGTTTAAGCTCTCCACGTTTACCTCAATTTTTAACCTCAACTTCATGCCTCCGCTATCTTATTTAGTTCCCATTTTTACCACCGCGCCTCACATCTCCTCGTCCCACCCTTACCTCCGCCATCTTGGATTTAGTTCCCCTTCTTACGTCCTGTTTTAACCTAAAAATCTTAACCTCAAGTCTCCTTGCCCACCACCTCTTGCGACCGCCATGTTCACCACTAACCTCGAAATCTCCTCGTCCTTACACTTTTTGTCTTCGTCATCTTGTTTAGTTCCCATTTTCGCCACCGCACCTCACATCTCCTCGTCCACACCAATGCCTTCGCCATCTTGGATTTCGTTCCCATGCTTACGCCCTGTTTTAACCTAAAAATCTTAACCTCAAATCTCCTTACCCTCCTCTTGCGTCCGCCATCTTGTTTAGTTCTCACCGCATCTCCTTGTCGCCAACCCTCCGCCATTTTTAGTTCCCACTATTTTAACCTCAAAATCTGCTCTTCTAAGCTCTTGCTACCGCCATCTTCTTTTAGTTCCCATTCTCACCACCGCGTCTCTTTGCCCCCACCTCTTGCGACCGCCATGTTCACCACTAACCTCCAAATTTCCTCGTCCTTAAACCTCTTGTCTCAACCATCTTGTTTAGTTCCCATTTTCGCCACCGCATCTCATATCGCACCATCTCTCTATCCACTCAAGAAAACTACCATCCAACGTTCAAAAATTGCTGATCAGTTCTCGGCAGGCTTTTGCAAATCCTGTTGCTAGCAAAACTTACCTTTCCCATCACCTCCAACATACCCCACTCCCACACCTTTTTCTTTCCCACCAATCATAATCTCTCTTATTCTTACCAATCAACAACTTTCATTTGCTCCTTTCCACCAATAAAATCACTTCTTATTCCCACCAATCACAACTTCACACGTCACTTTCTGTTACACTTTTTATCCCTCGCTCCCCATCTTTTCCCCTCTTTCAGTCCCGACCTCCGCACAGACAACACCTCGCCGCTGCTCACATCTCCGAACCAGATTGCCGGCGAGAACAGATCTCGTTTATTCACACCTCGACGGTTGACTCGACAGCAGCTACTGTGAACACCTACGTCGTACACGTTTTTGGCCGCTTTCGACCGGCTATGAGAACCCTGCTCCTACGTACGCTAGCGACCATCACGATGGTCCAGTACCAGGTTTTGGTATAGTTAAATTACGCCTCTGCAAAGGGTGTCTGTACCGTTTAAAAACCTAGGTATATCAGTGCGTAGTGATGTTGGTTGATCTTAAAGCTGGTTAAGCATTTTCAAAAACAGTTTGCTTTTATTTTTTCGCGTCGCGTGCCGCGCTTTTGGTGACGCATCCACACCGGTAACAGGTAAGTACCACACGCATAATTATTTTTCGGACCTGCTTGGCGTAGGAATATATCCTTTCGTGTTTTGGTACTGTAACCTCAAATCTCCTTACCCTCCTCTTGCGTCCACCATCTTGTTTAGTTCTCACCGCATCTCCTTGTCGCAGAACCTCCACCATTTTTAGTTCCCACTATTTTAACCTCAAAATCTACTCTTCTAACCTCTTGCTACCGCCATCTTCTTTTAGTTCCCATTCTCACCACCGCGTCTCCTTGCCCCACCTCTTGCAACCGCCATATTCACCACTAACCTCCAAATTTCCTCGCCCTTAAACCTCTTGTCTCAACCATCTTATTTAGTCCCCATTTTCGCCACCGCATCTCATATCGCCCCATCTCTCTATCCACTCAAGAAAACTACCATCCAACTTTCAAAAATTGCTGATCAGTTCTCCACAGGCTTTTGCAAATCCTGTTGCTAGCAAAACTTACCTTTCCCATCACCTCCAACATACCCCACTCCCACACCTTTTTCTTTCCCACCAATCATAATCTCTCTTATTCTTACCAATCAACAACTTTCATTTGCTCCTTTCCACCAATAAAATCACTTCTTATTCCCACCAATCACAACTTCACACGTCACTTTCTGTTATACTTTTTATCCCTCGCTCCCCATCTTTTCCCTCTTTCAGTCCCGACCTCCGCACAGACAACACCTCGCCGCTGCTCACATCTCCGAACCAGATTGCCGGCGAGAACAGATCTCGTTTATTCACACCTCGACGGTTCACTCGACAGCAGCTACGGTGAACACCTACGTCGTACACGTTTTTTGACCGCTTTCGACCGGCTTGAGAACCCTGCTCCTACGTACGCTAGCGACCATCACGATGGTCCAGTACCAGGTTTTTGGTATAGTTAAATTACGCCTCTGCAAAGGGTGTCTGTACCGCTTTAAAAACCTAGGTATATCAGTGCGTAGTGATGTTGGTTGATCTTAAAGCTGGTTAAGCATTTTCAAAAACAGTTTGCTTTTATTTTTTCGCGTCGCGTGCCGCGCTTTTGGTGACGCATCCACACCGGTAACAGGTAAGTACCACACGCATAATTATTTTTCGCACCTGCTTGGCGTAGGAATATATCCTTTCGTGTTTTGGTACTGTAACCTCAAATCTCCTTACCCTCCTCTTGCGTCCGCCATCTTGTTTAGTTCCCACCGCATCTCCTTGTCGCAGACCCTCCGCCATTTTTAGTTCCCACTATTTTAACCTCAAAATCTACTCTTCTAAGCTCTTGCTACCGCCATCTTCTTTTAGTTCCCATTCTCACCACCGCATCTCCTTACCCCCACCTCTTGCGACCGCCATGTTCACCACTAACCTCCAAATTTCCTCGTCCTTAAACCTCTTGTCTCAACCACCTTGTTTAGTTCCCATTTTCGCCACCGCATCTCATATCGCCCCATCTCTCTATCCACTCAAGAAAACTACCATCCAACGTTCAAAAACAAATTGCTGATCAGTTCACGACAGGCTTTTGCAAATCTTGTTGCTAGCAAAACTTACCTTTCCCATCACCTCCAACATACCCCACTCCCACACCTTTTTCTTTCCACCAATCATAATCCCTCTTATTCTTACCAATCAACAACTCTCATTTGCTCCTTTCCACCAATAAAATCACTTCTTATTCCCACCAATCACAACTTCACACGTCACTTTCCTTTACACTTTTTATCCCTCGCCCCCCATCTTTTCCCCCATTTCAGTACCGACCTCCGCACACACAACACCTCGCCACCCAGCTCCTCTCCATCACGCGACCTCCATACTCCTCCATCCCCCTTCCTCCATCTCCCACCCCAAATTAACGAACCAATCAAAACACTCCACGTCACTTCCTCAATTCTTTCAACTCGTCCCGGATGAGCCAATCGATTTAACGATAATCCTACCGCTCAGGGCGCTTTTCAAACTTACCGCCGCCGCCGTCGCACGCAGCGACACTAGCGACACTAGCGCCCCTAGCGGCAGGATTATCGTTAAAACAATTGGCTCATCCGGGACTATTACTACTATCCCCCTCAAAAAAAAGCATCTCGTTAAAGCACACAATTGGTGTCAAATAATTTTTTTTCCTGTGTTTTGTAGCGTTAAAGATTTCGAAATATTCTGTATTAACTGGTTTAAATTTTCAAATACTTATATGTTTTTCAAGTAGTAAACTGCTATTCATTTTTTCTCTGGTCATTCAAAGAGTGTAGAATTTCAATGCCATCATATAGCGACCCGCTTTTTAAAAATCTGACTATCCTTTAGCATATATATCCTCCTTATACCTATAGCTAATGTGTAATGAAATTTTATCTCGATTAACAAGAAGTAGATAGCAAAATCAGTGTTTGAAAGACTAAGTTGTAGAAGAGTGAGCAGAGAAAGTCATGTGAATGCAACACATCAGACTTTTTTAATTTAGGGGACCTCAAACCTGCATTTCCGGTGAAATCTCTTATCGAATGGCGCTTTGAATACTTTCTCGTCCCTTAAAAAGAGGGAAAATCCAAAGAATCCTTGGCAATTTGGGCAGCAGAGACAACTGCTAACAACACTGGCATTTGTCCAAATTGTTTAAACCTGTATTTACATACTTTTTTTTTTTACAAGTCGTCATAGCAATTGAGCTAGAGTCAAGTTCGAATGTAACTGCACACGCCTGGAAACAACTGGAACTCAGAACTATATTCAGAGCCATCTCAGTCCCCACTTGAACCAGTGCGTAATCAGGAGACCGTAGTTATTAATGGGCTGTGGATTGGCAGGAGGCGCATAGGCCAAACTTGTTGCACGTTGCCAAGTGTGTGTGTTTACTTCATTCATTTGTACAACCTTGGGTAACGTAGGATGCTCATCTTTCAGACTTCTTGTTTCTGGCGCTGTACCATCACATTCCCCGGGCCAGCCAATACACAAGGACATATCGAAATTTTGGTGGCGACAAGCAAATTGCAGTGAAAGTAAAGATGCCTCCGATACATCAATATTTTATATACTTTTAATGAGCCCCAGCTGGCAGTTTTCCGCGAAAGAAAAACTGCATTGCTTTATTTTTACTGCAGAGCAACTATTAGTATCCTTTTGCCCATCTGAACGCAAACTCGTGAACTGAAGCGCTACGGAATTGAAATCTATCTCTACTACACACACACACACGCACGCGCGCGCGCGCACACACACACACACACACACACACACACACACACACAATATAACAGTTTCAAAAACGTTTATCGATACATTTCAAAATTTGTTGAAATTGCTACAAAATTAATACGAACTACCTCATAAAGATTTAGATTCTTGGCCTGTTGCACCAAGGAGCTGAAGTGTTACAGTAATATTACGAGCTTAAATAACATAAATTTTATTAAAATTGAAGATAGCTTATATGGACATTATTTTAAAACTTAAAAAATATTGTGCAGTTTTCCGAAATATCCATAACATCATCTTTAACCATTTTGTCACATTATTTTCCTCACAAAATGGATGCACCTGAAACGTAACATTATGTGTACACTTTCGATCTAGTTTTTCCCGGGCATCAAAACTTCGCACTTACAAAACACATACGGTATAAATGTAGTCGGAGTCGTGAAACCCATTAATTGACGAGTAGCAAAATTGAGTAGATGAGCAGAAAAGTCTGGTAAAAAGCATGAAATTGAGTAGTTCGATGGAAGCCTTTCTTTTAGGCTATCAGCACCGGAATCCTAATCTAACCTAACCTAAAATACCCCTTTTGATGCATGTAAACTAAGAAATAACCTTATATCTTAAAGTGCAATGACATGGGAAAAATATGTTCAGTTTTTGTGTTTTATATCGGCTGTTGTGTTCAAATATTTAGCGTTCAGTCCGGGATGCGTAGTAAAGCTTTGAAATTGAAATTGTTGTTTTGCAGTTTTATCAAATTACGACCTTGAAGTGCAGTTTTTTCTTCCTAGTTTGATAATAGTCAATAGAATTACAAAATGTCACCTATTCAATTGGCAGTGGAAAAAAGGGGGGACGTTCACTACTGTAAGCCAATTTGTTTTATAATTGTACGTATTTTGTAAGTGTATTTTATGGATATATTATTTGAGTTTTACTACCTTATTGTTTAAAAACACACACACACATACACAAGAGCTCCATTCTTTGAAGATAAATTTTGGAGCTCTCGTTTTATTAGTGTAGATTATACTTAATTTCGTACTAAGGCATTGTTTATTTTTCTTCTCTGACTTAGTGGTATCTGTATATAGTTACTTTTGTTTATGAACAGTCTGTTGTTATCGTACTTAAACGATTGTGAAGATGGAGAAGGGAAATGAGAACAAGAAGATGAAAATTTGCCAGACATTTGAAGGACATCCAGTTTCTTTGGAAAGATTTTGAAACATTTAGTAGCAATGTATGGTAAAAAGCACCTTGAAATATTTTATCCTTAATTACATTATTTCTTCTTTGAGCCGAGGAATTTTATTACATCCGTAATTTAGAAACTCGCCAAATTCCACTAGTTTGGTTTCCAATGTATACTATTCGCTCACATGTTAAACAATAAGGAAGTAAGGTGCAGCTATTTTGAAATAAATTCATGTTTTGCCCTTGCAGCCAAGCTTACTTCAGGATACAGTTTATGAACTTGAATTAACAGTCGCCTTTATTTGGTTAGCTTTGCATATATACAATGGAGATAGAAAGGCACTACTGCCAAGCATGGTTGCAGGAGGGGTGTGGGAATTAGACAATTAGAATTGTGTATGCCACACACAACTTTGCTCGTTCTGTTATTGTTATTGTTTTTTTAATGACTTCTCAAATGTATAGTGATATTATAAAGAAAGAAACGTCTGCGTCTTTTTTTGTTGTTTTTTTTGGTGGGGCTTCCCCTTACATGTCGTCCTTGAATTTGCTAATAGGAGTTGTTTCCAGTTGTATTATGTATTTAAAATGTCTATGAATGTGGGTGTTATTTTCCTGAAGACGGATATCGATCAATATCACTTTCTAGTCCTACAAAAACCCTTTCCAGTGAACAAACAGATTTTGAGATTTTAAAATTATAATATACATACACAAAATTAAAGATTAGCTCGCTCTACAGTGGAGGATAAAAACACATGCTCTTTGAATGCCCTTCCACAGATTTTATACGTGGACATTTTAATTAAGTAATTCGATAATTTGAATAACTCTATAACTATTTCAAAGTTAATAAACCTGGTTTTTTTCGCAGTTAATAATTATCACATATTTTAGTGTAGTAGGTTGCTCTGCATGGGATGCTTTTAGTGAGAGAAACTGAACATTCACCACGGATATATTAAATTTGCCGTAACTACTTGGATGAGGAAAATTAACAATATTTTGTTTCATAGAGTGCAATATTGCGTCTGAAAAGAAAAATCAATTTCTCACAAACCTTGAGTGCCTTAGAGGAAAAAAAGACGACAGTGTAAAATAAAGTGATTTGAACTCTGTGTTAATTTGTTCGTTGCTTGGACCATTGTGAAAGAGTGAAATTGTATTCCACAAAATTAAAAAAAAATAGGGAAAAGAAATTGTCCGAAATAGTTGCACTTAGGATTTTTAAACGTTGTAGTTGCATTAAGTTCATAATGTATGCATTTTCACATTTTGAAGTTGTCGAATTTTATATTTTTACAATTGCCTTCGTATAAGGATACTGGCCATAGGTATAACTAAGTGGAGTGGGGCAAGGGGGCATCCCTCAAGTATCTCTAACTTAACATCCTTCATTTTGAGTTACTCCGAGTAAGGCTATATTTTTTTGTAGCCTTCAGCTAAACTATATGCATCTGTGATCATTATTTTATTACCCTAAAATGGCAAAGCGATCGGGTACATTGACCTTGGGAGTTCACTGCTAGGTGTGCGTGTGTGTGTGTGTGTGTGTGTGTGTGTGTTCAAGCAAATGTTGGTAACATCAAGGGTAACATAATTGCTTACATCGACTTGATTTTTTATCAGTCTAAGCGGACGAATCATGCTATTAATTATTTATTCCATGGTATTAATTATTTATTTGAAATAATTTTGTCGAATATTTATGATGAATAAGAGGAGACATTAAAAGATTCGTATAGCTTAATAAAGTCGTGCGACTGTTACATACCGGATTTTGTTGTTACGGGTGCTAGTTGACATTAATGAAACCAGTGTTTGATAATTAAATATATTTAACGGGTAGTTTGCGGGATTATGTTATTAATAATTATTATTAATGCTTTGAAGTATTTTATTTCCGTAAAGAGTTACTGGAATCTACTTTTTAAACTTATTTGATACTGATGTTCATTATGTTTTCATCGCCTACTTAGCTCCCGTCCCCAAAGCTAGGACCCAAGTTACGCTCTGCTTTCGATAGTTTTGTTTTGGAACATAACGCAGTTCATTCAAGTTGAGACTACCATGTGAGATGTGAAGGCGCAGTGTCGAATAAATATTTGTGGATTTTGCAGCTGGCGTGAGCAGTATATTCCGAAATGACGAATCGCTGGAAAACGGATTGGGTCGATGTGGGTGCGTGTGGAAGTGGTCGATACCCGTATTAGCCGCAGCGCCGTCCGCTCTGGCGTGGATTCTTTGCCCTGATCGCTGCCAAAAAACGTCATCAGCAAAGTAATTACGTACTTCGCTGTCCCTCCCCGCCAAGTCTCGGACGACGATCTAATCTGGGGGCCGCGATGATGGACGCGATCTTCACCTGCCGGGGCCACATCGGCGACAGTCGAGGCGGGTCGTGATCAACCCCGCACACGTTTTGTTCTAGAGGGTTAGTGATTCGTAAGGGGGTGTTACGTCTGCCGAGGAGAGAGGAGGGGATATCGGCTAGCCGTGGACAAAGTGGTATTTTTAACCGTCATTGGAGGAGGGTACTGGCGACACCGTCTGGGGGGAAATCGGCAAAGAGGCTTACGCGTAGGAAAGTTTCGTTAGGCTACGCTCGACCTTCATCGATCCATGAAGAAGTGGGCGTTGACATGCAGTAGTTGTATCAAACGGAAAAGTAGTTACCAGTTTAAAAAATGACGGGATTTGGGACTATCGACTCCCTAAACACAACGCTGAAGCGACGGAAGTGATGTGTCGATGGGATTAGTGGATACGGAGTAGCATTTCCGGTGCAGATCGCATCATGTTTTGAAACAGATGTGGGAGAGACACATTTGCTACAGCAGGTGTGTCTTCCGATAGTTTGACATGACAAGACTTAGAGACAACTTTGTGTAAAACTGACAGGTGTTTAGTTGAGGTGATGCAGGGATAGCTGAAGATGCTCGTGGGTAGGAAGTTTCCGCGGTGGATGCTCGTCAGGAGCGATGCCACCTATCAGATAAATGATGACATAGATGATTTTCTCCGTGCAGACAAGTACGAGCCGAACTTGGAACCGCCGCTGGAGGACCGCGTCGAGGAGCTGCGGCATCGGCTCCGGATAGAGGCTGCCGTCGTCGAGGGCGCCAAGAACGTGATACGGCTTCTTCAAAGTTCCAAGGTCGCCGACAAGAAGGCGCTCCAAGAGGTGAGTACAGGTTATCTTGTGCAAGGATGATAACAATGAACTCTTTTTGAAAAACCATTATTATTATTATTATTATTATTATTATTATTATTATTATTATTATTATTGGAAACAGTCCTTCAGGTTACTACGCAAGGTAATACAAAATAAAATTATAAAAGCAGAGATGAACAATGTTTTGCATGTATTTTGCTTTCAAAGTTATACCAGTAAACATCCATTAGTGCATTAGTACGTTTTCTAGAAATAAAAATGCTTAATTTGTGTGTTTCATACATTCTACTTAGCTGTATTTAGCGTAGTAGTTTGTTTACATTTCTCAAATTGAAGCACTGTTTTCGAAGACACTTCTATATTATTAAACACCCTTGTTTTGTTGTGCTTGAAACATTCTACCCTTTATGACAACGCATTTTGCCTGTCTTACGAAGAATACACGCTCTAGAATGTGCTGCCATCTGTGACAATAGCAGATGGGGAGGGGGGTGGCGCATCGAGACTGTGAACATCGAATATACCAAGATATGAAGTTCAATTATATACGAAGGAAGGATATTGAAATAAATACATAAATAAAAGCAAACAAAACACATTACAAGCACGCTGAGATATGTACGCTTATACAGAACATCAAAATTTGTAAATATTTCCCTAGCCTACAAATAAACACACTTTTGCTTCATGTAAATAACACCGTATAGCTTTACATTGCATTTTCCCGGATCCTTTATAGTCTGTGTGTCTCATAATTTTTGTTTTGTCTGCTGTGCAGTGCATTGTATTGTTTGTCAGTTTGCCTATATTTAAAATCTGCAATAAATAAAATTTGCATGATTATATGCATTTTAATATATTCTATTAATTCTAGAGCACGCATTCATAAAAATGATTTGTCATCTAAAAACGGCAAAATGCTTTTGACAGAGCTATTTCAGTGTTATCATCAGGATAATTTATCTTTCAATTATCTTCAACATACGAGAAATTGTTACAAAGGTAGTTTTTAGCAGCAGTTCTGAAAGCATTGTAATTGTCAAACTTTTCGTTAAGATTAGTAGAAACAACATTAAATCGCTTAATGGTTTCATAGTACACACGTTTCTGCAAGCAAGAAAGTTTTGTATAAATGTAGTATTTAAGGAAGTTGTTTCAAATAAAGTAGAACTCATTTCTGGCCGTTCGTTTAGAATTCCATAACCCTAAGACAAAAAGCAACATATTGATATACAATCCCCCAGAGGTTAGGCAAAAATAGTACGTGTTCGGATTTTGCCTACAATTTAGGGGAATTAATCGGAAGCTATGTTTAGACCTTGGAATTTAAGGCATGAAAAAGTGAGGGTTTAGGTACCTGCAACAGATTTAAAGTTACTATTAATTTTGGTACTTGTTTTAACTATACAGTGACTTTTTACTTTCTCTACTACGTATAGTAAGTAGGGGAAGTATTGCATTCCACCCAAAAATTCGATACCGAGATTTCACCGGAAATACATGTTTTGAGACCTCCTGAATCCAAAAAAAGCATTTTTGGAAACATGTCTGTGTGTGTGTGTGTGTGTGTGTGTGTGTCTGTGAACAGCATAACTCAAAAACGAACAGTCGGATAAACACCAAACTTGGTATTTAGGTTCAGTATCTTCCAAGGATGCGACACGAAGGTTTTCAAGAAAATCCCCCCACCCCAAACTACCCTTTACATGGAACATTTTTCGAAAATTTTAATTTTCTCAAAAATGGCTCTAACGATTTTGATGAAAATATCATATGTTTAAGATAATGTCATGAGAAATGAAATGTATATCTCGAATTTTCTGGGAATGTCTCCAAAAGTATTGTTCATTGTGAACGACTTTTGCATAACTGGTAAACCATAAGAGATAGACAAAATTTTACTACACAAAAAATGTAGATCGCGTTAAAATACACAACTTATGTCATATACATTTCTTTTGTTGAGTGAACCGTTTTCGAGATATTGCTTGTTATTTCCTTAAATTTTCCAATACTTAAACTTTTTCTCAAATTCGTTATTCATTTTTTTATGTCCTGGACATGCAAAGAGAATGGAATGCGCCACATAGCAACCAGCGTTAAAATATTTGACTATCGCTTAAAAGCTACCATATTCCCCTTGCATCTACAAGAAAATTACCAATAAGATTGACATCTCGATATCTCGATTAACATGAAGCATATGGAGAATAAGCGTTTTTAAAAATAGTTTGTACAAGAGTAGAGAAAGTCATGTGAGTGTAACACATCAGATTTTTTTACATGGTATTCATAATTAGCGATTTAACCAAGATTTACTAGACATTTCTTCACAGGCCGTGCTTTCACCCTGAAACTATTTTAAAGGTTTTATAGGACAACACTGTTATAGCTGCGAGCCTAAAGTTTGTTGCATATTTCTTGTCTACTTCTCAAAGTTTTCCTCTCGCACTTATATATTTAATTGCCCAATCAAATACCTTTCAGATGTCAGGGAGGAAAGTAAATCTGTTTTTTGGGAAGTTAAAGCCTGAATTAAATTTTAAAAGTTAAAATCAGAATGACTCTTTTTACCTTCTATATGTAATACATTCACAAGACTTTCTCTACCCTCTACTGTTTATTATGGATACATAAATTATTCTTACTCAAGCTTATTTTTCTGTTTACTACAATTTAATTCAAATAAACCTTTGCAGAAATAGCTACATTAAACATTTCGTTATAGATACAAAGGGAACAACGATAGTCAAATGTTTAAGAACGACGCTATATGCTGGCCTTAAAAGTTCCATACAGTGTTCCATGCAATCGCCAGAAACAACTGAATGTTGAAAGACTTTTAAGAGAATGACCAAGAAATGAGCAATTCGAACCTTTAATAACAGCAGATAGCAAATTGTTAAAGATTTGACTAGGCTTCAGCCTCCTGCACCCCTTTGTATCTACAGCGAAATGTGTAATGAAATAGATAGAAAAATAAGCTTTTGTAAGAATAGTTTGCAGATGAAAATAAAGGATTATGAGCAGACAAAGTCCTGAGAATGTAGCACATCCGACATATTTATAAATTGCTTTTAGCATTCGCTTCTTAATCCGCCTCAATCCAGTATATTTTAATACCCTTAAAAATACCGCTGCCTTAATAAAGAATACTTTAATTCCTATCTGTTTGTTTAATCGGAGATAAAACAGGATTTTCCGGTCTGGAAATAAAATACATTCACCGCCAACCAGGAATGAATTAAAGAGGCTTTTGAAAATGTTTTTGCAGTTGAACACAAATGCAGAATAATGAGCACCGAACCACACAGAAAGACAGAAGTGAAATCATTATTTGTATTAATGTATTATCTGCATTAATGTTACAAATAGGTAGAATGTATCTGTGTTTGTTGGGAGGGAGATAAGCTCGAAACCACACAGCCAATTTTCATAATTCTTTCAACACTGAAAAGTACTATTCTGCGTGATGAAATCGGTTATAAGACCTTTCAGAAATGCTTAACCTGGAGTGGGGGTGCGAATAAAGGTGAGATTTTCATACTCATATACCCCAGTATCCTATAATTTCATTAAATGTGAATAACAGATATATCTGTGGCACTTTGTTCCATATATGGCATACATTTAATCACTTTGCAACCTCCTAAGGTAAAACGAAAGGCCTTATAGATTTAAAATAAGGTTATTAAGTTGGAGGAAGGATAGCTGTCATGTTTCTATACTCGAACTTTATTAGAATTTCGTTGAATATTCACAAAGAGTATCTTTTTGGAATGATTCTGATAAAACTTCGTATACTTGAATTTTACGACCCGGTCAAAGTTTTAGTTTGACCTACAACCTTAAAAAGAATCCGCTAACTCTACTTTAAACCCTTTACACATATACAACGCTGTTTGATACCTGAACAGAACTTTGTACAATAATAGTTATAGGACCCAGTCAAAATTATAAGTTATCTTAAACTTAAAAAATCTGATGTGTTACACTCACATGACTTTCTCTAGTCTTGTACAAACTATTTTTACAAACTCATATTCTCCATCTATTTTATATTAATCGAGATAAACATTTGCAGAAACGATCTTTTGACATGCAAAGAGAATTACATTTTACACATAGTGACCAGTTCTAAAAATATTTGACTATCGCTTAAGGCGTACTATGTTCCCCTTGTTTTGTATTTGCAAGGGCAATATAGAAATACAGTAGCCTTTAAGCATAGACATTTATCTTAATAGTTGGTTGCTATGTGCAGCAGCATTAATACTCTTTGCATATCCAAGACAAAAAAAAAGGAATAACGAATTCCCAGTTGAAAAATTATTGAAAAATTTAAGGGAATAACAAGCAATATCTGAAAGTAGTTCACTAACAAAAAAAAAATGTATATGACATAAATTGTGTATTTTAACGCAATCTACATTTTTTGTGTAGTAATATTTTGTCTATCTCTTATGGTTTACCAGTTATGCAAAAGTCGTTCACAATGAAGAATACTTTTGGAGACATTCCCAGAAAATTCGAGATATACATTTTATTTGTCATGAAAATAGCTTAAATATATGATATTTTAATCAAAATCGTTAGAGCCATTTTTGAGAACATTAAAATTTTCGAAAAATCTTCCATGTAAAGGGTAATGTGGGGTGGGGGAATTTTCTTGAAAACCTTCGTGTCGCATCTCTGGAAGATACTGAACCTAAATACCAAGTTTGGTGTTTATCCGACTGTTCGTTTCTGAGTTATGCTGTTCACAGACAGACAGACAGACAGACACACACACACGGACATGTTTCCAAAAATGCTTTTTTTGGATTCAGGGGGTCTGAAAACATGTATTTCCGGTGAAATCTCGGTATCGAATGTTTGGGTGGAATACAATACTTCCCCTACTTACTATACGTGGTAGAGAAAGTAAAAAGTAATGCTCCCCAGATTTCCAACCCCAACCCTAGAGTAGCTTACATTTTTCAGAACATTTTTTTAACCCCTTGTATACAAATCTACACCGTTTAACTTTTCTGAGCAAAACTCTCTTCACTTATGCTGTATCTCCAGCAAACATTATAATTTTCTTATAAATTAAAAAAAAAACTACTCCTAGAAATCGTTAAACCCTTGCTAAATCTGGACCACACTTTGGACACTTAGGACTCTGGAAAATTATGGCTACCTAACAGTTTTTAAAACTCTCCCTATCCTTGCTTACATATGTAACTTTTTGACTGATGTTGACGAAACTTTGGACGTTTATGCTTTACGACTAGGGAAAATTATGCGCTATTCAGACTTGTATATTACTTCTATTCTTATTTTCACCTCTACAAACATTGTAGAATTTTATACACTTACGCTTAGGACCCGGCAAAAATTATAGGCTACCTTTCAAATTCCAAAGATTACCTCTACCCATATTTCCAACGCATAAGTACAAATGTGCGCCGTTTGACATGGACAAACTGTGGACCCTGTAAAAAACTTATTGGTTACCAACAACCTTTCTAATTTATTTTCTAATTCTTACATACAAACCTAAAGTTTTGATCGGTCTGGATGAAGCTTTGTAAACACGCGAAAATTATAGGTTAGCCTGCAACTTTTGAAAGCTATCCCGTGCATACAAATATAAATTCTGTACCGATCTAGAATAACTTTGCTTTAGGAATGAGTGTCACAAAGCGTACAGTGTATGTAATAAAATATAAATTTTTAAGACGCATTTTAATTAAACTTTTATTTTAAATTAATTTATATATAAGACTCCATATCTCGGGGTTACTTCGGTAAATTAAGGAACTACGTAGTTTTTAAAATTCCTGATATATGTGCACATTTCTAATACAAAAATGCTGGCTTTTACCTTGGACGTGGGGAACGAAATCATTTTCGCCACGTGTGTCGTATTTCGCTGTTGTAGCTTAAATAAAGTTTTAGTTGAATAGTTTGTAGAATCCATTATGGAACATAGTGTGCCACAGAGCTTTATTGTTAGTACGTGGGAATTCTGATATGTCTACAATGTTTATTGCAATTATGGACTATGACTAAACCAGCCCTAGTTTTGACCAATGTGCGTGTTAAAGCGTATGTTAATGATCGATAGGTCGAAGATTATTCGCAAGCGATTGCCGTCGGCGTAAGTTGGTTTCTTTGGGAACCGTCTGGCTTCTATTTTTAAACAAAAGAAGAGTGGAATCTGTGCGCGGTGATGATGTAATGCAGCTTTCCTATAGTTATTATTTGTGGGATCTCTCCGTTCATCTGTCAATGACGTTCGTATCCATAATGTCCTTCAGATATTTATATAGTTTGAGCCGAACTGGGATCTATATCGTTGTAGCATTGCGAATTTCCTGTGCCAGATCGTAATAATAAATTAAATGATATATTTTGTCATTGCTTCCTGTTTGTTGGTCAGTAATGAGTCTTCAACTCACAAAACAGGGTCTTACGTTCCGGTTTGTAATGGACGAGTTTTCCTATGTGCTGCTTAGTTTGGTATAGCACCCCCTCATTTGTAATATACGGCTTCTTCGATCCGGCTAATGATCTCATTAAGACGACTGAGAAGCGTAAAATGAACAAATTTGTCTGTTTCTTTTTGTAATGAAATAAATTTTATGGTACTTCCTGATTCAGAATATAATGATTTATTGATTGTCTAAAGGATTTAAACCGAAAAGAAAGAAAAAAATTAATTAAACTTATTGCGCACCTTTTTTAAGATAACTGTCTTATAATGATATTAAACGGTCGAAAGAATAAATTTATGCTTTTTTGTGCATATTATTTACGGTAGTTTTTGGAAAGATTTTGATATAGCTGCTTTCGTCGTATGTGTAAAATTGAGCTCGCCACGTGATAATTTAAATACCTCCTACTATAGGTCAGTACTGTGTCCAACTTCTAAACGAACTTTTCTCCGTTTTACATTTTTAGACGTCTAATAACGCTTAAAACGCTCCTTGCGATGCACTTTTTAAGCTAGAACTGTACAAGTTTGCAGGCAGTTTTCCCCAAAGTATACCAATTGAAACCTACTTTTGTAACATTTGTTATCCTTCGCTGAGTTGGTAAGTTAAAATGTGCACAGAATTATTTAAAAATTAAGAATATATTAAAAAACAATGCAACGTAGGTTTCCTGTGTGACATTTATTTAATCACTTAATCATGACTACATTTTAAATTTTATGGGGAAAATCACATCATAGGAACATTTTTGACAAATCCTTAAAATTTATTTAAGCAAAATCATAATTTGTAAACCGCTTTCCTTACAAACAGAATTTTATACCAGCATCTCTATAAACACATATAATTCAAGGTAAGAAAAACTGGATATGTTAAAATTTTTAAAACTCGCCGGTCAGTCGTCAAACATATTGTTTACTGTACCCCTTTTATCGAAATTCTTAGTATTTACTGTGTATCTTCGAAACCTTTGGAGATATATTTCATTATTCTTTTAGGTTTCAAACCTAAGACATTCTTTGGTCAATCAGGGGACAACGCAGGGTGCAGCTAACATGTAACATGTAAAATTTATGAAACAGGTCTTGCTTCACAAGCTAAATTTCAATTGCGATTATCCCGGAACGAAATTTTCCTAAACGTATGCCATTTTCTCAGAAACTAAACAAGTTACTAGGTTAAACACTTTCCGTACTTATACAAGATAATAGGTTACAAATAAGTTAAACGCAATGAACTAGAATTGCGTTTTGACTATGATAAATTCTTAAACATTGAACGTTTTGGCTTAAATGGAGAATTTTGTATCCCGTTTCATTCAGGATTAATAACAGCAGAATTCCTTTAGTTTAATCAATGAAATATGTTATAAGACGTAGTAAAATTTTGACCTCCCTGCTATAAGGAGTTTCTGAGAAAAAGTAACCCATATTTGTCATTTTCTCTTAATACTTTTAATTTTTTTTTTACACAGACTATATCACTTATGAAAACGAATGTTTACAGAGACATATTGTGTGTATATAGATATTAAGTATCTTTTTTACTTTCTCTACTACGTATAGTAAGTAGGGGAAGTATTGCATTCCACCCAAAAATTCGATACCGAGATTTCACCGGAAATACATGTTTTGAGACCTCCTGAATCCAAAAAAAGAATTTTTGGAAACATGTCCGTGTGTGTGTCTGTGTGTCTGTGTGTGTGTGTCTGTGTGTGTGTGAACAGCATAACTCAAAAACGAACAGTCGGATAAGCACCAAACTTGGTATTTAGGTTCAGTATCTTCCAGAGATGCGACACGAAGGTTTTCAAGAAAATCCCCCCACCCCAAACTACCCTTTACATGGAAGATTTTTCGAAAATTTTAATTTTCTCAAAAATGGCTCTAACGATTTTGATGAAAATATCATATGTTTAAGATAATGTCATGGGAAATGAAATGTATATCTCGAATTTTCTGGGAATGTCTCCAAAAGTATTCTTTATTGTGAACAACTTTTGCATAACTGGTAAACCATGAGATACACAAAATGTTACTACACAAAAAGTGTAGATCGCGTTAAAATACACAACTTATGTCATATACATTTCTTTTGTTGAGTGAACCGTTTTGGAGATATTGCTTGTTATTTCCTTAAATTTTCCAATACTTATACTTTTTCTCAAATTCGTTATTCATTTTTTTTATGTCCTGGACATGCAAAGAGAATGGAATGCACCACATAGCAACCAGCGTTAAAATATTTGACTATCGCTTAAAAGCTACCATATTCCCCTTGCATCTACAAGAAAATTACCAATAAGATTGACATATCGATATCTCGATTAACATGAAGCATATGGAGAATAGGCGTTTTTTAAAAATAGTGTGTACAAGAGTAGAGAAAGTCATGTGAGTGTAACACATCAGATTTTTTTTACACTGATTTATCTACCTGAAGTATGTATGTGTCCTTGATTTAGTGCATGTCAAGTCAAGTCACGCACATCCCACTTCCCGTAAGATACGCGATGACCTGTTTAATCGGAAATTCTGTTTCCAAATTGAGGGCTTTGTGTAAAACTGTGATTTAACAGGTTCATTTCCACATCGTTTCTCACGAACAAACGAAACGTTAGAAATTCCAAAAATTGTATAGCAACATTTTCTCAGCTGATATGATTTATTTGCCAAGATTTAATGGATGTAGTTTGAATCTAATCAAACATTTTTAAAAAAACTATAAAGAAATACCTGATTTGCAGAGTCATACGACTTTCTTTACTATTAGGTTAGTAATCTCTGCATTGACTACAATATGTTATTAAAAGCGCTGGCAGTGCAAGGAGTTGGGTTACTCCTTGCTTGCTGAGTTAAAAAGAAGCACAGTCCGTAAAAGCATGCATTAGGGTTCCTTAGAGATTGCAAATCTGCTGTTCGTCGTTTCATAGTGTGTATATACTGCTCTTACTGAACTTGAATTAAGCAGCACACCTTTCCTGTACAGCAGAGGTGGGCAGAAGTTAGTTTTGCGCCAACAGAACAGAGCAGAACACAACGCAGTCCTTACAAGCATGGAGGCAAGGCAATGTTGCAAGGGTAGGAGGGAGTTACGGCTATAGAGCTCATATTGTGTTTAGTTAATTTTCTACATTTTTGAAAGGTTTTCCACAGTGCTTGTAATGGTTCTTCGAGATAAATTAATATGATTTAAATTGGGAAGTTCTTAAGGGTACATAACTTCAACGCTTTTATCAGACATAGTTTCAGAAATTCACCCTCTTGAAAAGGTTTTAGGGACCAAGCGATCTCTCAGGTAAGTACGTAACTAATATGTTTAGTTTTGTATTTACAGTCATGATTCTTGAGAGTTTCTGTACAATTTTCTTTGCAGTTAACTCCTGCAATTCTTTCGCAAGTTCAGTTCCTTAAAAAAAAAAAAAAAAAGAGTAATAGTAGTAATAATTAACTACAATAACTTCCCCGTGCAACGCATACCTTTAATTTCACCATATGAAGCATGACATCTAACGTAGTGTCTTTGGATGTTGCCTCTAATTATGCCATGTAGTGTTTTGAGCAAATTAAACATTTCCCATCTTCTCCTTCTACACAGCAAAACAACACATCCTCCCATTCTGCACGAAATTTCCGTTTTCCGTTTTACCACCCTCTCGCCTCTAGCTAGTAACACTGACCCAGGCTGTGTGCACTTTCAGTCGCGTTATGTTGTGACTGCACCTAAGTCGCGATACAAGCTTTGCCCATCTCTGCTGTACAACTTTAAGTTGGATAGCGCAAGTTATTTAGTAGGCTTTGAAGATAGTGATTTGCATTCCAAACTCCTGAGGTGCAGGCAACTTCACTGTTTCAACCGTACGGCGGGATGATCTATTCTAAAGGCGAAATACGACGTTACAGAAAGGTTGGGCAGCCACCATTCAAGAGAAAGTGAAGGCCTTCCGCAATTAACACTCATCAAGGAAGGTCACAGCTTGAGTCACCTTTGAAAGTTCATCTTCATAAATAAACGGTAACTTCAAAAATAATGATCCCCATTAGCTGATTTTCCAACCGTTTCATGTTTTTTTTAATAATTTATGGACGCGCTTTAACTTCTATGGTTCTTAGCGTCCCATTCTATATTGGGCGTGAAAGACCGGAAATTTTTCTCACAAGCCTCTTGAAGTAGGTTTATTTTATGGTGGTGATGTATTGTATTTCAACTGTTGGGGAGCCGAACTTGAAGTAGTTGAACCGCACGTATGGTAAAAAGTTTCAGGTAGCCTTCGCCCCAAATGTACTTTCCAGTGGCCTTTGCCCCAAATGTTTTTAAAAAAAATATATTAACTTTGACTGTTTCTTTAAGTATTATATATTTATGTTTGCCTCGGCTGCGTCAGCATTTATTTTTTAGAGACATGCATGTTAGCAAGGAGTGGTGCGACTGAAGAATGTAGGCTTACACCGATTATAATTTTACTTCACACCTTTTATTAATGCTTGACACGATTTAAATAACACTTCACTGATATAGAGAGAGAGCTGTGAGATTTTTTTATTAATTACTTGCACTTTTTAACACGTAAACTATTTTTTGTCTCACACAAAATACGTATTAAATTTCTCGAGGACGCATCTCGCGTCCGGTTAGGAACACTGTCTACAACCAACTGATTTCTGAATTTGTAAATTTTGCTATATTTCAGTTTCTGATTGACTAATCCTACTCCAATAGAATACCTTCATTTAACTAAAGCTTTTTCTGGTTGTTGATTGGCTATTTTATAAACTGTCTCAAAAAAATATTACATTATTGTTGCTCCAAGAATGACTAGTAGCATTATTAAACCTTCTAATTCATTATTGCCTCATTGTTACCTCATTGTTAGCAATTTTAACCTATTATTCTCACAGCTCCATTATTATTACATATGTATAAAATAATATAAACATATACAATGACTGTAATATACACTTTTTATATCTTGTTACATACACATATTGCTATAAGGCGGGCTGTTAGTGAATATATATAATATAATTAGACTGAAATCATTGAAGTGTTAAAAATACTGCCTCACTCGTTATTAGACCTGAGGTTCATGTACGTAACTAAATCTACGACACGGGACCACCGGCTTTACTTCCCTTCCAAAGGAAGCCATGCTAAGGATTTTTACGCCCGGAAAAAATCCATCGCACTCCGCCGGGTTTGAACCCTCGACCTCGGGAACTAGAGGCGTCTGCATAATTATTTAAATTCAGTTAGTCAAATAGATCCTTTTGGTGTAATACCTGAAGTTGCTGTAAATGGGTTTTTGTATGGTGGAGGAAAAAAGGGTCAAACTCAGGAATTTTCAAATTTATTTGTCCTTAGTAAATCGTATGTCGATGGCATTGCCAGGTATTGCATAAAACAATGGCTCTACTAAACGGATACAAAATACTTTTGTATGTACCATACATGAAAAAAATGAAAAATTGGTACGATTTTTAGAAATGTATGTAACTAATAAAATTAAGCACCTGTAAGAAAACACAAGAACACGTAAACTGTAATATCGTTTGTTCTTACTTCACAACAAAAATATTAATTTGGCAACTAAAGTGTTTTAAAGACGTGAGGAACATCTTCTGGAGTCACTGTGCCTACCTTGGTTTAATCCTCTTAGTCCGCTCTTTCTGTAGCCACTATTTGCTTTTTCTTGCACTTAGAGCTTCAATTCGCAAGCACGAACTCAGCCTCCCTCTCTTCCGATCGCTCGCTAACTTGTCGAATTCAGGACACGCTTCTCGCGTAGATAACTGCTACTTGCCCGTACGCAGCAAGAATTCGCTGAGTAAATACTAGAACAGAACTGAATGAAATGCAGAGCTAGCGATAAGTTTTCTTATTTTTACCCCAGCGGCGACCTCCAGAAATTTCACACGCAGTAAGAACAAAGGAGGTTTCTACCCGCCTGCCGATAGTATTCCGGACAGTTCGATAAGCTCAAACCACCTCCTACTCCCTCTCTCCAACCAACCTCACGCCAGCCGGCGCCAAAACTTTGCTCCGTCCAAGACGGGGCAGGTAGCCAGAGGTGCCTGCTATAATACTATTAATCCTTAATAAACAAAATTACCGTTTAACAGCTGGTTGGCAGTTTATGGGCATCTGTAGCGCCACTGCTCTAGTGGTCAACGTTCATTTCTTCCAAGGCGTCTTAGGGGTTTTTTCCCCCTTTATTTTTCTCTGATATATTTATTTAATTCTACCCATCCAATGGGAAACGTGTAGATTAAATATGGGCTTAATCACGTCTTGCCACCATATATGTAAACTTCGCCTTTCCTGTTATAAATGTAACCACTGCTGCAAATATATGGGGAGAGTGACAGAGAGCGCGAAAGTGTTTTCTTTTCACAACAGGAATCGGTAAACTTAAAACTACACTTTTTAGTGTAGCTCCTTTAACCTATTATGTCATCTCGGACGACGAAGGAATGAAATGGTCGAAATAACGCCCAAATGAGCCGGGGTTCAATAGAGCTTAAAGGTACACGACATTCATTTTTTGAGAATAAGGGAAACTTCGGGAAAAAACCTTATCCGGGTAACTCACTCTAACCGAGATTCGAAATCGGGACATCTTGTGTACCATGCTAGTTTCCAGTTCCCGAGGTCGTGGGTTCAAACCCGGCGGAGGACGATGGATATTTTCGGGCCTAAAAATCTTTAGCTTGGCTTCCTTTGGAAGGAAAGTAAAGCCAGTGGTCCCGTGTCGTAGATTTACGGCACGTAAAAGAACCTCAAGCCTGATAAAGAGGTCTCTGAGTAAAATTACTGGTCTTTCACGTCCAATATAGAATGGGACGCTAAGGATCATAGTAGTTAAAGAGCGTCCATAAATAAAGCTCAATTTAACTTTAATTTGTGTGTGTGTGAGAGAGAGAGAGAGAGAGAGAGAGAGAGAGAGAGAGAGAGAGAGAGAACAGCGCAACTGCGAATTGTATAGTTATTTGGTATTTAAAATTTCAGCATCTAAAGATGCGACACGAACAATTCAAGAAAATTCCTCCACCAAAACTAGCTTTAGTATAGAAGCTTTTTCGTTATTTTTTATTTTTCCAAAAATGGCTCTCTAACCATCAATATGTGTAATATATTTTCACGACCAATAAAATGCGTAACTTAAATTTTCTACGAATAGAACATTAAGTACTCTTCATTCCGAATAAATGTTGTATAAATGCTTGTATATGTAACTAGGGGACAATGAGAGATAAGGAAAAACTTATTACATGAAAAATTTATATATCGTTAAAGCATTCAATTTATGTAAAATAATTTTTCTGTTTAAATTTTCAAATACTTAATCATACCTTTCTTGAATACGTTTCCATTCTTTTTTGTTTTTCTCACAAAGCCATACAAAGTACATGGAATTTAAAGCCAGCATATAGCGACCCGCGTTTTAAAGACTTATTAATCGCGTTCATAAAAATGTAGCGTAGTAAACGAAACGACGTATAATGTTGTTTTATGAGGTTTTTCTCAGAGCAACAGAGAAAAACAGATTCACTAAACTGCTTTTACAATGGTGTTATAATATTGCAGAACCTGAACATAGTAATTAATTACGAAAAGGAATATAAAGCTCAATAAAAATAATTAACTTTCCTTTTAAATTGATCCAAGTACTTCCGGAATATATTTATTAAGCATACGTTTACCACAACGAAATACATAATCAAACCATTTCGTAAATGCTCATCTTGATTAATATGAATTGCACAGAAAAATAAGTCTAAGAATACTAAATAGAAGATATATAAAAATAAATGATAGTGGGTAGGAAAGTCATGTGAATGTAACAGTTTTTTCTGCTTAAAACCAAACTACTCTTAGTATGCGTAGATGTTCTTTATCATCCTGAAAATCATGGCTAGTCTTTGTTCTGTGAACCTCGTTTCGGAAATCCTGCGCAGCCCAATAGCGAAATGACTTCAGTTTCTCCTTTGTGTGCAGTTGCTTGTATATTTGTGATCTCCACTCTCAGATACCTACCAACCTGTCAACTGCAGCAGCTAGTTGATCAAAACTAGAAGGGCTACATATCCTTACAGATGAATAGCCGAGCTTGGCAGCTGCATTTAACATTGCAGATGACACTTTTATTTCAAGAGAGTTCAGTATTTCATCACCGTGCGCCGCAGATGACGGATAGGCTTGCTGGTTCAGCGCTTGGGCTCGACCCAGTCAAGAAATAATAACTTGACAAATGAACAACGAAGCGCGCACCATCTTTTATGCAGTTATGCCAGCTGGACGTTTCTGCCTGATGAACGGCGGAAGTGGATTATTTCTGGGTACTCTACACCTGGCATGTTTCCAAAATGCTGAATTGCCACCTGATTTATTTTTGCAGACTTGTACACATTTTAAATACAACATAGCCTAAGTTACGAGTTGGAAATTACAGGAAAACACATCAATTTAACCCTTTCTCTGCTAACGGCGGATATATTTCTCGGAACACTGTGTTCTTTCGTGGTTGCTATCTGCGGTTCGATGTGGTTTCTTCCCTCGCGGCGACATCTGCGTGATCTGGGATACACTGTCCGATTATGTCTTTTGCTCCCTTTCACTTCTTGTCTATAATGGGCAGGGGAAGTAATATAATATTAGATTTCGAGCTTTCATCGGAAATACGTGTTAGGTCCCTTGAACCCTTAAATTAGCATTCTTAGAAAAAGGTGCTCCCAGTACATCTCCAGAATCCCAAGTGGGATTAATACTCACCTTGTAACGCGAGAGCCAAGAAACTACGGACCAGCTGCGCGGTGTTTTTCTACTGGGCGTGTGGAAACATGACGCACTGCTGCTATAGACAAGGTCACGCTGTTGACGTGGTTTTGCTCTGCAACGTGAAGTGCAGTATTGAGTTGACGGTGATGTGATGTAGTTCAGTTATGAGTTATTTATTATTTTGTCCTGTACTTAGTCACAAAGTATATTATGGCTCAGTATATGTTTTCTACTGCACAGTATGTATTTATTTGATTCGTATGTGTTAACTCAGTCAGCTCACCAAGTGAAAGTACGATTTGCAGAAAGGTTTCCAGAGGTAAAAGTTCCAGGCCGTACAACAATTCATGAACTTTACAATAAAGTTCAGGCCACAGGAAGTGCTCAGACTAAGCAATCTAAAAGACGGCGTATGGCTCTTACCGAAGAAACAGACTATATCGGTCATCGTTTGGAGAATTTCCCCCAAACATCACTTAGGCGTTTTTCACAACAGGCAGGCATTTCTTATGGCCCTGCGCGAAGAGCTACCAAATTGCTGAAGTTAAAACCGTATAAAATAATTGTGGCACATGCTCTTCAACCAGGTGATTCTGTAATTAGGCGCACATTTTGTGACTGGAGTTCCAATAGCGTACACTATGGCGGAATAGACCCACCCATATTTAATATTTTTCACGGACGGGGACTTGGTTCTACCTTCATGGATATGTGTGTACACAAAATAATCGTTATTAGAGCTTTGACAAACCTAATATTGTTCATGAAGTACCCCTTCAACGAAAACAATTGTTGTATGGTGCGCCATGAGCGGAGAAAGAGTTATAGGGCCAATGTTTTTTCGAGTCAACAGTTGACGCCCGTACCTAAGTAAATACAATTTTGCCCCTCCCCCTTTTTTAAAAAAAATAATTAACAGCGTGATTTTGCCTTTTTTCGACAAGACTCTGTAACAGCTCATACGGCCAATATTTCGATGAGAACAATTGAAGTGTGTTTGAGGACTGAATTATTAGTAGAGATTTGTAGCTCCCTCGGTTCCCCGACCTAACCAGCTGCTATTTCTATCTCTGGAGTAACTTGAAACATAAAGTGTACAAGACAAACCCACACACCGTGGAAGAATTAAAACAAAATATCCGCCAGGAAATTGCCAGTATTTCTCAACGTGAACTACGGCGAGTGATGGATAGTTTCCTAAAGAGGTGCCAAAAATATATGGACAACGACAGTGGCCAGTTTCAGCATCTTTCATAAAGTTGGTAAGTAAAGCCTTTAAGAGTAGTTTTAAAAATGTATGGTTTCATCGCGCCTTTCTATGATAGCGGCAGACGGCAACGAGCGCCGAGGACGCGGACAGAGAAAACACCGCGCAGCCGATTCGTAGTTTTTTGGCTCACTTTGTAGTTCCAAAATAGCATCTCGGGTAAATGCCCTCCGCATGTGGATCGTAAGAGCTTTACAACATCTGATTAGTCAGAAGATTTCTAGTGAATATTGCTCTTTATTGTAATAATTGGAATCACTAAAGTAGGTGTGGTTCCAAGGTCTCACATCACATACATACTGTAGTTTTGTAACGCTACGTACTCTCTACCATCAGAGCCTTATTTTTGGAATAGATAATGCAGTGCTGTTCTTCCAAACGGCGGACCGCGCGCCGGCCGCCGCAGCTCGGACTCCCTCCGAAACGTTGTCCTCCGTGGTCTAGGGGTACCATGCTGGCCTCTAGTTCCCGAGGTTGCGGGTTCAAACCCGGCCGAGGGTGAGGCTTCTTTTCGGGCTTAAAAAGCCTTAGCATGCCTTCCTTTCGGAAGGGAAGTAAAGTCGGTGGACCCGTGTCGGTAGATTTACGGCACGTAAAAGAACCTCTAGCCTGATAAAGAGGCATCTGAGCAACATTTCTGGCCTTTCACGCCCAATTAAGAATGGGACGCTAAGAATCATTGCAGTTAAAGAGCGTCCATAAATAAAACTTCCCTCCGAAACAGTTATAACCGCCTTACTTTCTCATACTGTTACAACTAAAATAAGAAGCACGTACCTTATCATGAGAAGCTAGAAATGTTGACCTCTATCCACATATTTCTGTCATCTTCTCAGAAAAGTTTCGTTTAGACTCAAGAGTTCAGTATCTTCGCGATTTTCCTCGGTCGCTAGGCGAATGTCGAGTTGGATAATTTAATCCGCGAATTTTCTTTATCATCCCTTTCATCACAACATTTTATTGCCTTCTTCACTGTCATACCAGGCATGGCTTGTAAGTTCTACAAAGAAGAGGGTAATCCGTAGTAGAAGAAGAGTTCAATATCTGAAATTGGGTGAGCTTCTCGCCGGTGTTTTCTTTTAGTTCTTCCGCTGTGTGGGGTTTTGTTGCATACACTTTATAAATAAAGTTGCCCTATAGATGAAAATAGCATGCAGTTAAATCAGCGGATATTAAAGTCCATAATGCTTTACTAATTACCCCATCTTCAAAAACATCCTGAATTAAACTTAATGACTCATCAACTGATTGTTGGAAATCCCCAGACTGACATTCATCGTGGGTCAGCTGTTGAATAAACTGTGTAAATCATTTCTGTATCTCTCTGCATTTATTATTTGTTCAGGAAATATAGGTCCTATTATTCTGTAGGCATTTACTACACACCGCACACCAATTTTCGCGTCATGTAAGGGAATATCGTGTGTAATATCGGGTTTCTCTGTGCTTAAATATCTCTTATTTTGCGACTGTACATAGCCGTGTAAATCGAGCCATGCTTCGTGAGAAGAATATTAAGCTGAGTCAATTACTCTATCATTGACATTTCGCAAAATCCCATTACGAAATTTACTCGATTGTGGTGATCAAGTGAAAAGTAAAGTGTATGCAACAAACCTCATACGTTGGAAGAACTAAAAGAAAATATCAGGCGAGAAATTTACTCAATTTCAGATATTGAATTCTCGGGTGTAAATGAAAATGAGAAGATGCCAAAATATGTGGATAGAGAAGGAAAGCATTTCCAACTTTTCTTGTGGTAACGTACGTGCTTATTACCATTGTAATTGTTACTGTAAGTTGTGAGACGGTTGCGCGGATATTACAGCTTTCGGCGGGAGTCCGAGCTGTGGCCGCAAAAAGCACTGTACTGTCCATTCCAAACCAGAGTTCCCTCTGATGTAAACAGAAGCACGTGCTTCGACTTGTCACGAACCCAAGAATATACTCTTACGCCAACGTAAATAGTTCCTTAATACATGTATTGTATTATGAAATATTAGAGCAGGAAAGGTATAGAACTGCACATTTTAGTGCGGTTATCATAAGAACTCATCGTTAAAGGTAAAGGATATATACTAGCTGTTAAGAGATTACAAAATATGATTTTCGCCTGCTATTGCGCTAACGCCGAGATCATCTTGCTTGTTAATACCAACCAAATGCACGACTGCCATTCTCTTACATACACAAGAAATGCAGCAATGAATTCCCAGAGGTGCTATCTGAGTACCGAATAAACACTTTGCGTAACACAGGATATATGATAAGCGAACAGTCATTCATAACACACTAACACACATATGCTCAGCTCAGGTCAAATCTTGTGATTTAGTCAGTTGGTATTTGAGCTCACATGGCAGAGGAAGGTGCGTGTAGTGCGAATAAACTGTTCAAACACAGAAGCGGGAAACAGTTAAAAAGTGGCTAAAAACAAACAATACTTCATATATTCAACTCACTATTACAAAAATACTCGACACTTGTATTATTGCATATTACGAAACTAATATCGGATTTTACAGGCGTTTCAGTGAGAAGTGTAACGAAAGCTAGCAGGGAATATAAACAGACATAATACAACATAGAAGAGGATAAAACGTGGGAACTTGTTTTAAGTGCGACAGTGCTGTGGAATTGTGGATAAGCTTGTCATTATTTTGGAGAGTAGTTCTGATTCTGATATGGCAGCTGAGTCATCTTCGGAGAATTGGGTGTTGCACTTTTGCCCAAGGATTGTGATTAACGTAAGTAAAATGTTCATTGCCGCATACTTATAAAATCTATTGTTACCTCAGGTTGCATTTTGAACTATGATTCTCACGCAGGGCGCCTTTTTATAGATTATGCTCAGCAAGCACTTGGGAGGGGAACAAGCAGCTATTAGGGGCGGGGATTGCGAACTACTTTCGCGCGGATAATACAAAGAGTTTGTTTTCAGTGAAAGGCACTCTGGTTTGGAATGGACAGTAGAAATACCTACTCAAATGATCGCGTTAGTGCAAAGTTAGATTATTATGATGGAATTGCATAACTGTATCTATCGTCATAATGGTTGTGTTATTTTGTTCCTGTCTCTAGTTTAGTTAAGTAGTTATGCGAGAAAAAAAATTACCTATTAAATAATATGTAAGATGTTACATAATAAGAGCAATAAAGTTTATTTTCGTAGTATATAAATAAATAATAATAATAATAATAATAGTAATAATAATAATAATGATTGATAACCACCGCGTTTACAGATGACTCATTTCCGCTACCCCATTAGCTAGGGCGGGTGATTGCTGATGCGGAAGAGGAAAGGAAAACCACTTGATGCATTTCCCTAGCACTTATTCAGTGTGACGTGTATAGGTACTTGCGCAGTTTGGCGACCACACGCCAGGAAGCGTAAAATGAATAGCGGCATCCGCCAAAATTCCTCTTGGGTGAGTTCCAGCTTCGACTTAAATTATATTTAATTTCCTTCGTTAATGTCACCGGTTAATCTCGGAGTTCCTGGAGAGAAAAAAATGACATTATTCATAAGAGGGACAAAAGCACGGCGATGCATCACTTTCCCACATGTTTCAGCTCATCTATTCGTCTGGCAGTCCTATGTCTGAGACACTTAGGTTCATTAGTTCAACGGTATTCAGGAACTAATTTGTATGCCAAAGTTATAAAACCAGTTTTGGCTTATTTCGCCGTGTACAATGTGGTAGTTGTTGTTATTGCCGTGTTGACAGATGAAAGAGATTTTCTGTTTGGTAGATCTTGTTGCAAATATTTAATAAAGTTAATAGAAAAAGCCTTGGAGTGTTTCGAGGAGCCTAGGCTAGCCTGAGCGATTGTTGGGTCAATTTTTTTATATACCAACAGGTGGTAGGCAAGATAAATAAATGTTGGCTCAGATCTTTACCGGTGGAAGTGGTAGTCGTCATCCTTTAAACCAGAAAGAGATCTCGATGAGTTCATGACGTTTATTGTAACACGTTTGCAGAAACTCAATGGACGAGATGATTGTCATTTGAGGGTAAGGTCACGGTCAAACATTGCTACCTCACAGTAGAACGTGTGCTCATTTTGTGTCTGCATTAAATTATATTAGTTTACATTAACTTTTGTTAGTGGTAGCTAATTCCCATTGCATTGCACCCACTTAATGCATTTGCAGGAAGCTTTAAAAGCTTAACGGAAACAACGAAAGCCAAGTGCTTTATTTCGGTAGAATTAAATGAACGAAAGAATGATTTAACTTATTTATCTATACCCGCTCAAGGGGTGCTGGAATTGTTAATTGTTACAAAGTTTAATCGGTTTAGTTCAAACACTTTACTATATCTACTGCTTACCTATAGTAGGTAGAGGAAGTATTGCATTCCATCCAAAAATCGATACCGATATTTCACCGGAAATACAGTTTTGAGACAATCAATAATAACAATAATAATAAAGCATTTTAAAAAAAAAGGTCCGCGCGTATGTGTGTGTCTGTGAACACCATAACTCAAAAGCGAAAACTCTGTTAAAAACCAAAACGATATTTACAAGACAAAGTGTATATCCTGAATTTTCATGGCGTAGACTAAAGTCTTCTTCATTCGGAAGGGATTTTATATAATCTTGTATAACTGATAAATGTTAAGCGATAGACGAAGATGTACTGCACAAAAAGTGTAAATCTCTTTAAACACAGATTTATTTTTAATTTTTTTTGTGCCGTAAACCATTTCCAAGATAAGATTATTATAGTTCGAATTGTTCAGTACTTTGTCATTCTTTTCCAAGTCATTTCGACCCGAGGTCGCGGGTTCAAACCCGGCGGAGGGCGATGGATTTTTTCGGGCGTAAAATTCTTAGCATGGCTTCCTTCAGAAGGGAAGTAAAGCCGGTGGTCCAGCGTCGTAGATTTACGGCACGTAAAAG
The DNA here is from genome assembly GCA_030765065.1 of Deroplatys truncata. Taxonomy (NCBI): domain Eukaryota; kingdom Metazoa; phylum Arthropoda; class Insecta; order Mantodea; family Mantidae; genus Deroplatys; species Deroplatys truncata. The sequence goes on along the minus strand of CM060981.1, from coordinate 73,182,889 downwards.
AACCTCAAGCCTGATAGAGGCCTCTGAGCAAAATTACCGGTCTTTCACGCCCAATATAGAATGGGACGCTAAGGACCACAGCAGTTAAAGAGCGTCCATAAATAAAACTCAATTTAATTTTCAATTTTCAAGTCATTTCGATATTAGTTTGTTTCTCGAGATTCTACGCAGAGAGCATGGTATTTTAAGGCCAATGTAGTGTCCAGTTCTTAAATATTTGACTATTGCCATTCTTTTTGTATCCATAACGAAATATGTATTGTAGCTATTTCTGCAAAGGCTTATCTCAATTACAATGAAGCAGATAGAAAACTAACTTTCGTAAGAATTCTGATTCTACCTTTCCAACCCTGTCCAACACACGGCTTGTGTGGAAGAACAATTAATTTCGTAAGAATAGTTTGTATACTCACTAATAAATGGCATACGGTAGACAAGAGAATGTATCACCTTAGAGGTGTTCATTTATTTAATATAATATTGTCATAAAATTCATTTTCATGCTCCTACGTACCTAAATTTCAAAGAAAATTATTTTCAAAATATTAAAATCTAATCTCGTGATATTTCCCGCTGGATGAAAATTTGTCAAATTTAAACTTTCCGGGAATATAGTTATTTACAATTAAAGTTTAAAGATAAAAGTTTAATGTGGCATTAAAACTCTTCGTTTGAAAATAATAAGAAAATGTGTTACATTTCATTTCCTAAACCGTTGACATATATTACATTAATATAAACCTAAATCTAAAACTATGTTTGATATCAATAAAGGGTTCTTTAGATTTCATCAACCTTCAAAAGAACATACTTTGGAAATCTGAAAGCAATTTAACAAAAATTACATCGTGGGGACAGTTAAGTGCCAAACACGTAAGAAAACAAGAGTACGAGAAGATCACATTTTAAAATTTCACACCTTATTTGCCAGCACCCTACGCAAGTTCGTTTAAACGACATGTTTAAACATTGAAATGGCTAGAAAACCAAAGCACAATTTGATCTTGATTCTGCAATGTTTGAGATTTTTTTCTTCGAAATTTTGTCGAAAATTTAATTTCGGGTACTCCTAAAGTAGAAACAACTAGGTGCAGTAGCTTTTAAATATAAAATTTTATAAACTTCATAGATTTACTTTCTCTAGTACCTAAGGTAGTAAGTAGGGTAAGCACCCACCAGTTGTATTCCACCCAAAAGTTCAATGTCAAGATTTCACCGGAAATATATGTTTTGAGACCCCCTGAATAAAAAATTTAGACAAAGGTCGTGGTGTGTGAGTGTAGTGAGGGAGAGGGGAAGGAAGAGGGGGAGAGTGTGAGTGAGAACAACATTACTCAAAAACAAAAAGTCGGCTAAATCTCAAACTTGGGTTTAAATTCAGCATCTTCCAAACTTGCACGAGGATTATAAAGAACATCCCCTCACACCAAACTACCTTACATGGAAAATTTATCGAAAATTTTGATTTTCTCAAAATGGCTCTAACGAGTTTGACTAAGATAACGTATATTAAGGATATTTACATGACAAATAAAATGTATATCATGAATTTTCTGGGAATAGCCTGTGAAGTCCTCCTCATTCGGAAAGAATTTTATATTATCCTGCATAACTGCTAAACGTTAAGCGATAGAAGACAACATACTACACAAAAATGGTCTCTTTAATACATCCAATTTATTTCAAAGAACCTTTTTGTAGCAGCAGCCATTTCCAAGATATCCGTTCTTATTTGTTCAGATAGTTCAATATTTTGTCGTTCTTTTTAAGTCCTATGGAAATGCTGTTGTTTCTTACGATTGCATGGGAAGAGTATGGCATTTTAAAGCCAGCATATAACGTCCAGTTCTTAAATATTTGACTATCGGTATTACCTTTGTATCTGTAACGAAATGTGTAATGTAGCTACTTCTGCAAAACTTTATCTCAATTAAAATAGAAAAATAAACTTTCGTAAGAGTATCTGTGTATACACTAATAAAAGATACAGGGTAGAGAACAGGGTAACACAGCAGAATATGTAAGCATTCAGTGAAAACGAAAGCAAATTGGGTAGCTATGTCGTTTAATAGCTTTTATAATTGCAATAAGTCAAAATGAATTATTTTATTGAAACAGTAGTAGGAGCACCTGCGAACTAGCTTACCTTTGAATCCACAATAAAAACGACGCGACATACAGTACGAGTAGGTGCTATTGGGGAAACAATTTAATGGCAGCTCCCAGAATTCAGCATGGCCAACATTACACTAAAAAGTACTGCCAACCTTACAATGGGAAACTTGTAGCAAACTAGTCAGTAAAACCTATTTTGCAAATCTTTTGAAACTACACTTCCCAGCACCAAATACCGTATCGTCCGGTATTTACTAATACCAATTGTTTAAAATCAGCAATCAGAAAGCGTGGAACACGTATTTAGGCACTAAATAAATGCACACGTGAAATACAACTAACACCAACTACGACTATATCTTTACCTGGGTATTTTCTAAGAACAGCTGCTGGTTTTTATGTCAACTGAACAGATGGAATGCCACCAAATATAACCAGAGTGCATTATAATGGGGTAAACGTGTTACAGCTGGCATTTGGTGAATTCGAACAGTTTGCGTTCTCCATACTCGCTCATGGTGGGCGATACAACAGCTGTCTGTATCTTGTGCTAAGTGAAGACAACACAGTACAAGACAGGGAGAACTTTAAACTTGCATAGGCATGCGCAGGAATTCGAATGGTGGAGTGACGGATCCGAGGTGTTAGTAATTGACGAGCTAATATTAATACTCCGAATTTTTAAACAAAATGACCGAAAATGCATATAAGTGAACTGGGTGATTCGATATACGTAGCCGTAATGGAATCGGTGAGTTTCAAAAACAATCAACTTCGCGAAAAATAATTTTGTAGTCAGAGACAAAAAGAAACATCTTCAGCTCTGGCATATTTTCAAACTAAATGGAGATTTCATCATTCAGTGCTCCCTACGCCCAGTGCAAGTAAAATAACTTATATTCCACACAAATGCTGCTTTTGTTTTGGAAGAATGTGTTAGTAAGAAAAACTCAAACTTAAATACTTGAGTGAGTGATACATTCATTCAATTACATCTTCAGTTTTACAAATTCTGTTTAGTCTTTACCTCAACACCACAGAGTGTCTTAATTCTCTTCTGGCGACATTTGTTATTCAATGAATATGGTATTTCTTCTTCTGGAAGAAATGCTTTGTAAACGCAAATCGCAATGAATCAAAGTTCCATGTTGTGGACCGATCCCCTTCCGATCCAGTGTCGTCCTCTGTGGTGTAGTGGTTACATGGTAGCCTCTAGTTCCCAAGGTCGCGGTTTCAAACCTGGCCTAGGGCGATGAATTTTTTCGGGCGTAAAAATCCTTCGGAAGGGAAGTGAAGTCGGTGGTCCCGTGTCGTAGATTTACGGCACGCAAAAGAACCTCAAGCCTGATAAAGAGGCCTCTGAGTAAAAGTACCGGTCTTTCACGTCCCATTCTAGGGACGCTAAGGACCACAGCAATTAAAGAGCGTCCATAAATAAAACTCAGTTTAATTTAATTTTCCGATCCAGTATCCTTGTGGACGTGGATATAAACATATAAAGAACACGTGTAATGTAAAAGAAACAAAAAGAAATGATATTCCGGGGGGGGGTCCAGTCCAGTTGAAAATATTTAGAAACTGCAGTATTGGAACAAGTAACAAATTTCAGATATTTAGTGTGTGAAATCGAGACACAGAAACAGCTTTAAAATCGAACTAGATGGCTGAGGAGAAGGTGTCTGGTCTCGCATTTGAGAGGTTGCGGGTTCTAATCTCGCATACCGGCTAATTGACTAGAGTTTTTTCATGGTTACCCTAGTTGCCAGGCAAATACCAAATTGGATAATGCATTCGATGATTCAAAGTTCCACCACATAAAAATAAGTAGAAATAATACAGCCGGTACAAGAAGGCGATTATATCTGCTCATCGTCACATTCACTACTCGTAGGTACCCCAAAACAGCATTCTCACGATCAGAAAAAGTCTACCTACCGAATAATTGAATAGCAACAAACAAGGTGGTACAGCAAATAAGTCCATCTGTCAAACACACTGATACTCGTAAATGTGTATCAGAGCACCCACTGGTCAGGATTGGACCTGAGATTTTGAGGCGACGTTAAACAACCTCCAAACAGAACTGTTTTAAATTTCATTCAAATGTAACCGTATACAATTCATGTGAAATTGGCAAATAAGACATATAATGAAAAGATGATGAATTAAATGTGATAAAACCTCTTCGAATAGGCGCTGCATTATATTAGCGGAGTTGCTTACAGTTTTAAATGCGCGAGGTGCCAAAGAAGTCATTAGCCGGCAAGATGAATGTTCGTGCGATGAATTTACTGCAATGGCGTACGTAACACCTCCAGAAATATCTCTCGAGTGGTTTTATGGCTACGCAGTTGCATCTGGCTTGCCATTAAAGTGCTCTTTTGATCGAGTAGTGGCAAACAGATTCTCTTACAGCCATAATGTGTAATGAAGGTGACCCAGAAATAATGCACCAACCCAATGACATACTTGGCACACATTTTATTTGTGCGATCTTTTTAAATCAACTTCGATCAGTGTTAACGGCTGCTTCCCAATTTCGTTGGTATACGATGGATGCCGCTTAATTCACCTTTGGAATTCAGCTCTCGGGTGCAACGGATCACACAATATTCAGATCATTTAACGTTATAAGCGCCCACCCGAGGTGCATCTTTCGTGTCCGGACTGTAGGATGGGTGTAACAGCATTTCCCAGTTGTAATTCATTAGTGTACCACTTGGAAAGAGGTGAAACGGAAACACATAAATTCTCCTTCCGTAGTACACCCACAGATTATGTCTTATATAAAGAAGCGAGACGCATTACAAACCCCTACCTCTGTTTCTGACATTTGAGAGGAAATGATTGACGTAACATATCTTCTGGCGTAGCACACGGTTGTGTTACTGTAACTCTCCTAATTAGTACTAATGCCGCTTTCAACTTGCCCACCTACCTGGATCGTAGACAGATAGAGGTAGAGAAAGTTGTGTGAATGTAACACATCAGATTTTTTTACCTTCTCTACCACACACATGATGGTAGAGAGGGTATTGCATTCCACCCAAAAATTTATACCGAAATTTCACCGGAAATACATTTTTTTGAGCTCCCCTGAATTGAAAAAGATATTTTTAGAAAAAGGTCCGTGCGCGCGCACTGTCTCTCTGTCTGTGAAAGTATAAATCAAAAACGAAAAGTCGGATAAATTTAAACTTGGTATTTAAGATCATTGCCTTCCAAAGATGCAGCTTGAAGATTTTAAAGAAAATCAACTACCCTTTACATGGAACATTTTTCGAAATTTTATATTTTCTTAAAATTGGCTCTAACGATTTTGATTGAAACACCCTATCTTAATTGTATTTAGATGACAAATAAAGTGTATAGCTTGAATTTTCTGGGAATAGCCTGTGAAGTCTTCATTCGGAAGGATCTTTTTTATAACCTCGTATAACTGGTAAGCATTAAGCAGTAGAAGAAAACGCACTACACAAAAAATGTAGATTTGTTTAAAACATCAAGTTGTTCGAAATAACTTTTTTGTGTGGCATCAGCCATTTCCGAGATATCAGTTATTAATGGTTTGAATTGTTGACTTCTTTGTCATTCTTTTACTCCTGTCGACATTCAGTTGTTTTCGCGGTTGCATGGAAAGAGTATGGACTTCTAAGACCAGCATATAGCGTCCAGCTCTTAAACATTTGACTATCGCTATTCTGTTTGCATTTATAACGAAACATGTCATGTAGCTACTTTTGCAAAGGTTTGTCTCGATTAAAAGAAAATAAAAGCTTTCGTAAGAATAAATTTTATACCATTAATTAATTATAGGGGACGGAGAAAGTTATGTAAATGTGGCTCATCAATTTTGATTTGTAATTCACCGTTATAATTAGTTCACAAAATTTGTTTCAACTCCGTCAGGACAGTTATTTAAAGAAAAAGCAAGCCTCTAAAGAAGACAGTTTTCTATTTAAACAAATGTAATTTCAATAGAGGTAAACTTAATCGTCAATATAACGTGCAGTGTGATTGTTAAAAACACGGCGGTATAATATGTACGTTAAACATTTTAAATGAAGATTAAGTTGATTAGCTAACTTTCAGATTCGACACTAGGAACCCTCCCTTCCGGAAAACACATGTTGGGTATGTTGTGCAAAGTGTATTTGCTTATTTGATACTTGCTCAATTGTTCCCATGTTGGACTTCACTGATTTTTTGTTACAAGTTCATATTCTCCACTGGTTAACTTCAGTCCCATTTGGGTTGGTTTGATCTTTGACCAGCAGTTTGCATTGCTCACAACCTGAACTACATTGAAAGCAATACCCAAGCATAGAGCGCCATAATCGTACCGCATGGAGGGTACACTACAATAATTCCCTAATTGTGAAATCGTGATATTGTCGTATGCCTCTCTTTAAATTATTTTACAAGAACAGATGGGAGCTACTCGCTTGCAAAAGGCACCGGTAAATCAAACAAGAACTTCAAATGCGAGGCTACGACGAGGGAAACGCAGCTAAGTTATATTCCAAAATAATTGCTATACCAACATAATACCTGGCTTAAGGGAGAGGAAGGATTCTATTCTACCATAATTAAAACTTTCAAACGTGGATGGCACACAGTTTAATGGATGAAGTTAGATACTTACATTCCTTTGCCCATTGTCTGCCGACGAGGACATCGTGCTTTAGCAGTTTCCCGTCTGTCTCACACGAAGCTTACTTGCTGACTGTTACAAAAACCCACGCCAAACTCGGGCGCCAGTAACGCTATCCCCACCCTTGACACTTAGTTCCCCTGACTCACCCCTACTCACAGACAAACTGCCGTCTCTAACCTCGGTGCCCAGAGGGTCTTGTCATATTATCTGTGCACATGCCACAATATGACTTTTGCTTAAAGCGTCTATAAGAAAGGCTATATATATATATACATACATACATACATACATACATACATACATACATACATACATACATACATACTCCGGTGCACGAGTCAGAACGTCTCCGCGCAAATGTGCTGCCTTGGAGGACCTTGGGACTGAATTTATCAATGTCTATAAATTTGAAGTTATTTGGTTTAAAAATTGTAGTATGTTTCTGGCCATAAAGGTAAATCAGGTGCAAAGTTTCAATTTGATATAATAATTACTTTCCAAGGTATTACATATTTTGTAAAAATGCAATGCAAAAGATAGAACTTTGAAGACTCCTTCCAGCATAACATTTAAAGTACAGCAATAGATCACTTTTTTTAGCGTTAAAGTGTAGGACTAGTTACTAGATTTTAAATCATAGGTTCACTTAATGAGATATATTTTAGGAATTTTTAAAATAAAAATTTACAAGTTGTCTATGATTAAAAATTGTTTTGTCCAAACCGGTAGCATTACAGAAACAACAAAGAACGACGTTGTAAATATACTTAGGAAGATCAAGGATACAAATTTTCATTCAAACGGAATCACAACTGATGCGCAAGGAACGTTTTATATATTTTATGTTAGAGAAAAACATAAAATACAGCATGGTATAATCTTAAAATCCATACTCGTTGATACAACGTAAAAATGGCAAAATGTAAAACAAGCAAACAAACAAAAAATTCTATTATGCGTATTAGTGTTGAGTGTATTTATATTATGTCTGAATCTAGAATTCGGTATTTGTTTTTTTAATTTTAGCGAAAATCTCTCACCTGGTCTTTAAGGGAACCCAGTTTTTTTTCGTCATGAATTTGTCCTCAATTCATGTGCATTTGCTTGTGGGCGAGAAAGCTCAGTTGGTTTGCTTGTTGCGGAGTAGCTAGAGTTAAGCAAGGTTGAAGTTCATCTCAAGTGTATCCGGGGGGGGGCCTCGCTGATTTGCGTTTTTCCATTTTCATGGAGCAACAGCGAATTTTCTCTTTCGAAGTGTCGATGATTTGAGTTACCGCATTTATAAGTAATCCAACAGACCTTTTTCAAAGCATTTGCGACAGTTACCTCAGCAATAAGGTCCATAGACAATCACTTCCGGAGCTTTGGTTCCATTTTATTCACTAAAAGTTCACATCATCGGATAAAAGTAGAGCAATCTAGCTGTAGTGTAATAATTAATAACCGTCAAGGAGTGAAACGCAACGAAGAACCTCTTTAGTAGGTACGAACTGGAACTTGCTATATAAACGGTGTTGTTTTGTTTATATCGTATATGCAACCAAGTCCATATTGAGACCATTTCAAGGCATTTATCATGAATAACATAAATAAAGTAAAATAAAGTAAATACTTTGAAACAAGGGGTGTATTATATACTTTGTAACGGGTAGAGAAAGTTCGTATGATTGTTGCAGATTTTTAGAGTTAATAAGGCTGTGCGGGGGGAGGGGAACAGAAAAACTGCATATTGGATACAGCACCAGTACATGAGAAAACTTAAAATATGTGAAAGCGAATATTTCGAAAACGGTAATGCTACATGAAACTTCTTAGACTTCATTGTATATTTTAATAGCTTCTGCATTTTTTCTCAATAAGTTTTTGTATATATAACGGTTTTTAAGTATATAAAATGCAACGAGAATGAGGCGTTAAGGTACACACTTCGGTTTGTATTTGTCTCAAACCTGATACACAAACATGTATCTCAAAATCGTAATAAGTTTGGGTAAAATAAATTGTTTGATTTAGGTAAAGGTTTGCTGACATGGAAAGATTTCCATTAAAATCTTTGTGCAGCATTCGTAAAGGGTCCCTGACTTAACTATAAGTAGATATTTATCCAACATTTCATTTTTGATTTATTATGTTGGCGCGCGCTAACAGTATTCTTATTCTTTGGTGGTTCAGAGGATCTCAAAATTTTTACATCTGGAATCTTTTTCTTGTGCCTTTCAAGGATTAGGCCTATCGACCTGTTCCGGCCTCAATTCCATCTTTTAGCTGGCCTTCCTATGTCCCTCTTTCCTAAAGGTTTGTATTGCAAGGCTATCTTTGGAATCCTTCTTTCGTCCATTCTTTCCAAATGTTCTTTGCATTTTTGTTTTTGATTCCAAATATTTTTTTTCTGGAATCTTTATATCGAAATTTTTGGTAGAACCACAGTACTTCCTCTACCTACCGTAAGTAAGCGCCCTCTGCTTACCGCACATAAGCGCCAGAGAACGTAATAATTGTTTGGTGTTAATGTGTATTTAGTGTGTTTGTTTTCGCTTGTCGATCGGTTTTGGAATCCTGCTTTAAGATTTTCTGAAATGTTTCATCTCCCTACAAGTACAAATAGTGAGAATATAAGGTATTTCTTAGTAACCGTGCAGTGAGACCACTTAGCGTGCGAGCACATGCGAGAGAATCAAGACGTGACAAAGATGGAAAGTTGTCACGGCAGCGTTAGTCATTTTTTTCCGGTGTAACCTAATTGTGCTTGTTGACGCTGCCGGCCATTTTGCGCCTTGTGAAGGTTAATGATATTTGTAACTCTTACATTGTTGCCTAAGACTGCCAGCAAAACACCCCCGCCTGTCTTGGCAGAGCATCGAGCCAGAATTAGGGACCTGAAAGAACTTCTCATAGCACGGTTACGTGACAAAAATATGTAATGCACCATCAGTTTATTTAATACAAATAACAACAATTGTGCGTTCAGAAACTCTTAGCTCATTGCAGTTGAATTTTCTTATATGGAACAGAGAGTAGATTCAAAGTATATCTCCTTTTGAAAATAATGTTTAAGCTTGTTGACCATGTATCTGAAGTAATTTTATAGCGAAACGAACCTAATTTTACGAATTTATGGTAGGAAAAGTGGTATTGGTGATGATGCAGATGCTGATATTAATTTTCGCAATAATCATGATTAATATTTATTTGTCTTGCTAGAGATAAGGTCACAGGCCTTCTCTTTCTTACCGGCGGAAATACAATTACGATAAAGCCATAATATAATAAAATATAATACACTGAAATATCAGTATACACAAAATACTCTTAACATATTTCAGGAATACCAATAACATAATAAATCCAAACCTGTAGTCATATTGACTACAAATCCCTCTTTAACCTGATAATGAGCAAAAACCAATTAAGAGAGAGGGATATTTATTGCGGAAGATGCCGATTTAATTTCTTATAACATGATTTTATAACTTTTTAGATAAGGTCCGACTATCCCTCAAATCATTAGATGAGAGTTTCAAAGACGAGATACTGCCGTTTCTATATTCTTTTGGAAAGAAGCTCTACAAATCTTCTCGCAGCAGTATGTTTGCTTTTCTTTGTATGTGTTTTATTACCATAACTATAAAACTATTTTCCATTAATCTCGATGGGTCTTCGAGAGACAGAAGCATAGCATTGTTTATAATTTAACGAGTTCAGAAGGCAATGTCACTTAGTTTAATTTAAGTTAACATTATCCTGTTGTAAACAACTTAAAAAAGGGTTTTATTCGTAGTTGTAGTAAGAGTATGTTATACAAATTAATGAGTCTAGGCTCCATTTTCAATTAAATTATTACCTTATTAACTGGCTTACTCAGACCTATCGCAGGTCACCAGTTTAAGTTTTTTGAAAATGTATTATGTAATATGCTATAACTATTAAGATACGTAATCTTGGTTGTTAGTTATAAAAATCGGTTGTGTAATTTTTTATGTTGCGCTGGACACAATGTTCTCGCTTTATGCAATAATAGCACACCTAGTAACAAACTTATTACACAGAGGAAATACAGCAAAAGCTTCCAAAATAAGAGATATTAATAGATTTTGGCCTACGAATCGCATACATATCGTTCGGTATAAGCAGATCCGATTGTCTTTTGTTTTGCCGTCTCTTCTGCTCTGTCATTTGTTAAACGTTACCATATTATATTGCTTGAAATGGAATATCCGCGGCTTATGTCTTACTTTTACCTGCATTTTTTGTGGAGTAATCATGTTCTGTTCCATAGCATTCTCAACGAAAATCCAAAACCACCTTCTCAGGTATGTTCTTTTATAATTCCAACATGTTCGTATTCTACATAATATCCGGTCCCTGTATTAATTAAAATAAGAAGCTGTCTTATACGCTATGTTCTTCGGAAGGAGCAGGATTTTTCATGGCAAAAGAATTATCAAAATCGGTTGAGTGGTTTCCGAGATTACCTAGTACACCCATACCACGCACACAGTTTCTCATTAATATAGTATGGAAAAGGATGTCTGCTTCGCATTATGAAAGGGCTGAAGACGGTCAACTTTTATTTCGCTCATCGCACCGCATCCATTGGTTGGTGGTTTTCATCAGAGCCATGCTTACGTCAGCTATAAAGCGGATGCAGTAAGAACTTCGCTGTGAAATACATTATTCATGCAGAACAGCGAATTAAGGTTAAACATTTACATTTAGAGCGCATAATAAGTCGATTTTATTCGGTAACCTGGGAGTATTATCGCTGGAAGGCGGTGATGAAGTAAAATTGTGTGATTCGGGACGCTGATATGACTCATTCACATCGATTGCGTCATACGAGAGAGCCCCAAGTTATCTACTTAGACTACACGCGAACCTTTCCAGCATTTCATGAATCACGCCAACATTTTAAGACCAACTCCCTCACATGCGAGTGTAACTTTCAGCTAATTTGTTTCATTTTAGTATCTTCTTAGTTTGTATTCGCATATTAAAATAGAGGTTCGCTTACTCTAAGCAACTTAGGTCTAAGCTACATAAATGGTGTACACAAAGTTCAGTAACTCAATACAGCACTCGGATTGGATCAGTTGATTGGTGGTTCTGTAAAACGTCAGATTTCATCAAATATCTTTAAGAGGAAGATGATCTAATGTTAACAGCTGTTGTTGTTGTTGTTATTATTATTATTATTATTATTATTATTATTTATCATCTTCCCTGACATGGGTTAGGCCTTTAGATCTGTTCCGAGATTAATCGAATTGCTCTCTCCACCTCATACGCGGTCGTCCAATATCTCTTCGTCCAAATAGTTTATAAAATAGTACTTGCCATGGTAGTCTCGAAGCTTCAGTCCTTAGAACGTGATCTTTCCACTTATTCTGAATCTTTTAATTTCTTCCACTATATTTTCTCTTATATTTACATTCTGGAGTCGATCCTTTCTACTTACACCAATACAGACCTTAAGAATCGCATCTGAGATGTTTCCAATCTTGATTTTTCCTTGTATTTTGTTACCCATGTCTCTCACGCGTATTTCAATGTGGACTTAGATGTCATTCTATATAATCTTAATTTAATATCTTTCCTCATACTTCTACCAAAGTGTCGTTTGATACATCCATTGATTTTATTATATGTTTTAATGTTTTCTTCAATCTCTGCCGTTCTATCGATTACTGACATTTCTGATCCCAAATATTTGAAGGTGGGCACCTGTTCAATTATTTTTCCTCCGATTACAATCTTAATCCAGACTTGCTTTTTGCTTATCGCGGTCATTACCTCTGTTTTCTCTCTCGACATTTCCATATTATATCCTTTTATTATCTCATTCAAATTAAATACTGCTTTTTGCATGTCTTCCCCTTTCTCTGCCAATAACATTGCAAATATGATTGTGACCACATTAGTATTATTTAATGTGATTCCCTTTGGTTTACATTTCATTCTCCTCTCTTCTATTATTTTATTTAAATATAAATAAAATAGAATGGGTGACAAACCACAACTTTGTTTCAATCCCATTTTAACACTTAATTCTTGTTTTCCTTTATCTGTTATATCTTGATCTAATTGCGTTAATCAGGTTCCAGGGACCTCATATTATTATTATTATTATTATTATTATTATTATGTTTCAAGTAACTGCCAGTTATATAAGTGTTGTCAGTGTGCAGGAATTTTGTCCTGCAGAACTTCTTTACATATTAGAAATTGTTGACATGAAAATGGATGTCATATTTAAGCATGCCTTCATCCTGGATCGTGTGTGAACTTTCAACTTTGAGCACAGAAAGACAGCGCTCAACTAATTGCACCATATTACTTATTTTGTAATTAAGTTACCCGAACTTAATAGCAGTTAAGTCTTTAATATTGTTGATCATTTACAGCTTGATATACATACAGTGAATTATATCCATATTATTCGTAGCATTTTTAATAATTCCTCCTGCACTGAAAACTGAATGAGGCTGCATTGTTATTCCCGTCGCAGGGAATTAATATTTTTCTGAACTTCCGACTGAATACAGCCCTGCTTGAAGCAAAAGCAGAACGTTTTTCCGTTAGAAACAGCTATAGTGTGGGATGTACAGAGAATTGAAACATTTACATGCTGAATCCACTTTTGGAACGATTTCGTATAGCTTAAAGAACGGGATTTGTTGATTCTTTGCTGCGTTTAGCTCATACCGATTCGATGAAGAGGCTGCTGTGATTGGGTGTATAGGCGGCTGCACTGAAATGATGGGTCATCAATATAACCGACTATTTGTCATCGCCAGTATAGGTCGCACATTGACCTCTGTTTTGCTTCCTTCCAATTATTATATCCACATAGTGTCCGTGAGTGCTGTTGCTTACAGTTGCTTCTACAAAGGCAAGTGGAAGAAAACTCTTTGACTACAAATTGCCTAGGGGTTTAACTCACGCTGCATCTCTGTCCAATGTGGAGGGGGGGGGGCGGTGAATGAAAAAAGTTATAAACTGGAATATCAGAAAGAACCGACCTAGGCGCAAAAAATGCTTCCAATGTGCCACTACACTCAGGCATCAAAAAGCAGACCAAGCCTAGTTTGTCAGCAAGACGTGGAGAATGATGTAAGAAGTTTGGAGTTGTGTGTTACCAAGCATAGAATAACAGAAATGACCTACAGTGAGCAGCGTGACATCGTTGGGTCCACTGAAATTCCTAATTTCTGCAAATTTCAATCAATTTAGCTGATATTTTATCACAGAGTTGTTCAACATAAAAATAATTCTTGTGATTTTATGAATACCTTGGGCGGTGCTGTGGCCGAGTGGTTTAGACGCTCACTCCGACCAAGGCGGCCCGGGTTGCATCCTAGGGGACCGTATGGATTTGTGACGGACGACGCGACGTCTCTGGGCGGGTATTCTCCGGCTTCCCCCGCCATTCATTCCACTGCTCCCTCATCATATTTTCCTGTCATCCATTTCACCGTCATTTCATATCATCTCCTTTCTCACTGTCATAGCAGATTCGGGCAGATCGACCATCCTGGTTTTTCTATCCGATCCAAAAGTCTGTCTGCTCCCCGACAGGCGTCTGTCCCCAGGCAATGGCTTGTAAGTCCGCCAAACGGGAAGGGTAAACCGATAAAGAAGAAGATGAATGCTTAACTTTACAAGAAAATGCCTTTAAAAAAATGAAAATCAGACTCATAAGTATTGTCCCACGTGATGAACATTTGGTGAGTTTAACCTTAAGGTTTTAAAATTATTCCTCGAATATAATTCGTTACAATCAAAGATTTAAGTTTTTATAACATAAAAATTGTTTTTGAAAAAAAGAATCGTGTAAAAAATTCTCTTTTCCAAAAATTACTTCTGCGTTAAATGATTAAAACCCCAAATTCAGAACTATACTTTATGTGAGGAAAAGCTTCTTTTGGGCTCATCAACCTTCAAAGAACGTATATACTGAAAATCTTTAAGAAATGTAACTAAATCTAATAATAGGGAGCATTTAAAAGTGGCAAAAATGTAAGAAAACAAGATTACGAGAAAATCATATTTTAAAATTTCACGGGCTTGCACACGTCCATTTAAATGTTGCTTTTGGGCACTTAAACGACCATAAATGCAAGACCGCAATCGGACCCTGATCCTACAATATCTCAGGATTTTTTCCCATGAAAACTGGAGAAAGAAAGAAAAAATACTAATGTAAATTATATGTTAGAACATGGCTGCGATCATAGGGCGTAAGACTCGCCGAATGATTCGCAGCCATCTGTCGCTTGGCGGTTCTTACCTAGAACACGGATTCGAGTCTAGTACACAGTGTCATTTGGACGGTTTTCGTTCATCCTGCAGTAATGTGAGCATACTACGTACGAAAATAGCTCCAGCATATTGTTAATCAGCGATAGGCCCGTTCACTCCATGCGTCATGTGGCGTCTATACAATTCACATTATACAGGTGATTTATGAAGAACCGACATATTTCTTTCTTTAATCATTCTGTTCGAAATTCACCCAATGCCCCAATTTTAGCACCAAATTAAGCAGAATGTTCTGGAGTTTCGATTGCCTGTCACTAGATGCGCAGATGTTCATGTTTTATTCGTAATTGTTAGTTTTATTTTCGGCAACTGTTTTTGAGATTTTGTTCTAGTCAACGTGAAAATGGAGTACACATAAAATGAACGACTCTTCCTTGTAAAGCGATACTGGATTACGAATCCAATTACAGCTACTCAAAGGGCATACCAGAGAGAATTTGGTGTTCGGAATCCTCCCCAAAGAAACACAGTGCTGGAAACAACTGGATCTCTGGTGAGTGAAAAAAGGCAAAACTCGTTCATCTAGGCTTCCCACGGTTGTTGATGTAAGAGCATGACTGGATCAGTCATCCAAAAATCATTAAGACGTTTGTCGCAGGAGACAGGGAAGAGCTGTGAAAAGTGCAGGCTTAAAGCCGTATAGGATTACGGTGGTCCATCAGTTACAGGAACCAGACAAGGATAGACGACTGAATTATTGTCGTTGGTTTCAGGCGTTCATTGTGCAAAATCCTGCCATATTGTCCCATCACATGGTTCACAGATGAAGCATGGTTCCATTTATCCGGCTATGTGAACTCAAATAATTCACGCTATCTAACGAAAATCTACATGTTATTCATGAAGCACCTATGCACCAGGTTAAAATTGGAGTATGGTGCTCAATATCCACACAGAGAATAGTGGGACCAATTTTTTTTTAAACAGCGTGAACACTGCAGAGTACCGAGGGTTTTCATGGAGTTTGCTGAGCAACTAGACGATGTAGAGCTGAGTCAAGGATATTTTCAGCAAGACGGCGCTACATACCATAATCAAATGAATCCATGGCACTGATTGCAAGTTTCTTTGACGACCGGATAATTTCCAAGAACCTGTGGCCACCGAGATCTCCGAATTTCTTTCTATGGGGTTACTTAAAAGATATGCCGCACGTCCCAAGACATTGGACGATCTGAAGCACAACATTACACAGGAGATTCAAGCTATTAACAGAGTCCTCCAACGAGTGGCCAGTAACATAGAACAACGTGTTGAGTTGTGTCTTATGCAGGATGGAGGACATTTTCAACATTTGCTATAGAGGTAAATAATCTCCCAAAATTCCTCTGCATTTCAGGTAAAATAAGTTGTCGCTAGCATAACTCGTTTTCAAACAATTAAAGAAATAAATATGTCAGTTCTTCATAAATCACCCTGTATTACACATTGTCTTACAAAGGAGTATGCATACGCGAACCAAACTTGGAATGCAACTTGCAATGAATTGGGAGGATGGGCACCCCCCCCCCCACAAAAACAAAATGCACGCAGAGCGAGCGTGCAGTAGTGCACATATCTTCTCAAGAAGCAATTGAAAGTGTAATTCTTCTTGAATTGTATCTCATGGGGTAGCACAGCACAGTGTGATTTTCGTACACTTCTGATAAGTGTAAAGAAATGCCCTCCTTGAACACTTTCAAGCCAATTCTATATGGACCCCCGGCTCATTTGAGTATCATTTCACCCATTTGCATTCATTCGTCGGGGGGGGGCGGTTGAGGAGATTGTAGTACCCATGAGCCATTCACAAACATGAATACTGCATAGGTATACGCATGTTATCGCGGACGAATGTATTAGAAAAAAAAATACGTAAAATTACTACAAAATGCTGCAAACTTTTCGCTCCCGGACATCCTTTGTTGGTTCAGATTTCAAGTCAATACCGAATTGACTGCCTGATTCCTCGACTTTGTGCCGAATTATCTTAGATATCTGTGACAGCAGTTTTTAAGCATGTTTCTAAAAACACATCAAGCTATATGCCCAATTTTGTCAAATAACTATGGAATTTTGAAACGCGAAGTTGAAATATTCCGTATTCTTGCTTGTTAACATATGAAATATTAAAGCTTAACCTTTGATTAAATAATGAATGTTGAACCAGTTTTTTTGCGTAAAAAATTCGATATTGAGATCAAGTTTAATATTTTCTGATCTCTGATAATAAAGAAAATGATATACCTATATAGCTTTAAAAGTCGAGTGTTGCACATGCTTGTTGCTGAAGACAGTGGCACATCCATAATTGGGTTCTGGAAGAATTTTACATTTATAGGCTCTGAAAAGCACCTATTCGCGTATATTTGTAACTTATTTAATTAAGGTCGCTTTTTTAACAGCTAAGGTCACCAGCGACCACAATAATATCGCGTCGCTTTGTCCTTAGGCCAGAGACAACTCCCGAACCGTTGCATGTGTAGAGCCAAATAAAATTTGTTGAGACCTCTAGAGTGATTAAAATCGATTCAAAATTAAGGGTAGTTCATTAGGCGAGGAATTTGCAATTTTGGACGAAACCGCTGCTACCTGCAGGTTTGAAATCTTATGTTACGAATTTGAAATGTATCTGTCGATACGTTTCGAATTTGGTTGAAATCGACGGGGGGGGTGGAATACAGGTAATTTATGCAGATCGTAAAACTTTGGGGCTATCTGTTACAGATATGGAATTGGAACTTTATATGTAAGTACCTTAACATTTCTTGATTCATTTAAAATATACTTTTAACTCATAGCAAATTAAGGGCAGTTTTTTAGGAGAACCTCCTAAACATGTACAATTTTCCTAAATGTTAATAAACATTACAATGCTGTCACGTTTTCCCTCCACAAAATGAATGCACCTGAAATTTAGCGCTATACGCATACTTTCTTTAACTTATTTATGTAAAGGTATATCCACTGAGGCCAAGGTCAGAAGGCCTCCTCTACCACTCAATCGGTAACACAAAAAATAGATCATCACAGTTACCAGGTTTGCAACCTTGGTAGTGACAGTTAAAAGTTCGAATATTACATGGCTGTGTTTCACAAGTGATCCTCCGGTGCTATGAGGGATGGCCACCAGGGGTCCGATATTTGCGGAGGAAGCTCAATAATGGAAACTGACATTTAAGTAACAGTAGTCATTGTATCACTTTGAAAACAGCAGAAATCAGTCATTGACAAACTTTAATGCAGTGATGATCTTTGTTGCGTGAATTAGGTTTTGGGTGATGCATTCGGTCAGTTTGAACTCCTTTCGCTGCGCTGCTTAAAAACTTCATATGGTTATTGGCAGAAGAAATGTACCAGCTGTTGGAAGGAAGCATATCAACAAAACGGACGAAAACAGTGCAGTCTATCGGAAGTAAGCTGAATCATTGCAGTCAACCAGTCATTTCTTTAACTCCTCTCAATCTAATCAAGCTTAAGCATAATTTAGACTCTTCTGCTTGATACAATGAAATGCTTCGGAGAATATATTGGAAATGAGGAAAAAAATGTGTTCCATATGTCCTGTTAGCAGACGTTGGCCCTGGATGGACGGAGTGGGTGTAGAGTGCAAGGCGCACGTCAGACCAGGCCGAAAAGCCAAGCCCCAAAATAGCTATGGAGGCCCCCAGCCATAGGAAGGCAGTAGTCGAGGAATCGAGGTGTCGTGTGGCCGAATCGCTCTGTGCACGGTGCTTTTGACAATGGTGCATGCGTGTGCTTTAGTGCTCCATCATATGATCATATAGTTTACAGACCCAGGACTGACAGTAAGGACTTTTGACCTGCATATCCAAGTGCTGTAATTTCATTTGGTGGCAGAGAGGTACAGTTCAAACCCGAGTCGCCATTTATTCCACACGTGAAGAGCGCCAAATTCAGCTTCCGTTTTTGTTGAGTTTATGAAAAGGAGTTAACAATTGCATTTTGATGCATTGTATCAGTGCAGACATGGATGAGTCGCCTCTGCCATCTAAGAAATCCACAGCTCTTGTATACATGCACGAAAATGGTGACAGAGGTGGGCCGAATCAGGCGAACTTACTGCCAATTTATTAAAGACCTATTCGCAATATTTATCAAATGAAATGAGCTATCATGCTTCACGGATACTCCATTGGTGTTACACAGCGTTGCCATATTGAATAGAACAAAACCCTTTACAGTTAAATGGTTCTAGACCAATGGAGCAGCTAAATTGGTGCGACCCCATTAAAATCTATTTTATTGAGAGAACCAAATCCCTTTGTAAATAAAACTGGGGTTTAGAATAAGACTTCTATTGTTATATTTATTTTACATTTAAGAAAATTAGTTAAATTAAAATGCTGAACATATTTAACTGCAAATTTTAATTTCGATGTATTGAAACAAAAATTAAAAATAGTCGTTTGAAAAAAAATACATTTTGAGCTTGAATGTAGGAAATTATGCTAAAACGGAGGTTCTTCTTTTACACTTGTCAACACCGCTTTGGAAGCCTTCTTCTGTTTAGATCAGTGTCTGGTCTTAATCTTGCTGATAGCATGGAGGAAGTAAACAACTGCAGTGCTGTTTTCGCTAAAAACGGACGTTCACTTTCTTTTGGAGGCGGAGGGTTGGACTCGCAGTAATATTTTTGGTGACAATGAGGTCAGCAATTTGGTGTTTACTCTATTTGCCACAAAAACAGACAGAGAAGTAAATCTCGGCCTCTTAAATTGTCAAGAACCCCAAAAAGGTCGCATCCCCAAGATAGCGATTCCTCTAGACTGTAGAGAAATTTGTGAGATGTATTATAAGTAAAAATGAATAAACGCCAATTAGGGTAATTGTCGATGAAGATGATAAAAATGCTTGAAAATTTCAGTCATATCAGTTAAAGCTTCCACTTTCAGAATATAATTACAAGTTTGCTGTTATAATTTATTCTTTCACCTGCAACTAGGTGAATAAGAATACAAAATAATTACATGCGTAACATTTCATAAACTACGGTAACGTTACGCCTAGAAAACTTCGCCTGAATCTGTCACCATTTTAAAGCATACCTATTTAAAACTTCAGAGATTGTTAATAAGTAGGATTCTATGGTCCAATCTATTCAATGAGTACCGAAATTTCACTTCCTAGGGGTGAAGAAGTTGGCAACCTTGTGCTTGATGGTTGGAGGCGTATATAACAGCAGGTTGGCAACAATATAAAATTAAGTCGTCCTTTTACAGTGGTGATGTTGCATGGCGACGGCGCGCTGATGAAAATGCGGACACCATCTTAGACAAACAGCTGCTAGAGCACGCAGCCAAATTTTGCAGTTCAACATTCTAGAGTTTATAAATACATCTGGAGCTGCATTATAAACAAAGGGTGGCTGAATTTGCCACACATTGCTCATAGTATCGCGAAGCCCTGTTAATTGACGCTGTGAAAGCGTTTAAAGAACTTGCTGAATATTGCGGTAAAACCCTTTAAGGGGTTAGAAAACACTAAAATATTTATCCTACGTTCTCCTTTATGTTGTCTCTCCCTTTCAGTAGTCAAGCTTAAGGCAAAGCTTGACCAAATGTAGAAAAGTGTTTTGTGTTTACTTTCTCTACCTATTAAGAGGAAGTATTCGATGTCTGGATTTCATTGGAAATACGCATTTTGAGACTCTGAATAAAAAAAAATTAAATAAAGCATTTTTAGAAAAGGTCCGTGCACGTGTGTGTGTGTGTGTGTGTGTGTGTGTGTGTGTGTGTGTGTAGGTCCGCGCGCGCGCGCGCGGACAGCATAACTCCAAAACGAAAACTCGTGGAAAATTTGTCGAAACATATGACTTCCTCAAAAATGGCTCTAATGATTTTGATTAAAAATACCATGTGTTTAAGATATTTTCATGACAAATACAATGTATACCTTGAATTTTCTGAGAATAATCTCTGAAGACCTCTTCTTTCTAAATGACTTACCATAACTGGTAAACCGTAAGAGATAGACAAAATCTTACTACGTAAAAAAAAAAAAAAAAAAATGCATACTTCGTTAAAGCACACAATTTATGTCAAATATATAAATTGAAGTAACCATTCCTTGCTATTGATTTAAATTTTCAAATACTCAGATGAGAAGTTTTTTTTTCTGGCCATACAAAGAGAATGGAATTTTAAACCCATCACATAGCGACCATCTCTTAAAAGATTTGATTGTCGCTTAAGGGGACAAGGTAGTCTGGACACATGGAAATTACGCCTTAAGTATGTTAAATTATCACTGCTCTTAAAGTTCTTATTGGTTTTTCCTGAATTATTCTATAAATCATTTCAATTATTTCAAGTGTGTTTTGCGTTGATAGCTTATGTAGTTGAGTCCGTAAAAATTATTTCATTCAGCAGAAAAATAATAAAATTTACTCTTAAAGCATGTGAATTCATGAGCCTTTTTCTCTGATACTACTTGCAACACGGAATCACACTTTTGCATGCTTGATCTTAGTATAATCAGCTATCTTCTGAACCTCAATTATTTAGTTATGTATATCAGTTCACTAGAAATTGAAAAAAAATATATTTGCAAAGTCAAAGAAGTAAAAATGTGGAAAATTTGCAATTGTACTGCTTTCTTAATATCAGTAATATACATTATAAAACTATGACTGTGGTTCAGAAAGTTTAACTATGTGTTGCATACATGTAATGAAAATTTCAGCTCTACCTCCCATACTTTCTGAGAAAAAGGTACACAAGTATCCAAAAATGTTGTTTTGAGAAAACTGAATTTAAAAGTTTGAACATTAAAATTCTGACACACTTCAGTACATTACATGGTCATAATTATCTGCACCTTCTTTCTTAGATTGTTTCAGCTTTTCTGATTGCCTTCTCTTGGTCCTGGCCTCTTTTGTTAATTGCTGAACTGCTCGCTGGGCATGATATAGTCGTTCGTTGTTGAAAGATACAAAAATTTCTAAAAAGGGGCGTTGCATGACAGCTTTAAAGGAATGCAGACCAGCATTTAAATGATATTTAAATGTCTTAAAAATCTCTTAACCCCCAAAAAGTATATTTTTTTCTGAAACTGGAAATAATAGAAACTTTATTAGTGCCTAAAACAAAAGATGTGATTTTTTAGCATTTCAGAGTACCTTGTCCCCTTAAGCGTACTGTATTCCCCATTCCTATTGTATCTACTAGGAAATATGTAATAAAAGTATTTCTCCAAATGTTTATTTCGATTAACATGAAGATAGAAGAATACACTCTTGTAAGAGCAGCTTGTTGAAGAATGGGTAGAGTCATGTGAATGTAGCACATCAGATCTTTTCTTGTGATCATGCAAGAAGCATGGAATTTCAAAACCATCTTTTTGCGACACGCTCTTTAAAAATCTAACTATTGCTTTAGCTTACTGTATAGTTCTTATACCTACAACGAAAGTATAAATATGTTTTTCTCTATAACAAGAAGTAGACTGAAGAATAACATTTTGAAAGAATAGATTGTATAAGAGTAAGTAGAGAAAGTTATGTGAATGCAGCATATCAGATTTATGTTTGTTATTGAGGGATCTCGGAACATATTTACTGCAACATTTCTGTACCTAAGCAATTTGTTTGTTCGAGTTCAATACTTCTATTGTTGTGCACTATGGGTAGAGATAGCAAGGAGTGTGTGGGGGATAACAGTGTTATATCTTGCTGAAAAAAATTCATTTAAGCACTACTAACACGTTTTCCTTGGCGACAGTGTCTCCTTTGTTTTCATATTTGCTACAGCATCCGTTTTTAGGCCCCCCACCCTACAATACGGCTCGTTTCACGAGCAATTAGCGCGGCTAAGCTCAACTCATAAAAAGCACTGTTAATATGTCTTGAGTTTTGGAGGTTTGTGCTCAAAATCAAAAGCTTTTTAGTTATTCGCCTGAAAAGCAAAACTGACGTTTCGACACCAGCGCGAGGATAAGGCAGTGCGATATGTGTGTACAAAATTTAATGTTACTTTAAATCTAGTTTAATCGCCATTGATCCTTTTGGTTAAATCTTTAGTTGTTTCTACTAATACTTTTAATGTTATTCCTACAAACGAATATGTTAACGTAGTAACCGTAGCTTTCAGCCAGCGATGCTTGCCAGT
Source organism: Deroplatys truncata (assembly GCA_030765065.1). Lineage (NCBI taxonomy): Eukaryota > Metazoa > Arthropoda > Insecta > Mantodea > Mantidae > Deroplatys > Deroplatys truncata. Next base: position 73,159,690 of record CM060981.1, on the reverse strand, counting down.
TGAATGAACACCGTTTACATACAGGATCCTCGTTTGTCGTTAACGAAAACATTTGCGTCCATCGAACTGCTTGTAAATGGCAAATAAAAGGAGTTTTCTGTTTCGCAGTTCGGTAAATATTTTGAAACGCCTGTTGGGAGAATGTCGTGCCATTTGAAATAAAATTACATTATGTATGAGTTTCATCAGCGCAGTGGGTTTTAATTGATCGAAGCCGTAACGTGCGATAAATAGGAGAACATATTATATAATGTTGTAAGTCAGTGCAATATTGATCGTTAAGATGTAAATATGTATGCTGAGGAGGTGGTTTGACCAGTGGCCAGTTGGATGGTTTTCATTGCTTTTTGTACTGGAGAGACGGATATTTTTACTAATGTTGCGGCAAGCGAAATTGGCCCGTCCATAGCTTGGGCGAGACAAGTAGTGTATATAATATTTTGCACGAAAAGTGTAGTAGATGCTGGTTTCTGAGAAGTTGTAAACCGTATTAGAGCTGCCGGGGTGTTCACGAAATGAATGCAAAATTTTAGTGCCATGCTAGAGAAGGTAATGACTTTATTTTGATATTAATGAACCATGACTCTGAGGAGGTGCATTAGTATGATAAAAATCTGATGTGCTACACTCACATGACTTTCTCTACTCTTGCACAAACTATTTTTACAAACGCTTATTCTCCATCTACTTCATGTTAATCGAGATAAACATTTGCAGACTCTATCTTATTGCTAATTTTCTTGTAGGTGTAAGGGGAATATATATATTTACAAGGGCAATATAGAAATACAGTAGCCTTTAAGCACATACATATCTCTTAATAGCTGGTTGCTAGGTGCAGCACCATTCCCTTTGCCACAGATTAATACTCTTTGCATATCCAAGACAAAAAAATGAATAACGAATTCCCATTTTTACAAAATAAGTATTGCAAAATTTAAGGGAATAACAAGCAATATCTCGAAAATGGTTCACTCAACAAAGAAATGTATATGACATAAATTGTGTATTTTAACGCGATCTACATTTTTTGTGTAGTAAAATTTTGTCTATCTCTTATGGTTTACCAGTTATGCAAAAGTCGTTCAGAATGAAGAATACTTTTGGAGACATTCCCAGAAAATTCAAGATATACATTTTGTCATGAAAATATCTTAAACATATGATATTTTAATCAAAATCGTTAGAGCCATTTTTGAGAAAATTAAATTTACGAAAAATGTTCCATGTAAAGGGTACTCTGGGGTGGGGGATTTTCTTGAAAACCTTCGTGTCACATCTCTGGAAGATACTGAACCTAAATACCAAGTTTGGTGTTTATCCGACTGTTCGTTTCTGAGTTGTGCTGTTCACAGACAGACACACACACGGACATGTTTCCAAAAATGCTTTTTTTTTGATTCAGGGGGTCTCAAAACATGTATTTCCGGTGAAATCTCGGTATCGAATTTTTGGGTGGAATACTTCCCCTACTTACTATACGTAGTAGAGAAAGTAAAAAGATAATTGACAGTTCCGCATTTCCTTTCAGAACAACAGTGCACTCGTTTTCCTTTCGTATTCCAGGTGAAGCTAGTAGTGTCGCGCAGATTACTTATTCTTGAGACTCGGAGAAAGAAGGTGTTTTAGCAACGCTTGGCCTAAGCAGTGAAAATTATAAATGGATTTTCGCCACCGTTAGCTCAGCAACATCCCCGGATCACCACACAAAGTTTTTTTCTTTCTTTCGTGACGTAGCTTGGCGCTGGTTCTGGTTATACTAGATTTTAAAAATGAATTTAGAGTTTTTAAATGATGCACAAATTCTCATACATTAGTGTTTGATAAAATAGTGTCAATTCTCTATTACGATTCGATTATTATTGTTGTTGTTATTATTATTATTATTATTATTATTATTTGTTGTTTTAGTAATCATTTGCAGCACTACTAATTGCCGAAATTGACTGAACATACATTTTAAACTAAACTGGATTATAAAAATATAGCGGCAGGTGTAACTTTATAAAATACTGACAAACCATTGTATAATTGTAAATCATGAAAACAATGTAGGTACTCACTTAGATTTTCTTGTATATAAGTTCCAGTTGGCGATTTTTATTGCAAGCTTTTCTTTCAATGTTTTTAATATTTGATATTGCTTCAACACTCCATTGCTTTCCCCCGCCAAAAAGCAAACATGCAAAGCAGTACAATTTGTTATGAATGTAACTGCCAGTTAATTAAATTTACTGTACCAGGATGTTTGAATTGACCGTTTTTGGTTCTTCTCCTGGAGGACAATGCCAAGCTTAGGAATTGGTCTTTTGCCTTTAAGTTCGCACTTTTTCTCATAAGATAGATTTGAAAACTGAGTTAGTTTTTAATAAGTAATCCACTAAATCGATGGAATTGTGCATATTTCTAAAATCATAAGTAAAACACGCACAATGTGCAGTATTTTTAATGTTATTTATATTTAACATTTTTTTGTAGCCCCACGTTGTGGTAGCCAATTTGTAGTGGTTTAATGTTATTTATATTTAACATTTTTTGTAGCCCCACGTTGTGGTAGCCAATTTGAAGTAACATTATAGTTGTTTTGTTAGCCCCACGTTTGGGAGCCAATTTGCAACGGTATTATTAATGTTATTTGTGTTTACTTCACGTGGTGAAGCCATTTTGTGATACGATTCTTTGTTAGGTTTATAGCTCCATCTGGTGTTAGCAATTTGCGGTAGTATTAGTGTTTGTTTGAAAGAATGCGACTGTTATTTTATTTAATTTTTTGTTTACTGTCCTCCGGCTAGCTATGATCTTTTTGGTCGAGCACATCTCTTTATACAGGTTGTGTAAACGGAAAGGAGTCTTTTATCCAAAGATAACACTGATGAAAGAATTTGTTCTACACTTTTATTGTCGAACACATTCACTATCACATTTACACATTGATCTAGACACTCGCCAAACTGAAACTGTTATAATAACTTCTTACTGATCACTTTTAATTCGCGTACTTCAACCTTTTGTATAATTAACTTTACAACACTTGAGAATTTTCCTAACTCTGCTACGCGTAACTTGTGAATCGATAGCCGACGTGTACTTTACAAATATTTTCTGCTGAACTGACGGACTGAAGGCGACGTGTATCATACAAATATTTTCGACGAACTGACGGACTCTACCTCTAACCTAGCCCTTTTATACTCCTACACCCCGATATGCCTAAAGATTATAACTGAGCTGCAATTGGCTAATAAAACGCGCCAACATTAGCGTCTATTTTAATATCCAATGAAAATTATGAATACATATGCTCTAGGTATAATGTTCCAGCAAATTCTAAAGGAAAACGCGCCAACATTACGTAACTTCCTCGTCTCTAATAATGATAAACAGCTCACCCCCTCGCTGCATTATTTCACGCTATTATTGTCAGTTTCAGTAAGGTAGTATAAACTTACTTCTCAACAATAATTACAATCAATATACTTCTCAAATCAATGTCACATAAAAATGCATATTCATATTACAATCATTCTTTACATTTAAGTAATGCATCAAATGAAAAGAATACACAGGTTTACGTAAAATTAACACTTTATGCGCTGCACGCACATAATGCTGGTTCACCAATAACTGAGGAAGGAAATGTTTGTTACACTGCTTGCCCTACTCTTGTCTCCAACCCCTATTGTCGTGTTTCCGAACTTGGAGAAAGCAGGTACACAGAGACCTAAACACCTCATTAAACGTGTTAAGTCTGCTGCCTTTGTGCCCTTAATGCACAACAAAATATAGGCACGTCTTCCTACAACGAGAGGTCGAAATTTAGAGGAAGAAGCTATATAAGTCTACTCTTGATGAGACTTGCACTCGCTCAGCCATCCCAGTCTACTCGACTTTGCTGCCGCATCATGAGATTTCGAAGCTGCCTAAGTACGCAGCGCTACAATCTGACAGCAGTAGGAGTTGGGGCGTTGGGGTAAGCAGCGGTGAAGTTGATTGTATTAATTAACTTTTCATCACTCGTTTGAGGCTGTCTTTATTTATATGTTTAAAAGTTTACTTAGTTTCTCGGCAATTTATTTAGGTAGACTCAGTCTCAAAGTCTACCCTTACGCTACGCCACTGCTTTCTTTCTTTCTTCCTTCTTTTCTTTTGCTCGACTACTAGAGGCTCTGTGAATGCAGAAGCAGAGCTTGTAGCGAGGATCATGGTAGTTGGCGTATTCAGTTCACAGTTAGAAGTGCTAAGCTTTGCAATCAAGTCGGTGGTAGACATTCAGAAGAAACTATAGTAGAACTTGCTGTAGCTTAAACTAATAATAAACAATGCGATTAACAATTTGCATAGAATTTTCACTGTTAATCGTTCATTGTAGCAAAACGCTCGTATTTGTACTCATTTCGCGGACATTGTGCTCATTTTCCGCGTTGCAAGCACTACAGAGTATAAATTGTACTGTTTCTTATTTTATTTAATTTTAAAAAAGTATTTTGTGCTGGTCATTGGTTAAGTTTTGGATTTCTAAACAGGGAAGAACTTAGGTCTGGGACTGGAATGTCGTGCACTTTGGTTTCTAGTGATTTCAGGTAGCTTATTTGCAAGATAACAGTCGCTCTTTACGTTCTTTGGCATTTGCGCCGTTTGTGATTAAGGCATATTAAACTGTGCTTACAAACATGCAATATCACCAAGACCAGAGATATATTAAGAATGCGTGTTCAAATAGTGTTATCGACTTAATGTAATTAAAAGAGATCAATCTCTGCAGAATTACTTTCACTGTACCTACATTTGGTTCTCTAAGTGAAATTAAATTAGAACTAAAATCCTGATTATGTGGTCATTGTTTTACATAATAGCTATAACAGCAGTAGTAGTATTGACATGAGTAAAACTATAACAGAGGATAAAGTATTTCTTCTTACAGTTGCGTAAAAGAAACATCTCTGTACGTTAGATGTGTATGTGAACAGTTATTAAATTAAATGAACGCTAAACCAAGTAACATAAACATCTCTATTAACAAATGACAGTAGCTCATTATTTAATAGCGAATGGTTTTCATCTCAGATGAGGCTAAATAAGTAAAATATCCATTAAAATGTCTTAAAATTAAAAAAAGAAGTGTATTTGCTGCACTCGGCATCAGCTACCACATTAACGGCCGGTTTCACCAACCGATGTTAAAAATACTCTAACATCATCTTTGTTAACAAAGTGTTCAAAATTTAACATAACCTTAAAAATTTTGCGTTTCATTAAGCTTTTACAGCAATTTGTTAGCTAACATTTTGTTAACGTCAGACAACTTCAAACGCTAGCTTTCAAGAAGGTAGTGCCCGAATTACACTGCTTCTGAACATGCTCCGATGCGCTTTTGTCTATGTATCGCTACGCTCTCTTTGTCAGTAGTAGACAACTCTTTACATTCATGCAATTGCCATGTGATGTTCCTGATTGTTTTAGGTTAGAATCGCGACGTCAGCCGATGTAAATGTTTCACTTGAAACGCGTTAGTTAACATCTGTTTAATAAGTGTAGGCGTATTACCAAGTGCGAAAAAGCTGACGGTGTTACATTAAAGAATAAGATTGCACCCTGGGACAAAATTGGAATGAACGCATTTCTCCTAAGTTCGGTAAGCAACTCCGGCAATTTTATGCTAACATAAGGTGTAGCACCAGAAACGTTAGGTGCAAAGAGCTTTAAGACGGTTTAAAACTGTTGGTGCACACAACATTGAAACTAAAGTGGACGAAGCAGACCCGAAAAAAATACTGCTTGCTTCTTTAAGCAATTGGTTTGGGAGCCTTCCGGATAAACCCACAAACGGTAGCTTTGGAAATACCAACATTATAACCCACCAAGTAAATGAAAAATGTTAGTACCAAAAATCTAAACACGTGAAGCATAGGAGAAAGAGGCATGCTTCTGTTGGTAGTACTCTAACCTCAAATATTTCCCATAAAACCATGCTCATGACCCCCTGGACAGTCTATATCGCTTTCAAAATTCCTCCTTTTGCAGGATTTCAAATTTATTATGACGTACGACTCCTCTTCTATTAGGAATGGCATTCAAAAATGCCAATTGTAGTAAACCCGCTTCAACAGCTTGGTTTGCGGCAGCCATTTCCCAACTTCTAACATTTGTTAAACGTCTTAACAGGGGTACAGCGATGTTAACTTAACACCGACTGTAACACGTTGATAAAGTTATCACTGCTTGATGAAACAGAATTGGCGTTAACTTCAGTGATAAATCAGTTTAATATTGTGTTAAAATTTAGCATTTGTTAGTGAAAACGGCCCTAACTGTTATGACAGAACCAGCCAGCTCACAACAATCCCTGTTTACTCCGAACAATGGTATTTATGCGCAAAGGCAGCACATGTCACAAGGATTTTGCCTGTGACCAAAGGACACAACTACAAGCTGCAGAATAATAAGCAACCTGAAACCGACTAAAAGCAATTCTCAGCTCTAGTGAACTTCCTCCTAAGAAGAAGCCGGACTCCAGTTTTCGTAAAAAGCTGTTAGCAAAGACTGCAAGATATTTCGCAGATTTCTTTCAAAGCGGTACTTTTTGTAGTGAAAAAAAAAAAGACTGATGTACACACACATGACCTGCTCTATCCATTACCAGCAGCTAAGCCTTGTATATTACAGTAGGTATCCATATAAAAGTGATTCCTCTTTGTCTTAATCACACTAAATCTCTCTCTGCTTAGAAATTATTTTAAATTAAATAAACAATACGTGATTCTCAGGAATATAAAAATATAAAAAATTAAGTGCTAATGAAGAGGACTTCATTGCAGATACACATTTTTTATTTCTCATGCGAATATCTTAAACATAGACGTTCTAGTCAAAATTGTCAAAGCCATTTTTAGAAAATAAATAAACCTTTTTTTATTATTATTATTTAACGATTCTCAAGGTGAGAGAATTTCATGAAAGTCGTTGCCTTACATCCTTGAAACGTGCTGAGCTTAAATACGAGGGGCGTCCAATAAGTAAGTTTCCCTATTTTATAAAAAGTATTACATACAATTGATCATATTGAATTAATGTTATTTATATTGTACAACCCTTGTTACTTTTCTACATAGTCAACATGTTTTTCCAAGCATTTTTGGGGACGTGACACAAGTTTTTCCAAGCCAGTGTTGTACGAGGTCGGGTCCTGTGCTCCAACCAGCTGTTCCTGATTTGACTTCATCATCGGTGTTAAAAGTGCTTACCTTTGAGTTGGAGGAACATGTGAAAATCACTTGGGGCAAGCTCCGGTGAATATGGAGGATACGAGAAAACTTCCAAGTTGAATCTTGACCCAGGCGGAGCTCAGAAGATTCACTGGGAAGTTTTCTCGCATCCTCCATATTCACCAGATCTTTTCCAAAGTGATTTTCACATGTTCCCCTGACTCAAAGGTCATCTTGGAGGTAAGCACTTTAACACCGTGACGAAGATGAAACAGAAGTGAACCAGAAGTCGGGCCGTGTGCTCGTGACCAGCACGGTCTTAAAGCGCTTACCTCCATGATGACCTTTGAGTCAGGGGAACAGTGAAAATCACTGTGGAAAAGATCTGGTGAATATGGAGGATGCGAGAAAACTACCCAGTGAATCTTCTGAGCTCCACGTGGGTCAAAATTCAACTTGGAAGTTTTCTCGTATCCTCCGTATTCATCGGAGCTTGCCTCAAGTGATTTTCACACGTTCCTCCAACCCAAAGGTAAGCACTTTTAACACCGATGATGAAGTCAAATCAGTGAACAGCTGGTTGCGGGCACAGGACCTGACCTGGTACAACACTGGCTTGGAAAAACTTGTGTCACGTCCACAAAAATGCTTGGAAAAACATGTTGACTATGTAGAAAAGTAACAGAAGGATTGTACAATATCAATAAAATTAATTCAACATGATCAATTGTGTGTAATGCTTTTTATAAAATAGGGGAACTTACTTATTGGAATACCCTCGTACGAAGTTTGGTGTTCATTCGACTTTTCGTTTTTGAGCTACGCTGTTTGCACGGACACAAACTTTCTTAAATATTCAAATATACCTCAAATCGTGTATATTTCCGGTGAAATACCAATATCGAACGTTTGGATGGAACACAATATTTCTTCTGCTTAAGCGACAGCTGCAGGAAAGTTGCAGCTATTACTCCAAATTTAACATTTTCAGGGGAAAAGTATAACTAAGTTTGTTGAAATTAAATGAAGATAAACAGGGCTTCCCAACAGAACTTATAACAGATGATGGCACTTGCGTGTTGCCCTCATGAAGCGTTTCATGGCAGGCTATAAAACTTTCATGACTTATTAACGCGCCTGTATGCATAAAAACGTCAAATGTGCACTAGCGCATTAAGAATCTGTACATATTTTTGCAGCACTTAGTTTCTGCGCCTCCAACAGGAGTGACTGACTGCTTTACGGAAGTTTTATTTCTCGCCTTGAAAGCTCCCGTCCCTAGCAGCATCTCGTTGCAGAATCAAAATAAACCTAGTGGCTGTTTAATTACAAATTCTTTCCACTGTCTCTCTCCGCATTGCCGGCTCCATTGGGTTTCATATCCAAGTTATGGGCGACATAAGACAACGCAGAGAAACGGTAACTAATAGTGGAGTGCCTTTTTAAGTGCGTTCGCAATGGGCGGAGCTGCTATTAGCGTCGCTTTGTCATGAAAACAATCACGGACTAACGCGAACGTTGACAAGAAAAGTTAGGTTAAATTGAAAAGTTAAAATAAGAATCGGTTATATGGAGAACCTTCTAAAATTTACGGTTATGCGAATTTCCGCAAGCTTGCGCGCACACGAGAATTTTGTCAGTGCATTTAAAATTTGTTTGAAATTGGTATAAAATTAAAGGTGTTTTTTTGTGGAGAGCTTCCAAAATTCGCCGAGATTTAGACGAACTTCCGCACATAAGGATTTGAAACATTTTTGGCGGCAATACGATACTTCCTCTGCCTACCATAGACACATGGTAGAGAAAATAAAAGTAGTTCAAGAGTACAGGTGTAGATTTAGTAATTTTAACACTCTATCACTTATCTACTTACCTACTTTAGCTAGAGCAAACGTGTTTCACCCAAAAACTCGAAATTGATATTTCACCGGAAATACGTGCTTTGAGGTACACTGAAACCAAGAAAAACATTTTAAAAATGTGTGCATGGCAGAGAGAGAGAGAGCAGCATGACGAAAAAAACGAATATCCGGTTAAATACTGAAATTCAACATCTTCCAAAGCTGCGCCAAGAAAATTTGTAAGGATATTCCACTAGCGTCTTTACATGAAAATATTTTTTTTTTTTTATTTTCTCAAAAAAACTCGTAAAGATTTTGATTAAAACACTGTATGTTCGTGCTTAATTAAACCCATATCTTAAATTTTCTGTGATCAGCGTATGCAGTTCTCATTCTGAACCAGCTATGTATGGTAAACCATAACAAAAACGTATTACACACGCACGCGCGCGCGAGTGCACACACACACACACACACACACACACACACACACACACAAATGTAGATCTCGTAAAAAGACACAATTTACGCAATTTCTGTAGTATTAACCATTTCCGACATATTTGTGGCTATTGGTTTGAATTTTCCAATTCTCTATCATTCATGCCCAGGCATTCCTTTTTCCTCGCGATGTGGTCCAAAGAGTAATGCCAGCATGTAGCGATCCGTTTTTTTAAAGATTTGACTGTCGCTTCAATCTCCTGTATCTCCCTTTATCTACCCACAACGAAATGGGTAATGAAACTATTTCTGCAAATGTATAAAAATATTCGATAGTTGGTAGAGAAATCACATTTGATATGATGGAAGGCATTCGTTAAACAATAATAGGTAATTTCCAAGGTTCACGTGCAGAAATAAGTCCCTTGAACTCGCTGGTAATATCGCGACTCCAGTAGCTTTTGTCAGCACAAGAAAGAACCACTGCAAGGTATCACACAGAATCAGTGATAAGCAAAGCAGTTCAAATCCACCTTGTTCATCAAATGCAAATAGGGAGAGGATGAGAAATGTTATGTACCTCACACAATTTCTCCTTTAAAATGGCCTGCCATATACATATTCATGTTCCCATACAAGACGAAAGAGGTGAATCTTTTTCACCCCGAAGTAAGCAGATATTTAGATGTTAAATTATATGTTGTTCACTCAAAGTTTGAAAGTTGTCTCGACTTCATCTTGGCAGTTTAACACTGAATGTTTAGAAGAATTAATAGAAGTAGGTGCGTTTCCAACATTAAATAATTTTTTCCAATTTATGACTTCCATTTCCGCGCATACAATCAGACAAAAGCAAACCTGAATGAGCAAGATACCAGATTTCAGTTTTGTGCAGGGCTTTAGGTTAAAAGATTATGTAAATCCTGTCATTGCAGTTCATTAAAAATGTTGGTGAAGAATAGGAAGGGCTCACGCAGGATAATCCGTGGAACTTTTGACTAAGCAATTGTGTACCTGTAGTAATGTAAAGAGAGCTCCATAATTTATGCTGAGAGAAGTAGGATCTCGAAATGTACAATGCTTATTTCATATTGTCTTATTTCGGCACTTAACGGTCTTATAAACAATACTGTAATGTTCTCAAAAGGTACAATCCACCTATCAACTGTTCTTGGAAAGATGCCCCGCAATGAACGTAGTGCGTTTACTGTCTTCAACATTCTTTCCTTAAGATTTATTTATTAAAATAATTAAATTCCTTAAGAATGAGGAAATCTAGTAAGAAATAAATTATGTATGTATGTGACAACAATGGAAAGTGTTTTGTGGATTTGTTTCGAAATTCCGATCGAAACGTAGCTCAACTTAACGTAGTAACACAAATTACAGTGACAGTTGCACGAATAAGATAAGTAATATATACACAAAATGCATTTATACAGTATTTATTAAAATTTTACTGGTAGGAATGTATATCTCGGGATTTTAACTTTGGTCGGAACAGATAAGCACTGAAACTAAAGTGGTATATAGGATGAAACAATTGTCGAAACCAAAAACAGAGTCACGTCGAGATGATAAAAGTAAAACTATAATACCGGGGATAAAAGATAATTTATTGATCCAACTCCAAAGTATTTTTATTCCGAATTGGTCTCTTGACACTTAAGTGAAATGTGTATATTTTAGAATATGTCAGCATTGGGAAGGCGTGTCTAATGAGAGCTGGTAGTCCAGTCATGGCCAAATGAAGTAAAATTTCAATCGTCTAATTTATCCACATCAAAAAAGCAAATAAATATAGTGTTAAATTCGTGAAAAGCACAGTAATATTACGAAGCTATTCACAATTGACCATGTTTAAAACTGCGATTGTTGTTTAATTGCTATTCGCGCCGTAGTAAACTTGTGTGGCGCTTATAATTTGAGTCTTATCGCAACCCTGCAAGAACTCGTGTTTTTATAGTGCGACTGAAAGCAGCCGAGGCAAATAACTTTAATAATATGACGTAAAAACAAGCATAATCTTCACTACAAAGTTTGGCGTCCTAAAAATCAAACAACATCAAAGTGTATCTTCATTACGTAACCTTAATAATATTTACGTAACCAAAAACCAACCGCAAGGCTTACAAGAAACATCTCACATAAAAAATATCGCTAAATTGACTTCTTCAAATTGACGTACAACTGTGGGGCAAACTCCTCAAAACAATTACGCAACCTACTAACTGCAAGTTTAAGAACAATACTACTTCAAATTGGCTCCCATACGTGGGGCAGATAAACATAAAGCACCACAATAATTATTCTTCAAATAAAATGATTTGTAAGCAGTATCTGCCCAATCCACCCTTTTAATGAATGCGCAAAATGAATTCATCCAAGCGTGTCCATTGTTCCTTACCTTCAGTCAGATCGGAAGGACTTTTACTGTGTCACTTGTCTGTATGTAAGAGTTCAGTGAGGTATTTTGTTGATGATCAGGAGAATAGCAAATGCCCAAAGTGAAAGAAAGTGTGATTGTTAAAATAAAACGATTGTTTCACAATATGGAGAGAATACTTTTTCGACTGATGGGAAAATATTGTTTTGCATAGTGTAATGTGCGAGTTTCTGCCGAAAAAAGTTTACGGTTGAACATAATATGTGTTGCGAGAGAAGCACAAACGTGGTCTGCAGCAACTGAAGATAGAAGAAACCGTGGCCTGCAACATATACTTCTGAGGGAAACTTGCTCATCATATTCGCCGCTTTGTGAGTAAATAAGTCCAGCATTTTTATGCGCCGATATTCCACTGAACAAATTCAACCATCAAAAGCTGTGCACATTTGAGACCAGAAAATCAATTCCAGATCCCAGGACATAAAGAAGAACTTATGTTGGAATGGTGCATTGAAGGAAAAGGGAAGGAAACATGCATATGCATAGATGAAATTACAGACACTTTGGGGCGATGTATAACCAACATTATTGTAGGAGGTCTGGAAGCAGGGAACCATGGAAAATCATTTCTGCTACATTTTGAGCAGTTGGATAAAGTTAATTATTACACTATCAGCAAATTGTTTGACCAATCTTTGAGATTATTGTGACCTGATGGCATTCGGAATGATCTGTAGTTTTAATACAGATGCAGCATCCTACATGATAAAGGCTGCTGATTCTTGACGTGCGCTCTTCTCTAAAATGGTGCATGTCACATGCCCAGCGCATGCGTTACATCGGACTGCGAAGGAGATATGTGTCGATTTTCCTGAGGTTTTAAGTTAAATTGGGTTTTTTTATTTTAATTACTATGGATCCTATCTCCCATTCTATTTTGGCGTGAAAGTCGGGAAATTTTGCTCAGAGGCCTCTTATCAAACTTGAAGTTCTTTTACGTGCCGTAAATATACGACACGGGACCACCGGTTTTGCTTCCCTTCCGAAGGAAGTAATGCTAAGGATTTTTATGCACGAAAAAAATCAGTCGCCCTCTGCCGCGTTTGAACCCGCGACCTTGCGAACTAGAGATGCCCCACTATTCCATGTTACCTCTAAACCACGGAGGACGACTTTCCTGAGATTGACAAGTTAATTGGATGCATAAAGAAAATGTTTTTGAAATCCCCATATCGAGAGTTCCAGCATTCGAAACAGAAGCTCCAGAAATTCCTTTGACCTTTTCACCTGTTTTGACAAGATGGGGAACGTGGATTGAGGCTGCTTCTTATTCTGCAAGAACTTTTAGTGAAGAAAGTGATTGATTCCGTTGACAACACCGAGGCTGCATCAATCAAAACTATTGGCTGACAAACAAATGGCAGCTACACTTTCCTACATAAAAATAAATTTTGGGTTTCTTCCTAATGCAACATCTGCTCTAGAAAAATCCAAAGTGTACTAGAGAACAGCTACAAAATAAAGTTCTGATCAGATCTGATCTGAGTCGTGTATGTGATACAGGGGGTCAAGCTGTGGCATAAAATTGAAAGTGTTATAAAAGAACATCGGATATAAAACATTTTGTTCTATTGCTAAAGTGTTTTCAGGTGAAAATTTTCCTCATTTTGTGAACTAAATCTTCTTTTTCAATATGCTCCAGTTGTTTCAGTGGAGGTGGAGAGTAGCTTTTTCGTGTGCGAATCATTACTTGCAGACAACAGACAATCATTTTCATTTGAGAATCTCCGCAAATCTTCGTCGTTCATTTAAACTCAATTTTTTTGCAAACAACCACTGCAGTATGTTTTCTAGCAATAAAGAAATTAAATGTTTCTTGTTATTAAATTTTAAATAACACATATTTACTAGGTGCAATTTGAATGGCATGCCAGTTCTGAAATAATAAGGTTTTTTGTTTTGTTTTGTTTTTTTCAGAAAGGATGTCCAATAGCATTCATTTACTTACTTCGTTAGTAACAAAATAAGTGTGTTTTATATTGTGAATTTAAACACAATGCACTGTCATATATTAAATTACAAAAATTCTGATGATAAGTGATAATGGATAATTTTTTGGTCATTTTTAAAATTTATGTGACCTTTTTAGAATAATCCTGGCTAAAGAAACATTCCCACCTCCAGCCTGAAATTGAACCCGGGACCTCTGGATTTAGAGGTTAGCATGGAACCACCAGATCACAGAGGCAATCTGTCTGCTCTTTCTTTATTCGCTATTTGTTGCACGCAGCATTTATATTTCGTCTCTCTTTCGGTCACTGGCTGAGGTGTCAAACTCAGGAATCTCCTCTCTCGTGTAGACAACTGCAGCATTGTTGCTGATCGATCTTTTGTGTTTAAAAAGAAGAAGAAAAGACTACTTGTACATTCTCTGCAAGATTTCGTTGAGCAAACGGCAAAGCAGGAATGAATCGAACCTAGGGACAGCCCGTCAGCCCTCTTTGTATACCAAAGCGACGTTTTACATAAGTTTCACCCGAGACCATAAGGGAGGGGATTTTTTGAGATTTCTACACGCGTCCCGATAGGAGTTCCAGACAGTTTGATAAAGCTGAGAGCATCTCACCCTCCCTTTCTGCAATCAACCTACACCAAAACGACCCCTTGCTTAACAGAAGGCAAGTAGCTAGAGGCGCCCGCCACAATACATATTTTTGGTATATGTGAATTACTTGCATTGCTTTCTTTTGAGCATATGCCTTGATCAGAATTGTTATTGACAGTTTTATTCTCTCATATAATTTCCTCTTCATTACGGGGTATTGAGTTCTGCATGGAAACCAGAAAACACCAGAGAATTCCTGCAAAAAATGTCAGTTTCCTGAAGCTCATTTTTCTTTTCTATTTGAAAGTAAGCATATTATTTTATTTTTTTTTAGTTTTCTGCTTTACATATATTTATTTAGAAAATGAATTTCCATGTAAATATGTCCAAATACATTGAAATTTTAAGTTTTAAACAGCACCTTCATTATAAGTGAAAATGTAATGACATTAAAATTCTGAGCCTAACATTCAACCCTGAGAATAGTAGTGGAAGGATAACTATTGTTTGACAATGTTCCTACACGAGTTAAACATGGGGACTTTATACCTCAGCGTC
Organism: Deroplatys truncata; assembly: GCA_030765065.1. Classification (NCBI taxonomy): domain Eukaryota; kingdom Metazoa; phylum Arthropoda; class Insecta; order Mantodea; family Mantidae; genus Deroplatys; species Deroplatys truncata. Next base: position 73,144,657 of record CM060981.1, on the reverse strand, counting down.
TGCTCTGGGGTTAGAGGACGTTAAACATACCAAAAAGAAAAATGAATGTAAGACAGGTTTGCAGCGATTTTAAATTCAGAATGTTTAAGCAGCGTGCATTTTAGTTTAGAATAAGGAGTGAATTTTTACAAATCTTCATTTCTGTAATTGCGCTGTTAGATGCTTTGGTGCATTTCTTCTTTTTTACTTTCTCTACTACGTATAGTAAGTAGGGGAAGTATTGCATTCCACCCAAAAATTCGATACCGAGATTTCACCGGAAATATATATCTGATATATCCAAAAAAAGCATTTTTGGAAACATGTCCGTGTGTGTGCGCGCGCGCGTGTGTGTGTGTCTGTAAACAGTATAACTCAGAAACGAACAGTCGAATAAACACCAAACTTGGTATTTAGGTTCAGTATCTTCCAAAGATGGACACGAAGGTTTTCAAGAAAATCCCCCCCACCCCAGATTACCCTTTATATGGAACATTTTTCGAAAATTTTAATCTTCTCAAAAATGGTTCTAATGATTTTGAATAAAATACCATAAGTTTAAGACATTTTTATGGCAAATGAATTGTATATCTCGAATTTTCTGGGAATGTCTCCAAAAGTATTCTCCATTGTGAACGATTTTTGTATAACTGGTAAACCATAAGAGATAGACAGAATTTTGCTGCACAAAAAATGTCGATCGCGTTAAAATACACAATTTACGTCATATACATTTTTTTTGTTGAGTGAACCATTTTCGAGATATTGCTTGTTATTCCCTTAAATTTTCCAATACTTACACTTTTTCTCAATTGGGAATCCGTTATTCATTTTTTTTGTCCTGGTAATGCAAAGAGAATGGAATAGTTCACATAGCAACCAGCTCTTAAAATATTTGACTATCGCTTAAAGCCTACCAATTCCCCTTGCATCTACAAGAAAATTAGCAACATCTCGATATCTCGATTAATATGAAGCATATGGAGAATAAGCGTTTGTAAAAATAGTTTGTACAAGAGTAGAGAAAGTCATGTGAGTGTAACACATCAGATTTTATATGTTAGGGTTGACTAGTAGAAGGCGATTGATTCAGGGATGCCACAGGCAAATGTGAAGTTACACTTCTTGGACTATAATGCTGTAGATTGTAGAATACAATATATGTTTACTCCCACATAAACATGCGGTCTTTTGGATGCCAGGCCAGAATTACGCAAATGTTTTGACGTGCATTGTTATTGGACACGATCCTGTTCCACAAGAACAAGCCGGTGTCGCTTTGCTATACGTTTATTTCTGTCTCGTACTTGGCTAGCATGTTGTGACTTTTAAAGCTACTTACTACCTCCACCATTCTGTTTTTCAAGTATTCTAAACGCCGATGTTTTTATGAGTATAGACTCATGTATGGAGGATACATGGATCTTTTAGGCTTTTTAGGGCCTCTTTAAAGAAAGTTGGTTATTACGAATACACTGTACGAAAAGCGCGAAAAAGTTGGATGAAAACAGCTTGCCATAAATTTGGTCCTTATAATAACTGATTTTTCAACATTTTTATGCTAAATATGGAACACTGTTGGTTTTGAATTAACGTAGAATAGTTGACATATACATTGAAACCTAGAAATTAATTTTTGAAATTGAAAGGCAATTTTTAAAAGTATTGTTACATACTGCATATTGATGCATATAGATGTTCTGCAGTTCTGGTGGCAATGACATTCCCAAAGTTCCCGTATTTAGCACAGATATTTTAAAAAATCATTATCACCTAATCTAAGACTTTTTTTTTCGTCCAATATTTTCTCATTTTCTGTAGGCCTCGATAACTATATTTCCTTAATGTAAGAAGAGGAGAGAAAAATCTCACGTGTAACATTCGTATGACTCACTATCTTTGTTTTTTTAAATCTCCTACAAATTATTGTTATAAAAGCTTCATTTCCTGTCTATTTCATGTTGAGATAAAGGTGCAGAAATGGTTTCATTACACGGTTTGTCATAGATACAAGAGGTACACCGAAGCGAGCCAGATCTTTAGAAGGCGATCGCTATATGCTGGCTTTAAAATTCTATATTATATTGCATGACGGCGAAAATTCAAATTCAGATCAATAACAAAGTATATTTCGGAGAGGTTAAATGCCACAAAAGATTATTTGAGATAAATTGAATGTTTTAATGAAGTCTAATACTTTAGTAGACCAAAATTTTGCATATCTCTTATGGTTTACCAGTTATACAAAATGCATCCAAAATGAAGAGGACTTCACAGGTTATTCGCAGAAAATTTACATTATGCGTGTTATTAGTCGTGGAAATATCTTAGACATATTATGGTACCTTATAGCAATTTTTGAGAAAATAAATAATGAAAAATGTTCCAATCAAAGGGTAGTTCAGGATGGGAGAAAGGGGTAGTTCAGGGTGGCGGAATTTTCTTGAAAATCTTTGTGTTGTATCCTTGGAAAATGCTAACTTAAATGTCAACTTTGGTATTTATCCGGCATTTTGGAGTTCTACAGACACCCCTGCGGACTTTCCTTCCCTCTTCCTTTTCAGGGGCCTCATTTTCTGCCCCTTCCCCCCATTCAGGCATCTCAAACCAGATATTTCTAGGGAAATCTCGATATCGAATTTTGGTTTTAACACAATACCACTTCTACCTACTATAGGCAAGTGATGTAGAAAGTAAAAATGGATTCATTTGATTGCATTTAAAGAAACCGCCAATGAGATCAGTGTAAATAGGGAGCCTCGTAACTTTTCCAAATTCATCAGGACATGCTAAAATCGCAGATTTGAGAAAGGAACATTCAAAGGCGTAGTTTATGTGCTGTAATTCAGAAAGTATGAAATTCGGAAAACGATGAAAACATAGGGTGGACGTGGAAACCTGAACATTTTTGTTGTGAAATAATTTGGTAATGCTAACAAGTTGGTTCATAGCGCTAAATGTTTGTTTAGTGAGCCGTTTTGGTAATAATGGAGCAAGGGACTCCTGACATGTTCGCGTTTTCAATCCCCCCCACCATTTCAACGTTTCACAACGTGCGATCCCTAACAGGAATACAATAATATTGGGAACGTGGTACAGTTTTCGATTATGTGCTTATGTAGATATTAACTCGTAGCTATTCCAACAGATCGTTATGGCTTGACATCTCCATCCGTGTTTCTGCTCTTGGAAATTGAAACAATAAATATATTACAATGGTTTTTTTATTCTATTTTACGTTGTTTTAACTCCTTGGTCATATCGCGACGGATCTGTTGGTGGATAACTCTTAGAACGATATGTGATGGGCAGTTAGCCTTCTAGGTCTCATCCCTGTAACCACCCACTCCGTCACGTGTCACAGAGACCCTAGAGCATAGCTACCGGATCTTCTGCTTCGTGCCGCGCAGATGGCATTAGGGTGCCGTCCAGTGCAACTACCGCTCTCGTATAGAAAGACGGACAGTTAGCCTTCTAGGTCTCGTCCTGTAACCACCTGCTTCGTGCCGTGCAGACGGCATTTAGGTGCCGTCCAGTGCAACTACCGCTCTCGTATAGAAAGACGGACAGTTAGCCTTCTAGGTCTCATCCCTGGAAATGCCATCTTGCTTCGTCGCGTGCCCAAAGAGACCCCCAGCGCATGGCAGCCGGATCTTCTGTTTCGTGCCGTGCAGATGACGTTAGGGTGCCGTCCAGTCTAACTGCTTACATTGTCTGTGGATAGATGGCATAGCATTCGCTATTACCACTTATTTTTCATTTTACTATTGTTTTAGACTTAAGGTGGAATTTTGGGTCGTGGTATTAAATACCTTGGCAACTGAGGGAAACCACGAAAAAACCTCAGGCATATTGGTCGGCCACGGGATTTGATCCCGGGACCTCCCGAATGCGATCACAGACTTTACCGCCTGAGCCATCCCGCTCGTGTTGTCAAAGACATATTATCCTCATTAACGACCGGGAAGCATTTGTTCTTACTGTTGAGTAACATTGACTCAGCAGTGAACTGTCCATATCACCTGAAGTATAATTATAATGAAGTGCATATAATAAGTTGCTCTATTCCATTATTGCTGAAGACAATAGAACAATGGTAGCACGTGTGGTTAATTCACAGAAAGGTAACAACGTCGCATTTGTCACAACATGAGATGAGATAAAAACTGCAGGCTTGTGTGCCGGTCTTTTAATGAGAATAATGAACCTATAATATCCCTAGGGACAATCCAAACCGGTACTCATTGCATAGAAGTACATTTGGCCATAGAAAGGTCGCGTTACATGACTTGCTTTTCGTGCAGAACAGTGGTATAGATGATGAGTTGACTGTGCAAGAGCTGAATGGCAAGGAAGAGTAGTTAGGTTTAAAAGTGAACATGGTGTGTGAGCGAGATGCAAGGCCGCCCCGTCGTCTCACAGGAATGGTCCGTGCACGCTCAGCTAACGATCTCGCACCATGCGGGGAACACTGGCGGCAGCACCACCACTACCACCAGCACCTCCGCCGATCCTGGGGGAGGCGGAGTACGCATGGAGTACTCCTGGGACCGGCCGTCGCCACCTCCCCCGCCGCCGCCGCCCCCAATGGCACGCCCATGCTACGAGTTTCAGCGCGGAAACATTTTATTTACAACCCGGCCCGCCAAGAGTCGCCTGGATTCCGGATACAATAGCGAGCAAGTGTCTCCCGGTTCATACGGTAGTTTACCGTCCCGCCGACCCGTTCAACCTTACAGTCGCCGCTGTAAGAGCACTTGCAGCATTGTACTGTCAGACCCCGTGGTAGATCCTCCTACACCAACAGCAGACTGTGGGGATCGCAACTGTTATCATCACCATCAGCAGCAACAGTTCTCATGCGAGGTGTGTGGAAGTGGAGGCGGTAGGAGTCCTACCTCCATACGTCGCGCTAACACCTTCACATCGCACTTCTGTACCAGAGTCCCTGGTCGAGAGACAAACAAGGTGCCCGACAAAGTGAAGGAGGAACAGCCAGCCTGGAACAAACTACCCAGTCGCGATGCTGCTATCCAGACATCAGTCACCTCTCTGCTTGGAAAGAAGCCCAAGACGGGGAGCAAGGCAGTCACTACAAGGCGGAGAACAGAACCCGCGCTGCTCCAGGTTCCGGACCCAACCGACCAAACAGAGACTAAGAAGGTAAGTTTCAGCATTTCTTGTCATCAAATTACATGTGTAAGAGTCTTACTTTCAGTGAGGAATGTTCGCGATCATTGCTCTAACTGGACATATGCCAAGTGGTCCAACAGTCACCTTTAAAGACTGGTTCATAATAGCCCGAGAACGGTAACCAAAACGGAAACGAGAACAGAAAGCAATGCAGAATTCAAGATTTTGGTTCACAATAACCCCGTAACGAAAACGGAAATGCGTATCGATGATCATATCGATCACAAAGTGAAAAGTCGATTTTGCGCATTGGGGTTTAATTTGTTTTTAACTGACCAATGATTTTTTTTTTCACCTGCTTCCAATTCAGCCAACATAATGTGGTCTAGCCGACGTAAAAATTCGAGAGCAAGCATTATCTAAATGCAGATCCATTACATATCCGATTCCTGTAGTCGTACCAAGCTTTCATTCTTTTATTTAATGGCGTACATTAAAGTTGTTTATTGTTCTTTGTTAATATATCAGTTTTTGCATTGTTTTTAGGCAATAGACAGTTTTGAGTTGCATATAAACAAACTACAGATGACTCTTTCACTAGAAGAATCAACGATCAATGCTTATGTGGATGTCAGGATCAGAGGTTATGGCGTACATATGCTAGAATTTCTTCCAGTTTCATGTTTCCAGTTTGTGACTAGAGAGTGTACTAGCGGCTGTTTCATGTCGCGGCCGCCTAGAATAATTTCTACAGCTAGGAGTCTAATATGCACAATATGTTTCTAATATGCCGTTCCCGGCGCCCGGTAAAGCCTTCCGTCAGTTGTAAACCTTCCATTAAAATTATTTCAACTTTATCGTTCTCGTTCTGGTTACCGTTCCTGGCTGTTGTGAACCAGCATTTACAGTCACCTTTGGTCTAAAGAGAATCTACAAACATTGACCCCAGTTCACATCCAGCATCAATGCTGGACATGCTTGGGCTGACACTCCACACTACAGGCTCCACTGGCCATATTAGGCTTTGGCCTTCTCAGTTTATTTGCTTCTCTATCCTTTGCCTTGGTTTTCCAGGCTTTCACTCCCACTTCACAACATTTGTCTCCCGCATCTCATCTTTTCCTTGGTTTTCCAATTCTTTTTAAGTATGACCTAATGAAAGTAAATTCCTCTTTTTTGGCCTGAATATGGGCGTAAATATTTGAATGAAACAAAAAGGGTACTTTTCTGGAGCTTTGTTGCTTATGTTTACAAATTTATTTCTTCACATATTCACCGAAATGATCAGACATTTTATCAACATTGTAACAATTTTCTGATTCCGTTGCAATAACAATGCTTGATGATGAAACCACTTCACTTTTGCCTGGCTTCATCTTACTCAAAGGGTTGACTCCAAAGATGTTCCTTGAGGAACATGTGGAAATAAAATAAAGCCAACTTTGGGAAGTGCGGTGGATGATCCAAGACTAAAGCCAATGTGCTGAATCTCCGCAGTTTCTTCAAATCCGTGCGTGCAGTCTCTCCGTGTTTTACAGTGCCGTTTAGCATTGCTGGATGCGTCAGTGGCTATGAATTCTTAATGTCTCAGAACACTGTGGCATGGCTTTGACCGCTGACGGTGCAGTATTAACATTTTTTATGCTGTTGATCCTTTGGAACGGTACTCCATAGACATTTCTTATCTCTTTAGCTCAAAGTGGTGGATCCATCATTCATCTCCCATGACGATGTTGTGTAAAAGTTCATTGCCGACACGTCCATAACGCAGCAGCAACTGTTGGTTTATATCCACCCGTTTCTCTTCATGTCAGCCGTGACCATTAGCCGCGCACACACTATCCGATAGGCCAGAAATGCAACTAGAGCTTGCACTCGCTCTCGTGATATGCCAGTTTTGTTTGCCAGCTCTTGCTGAGAAAGACAGCGATTCTGTCGCGTCCCTGTTGAGATGGTCCCTGTATGACGCGTCCCTGTTGAGGAGATGGTCCCTGTATGAATTCGTGCCACCCAACATAGAGAGGCACTGACATATATCCTCACCATAAGCAAGTCTCATTCAATGATAGATATAAATTAGAAGCACGTTTTCAGTAGTCTGCATAGATAATTGCACGTTTTGTTTCATCCAGTTCGATACATTCGCGTTACATGTCGATATACTTACTGCTGTAATTCAGAGCTTCTTTCAACTAAAAGTTGAAAATGGGTTCCCTATGGCGGAAAAGTCTAATAACTTTATTTGATTTAGTTTGCACTACTGCATATTCCCATAGCGTTAAAAAAAGGTAGGGGACATTACTTTTAAGTAATCCCTCATATGTTATAAGATATTTCACCGCCCCTGGCCTGTAATGAAGTCCTAACATTTCATGTTCCAATATTCAAGACCTCATTATCTGCTGTATTCGTGTCTTCTGAGATTCTTTCAGAGTTTTCAAAACAATACTGTTTTACACTGTAGGGTTGTTAACCCTTCAACGAACACCAACCTGGGGGACAGAGGCCATGTTTATATCGCTTGGGGCAGTTTGGTGCAGATATAAACTCAGGCTGTACTTGAAGAGACAGAAGTAATCAATACCGTTCTTTTAAGTTCCATGTTAGAAACTAATGAATACTTTGAAATGAACTCTCATAAGAGTATAATGATATTTTAGTACACAAACTAAGTACCTAGATACAAGGGTCTTTTTAAGTAAGAACCGTTTTGTTATAGCACACAAAATATTTTATTTATGAACGTAGCTTTTATAGGAAATGAAAATATGAACATTATTTTATTTTTCTACATAGTCACCATTAATGTCTAAACACTTACTCAGTCGTGGCACCAGCTTTTGGATTTCGTGCTCTTAGAACTCTGTCATCAATCCATCCTGCACACATTGATAAAAAAAAGTTTGTTAGTAACAATTGCAGTGTATGGAGAAGTTGAATAATGGAAATATGTGTAAGTGGTCCAGACTATTTGATGTAAAAAGGACGAACGTTCATGATGATCAATCTGGATGGCCTACTGTCATCAGCGAGTTGACACAAAAAGTTGATGAGAAGATTTATGAAAACAGGCCCTTTACTATTGACAGCTTCACCAGCATTTCCCTCAAGTTTCAAGGTCAGTAATTTATGCAGTTGTTACTGACAAAGTTCAATACAAAAAATGTGTGCAAGATGGACTGGCGGCAGAGTTCTGTGATGATGGTATCCAAAGTTGGTGCCATGACTGAACAAGTGTTTAGACATTAATGGTGATTCTGTAGAAAAATAAAATAATGTTCGCATTTTTATTTCCTATAAAAGTTGTGTTCATAAATAAAATATTTCGTGTGCTATAACAAAACGGTTCTTACTTAAAAAATGATTGTAGCAAGTAATAGGTGCTACACATACTACAAACTGCTGTACTTCTCAAGGTAACACAATAGCTTTATTGGATAAACCAGGGTAGCTCGACTCAAAGGCTAAGATGTGTCATTGTAGTTCAAATCCTTGGAAGTTGTTTCATTTTTTCATTTTATTTTCAAATAATCCTATTACAGACAAAGATATTAAACAGATGGAAAATGTGGGCCTCTGTTCGTTTGTTTATTCCATTTTACTTTTTCTTTCTCTATTCATTTTTCCGCATCTTTTGCTCAGTGTTATATATTGTATATTGGCAGCACATTGAACATTTAATCACAGCAGAGAAATAATCAGAAGCATGGAATGGTGTATTTGTTTGGCACTCAATTTGTAGGCACTAAATATGAAGCTCTCTGCGCTGTCATTGATAAACGGTTGTGCAGCATACATGTCAATGTAATCTTTGCCAATAGGTATTGCTTAACCATAGATACATATGATAAGTCAATGAATGAAAAACAAAAGTGTGCATCACCTTGGACTCAAAATTTTCACTGCCATTTTCCCAGCCATTTAACATGTAGTCAATGTGTCATGCATTCATCCATAGGAGCCATGTTAAGTTTGTGTATAGGAGAAGTCAACAGTGCATGTTATCTCTATTCCAGGAATTATTGATATCATCAGTATTGTCCCTTTCCATGGTTTAAAGTATTAATTTAACATTCTGTCATCGCAGATTAAATTGTGAGCTGTGTTATCTTCATCAAATTACAGCCCAATGCATCACAGCTGCTCATAGCAATCTCATGTTTTTGGAATGCACATAGTTACTGTTGCTAAGGTCTGCTTTTGTTTAAACAGCAGGTTAGATTTACACAGATACTATATAACAGGCAAGTAGAACAACATCAACCTACTTGGCTTCAGGACATTTCATTACTGTATATCTGAAGAATTAATATGGACTGTGGACCACATGGCATTTCAAGTGAAATCACCTTCTTGTATGCAGTCTTTGCAAGAAAGAAAGAAAGAAAGAAAGAAAGAAATCATTTCTCCTTCATTTGCATGCTTTATCCCTATACTGTTGTTATATCATATGAATCATATGTTCAGTTTCCTTTTCCTTCTTTGTTTGTTTGTTTCTTTTCTTTCTTTCTTTCTTTCTTTCTTTCTTTCTTTCTTCTTCTTCTTCTTCTTCTTCTTCTTCTTCTTCCAAACAGCCCTAATTTTGTCACCTCTGCTTAAATTTACTTTCCTGAAATTCATTAATGTAACCTGAAATGAAAATCATATTTTTTTTTTTTACCAAACATGTAAAATATGACAGTTTTCTTGAAGTAATCAAATTTTAGTTTTAATTTAAATTTCAGATTGTCACAATTAAAATTCTAGTTAAACTTCAAATTATTCGAACTGATATTAAGAAAGATATCTTTGCAATAGAACTTTTGTATTTTCAAATGAGCACAAATAAAAGACTATATTCCCATGAGTTGTATGAAATTCAGAGCTTGAAAAGCAATTAGTTATATTTTAATTTTAAATATTTTATTTAATACCTGGAGGAGCATAATATATTGATTTATTATCATAAGCTTTGGTTTATTTTGCACACAGCCTGGAAAGCGTCTGACAAGATCTCCAGCCATCCGCTCTCCTCGTAGCCAGTCTCCCCTTCGTAAGTCAGCATCTACAGAAACATCTACTACTGCACCTGCTGCTAGTAAATCTGCTCCTCGTAAACCACCACGGACAGTCCACATTGATGTCTACTGCACTGGTTCAGAGGACGCTGATGCAAGTAGCACCTCTGATGATACTGATAGCACTCTTTCAGATTCTACCCCTCAAACCGTTTTTGAATCTGAGGATATTCATGTTATGCATACTCGAATGGGCAAAGACCGACTCCCAGCAGGGTATATTTTGCGTCAACAGCAACAGAAAAACTCAAAACAAGCCCAAAGAAGTTCAAGTTATAAGCATGAAGAGCCCAGCACTAATGCTTCAAGTTTTGCTCGTGGTTATGACAGTGATGATGGCCTTAGCTCACAATATCCATCACAACTAAGTTCCTGCAGCCAGATGCCACTAAGCGACACTCCTGCCACATCTCGTGATCCATCATATTCCACAATTTCATCTCCAAGTATAATACTTAGTGAGGACTGTGATATTACATCATGGAAGGATTCAGACTTGGAATCCGTCCTGCAGAGCACATTCAGTCTAGCACAGAGTGATAGCTTTGAATATGCAGATGCCATGGATAGACTGAGGATTAAAGAGAAAGAACGAGCTTGGGCAGAGGGAGATTCAAAGACATGGCGCTCACCAGAAGTAGAACGCAAGCATATGCTACAACAACATAAGCTTAAACAGTTCCTAGAAAAACGTATAGGAGAAAAATCATTGCCGGTTTGGAAGGTAGAACAAACAACAGAGGATTCTGACGACGATGAAACAGGAGATGCTTGGAGTTTCTGTAGTAGAGGCACATTATCAACTGTCAACTCCCCTAGAGCTGCTTTAAAGCGAGAGGGCACAGTGGTAGAAAGGGTACCAGCAGTAAACCCAACACAACACCATATAGGAAGCCCAAGTGATTCAGGACCATACCGATTTGTACCCAAGGACTCTATTGGACCCTTTGGATCACGATCACCATCTCCTCCACCAGCCAAGGTTGCAAGCAGCATCACTTCACCCTTTACATCCATCCCAGGTGCCCGCACGGATCAACTCTCCCGAGCAGAGAAATTTGGCACAATTGTTGGAGCATTTCGTAAACCAGGTCATCATGTGGGGCCTTCCAAAAATCCTGAATGTGGTTGTGAGCACTGCAGGAAGTTCTATGAAGGAGGTAGAAACAGAACGAAATCTGTAGGAGACACTCCAGAAGAGTGGATGGCGAGCAAACAAAGCCCTTCAGAACATAGTGCAGATGATGCTTCAACAGACAATGACTCAAAAGATGACAGAATGTCATATCTCAGTGATGATGTGGTGTGAACACTTTCCCTAACAATTTGTTTTGCAAGCTATTTAAATGTCAAGTACAGCTCCATTGTGAATTTTTGCTACTAGTGATAATAAACTTGTACGCTAATTGCTCATCTTGCGTATGAAATAGAGCAGAAATATGTTCATAATTTAATATTTAGCCATTGTTTGTACAATTGCACAAGTGTGAATTGTTTTAGATGGTGGGGAGGGAGAAATCAGTTTCTTGAATATATAGCTTGAGCAGATTTTGTATAAATAATCCAAATAAACCTGTATATTGTAATAAAATAATGGTTAATGTTAATAAAGGTGCAGATAGAGTGTTTTGCAGGACTGTTTTCCAGGAGAATTCATTGTTTTTTATGTCAGGTTATCTTAGTTAAACAATACTTAAAAGCATTGTTAATGTAAACCTTATAGAAGTTACTGGTTTCATTTGTGTACCAGAAAATTTATAGAGCTTGCAACCTTAGACTTGTTTCCATAGCTTCCTGTTTGAATATCAGGTTTCTTTAAAAACTAATTTGCTCTCTTTAAATCTGCATTGAAAATAAAGGAATCTAATCTGTTGCATTACTAACCAATGCTGTTTATGGAGTTTCATTAACTTTATGCTGGATAAATATACATAGTTTCAATTGGTTGGAAAAAGATGGTTTTATAGTGAGGCTATCACAAACAGTAAACCTAAGAAGGTAAGTTCAATATTAACAAGCTTTGCTAATTTGTATAATGTTTTGAGTTTACTTCCTACATGAAAGAATTATTGGGTTAAACATTAACCATATGTTTAGTTTCTGAAAATAGTTGGGTCACTGCTAAGTTTTCAGTTTGCAGCACAACTATGGTTATGATGTGCATAAAATAAATAAAGTTAATGATATTGTCAACTGCCAGGATCTTATCAATGTTGCCAGTGTACCAGAATTTCATTCCTCAGGAATTCTTTTACATGCTAGTAAATCTACCAACATGGGGCTATTCTTTTAAGTTGGCTAACATGTTTATGCTTGTGTCTTTTTCCAATATGTTAAGTCATTTCATTATATATAATCTATTCTGGGTATATCCATATCATTTTAATGTGCTTCCAAAATTAGGTACAATTCAAACATTTAAAACATTCCATGAATTAATTTTGTTGCCTTTTATCAAACCCTAACCAACATTTGGCAGTATAACCCCTAGCTCAGTTTGTGCAGATTTCTAAATTATAATCCAAACAGAAATGTATTTAACATGGCAACTAAGGACTTCTAGTGTACTTGAAATAAATTAATTGCTAGTCATCTATAGTAATCCCCATAACTCGTTAAGTCCATAACTTAAGTAAACTAGATATCACAGTTGTGGTATTAGATGCCTTCTTTTTTTATCAGTGCTGGGCTACAGGTCTGCATAGTTTTACAGTAGTTCATTAAATTTAGAGTAGTGTTGATATGGGAAGTTATCTAAGCTGTGAAGTTACTTTTCTTTCATATGGAGCTTGAATCCTTCGAAAAACTCGCTTGCCAGTCTTTTAATAATTTTTAGTGGATTTATAACAGCAGACCTCACCTATAGTTAAACATAAGATATTTTGGCTGAAGTTGCTTCAACATGGCAGCTTTGAAGTCGGTCAGGAGTCAGTCTCCACCTGAGGATGGGAGAAAATCCTCCTAAAACTTTCATTTAATTGACAAAGCAAGCAGAATTTGTAAATTTGTTTATCCTGTAATTATTAGTTTAATAGCTATGTTTAAAAGTAAAAGCAAAACGCATTAGACAGGAAATGAACTATTACGCTGAAAAAAGAAAAACTTAGCTTAATTTTTAAGGTTTTTCAGAACTCGTGCACATATATTAAAATATTTAAATGTGTTGATGCATTTAAACAGAATAGGCATGTTCTTAAAAATTGAATATATAACAATGTATCTTAGGAATCTCTTGTCATTTTAACAGCCCATTTTGAGCAGACAAACTGAAATTGCTGTGTCAAAACTGTTACTCAAAACTGCGCGCAGCTAATCCTATTATAATATAATAAATTACTTAATATCAAGATATACATGAAGGGAGGGTGGTTGGTTCTAAAATTTCACTATTATCAGTTTTTAATTACCTGCTGCACATTATTCCATTACTACCACCAAGGTGTTCTAATTAGTGAAATGTGTTTAAACAGGCTCAAGTGAGTTTAGCAGAATCAAGTCGGAAGTTGGATCTGCTACGTAAGTCCTTAGAGCTGCGGAGGCAAGAGCTTCCTCCAGATTCACCTGCAGCTGCACAGTTGAAGAAAGAGCTTCAGAATGTGCAAGCAGCAAGTCCTGTTCCCGTCACATACACGAGCCTTCAGCCCTTCCAAGGGCAGGGTGACAACACAAAAACCACTGGGCTCTCACCATCGTCCTTCACTAGGTGTGCTGCAGTCACAGGCAAACTGGAAGTGAGGTGAGCAGCCAAAACCAACTCCTTAGAGCTATCTATAGTTCTTCACATTAGAATGAGGTGTTTAACGATGAAGCAGATATTCAATTTTGCTTCCTAGTTCTACAAAGTATTTTATTTCTGAGCACTTTCATAAAACTCATCTCAAGTCTGATATAGAAAGCTTTCTACAAAAGACAAAATGTGGTATCAATTTAAGTCATTTTTACTTTCTGTAGCACGTACATAAGTAGAGAAGGTATTGCATTTCACCCAAAAATTTGATATAGAGGTTTCAGCAGAAATACATATTTTCAAGTCCCCTGATTAAATAAACAAAACCTCATTTTTAGAACAGGATCTGTGTGTGTACGTGTGTGAGAGAGAGAGAGAGCGCGTGCGCGCGCACAACTCAAAAACAAAAACCGTGATAAATACCAAATTTGGTATGTAAGTTCAGTATCTTCCTAAGATGTGACACAAAGATTTTTAAAGGAAATACCCCAACTCCAACTACGTTTTATATGGAACATTTTTTAGAATTTTTTATTTACTAAAAATGGCTATAACGATTTTGAATAAAATACATATATTAAAGATATTTACACGACAAATAAAATGCATATCTTGAATTTTCTGGGAATAGCCTGTGAAGTCCTCTTCATTCAGAAGGAATTTTGTATAATTGTGTATAACTTGTGTACATTAAGCAATAAATGAAAAGTACTACACAAAAATTTTAGATCTCTTTAAAACACACTGTTTATTTCAAATAACTTTTTTGTAGCGTTAACCATTTCAAGATATCCATTATTAATTGTTTGAATTGCTCAATTCTTTGTCATTCTTTTAAAGTTCTGGTGACATTCAGTTTTTTCTCGCAGTTGCATGGAAAGACTATATAAGTTTAAGGCCAGCATATCCTTTCAGTTCTTAAACATTTGACTATAAGTATTCCCTTTGCATTTATAACAAAATATGTAATGTAGCTACTTCTGCAAAGGTTTGTCTTGATTAAAATGAAGTAGATAGAAAAATAAGTTTTCATAAGAATAGGCTTTATACCCATTAATAAATGATAGAAGGTAGAGAAAGTCATGTGAATGTAACACATGAGATTTTTACCTTATATATTTTGTTCTAGCATTTGATTATTATGCAGAATGAATGTTCAGTATTAAGTTTAGTTTATTTCCAATACTTTTACTTTTATTATTGTTCCAAAATAATGCATATTACCAAGTACAAGTGTCAAAAATCCTCCTTTGGATCTAGTCACATCTCATGTGAATTCACAGCTTCATCAACTATTAATTTCCTTTTCTGTAATGCTTCTTGCTAGAGTCACATTTAGTTGGTTTAGATTTTCAATAGCCATTTCTTAAAAGTTGCCATACACATTATGTATTTCAGTGTACTTTTTATGCAAGGAATCATAGACTTCAACTGTTGAACTTAAATCGGTATTGACTGCTTCTAACTTCTTGCTTACAGTTTCTCATCTTTCTAAAACTGCTCCCCAAACAGTTGCCAAAAGCATTTCCAGTCTGTTTAACAAACATACAGCTTCACTCCTGGTCATTGGCTTCTCAGCAACACTTTTATCAATGAATTTGCATTAGTCTCTGCAAGACTCAGCTGCATGTTGTCCAACAAATTCAGTGAATTGCTGAACACTGAAACATAAAATGTGTATGAACAAAAGCTTGCAATCCTTGCCTGGAAGCCATTGTACATGCCTGCCATATTAGCAGCATTATTGAAACATTAATAATGTCATGTCTAGTGATTCTTAATTTTGTTTAGAACTGCTTCAGCTAACTGAGCTGACATAGCGAGTGAGACAAATTAGGTATACCCCCAGCATCTTCCCTTGTGGCAGCCTCTGAATGTGGTAGGCTACAACTTTGGTCCTCTTCACCACACGTATTTCCTTGCCTTGGTTGTTGAAGGCTGGGGCAATGCCTCTTGGTCCGGGTACGGTAATACACCACACTAGATCACCCTGCTGAAACCTTGGCTGTTGTATTGTCGGTCGTAACGGATCTTCATCCGGTCGCTCGCCAACTAGATGTGTTGACGGGCCATCTCGTGCATATCGTAAAGACGACCCACGTGGTTCTCAGCATAGTAGATGGCCTGCTGCTCTCGTGGTTCTCAGCATAGTAGATGGCCTGCTGCTCTGTCCCGGGGGGGGCCCTCCAATACATTAGGTCGCATAGAAAACGCAGCTTCCGCAGAAGACCAAGCTGGGTGATGTCAGCCCAGTGATATCGTGCGTCGACCAGGGTAGTCCAGCAAGAAAAACGGCACCCTGATATCCCAGTCCCTCTGGTGATTGTCCACGACCTTCCTCAGGTGTTCCTCAAGAGACTTAATATACTGCTTAACCATGCCGCCTGACTGCGGATAGAAAGACTGTGCGCGTCATGTGCACTCCAAGTCGCTCCAGTGCTTCCCTCATCAGGTTCGACTCGAAGTTGGTGCCCTGATCGCTGTGTAGCTCTAACGGCTTCCACAAGACGGTCTGCGATGGTCTTGGCCTCCTGGTTAGCAATGGCGTACACATTTGACCACTTGGTGAAGTAACCTATGATCACCAACAGATTCTTGTTACCACTGTCGGACACGGGGAACGGTCCAACTATGTCAATGCGTTCGAAGGGTGTTTCCAATATACTTCTGCATGCGACCTTGGCCCCTAGTCTGTGGACCGCGACTTACAGCACACACATGACATTGGCGGCACCACCTTTCAGCGTCTTCCCGTAGCCTCAATCAGCAGTTTCTTTATCGACTGTTCGATTGGGTCAAAGATGTCCTCCTGAAGTCCCCGCTTGTATTTCCTCCAGGACTTCCGTTATCTTACTCTGAGGAAAGATGAACTGCTCTCTCTCTGGGCCTTCCCGTCAGGTGACTCCCAAACTCTGAACACACCTTTCTTGGTCTTTAGGGAGTTCAGTTGGGCCCAGTGGGATTTATACATACTACTCCTGGGTGCGACGTCTTCCCAGCTCGGCCTAGTTCCTGCCTTCACTTATTTCAGGAGTGGGTCCAAGTTGGCATCCGCCAGCTGCTCCCTGCTTAGTCCTACGCTTAGTCCATCCATTCATCTGTAGGCACCGCCGAAATCACATAGACAGCTGCAGTGAGCTCTTTCTTCTCCTCCTTAGTGCAGAGTTTGAATTAAATTGAGTTGCCGCGCTCCTCTGGGCAGGGTCTTTTGACATGGCATCCACATTAGAGTGACTCCTTCCTCTCGATGTTCTGATGCGAAGTTGAATTCTTGGAACCACTGGACCCAACGGGCTGTTTGCGCTCTAGGTTCTTAAAGCTCAACAGCCAGGTGAGGTCGAGTGATCAGTCCTCAGGTGGAATGGTTGACCGTACAGATACTTAAATAGAAGTGTTCCAGCGCATTCACAACCGCCAGGAGCTCCCGACGGGCAACGCAGTAGTTCTTTTCCGCCTTGAAGAACGTTTGGCTGTAGTACGCTATTACCCACTCCTGTCCTTCCTGGACTGGGATAATACGCTTCCAATACCGTTGGCGTCGGTGTCCACGATAAAATCGCCACCCGGTTGTGGAAAACCTAAAACAGGCACACTGCAGAGCGCTGACTTGAGCGGCTGGAACGTGTTCTCGACCTCTTCCTCCATATGTAAGCCCGGTGTTCTTCCGTCAGACGAATGAGGGGCTTCGCGATGATGGAGAAACCTCTGACGAACCGGCGGTAGTAGCTGCATAGGTTCAGAAAACTGCGCAACTCTCATTTATCCGTCGGGCGAGGCCAATCTCTCACAGCCCAAGGGTCCGTAGTCCAGGTATTCAACCTCTTTACAGAAGAGTTGGCATTTCTTTGCGTTCAGGTTGGCTGCTTACAGTCTCTGCAATACCTTCGTCAAATTCTCGAGTTGGTCTTCGAAGGTGCGGGCGGCCAATGACGAAGATGTCCAGATGTCCAGGCGTGTAAGTCAACCCCCTTATCACTGACTCCATTAGCCGCTGGAATGTGTCTGTCGCGTTGCAGAGGCCAAAGGGCATAACTGTAAACTACCAAAGCCTTTGGCCTGTCGAGAATGTGGCCGTCTAGAGGCACTTGCCAGTATTTCGATTTGAAATCCAATGTTGAGAACCACTGGGACCCGGCAAAAGTGTCCGGTGTGTCGTCAATTTGGAGCAAGGGAAGGCAGTCCTTTCGGGTGACAGCATTCAGCTTCCTATATTTCACGCAGAAGCGTAACTCGCCGTTCTTCTTCACCAGGACTACAGGGGAGCACAAAGGGCTGTCGGACTCTTCGAAAGTCCCCTAAGATCTCATGTCCTCCATCATGTCTCGTCCCTCCGCTTGTTTCGCCAGAGGAACACGTCTTAGTGGTTGCCGGATAGGTCGGGCATCTCCAGTGTGGTGGAATACTCTGTCATTGCGGCCGTAATCGCCGTTCCCTTGGCTGAAGGCAAGATGGTATTGCCTAGAGAAATGCCGGAACATCTCCAGCTGTGCCGTGGTCAAATGGTCGACCGCCCTCTTCAGCAAGTCTTCTAGCCGGGTCCCCAGATCTTGCGTCGGTGCTGGCTTCTCGGATCCGTCACATTGCGATACACTCGCTGTTTATCTCACATTTCCGAAACCCAGTTCCGGCCTGTATGTCCCGATGGATTCAGCAGTCCCTGCAGGTTGGCTATCCGCTGTGCGGTGTTCTCCTCTGCTGACCATCGGTTGTGGGCGGCGATGGCGTCGAATTGTCGGCGAAAGACTTCGAAAGTTGACATTCCGTCGTACTTGGGTGGTTTGACGCGCGCAGATGTTGTGTCCCGTCCAGATGTCTCACTCAGCCTTCAAGTCCTTAATTCTTCCGCTAAGCATTTCTTCCATCATGGCGTTCAGTTCTTTGGCGCTGCTGTCGGCTCTTTCTTCCAGGACGCTAAGCCGTTCCCCGAGGTTCTCCAAGGTGTTAACGTGTTGGCCAAGGTGTTTCATCTTTCCGCTTTTTCATCTCTTCCATGTTTTTCTTCACGTTGGCCAGTTGTTCATCAATTTTGGTCGATAGCTCCATCTTAATCTTGAACATTTCTGCCTGCATCTTCTCCATTGCAAAATTTACTGTCGTTATTTCACCTCCCATCTCATCCATCTTCTCCATCTTGGATGTCATTTTGATCTACATCTTCTCCATCCCTCATTCCATTTTCGCCTCCATTCCAGATTTGATGGTCTGCACTTCACTTAATAATTGTTGAAGTAGTCACTACATTCAGTGTTTATATCCCACTTCTAACACCAAGATAACAAATGAGAACACCAGTTATCCATTATTTACAGTGAAACACACTCGGAACACAATACAACTGATCAGTCGAATCACAAGTCATAACTGAACTCGGGGTAACAACTAAACTGCACTGGCACTGTCCACTATTGCTGTCCACTTCATCACTTCTTAACTGCCTGAATTTCCCTGTCTGGGCAAAAGCAGCGCCTTATATATGCATTGCATACAAAGCACAAGGTTCTAGAAGCAGAGACTACTAGAACATGTCAAAGGGAATGTTCTCGAATGTGTAAGCGGCACACAATGGCTATTGTTCCAGTGGTAGATCGAAGCCCCAGATGCCGGGCCTAGAAGCGCTTAGTGGCAGACCACAAGTTTCATGCGCGGTCACATCATTGAAACATTATTACTGCAAATATTCATAAAAACTATATAGATGAATTTGTCTTCTGCATTGTTTTTGTAATTTTGTATGTGCAGTAATTGAAATTTATGGTAGTAAAGATTCACACCAGCAATGCACTTTTGAAGTGTGGAATATATAATACAAATAAAACAATGTGTATACATTTATGTTGAATGCTGTTTCTGTCATGGAATGCATCACATATATAGAGCAGAAAAAATGCAGAGGGATTTCTGTTCTACCAGCAGATCAATGATATAGAATACGCAGAAGACCTATGTTTTATGTGTAAAAATTATGAATATAATCTCAAAACATGTGTAATTAAGATTTAGGTCCGAAGTGAATAGTGTTACAGATATTCCTCTGCACGATACAAGTAGACAGAATAAAATTAACACCAGGATTAATTTTGAAAGTTACAGTGACCTGCAAGTTCCTGAAATTTACGAACATGTAATGTACTAGCCATTTGTGCCATTAGCTAGCTTGTCATATGGCCTCTTGAATAAGTTAAACATTAATGTAAGTTGTCTATACTCAAGTAAGAAATTGTTTTGCTTGGTGTAAACTTAAAGTAGTTTTCCTTTTCCTGCAAGATTTACTAGATGGCATTAATTTTTATTAATGCTCCCACTTTTTCCTTGCTGGGAATACTTGGAAAATTACTTTGTAAGTATTTAGTTTCCTTTAAAAGAGATGGAAACTTTTGAAATATTATTGTTTAAAAATGAATTAATTCAGAGCATTAAAGCATGCAAGTTGTGACTATCAGGATTGTATTCTGTAGTAAAGGGATTTGTGTGATATATCCACAAACTTAACATTTCATATTGAATTATTATTCATTAGAGGATTATACAGTGAGGAAGATAGCTGCCTTAGCAGTATAATCATATACATTTGAAGATTAAAATATGTTTATTTCCCAAAAACTGTAAGCAATAAATAAAACTATATTTGGGTGGTTTTGTTTCCCTTACTAACCTCTATCTCCCTGTTCAGTCATAGTGGTGTTTCACTTCCACCTCATGCATTTAATTACTCAAGTTTAACTCAATAATAACTCAAATTTAGGCTTCAAAATAAAGAGAAAGACACTGCATGCAGATTGCTTAATATTAGATCTTATAATAGTTTTATGTTGCTAATGTTTCAGATATTTGCATCCTTGTCGTTTTTACTGCGCAAAAGTGCTCTGCCATGTTATTCCACTCTGTGTTTAAAATTTTATATATGTGTGTGTGTGTGTATATATATATATATAGGTGTGTGTGCGTGTCAAAGAAAAACTAATTGTGTCTAAATTTAAATAAAATAAAAGTTAACAAAACTCATCACCCACAGATAGGGAACATAAATGGTGTACTGGCATAAATGCACGATATTAAATCCTTGGTCTACGGACAGATAATGCTGTAATTGGTTCACTTGCAATGTATGTCATAAAATTTGCACATTAATTACTTTTGAAATCAGTTAACACTTGTTGTTGTGCTTGTTTTAATTCATTTTTGGATGGTGGCTCAATTGAAAGGGGAGATGCTTTTCAATTAAAAAAAGATGTTAGGCAGGTTTGTAAAAAAGATTTTCTACAAATTGAGTGCCATGTGAATACAGGATATCAGGGAAAGAACTGGTGAAAAACATTTATATCTTTTACACAGCTGCATTTAATACTTCATTTGATACAATTATTGCTTTAAAAAATTCAGTATGCTGCCAGTAAGTAAGTTGGTAACAAGTGAGTCGCATGTGCCCAATAACAATTCAGCTTGAATGAATGCTGTTGGCACTTGTCTATGGATCAACATAGCAATTTCTTTCTATGGGATTTGTGAAGGAGAGAGAGTATCTCACTCCATAAATGGAACCCACCTTGACATGTACCAAAAGTTTAAAGTATTTTATTGTGTAAATATGTACATCAGAAATTATTTTAAAAAACAAATGAGCAACAGGCAGAAAGTAAATATGTTTCTGTAAACAGTGAAAGCATTCACTGTCACTATATTGATAGTAAACAGTGCCACTGTACATTTATTTTCAAGATATGCTGTAAATAGGAAAATGCATATCATTCTAGTCATGTGTTTTGATGGCTGAGTGATCAAACACACATGTCTGGTAATCCTCCATACACTTAAAATGTATAAGTAAAATTAATGTTTAATGCATAGCAGTACTGTATATATTTTAATACAGAGAAATGTTTGAATTATAAAGCAATCATGTTTAAATATAAAATGCAAATGAATCATCATTTTTTATATAAATGCCCTGAAGAATGAGGGCAGCAATAGAAATGGTGGGTTTACTAATTTGTATTGTTTATTTGATTTTTCATTTGAGAGTATTTATTAATTTTACATTTAATTTTTAAACAAGAATACTGAAGCTTGTGTGTGTGTGTGTTGGTATTTATGCC
Source organism: Deroplatys truncata (assembly GCA_030765065.1). Taxonomy (NCBI): domain Eukaryota; kingdom Metazoa; phylum Arthropoda; class Insecta; order Mantodea; family Mantidae; genus Deroplatys; species Deroplatys truncata. The sequence continues at coordinate 73,122,668 of CM060981.1, read as the reverse complement.
TTAAAATCAAATAAGCCTTCAGAGCTGGAAATTGTATTATCATGTGCGTAATAAAAGTGGTATTTATTGTGGGAAAGAAAAACACCTTAATGGGATTTGAACCTCAGTTCTTACTCTGGGTACCTGTGTATTACCCCTTGACAGAGATATTAGTGTGGATTTACTGCAGAGAACGAGCAAAACTCAGACAATCTGGGAATCTTTATCTCCCTCCCTGCTTAGGGTGTATATGTTTTGAAGCAATAAATATATCATTTAAGGAGATACAGTTGTTTGGTTTTGATCAGGTCTTTCTGGGATACCCTGTGATTTTCCTCTTGATCTTTATACCAAAAAGGACAATTTCGTATAGAACGTACTTGTGATAAAAACACCAAACTGAAAGGAAATATACATAAACCTGTTTCAGCATTATTCTATTATCAGTAGAAGTTAATTACTAACACTCATAATAATATATAACACGCATCCTTTTAGCTTAAAGCCTTTTTATAATAATGGTAAAACCTTAAAAAAAAATTGTTCTCAAGGAATCTATGTAAAAAGTCCTGTTATTTTGTAGATAAATATGTGAATGGTGTACTATGTTGATGTGCCTCGGTAGTGCCTAGATATATAACTGTATTAGCCTCTATGTAAATACTACACAAATACACATATTTAAGAACTGTATAGTACAATTGTAAATAAATAGTTATTACACCTGTTTGTAAGTTTAAAAGCTTTGTATAAATTTATGAAATGCTTATATAATTTAATAGCAATTAATATAAACATCAGAAAGTTTCACGCAAAATGTATGGTATGCTTTCAGACTAATGGGTTGTCAGGATCTCTTAGAAGAAGTTCCTGGGCGGTCAAGGAGAGAAAAAGACAGCACTTCAAGTCCTGGTGACTTAAGATCCTTTGTTAAAGGAGTAACTGGCCGCAGTTCGAGCAAGTCATATAGTGTGAAGGACGAAACAAGTAGTAAGTAACATTAATGAAAATGTTTATTCTTACATGCAGAAAATAAACAGTTAAACAATTTATTGATAACTTAATCACAGAATGATTGGCAGATATGAAAAGGAGTAGTAATAATTTAGGCATAGAGGTAGATAAGGTGGAAATTAAAATATAATTTTCCAGAAATAACAAAGAAGCATTAACTGTTTGGTAAGATTTCAAAGAAAAATTAAGAAAGAAAAAGGGTAGTTTGTATTCTGAAAATACATTCGTAATGTTATTCATATTTTAAATAGCATGATAATAAATTTTCTTGAAAATTTAGTAACAGTTTTATAGAAACTGTTCATTATATATATGGAACTTCCAGGCCTTCCTACCCACATGAAAGCTATTATTTATCTATATTGCCAGCTATACAACAAAAGAAAAATTCTACTGATAGCAGAAATATTTTGTTTTGAATTGTTACTATCCAGTTAACATCATTTTATCATTTTAATTATTTTTTTGTTGTTGTTATTATATAAATTTTGATAGACCTCTTAGCCTGGTCTTAGGCAAGTTTTTAATATAGAGTCAACTGAAAAATTCAACGCCAACTTGAGTCAATTGGGGAATTCAATGCCCCACCGGCATGTTACAGTAGCTCAATGGTTAGAGCAACCGCACGGAGAGCGGGAGAACCGTGTTCAAATCCTGGCTGTGGCGTTGAATTTTTCAGTTGACTCTATATTAAAATCATTTTATCATTCCTGAAATATTTAGGTTTTGGCACTTCCATTTAATTCTGTGCCTCAATGGCTATAATTACTGCCTGCCTAATGTAAACAATGTAACATATGACTGCCACATATGCATGATGAGAAATGGCACATACAGATTACCAGAAAAATGAATTGTAACTCTTGGCTATTATATCATCCTTTGGCTACTAGAGAATGTAAACAAATATTTCCTAGGAATTTACCATAGCATCAGCATATTATACTAATTCCATTCAAAACATCGCATATGTTCACCTTTTTCTGTGAATATAATAATGCCTATTTATGCATTTTCACTTTAAAATAGCAAAACCAAGGGTATGGTGTCATATTTAACATGCATGCACCAATATGTTTACTTGTGAAACAGCATAAGGCAATGTCTGACAACACTGAATTATTTCACCCTTTCTTGCAAGTGCTGCAGAATGGCATGCACCATACGCAAAAAATACTATAAGATAGATAATTTGTGGATATTTATGTTGTCGATGTGTTAAGACTTTGTTTTATGAAATAAATAACTGTGTTTCAAGAATTCGTTATGGGAACTTACTAAAATTGTAGATTAGGATAGAAAGAATGTTATGCTGATTAATTATATTGCTTTTGGAATGTATTTTGATATTTTATGTTTTCTTTTGAAATGGTGAACTAGTCATCTGGGATGATATGGTGGATATCACATGTTTTAACAAACCAAACTCTCATCGATTTACAAGTAAGATTGAGAAAATAGCACTGGCATTTTGCCCTAATGTGTAGAAACTATTTATGCTTAAAATGCTTACATTATGCCATTGTTACTGCTCTCTCATTTCATAATACAAGTACCTACGAGGACTGATCAATAAAGACTGAGACTGATTTTTTTTCACAGATATTTATTACTCCATTTCAATGTTGACATGATCTTTTTCAAAGTAGTCCCCTCCTAACTGAATGCACTTTTTATAGCGTCTCTGCCATTCCTCGAACACATGGTGCAGGCCATTCTTTGTCAGGTCTTTGAGAACCGCCTCACTTTTCTTTAGCACTGCTTTAGTGCTCTCAAATCGAATGCTCTGGAGCTTTACCTTTAGTAATGGGAATAAAAAGAAATCACAGGGGGTAAGACCAGGGCTTTAAGGCGGATGCAGCACACAGGTAATGTTGAATTTAGCCAAAAATTCCTGAACTTGATTTGTGATGTGAGGCCTTGCATTGTCGTGACGAAGTTGCCACCCATTTCGATGATGTTCTGGACGTTTCCTTGTAATGTGCTTCCTCAGTGTAGCCAATACTGACGTGTAGTAGCTGCTGTAACAGTAGTGTGGGGAGGGAACTGCATGCTGGTAAATCATTCCATTCCGAAACACCAGGCCCACCTTGCTTAGCACAGAGGACTCGCTCTTCTTTGAAGTCCTTGAACCACCTAAACACCGTTGCACGAGGTAGTGCATCTTCACCGTATGCTTGCTTCGGCTTTTCAAAAGTTTCAAGGCTGTATGATTTAAACGAAAATAAAATTTTATTGCGCTGTATTGCTCCTCTCGTGTCACCTCCATTTTGTGGTATGCAAAATTCAAGTAGGGTCAACAATATACAGCATTACTACCAACCTACCGTTACGAGAGTAACATGAAATCCTGCTCTTTTCAAGTATTCGTGGTAGAGACATAAAACTATCAAGGAAACTACAGAAAAAAATCAGTCTCAGTCTTTATTGATCAGCCCTCGTATTTGCTTATAGAACTGCTGTAAGCAAATAAATGTTCCAGTTTTTTAATTATCAGTAAACAGAGTAATGAAGTTCATCCCCACAATCTTCTTAGTGTTTAGTATTGTAACCACAACAGCTTCCAAGTCTGACATGTAACTGCATGCATTTATCCAGTTTCTATATTTGCCATGGCTTTCATGCAGTCCACATATCACTTTTCCCTAACACTTTATTTATTTATTTTTTCCTTTCTTTCTTTTCTCTGCAACGGTATTAATGTTACAATGTGTTTAACATTATTATAGCACCACGTTTGGAAGCCAATTTGATGCGGTATTAAGGTTGTGTGACTTCATGTGTTGCCATCTTGTGACGTCATTTGTTTGGTTCGTAGCTCCCTCTGGCGTAGCAATTTGTATCAATTAGTTTCCGAAAGAATTTAAAGTTTTGTATATTGTCCTCCGGCTAGCTATCATCTTATCTTGGTAGGACATGTATCTCTATGTAAGGGTGTGAATCAGAAAGGAATCTTTTATCCAGAAATGATACTGATGAAGAAATTGGTTTTATAACTTTTATTGTCGAACACGTTCACTAACACTTTTTACATATGAATCTGGATACTCGCCAAACTGAAACTGTTTGTAATAACTTCTTACTTATCACTTTTAACTCGCATACTTCAACTTTATGTATTTTTTAACTGTATAATACTTTATAATAATTCTCGTAATTCTGCTGCGCGTAACTTGACGAAATGAAGGACTGGCTGACGATGAACTGAGAGACCGACATTTAGTGTATTGAGAATTCCGTTGAACTGGGGGACAAGCTACCTCGAACCCACACTATTTATAGGCCTGCATCAAGATACGCCTAAAGATTATAAATGAACTGCTATTGGCTAATAAAACGCGCCAACATTAGCGTCTATTTTAATATCCAATGAAAACCACTAATACATATTACTTTAGGAAATGTTCTAGAAGCTTCTATCGAAACCGCGCGAAATATTACGTAACTTCCTTGTTCCCGGTAATGATAAACAACTCACCCCATTACTGCATTATTGCGTTATTGTTGACAGTTTCAGTAAAGCCGTATATTATTATTTACCAGTAATAATTACAATTAATAAACCTCTGAAATCAATGTCACATAAAAATACATATTCATATTACAATCATTAATTACATTTAAGTAATTTGTGATACAAATTACCGTATCATCTCCTTCACTGAAGTGGAGGCGGTACTGTTCCACTTTTGAAGTACATCAAACAGCAGGTTATGGAGTGTAGCAACAATGCCTAAATTTAGCAATTACCACTCAGCTACGGCATTTAACGTGCAATAAATGAATTTCTTGCCTCTTTGCAATAGATGCTCAGTTCTGATACAAAGCCTTGGTATAGCTTTGTAACCTTCAGTTCCAGAAACTTTCCTTGCTGCTGACATCAGCCTTTGTTGCAAGCTGTTGTCATCAATCAGCTCACTGCTTCCCAACAATGGGCTTAACGAGGAAGCACATCAGCCTCTGTGTTATAGTATATTAAAATAATTTTAGTACTGCACAATAAATTAAAAAAAATTTATTGTTACATTCATATGACTTTCTCTACTCATTCTTCAACAAAGTATTCTTACAAAAGCTTATTCTTCTATCTCTGTAATGGTAACTGAGATAAACATTCGTATAAATGGCTTATTACATATTTCCTTGTAAGTACAATGAGAATAGGTGAATGCAGTAGACTTAAGTGATAGTCAAATCTTTTAGGAGCTGGTCACTATATGATGGTTGAAATTCCATTCTCTTTCCATGACCAGGAGGGCGAGGGGGCAACAAAAATATAACTATTAGAAAATTTAAACCACTAACAAAGAATATCTCAGAAATGGTTAACTCAAAACAAAAATGCATTTGACATAAATTGTATGCTTTAACAAGATACTAATTTTTTGCGTAGTAAGATTTTGTCTGTCTTTTATGGTTTACCAGTTATGCAAAAATCATCCAGAATGAAAAGGACTTCAGAGGTGTTTCCAGAAAATTCAAGATATTTCATTTGATTTGTTATGAAAATATTTTATACATATGATATTTTAATTAAAATCGTTGAGCCATTTTTGAGAAAATAAAAATGTTTGAAAATGTTTCCATATAAAGGATAGTTTGGGGTGGGGGAGTTTCTTGGAAATCTTCATGTTGCATCCTTGGAATATGAACTTAAATACCAAGTTTGGCATTTAGCCGATGTTTTATTTTTGTGTTATACTGTTCATACACACAGACTCACTTGTGGACCTTTGTCTAAAATGGTTTTTTATTCCTTTTTTTTTATTCATGGACCTCAAAAAATATATTTCTGCTGAAATCTCCACATAAATTTTTGGATGGAATACAATACTTACCCATTTACTGTACGTAGTAGAGGAAACAAAAGTACACACCATTAAAGCATTGCTATACATGATAAAATTGCTTCACTTTTCCAAGCAATAGTAATGATGGTTGCCTCTGTGGTCAAGTGGTCAGTGTTATGGCTTCTCAACCCAGAGATTCCTGGCTGGTGTGGGGAATTTTTCTTTAATCAGAATTATTTACTATCCTCCATAGAGTCTGGAAGTATGGGTGTGGGAGTGAATGTGAGTGTGTTAAACAGTAAACTAATCAAATCCAACATGTAAAAGCACCGACACCAACAGCTATTTCTCAAGTCAAAGCCCCCTATATGACTGTTAAAAAAAGAAGAAGAAAAGGAAAAAAAAAGAGTAGAAGAAGAAGCAATGGTAGGAAATTTTATGAACTGTGCTTAGCTGCTCTCTGTTACCTAATACATCCAAAGAGTAACAATATAAGATACTGCTCTTGAGTCAACCTCTGTTGATTGTTTCTTAGGAAATATATATTAAGGAGCTATCCCATCCAAGCCCCAGTCTTATACATTGTAAATGTCATTTGCTCCTGACTATCAAAACCATTATGCTGAAGTTCTAGATACTTGACATAGGATTAAAAAAGACTTGTAATAATCTAAAGATAGCTGTGACCAGAATTCATTACTTAAATAAAACTTGTTTTAAAGTTTTATTTATCCTGCAAATGTGAATGACATGTAACTGGAAGTAAAGAAAGGTTATAGTTTATTAGCCTATGACAGTACATTCACAAGAAACCTTATGTTTAGGCATAAACGCTTATGTAAAAGGAGGACATTAGCATCTGTAAGCTTAGATCTTGCTATATTACTGTAGTTGACAGTAGACTTTAGCATTTTTACCTATGAATTCATTTAGTCGGATATGAAATAGGCAAAAGTTTTATAAAATAATTACTAGTGAAGAAAGTTCATTATTTCAATGCAGTGTTAAATGATTGAGTGCACCTTACCCTGTCACTGGTTTTATTAAACCTTATCTGATTCTTCAGTGTAAACATAAATTTGACCAGATCCCTAATGGTGTTATTTAGTAGCATACGCATCCAAATGTTATGTTCTCCAATTGTAATACAATCTTAATTACATGTATAAAGTTTTTATTTATTAGGCTTGTGCTGTATGTAAATGTATCATCTCTTATTCTAGGGACCAAACGAAAGCATTATTTCTATGCCTAATGTCCTACAGAAGTAATGCAGCTTCATTTTTTAAAACTCTCTTACAATTGAACATGTAATGTTTACTTGAAAGAAGCAAACCAATCATTCTTCTGAAGGGATGAACATAATTTTCAAGTCAAAAAAATGTTTGTTTTAAGTTTAATTTCTTCTTTTAGCCATGGCTGATAGCCCAATGGCTCATGAAATAATTTAAATGTATTATCATTTTATTGCAATCTTGTAAGACGTTAACATGTTAAAGTTCCTAGCATTGCTGGGTCATTCCACAGTAAATGGGAATGGGACATGATAAATATAAAGTAAACATACAAACATTTAGCATCTTTGTATATTATCAATGCTTAATAACAGCAAAAACTAAAACATGTCATGTTTTCCTTAATGTGTTTGTGTATTGTTTACAGATGAAATTATGGCTGTTATAAAACTTGACAACCAGACTGTGGCACAGACAAATTGGCGTCCATGTTCTCAACAGGCCTGGGATCAGAGGTTTGTAATAGGGATGTGACAAACAATTTATTTTTGGATAATGGTTATAAACTGTCGCAGTTACATTGAGTTGATGGTTACATGTAACAGTTGATGATTAAGTTATTTGTTTTCATGGTTATCATGTTTGCATTTACATTACATTAATGGTTACCAGTAACAATTAATTGCTACTATATTTTGGTATGAACAATGTCAATACAGACAGACTTGATTGTATTTGATGAAATCTAAAAAGAAATTTCTCTGTGTCAACACTTTGATTACTGCAGTGGCTTATAATCACAAAATGCATTCGCACTTCCTTCTACATTCCTGCACATATACACAGTTTGTACAGGTGAGCCATACGGGATCCTAAATATAAACAGATATAGCAAAGGAAAATATATCATTATTGTCAACATAAACATGACTGAAATTAAGCATATAATAAGTTAGATATTCTCCTAGGACATTAGATAAAGCATGCTAATGACATTTTGAAAGCCAATGTTGCTAGAAAAGGGAATCATTAATGCCCAAAAACACATTATTGTCTAACATCATAAAATATGCAATCTCAGTTGTTTGCATGTAAGTAGCAAAGCGAATAATAAATAGGCATTTTTCTTGCTAGATGGTATATTAGATCCACATTGTCACTCATAATCTCTTGCGGGGAAAATTACGAGTTGAGGTAACTAGTTAAGTGATACCAATGCACTGTATTGAATAATGTCACCCAGATTTGGTAACTGTTAACAGGATAATTGTCTTCATTACTTTGGTAACTGTTATTGGGTAACTAGTTACTTTGTATTCATTACTTTTATAACCGTTAATGGGTAACTAATCACTTCCTGTCTCCATTACTTCAGTAACTGTTACAATGTAACCGCTGCATTATTTTCTGCTCATCCCTAGTTTGTGGCTAAGCCTTAATCATGACTGTGATGTGGTTACCCTACAGTTTCACCTGTTTAAACAAACTGATTTTATTTCTTTGCACATTTCCCTCTGCTCATAGATACTTTATCATATAGGGCAAGCAGAATGTGCAGAAAATAAACTGATCTTGCTTTAGTTTTGCTTTCTTTTCTGTGGAATGCAGTTAAAGCAAGATAACACATGCTAGAGAGTTACGTTATTTATCATTAGCAGTGATTGGTTTAAAGTAGGTATTATAGTCTGCACCTTAAAGACACCCAGAACTGATTTCACCAACCAATGTTAAATTTTAACACAAAGTCATAGTGATTTAGCATTGAGGTTAATGTAAATTCTGTTTCATCAAACAATATTAGCTGTAACCTTGTGTTAGACTTCGTACTAAGTTAATATAGCCATACCCTTGTGTTAAGGTATTTAACTTATGTTGGAAAATGACTACCATATACTAAGCTGTTGTTGTAGAGTTGCTGTATCTGGCATTTTTAATGCTGTTCCTAAACAAGAAGAGCCATGTATTATAATTATTTTAAAAACATGCAAGAAGAGGAATTTTTAAAGTGATACAGATTGTTCAAAGCTGCCATGAGCAGGACAGTAAAATATTAGAGAGGTTACAATGCTACCACCATAAAACATGCCTCTTTCTTCTATGCTACAAGCATCAGTTACTCTGAGATTTTATGCTACCAGCATTTTTCATTTAATGGTAGGTGATAGTGTTGGAATTTCCAAAACTACCGTTTGTGGGTTTATGCAAAAGGTTTCTGAAGAAATTACTTCAAGAAGCGAACAATAGTTTTGTTTTGGTCTGCTTAATCCTCAATCAGTAATAATACACTTCCGTCCACTTTAGTCTTGATGTGGTGTTTACACTGTTTTAATACTCTTTGCACCTGACTTTTTTGGTGCTGCATCTTATGTTAGCATAAAATTGCCACAGTTGCTTACAGGACTGAGAGAAATGCTTGCTTTGCAACTAAATTCCCCATGGATTTTTCCCCTAGGCTGCTTTTTTGGGGGAGTTCTAAATTTGATGTCCTTTAATCTGGTAGTCATATCAGATGAACTGCATTCATCTCCTTTAATTCAAGTCAGTTCCGTTTTGTTTTGCATTCAGTAATTGACATAAAAAGTGCCCATAGACTACAGAATGCATAGGTTTGTCTGCTGTTTTGTTGAGTTAATAATGGTGAAAGATTCAGTGGAATATATTGAAAACTGATGATGTTACTCCTCTTTAAAGTTAACTGTGCAAACAGCTGTTTCCTTCTTTCTGCTCTTATGAAGCTGGCAAGCTGTAAGTTGGTTAATTCTGGAGTGTGTGTTATAAGTAAAATGAGTGAGAATAATGATAATAAAAGTGATGAAAGTGTTCTTGATGCTGCTGTTGTGGAGAAAGAAGGAAAAATAAGAAAGATTTTTCATAAGCAGCAAGACAAAAAACAAAACAACAAAAGAAATCATGAGAAAGTAAAAGTAAAATGTGCTCGCAGTGAAGGTTATGTTTCATCCTCGAGGAAAGAAGTGCCTGGCAAAACCTATAAATCGATTTCTCAGTGTTGCACAAGTGTCATGAGAAAGTTTCACAAGAGGAATGGTTGGAATTGCTTCATTCATTTTATAGTGGTCAACCAAAAGTCCTACAGGATTCCTACTTAGCAAGGGGTATGGAATTTGTCCCTCGTTCAAGAAGAAAACACTACCAAGAAACCAAGAGAACTCATTTGGTCATACAATCTAGTTGTGGGAACAAATTAAAGGTAGGTATTCTGGCAAGATACCAGGTACCTGTAAAATGCCTCCGTGTAATTAAAAATAAGCTTTTACTAAATTTAGTCTTTTGAAAAGAAAAGAGACACTCACTCAAACCATCCAAGGAATGTGTCCAAGGATGTTATCACCTTAATGGGTGAACATCTGAGTACAATACCACGAAGAAAGTCACTACTGCAGAGATAAAAGTAATTTGATGTACTTCGACAATCCCATTCTAATTCTTAAAAACATTGTATGAAATGTTTCAGATATTTTTTCAAGAAAAAACTGGTAGGCATTTGGAAATTAAGTACTTTGAATACTATACTCTGTGCACAAGCCTAAAACTGATGTATGTGACTTTTGTGAGGAGAGTAAATACAAAGTAAGACAGAACCCAATGATTCATGTTGTCCAATGTATGATCTCCACAAGAGAAAAGTGATTAAAAGAAAGGAGTTGTGTGATAACTACTTAAAAAAAATTCAGAAGAACCTTCATATTTAGTGATAGAATTTTATTACTCTCAAAACTTTCCTATTTTAAAAATAAATGTTTTGGACTCTACTGTTTTAACATGGATAGTGATGGATAGTTTCCTAAAGAGGTGCCAAAAATGTATGGACAATGATGGTGGCCAGTTTCAACATTTCCTTTCATAAAGTTGGTAAGTAAAGCCTTCAAAAGTAGTTTTAAAAATGTTAGTGGTTTCATCCTCCCGCAACAGACGGCAACAAGCGCCGAGGGCGCACACAGGAAAAACCACCGCACAGGCGGTTTGTAGTTTTTTGGCTCACCCTGTATTTTAAGTTTGACCCAAATTTCCTGATGTCAATGAGATGAAGCCCCTTTTGTTGGAAAGTGAAATTTCCTCTGATTTGCCATTTTCACAGCACATACTTTATAATAAAGAAAGAACATAGAATTGTGCATTTTTTATGAGAGATTACCAAATGATTGTTGCAAAAATCTTTGTGTTTAATAGGTTTTCCATTGACTTGGATAAATCAAGAGAGCTGGAAATTGGAATCTATTGGCGAGATTGGCGATCTCTGTGTGCCATTAAATTCTTACGTTTGGAGGAGTTTATCGATGATATTCGTCATGGTATGGCTCTGCAGCTGGAGCCTCAGGGATTACTTTTTGCTGAGGTAAGAGCTCACAGAAACAGCCTTGGAGACTCCAAAGTCCCGCTCATTTTTGTATCCATTACTCTGAGTATAAATCATATCCAATTATAATACACATTTTGTTGATTACGTTAGCAACCGTACTTCTGCCATAACACATTATTGCTACACTGTCACACTGTCAAGGACTACACAAAGACGTAGCTGTTTTGGGGCGCCAGTGTTAATGGATTGCTTAAACAAATACATAGATAACTCTTAATATTATCACTAGAACTCTCACTTTCTAATCCATCCAGAATAAACTTCAACACAGCATTGATAATGATACTAAATGGTACACAAAATGTAAGCGTATCTGTATTGTTTTTTCCTAATATTTGCAAGATTCTGTTATGAATATTTGCATTTTTCTGGAACAGAAAAATTCTGTAAAAGCAGTTGAAAATGGCAAGCCTTAGTATTGAGTGCATGCGTGTGTGGCTTTTTTTTTATCATTAATACATAGTGCATTTTGTTATACTCTGTAAAAAATCAACAATTTGCTAAGTTGCTGCAGTTCATCATAAAAAGAAAACAAACCTTAGTCACCTTGGTGCTGTATGGAAAAACAAAAGATAACATTTTCAAGTGTTTAAAAACTTTTCATTTAAGGCATGTTGCATAAATGAAAATGGTGCTTATTATTAAGCATTTTAGGTGTAGGGGTAATAGTAATAGGAAATTCAGTTAAGAAAAATAATCACATTAATATAAGCAATTCTTATTATACAGTGAAACAATGAATTAATTGACAAAACAAATCAAATAACACCAAAACTTCACTACAAATTAACACATTGAGTAACAACCCTGAGAAATGTGACTAGGTATATGAATTTATAATTTTTAGTGTTAAATTCAAATTCCTTTTATCAACTTAGAAAAATAACAATGAGCAATAGTTGCACAATTATGTTGTGTACCTTAAGATGGTAGGAGTAAGAATGTATTGGTTTGAGCCCCCTCCTTATATTATTGAGTTTTTTACTGCTTCCACAATAATCAAACTCTGTTATTTTGCAGATTCAGCCCTAGGCCTATTTTATAAGTAGAGAAAATGAGCACCAAAGCAAAACATTATAATATTTGTATCAGTAGCTTGACTTACCAGCAAAACCTGTTGTAAGACTTCTTTATTGTATAGTTTTATGCTTATTCACATACAGTGCGTTTGTAGATTGGCTTGATTGTTCTGTGGCAGCATTGGACTGGGTGAAGATTGGCATGCCTTCCGCCAGAGTTACACGTAAACGACGGCAGTCATGGATACAGAACCCTAACTGCTGTACTAACTTAGATTAGGCTTACCTGCATCACAACAGATGTTGAAATTGATGACCTTCAACGTGAACACATTCCCTATATCTCCAAAAACAATTCTGGTTTACTCGCAAAAGTTCATGTTGGCTGATTGCCTGTATTTCTCTCGTGATGATGTTCCTTCAATTCTTGTAACGTGTGCAGATTTGATGAATACACTTTATTCTTTAACATTCCCCATAAATAAAAATCGCATGGAGATAGGTCAGGGGAACGAGATGGCCACAATCCTTGGCTAATTATTCTGTCACCATACACACTTCACAATTCATGCATAGAATTCAGTGCACTTTGCAGTGCAGTGTGCATTGTAGCTGAATCCTGCTGAAACCAGCCACACAATCTTTCATTTCTTGTTAGTTGTGGAAAAAATGTATTTAAAATTGAATTTATATAAACATGTGAATCAACTGCTGTGTCAAAAAATATGGGGCTGATAATGCTATGCGCACTTACTGCTCACCAAATCCCAACTTTTGCAGTGTGGTGAGGAACTTCATGAATAATATGGGGATTTTCGGTAGCCCAGTATCTATTGTGCTGAGTAGAAACGTGACCTTGAAGATAAAACCACGCTTCATCATTGAAGAACGTTAAAAGTGGATCCACTTTGCCATTATGAATGGACTGCAAAACACAATTGCAATAATTAACCTTACTTACAGGATCTTGTGATTGTAAAGCATGAACTACAGTTCTCTTGTATGGCTTAAGTTTCAGAAGTTTATTGCCACAAAAGTGTCTTGGAAATGTTAACCTCTTGTGCTAAACGTCTCAGTGATTTTTGGGGTGAGTGCTCTAACCGGGCCCGGGCACCTACTTTATCAAGCTTCTCTTCTGTCAGCACATGCATTGTTGAACATGTTTCTTGTTCAAAAAAGATCCTGTATGCCTGACTTTATTGTCAAGGTCATGAATAGTTGACCTGCTAGGAATTTGAACACCTGCACACCGATGTTGAAATTCTCTATGACATCTTGCAAAAGAGTATTTCACATACACATCATACAGAAAAATATGTTGTTCTAAAGTGTATTCAACCATTATTAATGGACAATTTATCACCAAGAGACAACACAATTTTACTCTAAACACACGCACAGACATCTTTCACTCACGACAGATCCAACTCAACTAATGCTACAGCACTACTCTTTGGCGGCAGGCACGCCATCCTCACCCAATCAATGCTGCCACAGAACGGTCCGGCCGATCTACGAACACACGGTAATATTTCCTTCATTAAATTCACATGCTTAGAATCATAAGGATGAAACTACAGTTTGTTTTTGAATGAAGTTTATGAATGAAAGTATTGAAGCTTATTAATTCTTTATCATTTGCACAATTCAGAACACCGTATGAAAGCCGTACTATATATAGATGTCTGTTTTGTGTTGCAGATGAATTTTTTTGTAAATAAAGAAATCTGATGTGATGCATTCACATGACTTTCTCTACCCTCTATTGTTTACTATGGGTATACAAATTATTCTTGCTCAAGATTATTTTTCTGTCTACTACATTTTAATCCAAATAAATCTTTGCAGAAATCTTTACATCATACATTTCATTATAGGTACAAAGGGAATGGCAACCGTCAAATGTTTAAGAACAGGGCACTATATACTTGCCTTAAAATTTCATGCTGTTTCCATGTAATTACAAGAAACAACTGAATGTTGAAAGGACTTTAAGAGAATGAACAAGAAATGAGCAATTTGAAGATTTAATAACGGATGTCTCAGAAATGGCTTATGCCATAAAAAAGACTTATGAGAAATAATTTGTGTGTTTTAAAGAGATCTACATTTTTTGTGTAGTACATTTTCGTCTATCGCTTAACGTTTACCAGTCATCCAAGATTATACAAAATTCCTTCTAAATGAAGAGGACTTCAGAGGTTGTTCTCAGAAAGTTCAAGATATACATTTTATTTGTCATGTAAATATCTTTCATATATGATATTTTAATCAAAATCATTTGAGCCATTTTTTAGAAAATAAACAATTTCAAAAAATGTTCCATGTAAAGGGTAGTTTGGGGTGTTGGGATTTTGTTGAAAATTTTCATGTTGCATCTTTGGAAGATATTAAACCTAAATACCAAGTTTGGTATTTATCAGACTTTTCGTTTTTGTGTTATGGTGTACGCAGTACAGACAGACAGACGCGGTCATGTTTTAAAAAATGCATTATTTGGATTAAGGGGGCCTCAAAACATGTATTTCCAGTGAAATTTTGGTATCAAATTATTGGATGGAATGCAATACTTCTCCTACTTACTGTACATAGTAGAGAAAGTAAAAATGGTTGAAGATGCTTTCTTCATATTGTATAAAAATGGTAAAAATGTAGATGTGTCCTTGATCATAAACATACAAATTTGCAGTGATATCACAGTGGAGTAAGTAAATATTAACATTGACAATCAGTTACATGCATTGTAATTTACTTTATTTTAATTTTAAAAATTTCAGGGACATAAAGTAACTTCAGGCTAGTGGAGCAATCTTCACTCTTGTCCATAATGTGCTACCTTGACTTGAGTGAATTGCTAATGTTGCTTGTATGTGAGGGATCCCAGTTCAAATCCCTTGTGGCTGTCCAACATGAGTGAAGTGTTTATCAGATTTCCTTTGCTTTCTAGGCAAATCAGGGTTGTGTTATATAAGTCTGTGGATTTTCTATCATCTCCTGCACCATCATCCCTGCTTTGGACAAGTCTTTGATCCAGCATCTGCTGTAATCTTGTCTTTCTTACTCCTTGATAGGCATCTGACCCAAGGTATTGTAAGCCCTTCTTGAAGGTTTCTGAGTCATAGAAGAGGAGTGTAATCTGAAATAGAAAGAAAACGAAGAATACATTGATTGAAACTAAATTATGATTGGATGGACGGACGGACAGACGGATATTTAGTTTAAATACATAGTACATACATATTTTTACAGACTTCACTGAGTTTCTGGTTTCCTAGGGCCCCTATCCTCCAACACTGTGGTAACCGAGTCAATGGGCTCTACTTGACTGAATAAATAAATATTTATTAATCTTTGTAGATTTATTACAATTCAATAGTTGCTTGAATACGTAACCTACGTCTACTCCTATCATAACCTTTTCTGTTCTTCCCTAAATTACCATGCTTCCACGGGCTCATAGCTCAAACACTGTGGTTATCGAGCTATTGAGACCTTTTTACTAATCTACTTTTCAATAACTACTTTTCTTCTTACTCCTTATTCCTATATTCTTTCAGCCATCTCTTTCTAATTAAACCTAAATATTTTCCTACTTCTAGTATGTTCCCCTTGCATTTAACACCCAACATCTTTCTACCTATAATCTCAATTGGTAAATTGTCCCATTTCTTTTTCTGCCATCTTTCCCTCGGTTCCTTAGTTCCTTCACATTCTAGAATTAAATGCCAATAGTTATTATACTTTCTATTACATAGCGGACACTTTCCTTGGTTCTCTCTTTCCCCTAAGCCTTTTAACATCATCACTCCTGTCCTCGCCCATGCAAAACCTTCTCGTGCTGATCTGTCGCATATATCGACATATTTTTCTCTTTCCCACACCATTTTTAAATCTGCATATATACATAACGAAGATTTAAAATTAAAACTACCTAAAATTTCTTGTCTTTCAATATCTTCAATTCTCAATTTTACCCTTCTCCAGAACCCTTTCTCCAGTACCTGCCCCTCGATTTGATACATAAGAAATCTTGGAATTAATTTTTTTTTTTTTTTTTTTTTTTTTTTTTTTTTTTTATTACTATTTTGAAAACTAGATAGAAATGTGTTGTGTTTAAAATATTATTTCCTTGTTTGCCTAGATTAAATTCCTAAATCCTATGATATCAAGAAAGCCAAAACTTCAGCGACAAAGGAAGATATTCAAGCAGCAAGTAAAGAATTTCCCTAGAGCGAATCAGATGAATATCAATGTTGCAACATGGGGTCGGTTATTGAAGAGATCGTCACCTTCAATACAGAACAATCATACTCAGTCCACGTTGGAAAGTCCACCATCAGGTATGTGATTATCATTGTCTCTCATTTTCTCCCTGATTTGTAAAGCATGTTCAGCATTAATTTCCTAATTATTGTATCTATTTCTGTCGAACACTAAATTTGCAACATTAAATTAGAAAAATTAACCCATACTTACATAAGCGATTTTAATTGAAAATCCTACTCTAATTATAAAAGGAATGTCACACGGTCTGTAATGCATATTTCACAAATATATGCAAACACAATGTACAAAGAATTATGTAATTACAGTATTTAGATATTTGAAATATGCAAAATATTTAAAATAGCATATAGCTTAAGGCTACATTTTTAAACACATCTATGACATAAAACGTGAAACTTGGGTATAGTGATGAAGTGACGAGAAATAACTGGATGCATTTGAAACATGGAGATGGTAAAGAATCGAGCATGTGAATTGGAAATACAAAGCAAGTAATGAAGTCATTTTAAAAGGAATGGTCAAATGCTAAAACTGATCAGAAACAGGCAAAGAAATTGCCTGGATCATTGGTGGAGAAAGCTGTTTTCGAGATACAGTGGAAGGTATATTAAATGGGAAAAAGGTTCAGGCCAAAAGAAGATACCAAAGAGTACATTAAAAGAAATGGTTCACATGCAAAGGAAAGTGGAAAGGAGAACAAAGATTGAAAGAGGCTGGTTTACTGTGAAGAACCTGCCCTTGGGCATTATGTGTCAGCATAAAATGATGGTATTTTGATCAAAGAGAGCTTGAAACAAAAGATGATTGCTTCATGTATAATTTTGTGCATTTTGCATGTTTGTTCTTGTAAAAGCTATATATCAGTAATTACTACTACTGAAAACCACGTACTTAAAATTCTGCGAATGTTTGCACCATCAGTAAGCAGTCCAAAATTGCATAATTTGCTTTTTCTCTTGTGTTTTTCCTCTCTTGCTCCTTCCAATTCTTTAGTGATATTCAGATTTGAAAAAAATATTGTTCTGCTGTAAGGAAATCCTTAATTAGGATCATTTTATATTTGAACTGCAGCAGCGCACCTTGTTTGAGAAATTCATTAAGATGATTAATTAAATACACTTGGTAAACAGTAGAGTGAAGGGGTTGATGCTCCAAGTATGGTACAAACTTTCTGGTGGCCTTCGCCCCACATTCACTTTTTCGGTGGCCTTCGCCCCCACATAAGGCTTACACAAATTATAATGGTATTTAATTTTGTTTTATTAATCTTTCACATGATTAAATAACACTTCACTGATGTATCCTACTGTAGAGCTGTGAGATTATTGTTAATTGTACTTTTTAACACGTAAACTTTATATTAATCTCACCGTAATGAATTTATTATGTCTCACACTGAATACGTATTGTACCAATTGGGTATGCAATCTTGTAGCGTCTGCCACCTGAATTTGCACATTTCATCTATTTCAAGTCTCTGATTGGTTAATCCTACTCCAATAGAATACTTTTATTTAACTTAAGCTTTTTCTAGTTGTTGATTGGCTATTTATAAACTGTTTTAAATATTACATTATTGTTCCAAGAATTATTAGTAGCATTATTAAACTTTCTAATTTATTGTTGTCTCAAGGTTACCTCATTGTTAGCAACTTTCGGCTTCTATTATCACAGCTCCTACATTGTTAAAATTACGTAATACATTCACATAACATTATTATACATGTACATAATAATATAAACATAATACAATGACTGTTACATACACTTTATATATTATATTATACACATATTGCTTTAAGGCGGGCTGTTATTTTTTTTTTAATATTATATAATTAGACTAATATCATTTAAGTGTTAAAAAAATACTGCCTCAAGAGTGAAGTAATTAATCAGCATAAACTGAAAAGGTTTACAAGCATAAACTTGCATTTCAAGGTTAACATGCCTTAGAAGATGTTTTTAAGAGCTGTTGCTCTCATCTTCAGCTGATAAACTGGCAAACGATCGTTTGACTCCCAGGTGGTTGAAGCTGGATTTTATTCGCTGCTCAACTATCTTCAATCGGTATTTCAAAATTCATGAGATCCTGTTTCCTTTCAGAATAAATATGTTTTCCCACACTCTAAGGTTACTGATATGTTTCAATAATTATGCATCTCAGTGTGTTTCATAATTTGTATTCCAAAACTGTATAGCTATTGTTGAAAAATAAAGAGAAAAATCAGCAATAGCCATACAAATACATGTAGATTTCAGATTTTCTCAAATACAAGGGCGACACTGAAAATTGTTAGAAAAGCAAACAAGGATTAAATTTAAATGATTTTATTGTTTTTGAAAATATTCTGCTTTAACATCAATACATTTTTGCATTTGATGAAACCAGTCCTAAAAGCAATGATGCCGCTCTTCCTGAAATGCTTCAAAAATCGGGTTTTTATAATGTTCCACTGTGTCATATGATGATGAAAAAGTAATTCCACAGATTTTATCTTTAATTTTTGGAAACAAAAAGAAATCACAAGGTGCTAGGTCAAGTAAAAAAATTGCTGTAAACGGACATTTGTGTACCAATCGCTAGTAATGGTATGTCTATCTTCTATATTGCTATAGTAGCAATATAACCCCTTTTAGAAAACAAAACTAACATGTTACCAGCATGCAAATTCATCGGACTTTTGTAGGCTGAAGTTCTGTTTGCAAGATCCATTGAGCCAATTGACTTTTTTTTTTGCCAGGATCATAACAATAAATCAAAGATTAATCATCAGTAATGATATTCCAAACCAAATTTGAAGTGCTGCCTTGGAATTTTTCGAGAGTTTTCCTGCACTGTTCAATGCGTTGTTGTTTTTTATCAGGAGTCTGTTTATGTAGAATCCATCGACAATAAAGTTTTCTCACATCTAACTGTCGATGTAAAATGTTTTGGATTTGACTCGTACCAATGCCCAGTGTTGCCTGAATAAATTCATAAGATGTCCGTTGATCTTTTTCAAGCATTACTGGAACAGCAGCAATATTTGCAGCAGTAACAGCAGTTTTTGGGCGTCCTTCATGAAATTCATCACTAAGAAAAAACTGATCTCTTTTGAATTTGCTGTACCAATTATAAATTGTTGTCTTAGATGGGCTTTTTTGTCAAATGCATTTCTAAGCCGATGTTCACGTTGTTTAGGCATTGATGACGATTTAAAATTGTAAAAAATCATAGCCCGGAAATGTTCTCTAGTCAAATTCCTTTTTGGGTAAACACAAAATCTTGAAATGTTGCTAATTAACAAACTATTAGAACAAATCGAAGAGACTACATGGCAATCAACTTGCAAAGCATTAGAAAGTAGCTGTTAAATATAAACAAATTTCATTTGTTTTTAGAAACATGGCATTCTAAAAATTTTCAGTAATGCCCTTGTATGTAAATAAAACCATGAACCTTACAGTCTAGGTAAAGAAATTTGTTCAGATAGGATCTCGTGAATTTTGAAATCTAACAGAAAATAATTTGATCATTACTTACATCCAGCCTTGGCCAAGGATCAAATCATTTCTCACCAGTTGTGGTCAAATAGCGATTAGCCTAGAGATTTGAAATATATGCATATAAACTTGTTAGCTTATAATAAACATTAAGGCGAATTTATTTATGGAGTGCTTTTGTGTATGATGTTGCAGGTATTCAACCTTTACAGCTTTCATTTGATATGTCTATGACAGAGGATAAGCCTGAAACACCTGGAGAGTCGCCAGATCCACAGGCAGTTGGATTATCTGGAGCTCGTCCTTTGGGGCTAGGTGTAGCTGTATTGCCACCTCTTCCTCCAGAAAGTACAGCAGCCACTCCTATCCTGCCCTCAGCAATAGCTCAGAAAAAGAAAAGCTCTCCACTACCAACTACACCACCCCCTGCTCCAAGACTGGATGTCGAGGTATACAATCTATTTACTGGTCTTGTATTATCACTTTCTTGATTCCTGTACCAAACACTAATCTTTAATATGGCTTCCTTACATATTTGGCATTGAAAAACATAATCACTTATGCTTCATTACAAATGCACATTTGTATTGTATTTTATTTCCATATTGGTGTTGGAGTAAATTTGCACAGTATGTAAACAAAACACAGTGGAGTCTTAATTATGTGGCCTAAATAAAAGCCATGATGGCATATGTGAACTGAAAATTTGAGTTTGTTTAAAGAAAATGAACCTAAATAGGTTGTCTTAAGAAAACAAGATCATAAATGTCAATTTTCATACATTTTTCTGTCTAGGCTGGTTTGTTTCAACTTAATTAAGAAATGATTGCAATATAGTTCCAGAAAGTGTATCATATGTAACTTGCAAATTTAGGAACAAAAATTGAATAAAAATGTTAATGGGGCAATTTAAATTCTATTTAGTGGCTTTTTCATTTGTGAATCTTCCACAATTTTCAAAACTTCATCTCCATTCATAAATCAAAAAACTTCAATACATTTACCCTTCCCCCCAAATATGAATAACTATTAATAGCACAAGTTTTGTCATATTCATTACGCTCCTAGTTATTTTCTATGTGCAAAAGATAAACATCTGTGTTGGTAGAAATGGGCAATGAGAGATTGTTATCAACATTTGGTTATCATTGGCTAATTAATTTGCCTTTCTTTTGAGGTTCAACGCCTTGTGGAATTTGCCTATCTTAGTTGCCTCTTTTTTCTTAGGATTTTTACTAAAGACACCAACTTCACTTCTGCAATACTGTTTGGTATTTGACTGCAGTAAACTGATGGGCTGCAGCAGTCCTTGGGAAGTAATCCTTAAAGTTATGCCTTTATATGGCTCGCCACACAAACTTAATTTTGTGCCTAGTTCAATCAGATTGTCTACATATTTTCTTCAAACTCGTATATAAAATTATTCGTCTCTACTTGCAGCAGTTTGGCTAAAAATCATAAATTTTAGTAGGATCTCCATATAAACTAACCTGAATTTTGTATCATTTTCAGCCAAATTTGGAATGAGACAACAAAGTTTTCTTCATAAACTTTCAAAGATTGCAAATTTTAAATATAAACAAATTTTCTTCTAACTCGTATATGTTAAATTTAAACATTATAAATGCAGCAGTTTGTGAGTTGTTTTATAGTTACATATGAACCTTAATCAAAGTTAATGGGTGCTTCAAAGTAATGAAAACACAAAATGCTATTTTTGCCTTCTTGGTGTCTTGTTATACATATTAATATCAGTTATTTATCCAAAATAAACAATTACTGGGAAAATGTTGATTTAACTTTTACAAAATGTGTACATTAATTAATCATTAACTCATGTATACAATTTGAGCAGGTGCCTAGACAAAGAACGAACGAAAACGTTGGGCACATAATTAAGATTCCACAGTTTGTAGACCATTGGTCATGTAATTACGTTGCTATATTACTGCAAGAATCAGGCAGCAGTGAGTATTTATAAAGTATGGTTGATCCTGGGAGAATTGTACAGTTGTGGTAGAAGTGGTATCACCCATCACCCTTTAGGCATCCCCCTGTTTTCTAGCTGCAGAGTGCTCTGCGGGAGTTTGATTTCCTGCACGCAGAAGAACGTGGATCACCTGATCTAGGTCCCCCGCCGCCGCCACCACCACCTCCACCACCACCTGCCAGCGTCCATACTCCGGAGCAGCGTACACCCTCACCCCAACCCGTGGTCCAGTTTCCAGAAGAAGAGGTATATGACCGTCCCAGTCTCTCTTGCTCAGCAGCCACTAACCTACATGTTTTCTTGTCATTAACAATGTGCTCAAGCTTGTCCTAGAGTGCATGTATCAGTCCCTTCTCTGTGTTAGTGCAGTGCAGCCTTCGTTATGTTCAGCATTTTAGATTTGTGAGTTTAGTCACTAACAAGTTTTCATGTGCCGTTTTACATAAATCTATTTCTTATTGCTTTCTATGTTGTAAGATAGCTGCAGATATTCAACAAAGGAAAACTTTGTAATGTGAAGGCATTAAGAGTTGAAAAATTTTGCAAAAATTATTATTTTTTTTTTTTAGGGATGGGACCTTGATACCTCGATACTCTCAATATTCAGTACTTTCAAAGTATGTGTAATGCTTCGAGATAAACCTTTGGTACTTTTAAATTTTGCATTATTGGAAGTGTTGCATTTAACTTTATGCTATGTAAGGAATGAAAGGAGGTGAGAGTTCTTCACCTTACTGTCTCACATTTGTCTCCAAAGAGTGGCCAGACTATAGTTCTTGATAGAACTTGGCTGTATTGCATGCAACATTCCATAGACTCTTGTGTCTAAATGAAAACATGCAAAACAATGGGGAACACACTAAATCACATTTCTGCAAAATACAGTAGAATCTCGTTAGCACGTTTTTACAGGGACCTAAGGATTTGCACGTCATAAGCGGGAAAACGTGTTAACGAAAATGCAAAATATGCAATTTAAGAACATAGTTATGTAATAAAATCTAATAATTAGAATGTCTCCATGGGTAATTGAAATCAATTTTGAGTACAATCCGTGTGAATTCAATATGTGTTCAAATGGATTTGGATACAAAAAGCCTGAGAAGAAATAATTCAAGCTTTTATATTGGTCAACTTGGATTTTTGAGGTTATGAATGTTTTTGAGAAAATAAATTGCGAATCATGGAAGCGACAAGAGTGGCTTTGCTGTGTGTTTTATTACACATGTGATAACAGTTTCTGCTAAAAAAGAAAAAAAAATTATGAGCGTGCATCATGTTATGAGTACAATAGGCGAATGTTTCTTTGGTATATTCAATACGATTTGAATACAGTAAGTGTTTCCATGCAACAAATTTCGTTCTGATCCTCTCTGATCCTGTTTTCCAAGAGGAAAGTTTTGTTTTTGCATTTTTCCCTTCTTTAAAAGCAGTTTTAATCAATTTAGGTTTGCTAACAATTGTGTTTAAGGTTGACGGAGGAATGTGTAACTTCCGCACTATATCCACATGTTTCATATTTGGATTGTGATCTATTTCAAGGATTTTCAGTTTTTCACTATTGATTATTTACTACACTTTCATTTTTTCATTCCAAATGAAAAGTTAAAATACAATCTACGTATGTTTGGTCAACACTCAACAGTAGAAACTATTGTTGCCATTTACCACACCAAGGTAAAGCATTCTCTATCCCGCCCACACAAATCGTGCCACACAAATATTTACATACATGCATGTGATTGGCTGCTGGTATCCACCCTGTGACCCAGGATTGACCAAAGTAGCCAATGAGGATGTCAAACTTTGAACGTGTTAAGCGCCTTCTCCCACTGGACTGATCAAGGATTGGCCAAAACAGCGAATGAGGACTTCAAACATAGTAAGCGGGACTGGGAAAATGCACTAAGCAAACGTTATTTATTACATTTGGTGATTTGGTACCGGGACTTTTATAATTGAACGTAATACACGGGAAAACGTGTTAATGAGGAACGTGCTAACGAGATTCCACTGTACCATAAATTGCAATAAGTATTCTGTTTACACGGATAGATTTGGCAAATGTTAAGAGAATATAATGTGATTGTTTTAAACAATGCAACAATATTATCATGTCAGCAGACAAATACATTGCAACAATATTATCATGCCAGCAGACAAATACATGTATTGTAATGAACATTTGCAAAAGCAAAGTCAATAGTTACAGAAAATTAATAAAGAAATAAATGCTGCCTATAGTTGCACAACAGGTAGGAGGAAAAATATAAATGCAATTATAAGAATAATGATAAAAAGAATACTTAATAGTGCCATGGCTATAGATTAATTTAGCAACTTCCCAAACCTATCCATAGTTTAACAACGGGGGCGAAACTCATTAAGCATGCGAAACTAAGGATTGCAACAGAGGAACCGGAATCTGTAAAGAAGCCTAAAAGAAGAAAGTATTTACACTTTAACAAATGTGTATTGGTGACTCACTCTCAGCCTTACATTTACCTACTCTGGTGATCAAAATCTGTGAATCCAGCAGAAACAAATCAGAACTTAGACACGAGGTAGTACGATCCAGAGAATATTTGCTCTTTCCTTCCATCTGTTTGTGTTTATGCAAGTCAAACTTGGGTCACGAGCATAGCTTACGGGTATACCATATGATTAACTTCTTTAATATGGATAGAGTATTCTTTAAAAGAAAGTTTTCAGCACAAAATATAGCTACATAAAAAGGGAAGCAAAGAAATTATTGTTGTTACTACTACTACTATGACGATGGGATATATTATAACCTGTGACATTATCAAGATAAAAAATTACTGTCAATTGGAGAATGTCAAACTGGAACAATTCCGGGATTAGCATACAATACAAAATTGGTTTGTGCACAGAAAACTATTAATAAGAACATAATTCGGTAAACAAGCTATCACCTTTACAGTTTTTTTAATTGAGTATCGGTACTCAAAAATCAGAATCAATATCGAGTACAGAGAAATAGTGGCATCATCTCATCATTAATTTTTTTATCCCACAGATATTATTTTGCAGAATTTGTAATCAAAGAACTAAATATTCTTTTAAACAGCTTGATGTTTTGTAACTTTTTGTCACATTAATAAAGTTCCAAAGTCAGTCAGAAAAAGTGAGAATAAAATTACCCGTATACTATTGCACATATATCAGTGAAACAACATTTTGTGAGAAGAATACTCCTCTATCATGTGACCGTTTTGAAAACCCAGACCTTTTAAAATAGAGAGTTGAGGGTTGTTACACTACATCACTATGATATTCTTACTTGAACGCGTTTCGGGAGACGGCTTGTTCCCATTGTCAGCATTTTCTCTCAACTGATTTTTGCCGGTCATCGTCTGGGGGATGTGTGTGGTTTGTGGTGTTCTCTGGTGCTGGGCTGATGAACCTCCAAAGGCTGTTGGGTGGCGGCAGTTTGAAATTCATTAGGTGATTCCTGTGTTTGACAATATGTATTTTTTCCCAGATGTCCAATTCATTGCTGCTGTTGATCGGTTTTAAGTTTTATGTTTGGAGTGATATCATGGTTTGAAGACCAGAAATGATGTGCTACTGCTGATTTATCTTGCTGCTTTTGGTAAATGCATCTCATATGCTCTTTAAGTCTTATTTCAAGATTTCTTTTGGTTCTTCCTATGTATACCAGGTTACATTCATTACAATCAATTTGATATATACCAGCTGATTTATCGTTGGGGATAGGAATTTTTTCTGTTGCATAGTAGTTTCTGTATATTGTGGTTATTCTGTGGAGACAGGGTGATATTGTATTTTTTGAAAATCCTTTGAAATTTATGATGTGTCCAAGGGTGATAAGTGAATTTTCTATATGCTTGTGGTTTTTGTTGTCTGAGTAACGTAGTCATTTGTTGGATGTATTTCTGTCTTTCAAACCTTTTTATCTTCTTATCTATTGTTTTTTTCTGGTATCCATTCATAGTGGCTATGTTGATAATGTGTTGGTATTCTTTCTGGTATTCCTCTTTCTCCATTGGTATATGTACTAACCTGTTTGTAATACTATTTAAAATTGCATGTTTGTGGCTTGTAGGATTGTAGCTATTGTTTTTAATATAGTTTTCTGTGTGCGTTGGTTTTCTGTAAATGCCGAACGTTAGTTTGTTGTGTGCATTATTTCTGATGATCCTGATGTCTAGGTAAGGTAATTGGCCATTTTCTTCTTTTTCCATTGTGAATTTTTATAGAAAACCAACATACACAGAAAACTATATTAAAAACAATAGCTACAATCCTACAAGCCACAAACATGAATTTTAAATAGTATTACAAACAGGTTAGTACATATACCAATGGAGAAAGAGGAATACCAGAAAGAATACCAACACATTATCAACATAGCCACTATGAATGGATACCAGAAAAAAACAATAGATAAGAAGATAAAAAGGTTTGAAAGACAGAAATACATCCAACAAATGACTACGTTACTCAGACAACAAAAACCACAAGCATATAGAAAATTCACTTATCACCCTTGGACACATCATAAATTTCAAAGGATTTTCAAAAAATACAATATCACCCTGTCTCCACAGAATAACCACAATATACAGAAACTACTATGCAACAGAACAAAAGATCCTATCCCCAACGATAAATCAGCTGGTATATATCAAATTGATTGTAATGAATGTAATCTGGTATACATAGGAAGAACCAAAAGAAATCTTGAAATAAGACTTAAAGAGCATATGAGATGCATTTACCAAAAGCAGCAAGATAAATCAGCAGTAGCACATCATTTTTGGTCTTCAAACCATGATATCACTCCAAACATAAAACTCTTAAAACCGATCAACAGCAGCAATGAATTGGACATCTGGGAAAAAATACATATTGTCAAACACAGGAATCACCTAATGAATTTCAAACTGCCGCCACCCAACAGCCTTTGGAGGTTCATCAGCCCAGCACCAGAGAACACCACAAACCACACACATCCCCCAGACGATGACCGGCAAAAATCAGTTGAGAGAAAATGCTGACAATGGGAACAAGCCGTCTCCCGAAACGCGTTCAAGTAAGAATATCATAGTGATGTAGTGTAACAACCCTCAACTCTCTATTTTAAATTATGACACATCACTGTTACTAGCTTCTAAATCTTCAAAATTAGTCAACCCAGACCTTGTTCTTTTTTTGCTGAACTGACAGGTCTGATTGCTTTGATGTGTAGCTTGGCATATCATAAAGATTTAGATAATTTCTGGCAATACTTGACGTCTAAACTATTTGCTACCAATGGAAATTCAATGCTAGGAGTTCATATAACAAATAAACAATTACTGTATTGCCATATTTAAATATTGCAATGCTAACAATTGTGGCAAAATATTGACGCATTACAAATACAATTCAACACAGAGAACAAATGAATTGATTATTCAACCTGTGACATTTATCAGCAGTATAACTCCTTTATAAATAAGAGTAATTGTTTACATATGCAACTTCTTTGATAATGACTTCACATCCTTGTAGCAAAGGAAAATTCTAATAAATGAAACAGATCCACAGTTTTTTATTACATTTTTCAACAAATCTCTTAAAATCTATATATTATACATACATATTAGTATACTCTGGAGTATACTAATTGACTCCAGAGCCATGTTAACACTGTCTTAAGAATGTTTGTATGTGCTGAAAATAGACAAATAATAAAAATCATCCTAATGAAAGTGGGGTAACTTTGCTATCATACTCACTTTTTTTTATTTTGCCATTGTACAAGCTGTTTTCCGCTCTTAAGACACACAGCTGCACAATGATAGTCAATATATTTTAGCAAAAGTTTATTAACAAACTGATGTATAATATAGTTTTGAAATATCCTGAAATATGTTGTGGAAAAGCCAACACTGTTCAGAACTAAGTTTGGTAAGCAGGAGATAGTAAGTTGAACATTGCATTAAATATTTTGGTGCATTCATCGTAACTATGCAGCACTATCAGAGTTCAGAGTTTATAAGCTGCAGTAATTTCGTCCTTGAGAAGGAAGGGGACTTTCTATTTTGTTTACATATTTTTCTCTCTCTATATGATCTATTTTGTATTAAGTTTGGCAATTTGCCAATAAAACTATGCTTAAGAAAATTTACTACCAAGTCAAAAGTACTACTTTGTTCTGTATCTAAATGGGAAGTTTGCAAATATTTACCATAGAAACTTCTTTAATCTCTGCAGATCCTTCCTGAAATCCTCATCCCTTGTTAAGTAATCCAATTATCTTAGAACATAACATGCTTAATTAGCTTTGTGGCTTGGCAGTCCTTCCGTATCTAATTTCATTCCCTCGCAACTAGCATCATGTTAACATTTTTGTATATATTTGTCTTTTTTATGCATCTTCTTGCTTGATATCCTGCTTTTCTTTTTTTTTTTCCCCCTTTTTTTCTTTGTTTGTAAATAGCCACCAACTACTGATACTATACAAACTATCTGTAGCTAGATAACTTTCTCATAGTAAGCCATAAAGCTTTTATATGACATTTGTTTATATAAATGCTGTTCATACTGTGATTTTCTTCTGTTCATACATACATTACATTTTTGTAAATCATATTAAAAGAAAAGAGCACACTGCAATTATTTTGAAGGGTTTATATTGACAGATGACAACAGCTGTTTGGAAGTATTATGTTATTAAAGATACAATATGTGATCAAAAGCAACCATATATCAGATATTGTCGTAACCTCTTACATTTTCACATATCACAGGGGGGTAGAGCATGGTATCGGAGTTTAAAACATAGCAATCTACACGAGGTCTGATGGGGCGAGCTCAACAAAGTTCCTAAACACCTGAAAATTTTTAAAATATTCCTAAATCATTGTGGGGAAGGAAAGAAGGATCAATCTACATCAAATAACTACATAGTAAAAGTTTAGATTGACAGTATATATATTGAATTAAAACTGATACATGTTACCTTCCGCTTGATGGAGCGGCCTTTCCTAACATCTGCACTGTTCACTAGTTAAGTTACAAGAGACAGACTTATAGCGTCCTAGACGCTTACTAAATATACATCTGGTTTACCCCCACTCCTATTACATCATTACCGGACTGTATTGCCAACTTAGACATAAACCAAACAAATGTTACCAACCACAAATTACAATATTAACACCTCACATGCCACTATATATAAGCGAACAAGCCCATTGCTCTTCAAAGTGAAGCAGAGTCAGTTGGTAATGGGAGTTCTTGTAAAGGTGCCATTCGATCAGGATCTGGGCAAATGTCATGTTTGGAAATGATATACACTAACATGTTTATTGTTGTCACTGAATTAACATTTTTTTTCTGGTTTACTGTAGGTTCATACTTTTCAACAACTTTCAAGAACCTCTTCAAATTCAAGCCATGCTCTTCTTTATTCTCGCCACCAGCAATGACGTCATCTAAGTAAGCTGCAACTCCAATAAGTTCCTTCTTTTTTAATGATTGCATTCATTGGCCTTTGGAAGCAGGGCACTCCATTTGTTGGACTGAATGTAATTTGTTTATACTGTCAAAGTTTATCACAAGCTTCTAAAGCCATATAAGGTCGATCCTCCTCACAGATAGGGATCTGATAATAGGCATTTTTCAAATCAATTGAGCTGAATACTTCATAATTTGCTACCTTGTTCACTATGTCTTCAATATGTGGGAGTGAGTAAGCATCTGGCTTGGTGTATTGATTAACTGTTCGAGAATAGTCAACAACCATATGGCATTTGTGGCTTTCCAACTGAGTGACAGGTGTTTGGGCACACCATGGAGAAAAGCTCTCCTCTATAACATCCTCCTTCAAGAGTTGTTGAATTTCTTGTTCAACAAATTTTGCATCAGTTGCTGTGTGGTGTCACTTTATGGCAATCGGCTTGTAATCAGAAAGAACATTTCAGAAAAGCCAAATGGTTCGACCTAGCTGTGTTAATCCGTAGATATTCAGGGGTTCTTTGCAGCCCCCAAATTTAATCTCTACAGGATATCATGGCTTAAAATGACGTCAGCACAAAGGTCATAATGCAACATCTTTCTAATAATGGTCTTCAATTTTTATGTCTACAGAACAAGCACCCTTTTCTAAAGAGCTAAGCAAGTTTGAGGCCATGGTGACTGTAAGACCACTAGAAGAAATAGATACCTTAAGCTTTCGGGCCAGCTTCTCAAGATAGAACTTGTTGAACTACCAGTATCAACAAGTGTGTAGTGTTCATTCTATCCAAACGAATGGGTATTGTGAAGGCGCAGAAGCCAAAAATATTGTACGGCAATGGCAAGATTTGGTAGAGTTTGAAATTTTGTAACTCCTACACACCTTTGCGTAATGACCGATTTTTTAACAGGGTTGGCAAGTGGCCTCTCTTAACTATTGTGTTAATTTTTTCCACAGAAGTAAATTTCTTTCTTGTTGCAGTAACAACCTCACCTAACATTTTGCAATTGCAGGGCTATATTCATGGTTATTACAGATTACGTAAGTTGATGTAGAGGAACAATGATTCTGGATGCATTGATTGAAATAGGATCTTGATATTTAATGGATTGTTCCAGTACCGACTCTATAGCCTCTGCCTTAATCGAAGCCGCCTCAAGATTGAGGTTAGGAACTTCCAATAATTTCTGACGAATGTTAAGAGTCAAGAAAGCTGCTAATAAATGCATCGCGAACAGAGTCGTTTCCATTTACTTCTGCCATTACGGCTTCAAAATTACATTCTTTGCTCAGCAGCTTAAGAGTTTTTATATAATTGGACACAGTTTTGCCGAGTTGCTAATTTGTCGCGCAAATGTCTCATTGACAACAGGCTTGGTGAAAATACTAACCAAAATGCAAATGGCATCATTAAAAGTTTTGGCTTCATTGATATAATCATAAATGGTGGGTGAAACATTTATGAATATGCATAATTTGTCAGCATCACTTACTTGATATGCCAGAATGAAGCTTTTGAAAGTTCTGTACCAGTGTTTCCATCCCTGTTGAGCATTACTCGAATCCGGATCAATACTTAAACACCCAGGACGTAGCAATTTATTTATTGTCTTCTTTTCTTGTTAAGTTTAATAAATTGAATAAAACTAGTAGTTGACCTATTAGTAAGGTTTTATTAAACACAGCTAGTTGATACATAAATAAGTATAATTAGCAACACAAATATCTGCCTAAGAATGACAGAGAAAATTTATGCAAACAAGGCACTTAAACATATATCATAGATTCCTGCTGTTTTTTGTTCTGAGGCATCTGGTCCTTAATTTCGTTGCAGAGTAATTTTTATAAATTGAATTTGTTTTGTGGATCTAGGCAGATGTTGTGTTTTTGAAGATGATGTGGAAATTTATAGTGAGTGCTTGGATGAAAATTCAAGAAACAGAAACACATCAAGCATACCACAAAGCTCGCCCAACAAACAAACAAACAAACAAAATGATTTTCAAAAAGTTCACTTTCCATGAGACTCACTATAAATTCAAAATTCTTCAAAAAATTCACATCTGCCTAGCTGCACAAAACAAATTCAGTTTAAAAAAATTACTCTGCATCAAATCAAAAGATCAGATATCTCAGAACAAACAAGCAGGAATCTATCAAATCAGTTGCCCAGAATGTGACCAAATTTACGTAGGTAAAACTAAAAGAAATTTAAAAAACAGACTAGAAGAGCATTAGAGATACATCAAATACAAACAGGCAAATAAATCTGCAGTTGCGCACCACTTATGGACGACCAGTCACAACATCACACCAAACATAATACTTCTAAAACCTACAAAATACAGAATGGATTTGGATACTTGGGAAAAGATTTTAACCATAAAATATAAACACCACATAATGAATTTTGAATTGTCGCCACCAAATCCACTATCGAAATTCACTGCTAGATGCCGTCATACACAAACACACACTGGAAACACCACTAGAAACCAGTCGCCCACTTCTGATGATGAGAGCAATGCTTTCAAAATGGTCAAAAACACAAGAAATGTAAGTGATGTTAAGTGTTTCAAATTCAACTCATTTATCCATAATTTCAAGTGTATCTATTTTTCGCCGCAATGAATATCAATTAAAACTTAAAAATCTGGAAAAACATTAAATTAAGGCATGCACATACATCCTTATAATGTTTTTTCCTTCTTTAAAATTGGTCAAAGTTTTAGAAAATAAGTCAACAATATATTAGTTTCCTTTCAATGCAGCATTATGTAGTAGGATACTTGAAAGAGATTACATTATAAGGAATGTAAAATATTTTTGCTTCTAATTTGTTGTGATCACAAGTGGGCTTTATGTTAGCATTCTTCTTATTGCTCCCCCCCCCCTAAAGGCATATCAAAATGTTTTCAGATGGGAATATAAACATGTTTGAATTCTTATTGCTCTGACAAACTGCATGAATATAAGGTTTCCAGTACTAATATGTTCCTCAAACTGACTGGTGTATGCTTAAATGCTTGCTTTTCTTTTGTGTTATTTATATGTATGTATAGTCATTAACAGAAATAATATCTTGATTTGAAGCTTACTGTGCTAACATCAGATATATGTATATGTGTGAAAATGTGTTTGTTATTTAGATGAATTGGCATGCATGTTGGATGATCATAAAGAATAAAAAAATATTTGAAACTGTTGAGCACTCTGTTAAAATGTTTATTTCTGTACTAGAGTTGCTGTCATAAACAAAGCAGTTGTGCACTGAAAGAAAAAAAATACTTATGCCATGGTCAAATACTTGTTGCAAAATGTGAAGCTAATGTTAATCATGACTCTTAATTATGACAAAAACAAAAAGAACCTTTGTACCTCACATTGAAGCCAGGGAAATGGTTTGCAGTGTGCATAAATACTTGAGGAAAATGAAAGGAGGGGAAGGTGCAGAGTGACAGGCATGTCAGATAATAGTGTCAACTGTCAGAAGATTTGTAAAGTAAGGAAAATTTGGTGTTAATGATGTGATGAAGATAAACAAAACAAGGTTAGGGTTGCTAAACCTTCATCACTATAAGCTGAAAGGAGAAGTAAACAAAACCACATGACAAGACAGCACCTCATTGACTGGTGGACAAATTACAACCTTTCCCGCTTAGCATGTCATCTCTTCCTCTACAAAAAACAGTTCGGTTCATATTGTAACATTTTGGTGTTATTCTCTTGCAGAGAAATTTAAAAAGCTCAATATTGTAACAGTTAAATTTATGAAACAAAATGTGTTTGTTCAGAATCAGCTATAACTAAATGAACCATTACAGGAGAGGGTTTAAGAGGCTATTCGCAGGCGCTGCACTTCATTTCCGGTTTCCAGCTGAGAATCTTCTGCCACTGTGAAAACATAAACGAGGGAAATGGAAAGAAGACAATTGTGCTAAATGTTTTTAACAACTTCTGTGAAAAGTACCCACCTTTAATCAGCAATGAATGTGGTTGGCCATTGTTTAGCAATAATTAAACTTCTTTGTTAGTGATGCAGAATTGTTGCTCGGATAGCTTGGTTCGCGTTTG
Organism: Deroplatys truncata; assembly: GCA_030765065.1. Taxonomy (NCBI): domain Eukaryota; kingdom Metazoa; phylum Arthropoda; class Insecta; order Mantodea; family Mantidae; genus Deroplatys; species Deroplatys truncata. The sequence continues at coordinate 73,088,927 of CM060981.1, read as the reverse complement.
TTTCTAAGCTATAGTGCTAATCATTATTTAACTTGTTGACTTATTAAAGGTGAAAGCAAAAGTGGTATACTGATATTAGTTATTAAATGAATGATTTCTAAAGCCTGAAGTTAAGAACAGTTTAATCCAGTACCTTTAATCACAGATGACTGTTCAGGTACAACTTTTATTTGTCCATCTTAGTATTGTTTGTTATAAGTTTAAGATTTAAGGCAAAATAAAGGAATAAGACATACAATCTTTAAAAGCTAACGATTCCCAAGCTGCACAATATACTGTATTTGCATTCTGTATGAAGCAATTTCCTTTCACAGTCTTAGCTCCCATCATCCTCCACGTGGTGCTGCCATGTGCTCGGCGGAGTGCTACATTTAAGTTTTGTTTACTTCTCCTTTCAGTTTATAGTGAAAAAGGTATAGATTTCAATAGGGAGAAGTAGGAACATCGCTGTCAACTTAAATGAGATAGCCTATTAAGTAAGAAAGGCTGCCTCAGTTGTTGGCACGGCTTTTAATGGTTTGGAAATTGAATGATGTTACATCTAAAACAGTAATTTTGACATTCATTTGGAATCATATCATAAATTAACATTGTTTTGTGAACACTGCTTCATTTGCTAAAGTAACAGTACACGTTTCAAGGATCTGTAGGCCTCATTGTCAGCTACAGATCAACTGCCGGGAACATAATCAACTTCATGGATATGTTGGGAGAAAAATTTATTGGGCTCACTTAACATAGGGATCTCAAAATTCATGACTTTTTTTTTTTAAATAAAAATCTCTTCCTAGGTGGAAAGTTCTGTTTCGTTTTGTAGAGATTAAATAATTTTGCCCCCCTTTTGATCTCATAATTGTATGTCAAAAAATGTGTAGCTATGGCTGATTATTCCATCTGTGTAAACTTTATGTTCCAAAAGTGTTCTTTAACTGTAATATCCAGATTCCTTTTGATTTTTCCAATATAAACTCTGTCACAATCTTGAGAGTCTTGTTTGTAAAATTCCAGATTTTTTACCTAGTGGGATTTTGTCTTTTGGGGAAGCATTCAGTAATTGTTTTATATTATTTATATTGATGCCAGTGTTCCCAGCAGTCGATCTACAGCTGATGATGAGGACAATAGATCCTTGAAACATGTACTGTTATTTTAACAAGTAAGCGAAGTAGTGTCACAAAACAATGTTAGTTTACTATTTGATTCTAAAACTTTACACTCTTCTTGCTTCACATACCTTTAAGTTAAAGGCAGTGCATACCAAAAAAATTTTAAGTCTGTATTTCTCAACCTATTAACTCAATTTATAATCAAATGTTGAGAATATAAGAATGAAAGAGTTGATCAGGCTTCTGAAACAAAGTGAAGTACAATTGTATGGTTACAATTAAGATTCTCTGGTTTTCATCCTTAACGTATGTGACAAAAAGCTCCATTACCATTTCATATGCTTATCCTATCATATATGACAGAAATTTCATAGTGCAACAATTAAGTATTTCAATTTTAATTCTTGATTTTCAAAATCAGATCATTTGGAGTATAGTTCATTGTTCAAACCAAGCCCAGAACAAAACGGAGAAATTCAATAAGTATTGTTCCACACAAAACCTGGCAACTGCAGTTAAGGTATCAACTATAACCATAATATGTCCAGGCCAGACTAGCAACCTTGCAATGTGCCTACAATCTTGCAGTGCAGCATGCTCAGCTCTGTCTGCACAGAAACTTTGTGGCAAAGACTCTAGAACAGAATAAATGTTACACATAATTTGTATCATTTTTTTGTATTTTCAAAGTTATAAGTGTTCACTTTGAATATAAAATTATTTGAATGGGCATTATATTAAAAAATGGAGCTATTAACCAGCATAGCAAACTCCATTTCATGCTAGTTGGTAGAAAATAAATCATTATATTTGTATGAAAGTGATTAAAGCAGGAAAGAATGTGCAAACCCTTATTTTGTATTTCTAGCAAGTGGTATATGAACAGGCTGAAGTGGTTAGGCGTCCATCTGCGCGAGGAATGGAATCTGTTTATCGGGATAGTGCATATGAATCACGCAGACACTCACAGTTCTCTGGCATGTCCATGGACAACTTCCGTCTCCTTAGCGTTCTTGGAAGAGGACATTTTGGCAAGGTATTAATTCTATTTCAAATATTTCTGCTCATACATCGAGTAATATGTAGGAATTAATTATAAAACACAATTTCTAATACCTGTGTGGTAATAATCTTATTTATTTCTTTACAACTTTTGAGCAGCTTAACAACATCCATCAAGGATTATGTAGTAGAAGAACATAATCCTAGTATGGTTTGGTGTTGTAGATTCTAGCTTTGATTTCATTACCATGCTATAAAATTAGCAGGTAATATTTTGGATGTTAAATTCTTACCTAATATAGGTTTTCTCTATCTCTGATGTGTTCATAAAATGGCATAATTATCTTAATAATAGAAAACAAGTAACAAAAATTAAACACAAAAGACTTGGATAAAGTCATGAATGTTTGATAACATCACAATAAAAAGTACTTCTGCTTCATTATAATCATGAATGTTTATTGTTCTGTTAAAATAATATAATATGGATACCACCAGGATCTGTTTTAGGCCCACTTCATTTTTTGCAGTATGTAAATGATATAAAATTTCATGTCAAATCAAATGGAAATATCTCTCCTTTTTTTGGCGGGGGGCAGATGATACTAGTTTATTAATCAAAGGGAAAACAATGGAAGGACTTCACTCTTCTGTAACAAACACACTCAAAGAACTGGACTAATACCAATAATCTATCTATACTAATATCAAGTGAGAAAATATGTGTGCTTGTGTGTGCATGCACATGTGGTAATCTCAAAAACACTTAACCAATTTCGATAATTCTTTCACCATGAGAAACTCAATTCTTTCTGATAGACATGGACCATAAAACACCTAATTTAAATTTATAAATTACCAACTTTCAGCAACTTAGGTGTGAGTCAAAGGTTTTAGAATATGATAAATTACATAGCAGTATAACCTCAATTATACATTTTCAAAGGGAGACAACTAAAATAATGTATAAATGTAAAAGTGACATTCTCTTATGGAACTGAAACCATTTACTAGATTATTACTTAAACTATGTATTATTTAATGTAAGAAAGGAAGAAATGGAATATACACAAAATAATAAACATAATACACTATTTAGAGTACTTACATGCATACCAATATTGATATATTCATATTTCATACTTTAACAAAAAAAAAAAAAAAACTCAAGAGTACTAGTGTAAAAGAATCATTCATTTTATTTGCTTCTTTGGTTTTCCCATGGTAATACACAAGTCAATTACATGTACTAACCAGAAATGCTGTCATTATTTAGGCTTTACGATGATAGAACTTGTGTCATTTATAGAGCTTGAATCGCCTCATGCACATTGGGAATACTTTAATTATTTAGGTTTACTTCTTCATCACCATCATCAGTCACCACACTTGTGCAGCAATAATACATTAAAAAGATATTGATGCCTCATTCAACATGCCTGCAGTTTTGTGCTGCGACAGCAAGAATACAGTATACAGAAACTATCCATAAGATATCTTAACTTAGCATAAACATAATACTGAGTAAGTATTAATATTTCGTACATGGGGACTAGAAAAATGTGACATGTTAATTAGAAAAAGGGGAGTGCTAATCAAGAAGTGGAAGAGAGTGGACGTGTGAGGAGGAAGTTCCTGGAGTGGATGAAAGAGGGGCTTAAGTAACCATGGGAATTGGTACTGAGGTGTGTAGGGCAAGAATTGGAGCATTTAACAAGTTAAAGTGGAAGGATTCTAAAACAAACAAAGGTGTAGAAGAGGTAGAGAAGTTTTAGGCCTGCCAAATGCTACAGTTAAGGAATTTGCTCTAATTGAAATGCAGAGAGTGGGGGGGAAAGGGGTAATAATGGAGAGAGCTCTTAAATATTGGTACAGACTATTAAATTTAGAAGAGAAGAACTTGTTAAGGCAGTGTTTGGAATTCCAAGAAAGGAGCTTAAAGAAGAATGGGTGGAGTTATAGTATACAAACTAATTTGGAAAATAGTGGTCTAGGGGAAATCTGGAGAAGGAGGGAAAATAATGCTAAGGGTTTTTGGAAAGAAGCTAGGCAGAGGTTTGAAGATATAGAGATACAAAATTTATTTAGCAACATTGGGAACAAAAGTTCCTTGGAATCATATATATTAATAAAAAATGTATGGGCTAGAGAACAGTATGTGGATAACTCAAATAAGGAACAAAGAGAAAGTATTGCCTGGGCATGAGCAGGTGTATGGAGATTAATAGGAATGAGAAATGGGTTCCCACAGAATCAGTGCCCAATATGTGGGGAAAGAGAAGATTTAGAACATATCGTTTTTGACTGTAAAGGTACACAGCATTGGAGAAAGGAAGCTATAAATGGGAAATGGTTAAAACGGGACAGGAAAGTAGCTTTAAGCAAGATTTTTAACAAGGATAGTAAAAAGGTAGGAGAATACTTGTCCAAAGTTAAAAAGAAATGGTTATGGACAATAAAAAGAGATGTAAATTAATTTCATCAATTGATGTTAAGTTATGTAATTATGTTGTTGTTGTTATTATTATTATTATTATTATTATTATAATATATTACTATAAGATTATTATTGGTATCATTACTATTATTTTTACTACTATTTGTATTATTATCATCATTTTTTTGTTATAATAAGAGTGTAATATGTGTAGAATATGGCAAGATAACAGCTTGGGCTGATGTATAGCCATATTCTAAGGAAGATTGCTAGCACAAATAAATAAATAAATAAAATAAATAAATTAGAAAAAGTATAACTAAAATACGTGTAATTGAGCTAAATATTAATGGACAAAGTTCAGTGCCTGGAAACAAATTTGGGCCCATTCACAATGAAATGTAAGCGCAAGACTTTGCATTCATGTTATTTAATGGAAGTATTCACATAGTCACGCAACACGCTATGCAATGCAAGAGTTTGCAAAATCCAAACTTAATGCTTGCGTTGCGTGCATAGAGGAAGAATTCTGCATATCTTTATCTTTGCATTGCTTACTGTTTAACAGCAGACGATCACGATGCGAGACTTTAGCCATCTAATGTATATGCGTGCACTCTTCCATTAGGCCGTGCCACACAAATTGTGGGTCACTATGTCTCATTTCTCTCAAGAGGTTATGGTAGTGTCCTTACTGAATCCTCTTTCATTTAGTGGATGAACCAGCATCTGTGCCTAGATTTTTTTGGCTCAGGCGCAAAGAGATAATGAACATTGCATTAATATAACTTGTGCAGCTGTATCATCACATGTATAACTTGCTGTAGTTTCCGGACATTATTCCGTACGCGGGAAGGAGGTATGAAATTTTAAGAAACTTACAGAATCGGGGTTTTTTAATACACAGAGTTGATTGTGTAGTATCCTGGATTCTTAAATTCTGTAGGAGGTGTTGCTTTATCGAAAACATTGGGCTCTTCTTGGCGACTGCTTAGCTTTTGCGGAAGTCTTGTCAGAAGATATTGCGAACGTGATGGCTAACGGAATGTTGCAAAGCAAGGAAAATGTAGCTAAAGTGGATTATTCGAGTTTAGACGCGCAGATCCTATGGCTGTTCTGTGCCTACGGCTATGCCCTGTTGTCGCTCCGTAGCTGTGGCCCTTGCGGCTTAGGACCCATGTTACAATTTTGGCAGCAGAATGCCAATGACAGCAATGCTAACATGATGCAAGTGCGTGTGTTACATATTGATAGCAAAAGTACTCACTACCCACATACGGAATAATGGCCCTGCTTCCAAAGTGCTTGCACAACTACTTTCAATGTTTTGAGCAAACAGTCGTGATGTCGTGAACTTTATTTGGTATTGTTATTCAATTTGAAACTTATGGTGCACTCGGAATATTTCCGCAATTAGTTTAAGGATCTAGAAGTCTGTGCAAACTTCTTGCATTATGCCTACGGCTGTGTTGTGAATGGTGTTCCCTCACACCTGCGCTTATGCTGCATTACGTTAGCGCTTACATTTCATTGTGATGAAGCCTTAGCATATATCTGCAAAAAACGTAGAAGTGAATAACGTATAAGTGAGGTTCAACTGCATTATGTTTTAAGACAGAAAAATAAAATTACATTTTTTCACCATTTGTATTTCCCTTCTTAATTAATATTTTACTAATTGAGTTAATCATTTTTTTTCATTCCATTGAGTTCATGGCATCATTCTCTTTTTCAGGTTATCTTGGCGCAATATCGTAACACTGGCGAGTACTTTGCAATCAAGGCTCTGAAGAAGGGTGATATTATTGCAAGAGATGAAGTAGAATCACTCTTGTCTGAAAAACGCATCTTTGAAGTAGCCAATGCAATGCGTCATCCGTTCCTTGTCAATCTTTTTGCCTGCTTTCAAACAGAGGTAAACAGTTGTTTCATATTAATCAGAAGTTTAGTCTTAATGGTGACTTTATCATTTGAATTGTTATTCTTGGATGGTGTTTTTTTCTGTTTCCCAGGAAAGATTAAAGGAATCTCAATGATTCCTATAGTAGTATTTGGGATTTGAAATAAGTCACATTGTGAAAAGCTTAATAAATGGAAGTTGTACACAGTGAGGAGAGAACTATATAATATTTGATTTGGTGGTTTTTTTACACTATCCTCACTTAGTTACATTTAATTCTAACAATTAAATGTAAGTGAGAATAGTATACAAAACAACCGACTGAAATACTATATCAGATCTTGAAGCTTTATGAATGCACATTTGTTGAAGAATTTTAACAAAGGCTGCATAATCAGTAGATGTAAATTGCTGAATATGCCATAAGAATATATTTTTTTTGTTTCTCTTACAGGCTCATGTCTGTTTTGTTATGGAATATGCAGCAGGAGGAGATCTTATGATGCATATTCATGCAGATGTTTTTACGGAGCCACGTGCTGTGTTCTATGCAGCTTGTGTTGTTTTAGGTCTTCAATATCTTCACGAGAGCAAAATAATTTACAGGTAAATATCTAAGAAATGCAAAGGAAAAAAACTTATTTTGCCAGAAAAATATTGTAAATGCTTTCAACACTGACCCTCTGCATCATATCCTTGCAGCAGATTTGCTAATTCTCAAATGGCACCACTAAATACTGCAAACTGAAGATGTTTTCCATTAAAACAACAAATAGGTGCAGGCTGGGCAAATTTAGCTAACATAATTATGGGCTAAGAGGTACTTCACACTAACAGTGAAACTTATAATAGTAATTTGTCATACAAGTAAATTGAGGTTTATGTTGATTGCTATTCTGACTGATGGCATATTTTCAAGTTGAGATAAACATTTAAAAGGGAATTTAGTCTTAAATTGTATTAAGTAATAACTGTAAACAATATATCTAATAAGTGTTGCTCCTGTATAGAGGGAATCGCCCTGGAGTCAGCACTCCTGAAATTGCTAACCGGGCTACTGTGCAAACGACTTGACAAGGGTAGTAGACACACAGATACCAGAGTAACAATTCTATTTTAGGAAGGGCAGATCTACAACCCAGGTAATAAATAGAATGCCTACAAAGAGACATAGAGGATTGGCTAAAGCACCAAGGAGGGAAAGTGCATGCAGCTTCCTAGACTTTTGACAACATAAATAGACCAATCGTATTGGAAAACTTGAGCACTTCGTGGGAAATCGCAGCTATGAAGCAAGACTCATCAGGAACTGCTGGGCAGTAACCACATAGAAATATCTGACATCGCTAAATCCATAAGCATACAACAGACAAATGGGGTCCTACAGGGAGATCCACTCAGCCCACTATTGTTTAATCTAGCTACAGCAGATGTTGGACTAATACCAGCGAATGTGAAAATATACATTTATGCCAACTACATGGTACTGATCTCCAACAGACAAGAAGAGCTACAATTGGCTTTTGGTAGAGTGGCAGATTGGGCAGAACAAATCGACTTGTACCCCAACAAGGAGAAGACAGTCACAATGATTTTTACACAAAGGAAAACCACTCGTATCAGTGCTACAATTTGTGAGGGTATTAATGTTGGTAGTTGGAAGATGTTTCATTTTTATCTGCCGCACGTATGAAAGACAATTTGTCACGGTCACTTCGTGTTATCTTTTACTGAGCGCCTGTTATTGTATTTAATTTTGGGTTCACTGTCCTCCGGCTAGCTATTATTTTTCGGTCAAGCACTTATCTTATACAGGTGTGTAAACGGAAAGGAGTTTTTTATCCAAAGATAACACTGATAAAAGAATTTGTTTTACACTTTTATTGTCGTAACACATTATTCACTTTCACATATTAATCTTGACACTCGCCAAACTGAAACTGTTATAATAACTTCTTTACTGCCCATTATTAATTCGCGTACTTCAGCTTTTTGTGTAATTAACTTTACAACACGAGAGATTTTTCATAACTTTGCTACGCATAACCTTGAACTGCGTGCGATGCATACTCCATGAATGCCTCCGTTGAACTACGTGAAACTTGATTCTAACACTGAATTTATACTTCCTCGCCCCAATATGCCTAAAGATTATAACCGAGCTGCTATTGGTTAATAAAACGCGCCAACATTAGCGTCTATATTTATATCCATTGAAAATTACGAAAACATATGCTCTAGGGAAAATGTTCCAGCATATTCTAAGAAAAACACTCCACTCTGACGTCATTTGCTCGTCTCTAATAATGATAAACAGCTCACCCCCTCGCTACATTATTGTACGCTATTATTGTCAGTTTCAGTAAGGCCGTATAAACCCACTTCTCGACAATGATTACAATCAACAAACATCTCAAATCAATGTCACACAACAATGCATATTCACACTACAATCACTCTGACATTTACATAATTTGTGATACAAATTACTGCGTCAATATTCAAGTACCTAGGAGTGACATTCCAGACAACAGGGATGGTCTTCACAATCCGCATTAAGGAAAGAGTGAATGCTGCAATAAAGGCCATGAGCAACATAATGCACCTTCGGCAGATGTCACTGAAGACAGCCCTGAAACTATTTCAGACAAAAATAGTACCGGTGGTGACATTTGGGCTAGAGAGCATATGTTCACATCTGAAATACAGCACCTGGCGGAATTAGAGAAGCTCAAGTGCACCTTTCTCAAACGAGCTATGTGCCTCTCACAGTTCACACCCTCCCACCTCACCTATTTACTGATGGAAGAAATGCCATTCATATAAGACCTGAGAATGAAACTACCCCTGCTGCCAGCTCCCAGCTACGAAAAACTAATCCAAAATATGGAGCAAATTCTACAGCAGTAACGCAATGGTGTACAAAGGCTGGATGCAAGGCCTGTATGAACTTTGACATGCCGTGACCAGATTCGCGATACATGGCCTCCGCTTTATAAAGTGTGCAAGAACAAAAATTACCACCAACCAGCTCCAGAATGTGATTGCACTTGGTGCGGCAAAAAGTGCGACATTACCATATAATGCGGTGCGAACAAAGACAGATATTACTCACACAACTGAGTAGTGAACACTAGTATCAGTGCTTTGCAAATGCATATTTTGCACTATACCTTTATTATTTATAAGTGTTACTCCTCAAAATTATCTTTATCTACAAGGAAGTAAATTGACTATGAATCCTGGCATAAAGCGTAGGAATTGGAAAGCAGTTTGTCATGCAAAAACCAACATAAAAAAAATAGAATTGGCAGGGCGTTATAAGTACCATAGGATATGACCCACCAGGTAGTAGCTTTCAACAAATCCTACACTATTGATTGCACACTAGCAGAAATTATAATTTTTATGATTCAGGTTGAACGGAATTCAGTCTGCATAAAATTTATTTCCAAGGTGCTTAAGGTTTCATAAAAACTTGATATACTTTGAACTTATCTTCTATTTTGAATGAATTTGAAATATCAACTCAAATTTATTTCAAATTATATAATTACAGATCTTTAATCTCCTAAAAAGAGAACTTATCTTCTATTGTACATATTTTCCAGTATTCAAGTGCTTTTTAATTGTCTATTTTGTTAATCTTACTTCAAATGGTATTATTATTTGTGCTTTTAAATCATCAACATTTTTGCGACATTTAATTTGCTAGGTTTGTTAATTTATTTTTAAAAACCTTAACGGTATAGTTTTTTTTGAGATTATCTCAGTGCATTCCTCCCATTCATAAACTGCTGATTCCAAGAGATATGTAAAATTTGTGTTTAAATCTCCTAAACCAGCTAACTATTTCCTCTCCCCCAAAAAGTAAGAAAGATGTAAAACAGTACTGTTACTTATGTAAGTAAAAATACATTTTGACTCATTTCATGAGACTTCAATAAATCTCAAAGCTCTGGATTTATTTAAATTATAAAAACTGCTGAGAATGAATTAATAGTGTAGCTATAGCTATATTTAAAATCCTTTTCACTTTCTGTACCACAGACCTAGTAGGTAGAGGGAGTATTGTATTCTACCCAAAAATTTGATATCAAAATTTCATCATAAATGCTGTGTTCCTCTCATGAGAATGTGTCTGTAAGAATGTGTTGACATCAACAATTCTATCACTATCTGAGAAAGATTACGGCTCTACTTTTAACACATCAACAAGACTAAAGGCCCCTTAGAAAACATACACTCATCTGCTTGTAATGCGGAATGGCCAGTTGCTTTTGTTTGCTTTCCTCATCACAGATTTTATCAATGTTAGTAACTATTTCTTGTGTTGACTGTGTAGAGTTCTTTCTTTCTTATTGGGCATTGTAAATAACTGTATAAATCACTAGAAAACACTTACAAAGTACTCCAAGTGAAACACGCTCGGATACTAACATTGCACAATGCTTTTAATGTAGTTAGTAGGTCTATTTATGACATTATTGTGAGCTGTTACATGGTACTACCCCCCTCACTCTTCTGAATAGCAGAACAGCCCACAAACTTTTTCTCATCAGAGGCACATGGGTGCATGCACATCTTGAACTTTCTGGGAATAGTATGAAAAGTCCTCTTCTTTCGTAAGGAATTTTGCATAACTGGTAAACCATAAGAGATGGACCAAAACATACTATATAGAAAATGTAGATTTCTTAAAGAATATAATTTATTTCAAATTTTACTGTGGTTTCAGCTACTTCCAAGATATCAGTTATTATTAGTTTGAATTTTTCAACACTTTCCATTTTTTGAAGTGCTCATCATTTAATTGTTTCTTGAATATCATAGGCCCAACATATGATTGCCTGTTTTAAAACTGCATCTCCTGTATGCTCTTTGTGCCTACAACAAAATCTGTAATGAAACCATTTTTGTAAATATTTATCTTGATTAACTTAAAGTAGGTAGGAAAATAAAATTTTTGTATCAAGAGATTGAGAAGAGAGATAAAAATAAACCATAGTGGGTAGAGAAAGTCATGTGAATGTAATGAATCATGTTTTAAGAAGCAACAGCCTGCCATTGTCGCAAGCATGGAAAGGAAATTGAAATTAAATTGAGTTTTATTTATGGACGCTCTTTAACTACTGCAGTCCTTAGCGTCCCATTCTATACTGGACGTGAAAGACTGGTAATTTTGCTCAGAGACCTCTTTAACAAGCTTGAGGTTCTTTTACGTGCCGTAAATCTACGACACAGGACCACTGGCTTTACTTCCCTTCCGAAGGAAGCCATGCTAAGGATTTTTATGCCCGAAAAAATCCATCGCCCTCCGCTGGGTTTGAACCCGTGACCTCGGGAACTAGAAGTTAGCATGGTAACAACTACACCACGGAGGACGACACATGAAAAGCTGTGGTTCTTTAGGTTTTACAAGATGGCAATTTCAACTTGATTTTGATTTTAAGGGCACTTAATAGAAGTTGGAAATGTGTAACTCATTTCATATAAAATTAATATAACATGATTTTAGGATTTTGTACACAAGTTTAATATAAAATATATCTTTGAAACCAAGTTTAATTTATATGAAAAACACACATAATTTATGTGTCAAATACTATTTTGTTTCTCTGCAGAGACTTGAAGTTGGACAACCTGCTTTTGGATACAGAAGGTTATGTTAAAATAGCAGACTTTGGCCTTTGTAAAGAAGGCATGGGATTTGGTGATAGAACAGGAACATTCTGTGGCACTCCAGAGTTTCTGGCACCTGAAGTTCTAACAGAAACCTCATATACACGTGCAGTGGACTGGTGGGGACTTGGTGTTCTCATCTTTGAGATGCTGGTGGGCGAGGTAAGGATGTATTTATGATTTAAAGGAAGTAGATTTTTTTCACTTGTATTACTAATGGTTGGATTATTTGCAACTTGAGATTCATCGAATGTATAATATTGTAGAACCTTGTATACAAGTGCTTCAGAAAATCAGAAATTGTTTGAATAGTTGATAATGGGTACATCCATTCCCCCTCTTCATCTTAATTAAGAAGCAGCATAGATTTTATGATATCTATTGCGCTGCCAAGTGATTATCTGTGTACAGGAACAGGTAACACTATTTTCTTGTCCATCTTTGGTGGTTTATACCTTGTATTTCTTGCACAACTCAAATAATCTGTTTTTTTTTTCCCTCCCATAATACTCGGGTTTTGAACTAATAGCATAATTGCCTCACTTCTGAAGCACTCCACTTACCACTAAGCATTGCAACAATAGCTGATGCAGTTGCTTTATTCAAATGCTGTGTATCAAAACACTATTGCAAAATCAAAACCTACTACCTGTCTTCCTTAGGTAAGTGCCCCAGGTTCAAGATATTTCGCCTTCCAGAGAGCTTCAAACTTCCAATTGTTCTGCTGCTGAAAATTTCCGTGTCTAGAGGGCTTCTGTAGTTGCCGCATAGTTTTTGACCTCCCCCTTCCTTACCCAGCTCAAAGCAGGCTGTGAGTCAGTTTGACAATTTAGCCATCTCCTTATGACAATAGATTGTAGTTAAACAGTGTCAGAGAGGGCATTTCATGCTGAGGCAGTATTTTTAACACTTAAATGATTTCAGTCTGGTTATATAATGTGTAAATTCAATAACAACCTGCCTTGAAGCAGTGTGTGTATGTGGTAGTTTGTAAAAAATATGTAACAGTCATTGCATATGCTTATATTATTGTATACATATTCAATAATGTTATGTGAATATATTACGTAATTTAATAATGTAGGAGCTGTGAGAATAATAAGTTAAACATTGCTAACAATGAGGTAACCTTGAGGCAATAATGAATTTTAAAGTTTAAATGCTAATAGTCATTATTGGAGCAACAATAATGTAAATTTTTGAGACAGTTTTAAAATAGCCAACCAACAACCAGAAAAAGCTTTAGTTAAATGCAGGTATTCTATTGGAGTAGGATTAGCCAATCAGAGACTTGAAATACAGAAATTTACAAGTTTAGACGGTTGAAATCAATTCAGTTGCCTCCAAACAGTGCTCATAACCAGATGTTGCTTCTAGACAGTGATCATAACCAGACGCGAGATGTGTCCTCAAGAAATTAATTACGTATTCGTTTGAGACGGAAAGTAAGTTTACGTGTTAAAAAGTGTAATTAATTAATAAAAAGAATCTCATAGCTCTCTATATCAGCGAAGTGCTATTTAATTTGTGTCAAGGATTAATAAAAAGGAGTGAATTAAAACTTAAAATCTGTGTAAGCCTACATTCTTAGTCGTATCACAACCCTGTCAAGATATCCATGTCTAAAATAATACTGATGCAGCTGAGGTAAACATAAATATTTAATACTTAAAGAAACAGTCAAATTACAAAGTTAATATTTTTTTAAACTTGGGGCAAAGGCCACCTGAAAGTACATTTTGGGGCGAAGGCTACTGGAAACTGTTTACTATACGTGCGGTTTCAACTACTACAAGTTTGGCTCCCCAACAGTTGAAATATAATACAACTCCTATAACAAACCACCATCTTCAAACTGACTTTCCATACGTAGCAGCAACTACCTCCTACAATGCTCCCATAATAAAAACTTGCACCATGGATATAAAAAGAGCAGATACTGATAAAATGCCATTAATTACACTGGGTAACGCCAAGTCTATGCCTTGCAGCACTTTAGTACAATTTTATCAATATACAGAGTTACCCAGAGTTCAGTGGATAAAATTGGAAGAATTGCAGAGGAGATCGAGACAACACATTTTGTATTAAGGAATTTATGGTCTACGAGTTCAAAATACAACACAATAGGTTAAAATGTGTTACAGGTCAACATGCCACTGACTGAACGTCCATGTGATGTATCAGCATCATTTAGACGCTGATGTACACTCTAAAATGATTTAGGGTTAGGCTGGGGATGTCTCTCTGTATAGTCGAGCCGCTAAATATGCATTGCCTCTAGCTTTGCCATAAATAAAATTATGTCAGCAAGCTCCTAAAATGTGCTATTCTTAAGTCTGTACAACCAGCTTCCCGTAGTCAGTTGTTCAGCCTGACAATGTAAACAATAATCCGAGAAAATGGTAAATTATGGTATAATAACCTAATTCATTGTTAGTAATTTAATTATAAAAGCTTAATAAATTAACACAACCTTACATAATATATCCAGCAATTCAATCCCAATCTTCAATATTATTGAATTTACAATTTATCAAAAATAAATATTAGTTCTTTTAAGATTAATTTACTATTCATTGGAAGCAAACAGTCAGAGAAACACTCAATCATGCTGTAGAAGAATAAACTTTCAACTATAGTCAGTGGCATGCTTACTCTTGCAGCAAGGTTAATTTTACTAAAACCCCATAATTTCTAAAATACTATTCAATGAGTATCTTAATTTAATCTTCCCAAGAGAGTGTTTCAATAGGGTGGCACTTGAGAAGAGAGATCACAGTTCATATTATTTAAAGATGACTTAACAGTAAAAATATCTTATATTAAAAAGCATCGCAGCTAAGTAATTATGCCTTGTAGACCACAAGTTTCTTATTTCAAACCGTTCATATGACTCCCATCTACAATTCCTCCAATTTTGTCCTCTGATTCATGGCACACACTGTATAACTAAACTGATTGCAACTTTTTAAAATTTACGCAGAAATTCATTCTTCTACATTGTCAAATTGCTGTCCTTTCATGTCCCTCTTCATTCAGAGAAATAGAAATAAGTCACACAGAGCAAGGTCAGGTAAGTAAGTGACGTGGGGCAAGGGAGGTATGCTGTTTTTAGCCAAAAACTGGCACACTGAGATGGCTGTGTGAGCAAGTGCATTGTCATGGTAGAAAAAACCAGTCCCCTGTCTGCTACAAATCAGACATTTTCTATTGCATAGTGTTATGCAATCTTCTCAGATCCTTAGATAGAAAGCTTGATTGACAGTCTGACATGGTGGAATGAACTCTGAATGCACTATCCCCTTCACATAAAAAACAAATGAGCATCGTCTTGATGTTTGACCTCACTTGACACTTTGGATTAGGTGATGATGTCTTCCATTGGCTTGATTGTTGTTTGGACAATCAAAGCTGTGTTCAACATCACAAGAGTTTCTGAGTAGGAGTTTTTTTTTTTTAATCTCACTAAGTCTCATTTTTCCTGATTAGGAAACAAAATTTCCCAGCTGGATGCTGTTCACTTAAATTGGCATCATAAAAATGAGGAGAAAGCAAAACTGTTTTTACGAAACACTTCACTGTGACCAAAGATAACCTTTCCAGGCAACACACTGGATGCACTGAACTTGGAGAGAATTGCTCTACCATCGCTTAGCGTAAAAAATGCATACCACAAAACCTCCACCCATCACAGTGCTATTCCATTGTTGTTTTTTGTACCCCCTTCATATGAAAGATTTTCCCAGGTCAGTGTTTATAGCTAGCAATACTAATGAAAGAAAAAATAGAAAAGCATCCTTAAATTTTGCAAGATTTCTGGACATTATTTTAAACAAAGTTAATTTTTTTTCTTGGCTCCCATGCTGTAGATTCAGTTGTGGGAAGTTTTCTTCTTGCTTCCCTCCATGTAATTGTTAGCTCATAAAAATGCTTCCAGAATTAATGTATACATTTTTGTTTTTCAGTCTCCATTTCCTGGAGATGATGAAGAGGAAGTTTTTGATTCCATTGTTAATGATGAAGTGCGATATCCAAGATTCCTGTCATTAGAAGCAATTGCAATCATGAGAAGGGTATGTATTTTGGTGCTATATTTGTGTTTTATTTGTTATTAAGAATTATAAATGTGAAAGATAATATAAGCTGAGAATTTTGGCCCCTCTCCCCAATACAGCAAGGTTATAAAAAGGTAAATCTTCCATGGTATCTTAAGATATAGATCCAGCAGTTTGCTGATAAACTTCAGTATAAGTCCCTAGGTTTTAAACTCAGTCACAAGCACTCATTACCGCACTGAATAATTTCACACAAAGACAACAAGTTTGAACCTCTTTAAATGACTAATGATATACATAAATCATGAAAGCTTTTAGAGCATAAGTAACGTTTAAGCTGTGATTTACAAGCTGCATATTTGTCATTTCAGCTTCAATCCTTCTTAATTGGTCTGGTTCTTGGATGTTACCATTTGCAACATGCTGTCATGTTGTATGCATGCTCATTATGCCACTGTGTTCAAATCCTGGCTGTGCCATTGAATTTTTCAGTTGAGTCTATATTAAAAACTTGCCAAGACCAGGCTAAGGTCTATTAAAGGTATAATTAATTTATACAATAACAATAAAAAATTAAGAACCTTAAAAACTCATTTACCCAGCACTGAAGTACTTGCGATAAGTAGGTCGCTGCTAAGTTTGTCATATCGAGTGAGATGCCTTAGTGGTCTGTCTGGAAAACAACTTGAGTCAATTGGGGAATTCAATGTCCCACTGGCATGTTGTCACAGTAGCTCAATGGTTAGAGCAACTGCACAGAGAGCGGAAGAACCGTGTTCAAATCCCAGCTGTGGTGTTGAATTTTTCAGTTGACTATTAAAAAATAATAATTGTGTATGTTTGTTTAGTTTTAATATCACAGATCTACTGAAGATAAAATTCATGGCAATCAACTGTGTTTATTGATGCAGTAATGATGTGCTATCCTCCATCAACAAAGCATAAAAGCCAGTATTAATTTAAATATTCATCTTTTATCTGAGTTAATGTTGCAAGTTCTGTTTATTATAGCAAGTTTTATCTTGAATGATGCTATTGATGACTGCAAGTCTGACTCATAGTGGATATTGGGATAAATGACCTCACTCTGAGGTAGCCTAGCTCATGTACCTATGCATTTGCACTTCAGTCTAATGTTGCTGGGCATGGCGTATAGTGGTAATGATAATATGTAAAGCTGTCTGTTGATTGGATTTTCTCATGTTATTATCATGGTGTATACTGCAGAACAGCATGTGTTTGTTGTGTAAAGTTTTGCTCGAACAGTCACATGTGGACTGGCTCCATGTTAGGCAAAAAGAAAATGGATGGCCAATAGTAGCCTTTGCCACTGGGCATGCACCAGTGAGAAAGCGCCTACACATAATAAGAAGGTTTCAGGGCAACACAGACTGTAGATTGTGCGGATCTGAAACTGAAACAGCTTGTCATATATTATGTTCCTGTGAAGCATTAGCATCAAGGAGATATAAGATCTTTGGGAAACCTTTTATGGAACCAGAGGACTACTACCCCAACACACTATTGGGCCTGTGTGATCTGATGAGGGACACATGACTAGTGTGAGGGGGTAGCAATCATTACAGGGTTAGCACAATAAGCCTTTAGGCTGCAGTGCAATCACAGATTTTGCAAACAGGCCCTAGTCCAAATCAACAAAAATGGATGACCAACAGCTCTAATCAACGAAAAATTAATGAGATAGAGGCTGTCATGGAAAGTCCAAAAAAAATTGTTGCCTCACACTACTTGTTTTTGATGACAGAATAATAGAGTGCTTGCTTTCCAGATCTAAACCCATTTTATTACTTTCTGAGAGGAAAGCTTAAAGATAAAATTTAAACAACAAATCCCCATACACTTGTCAAATTAAAAGTATCCAGCATGCATTTTACAAATGTTGGCTGCAGAAATTCATAAAATCTTCAATAATGCACCAAGCTTTCATAGGTTACGAGGGGGATAATTTTGAACATTTTTATAATGAAAGGTAAGTACAACACATTCGTATTGTTTTGCATTGTTAGTATTAGCTAGGGCAGAAATGGTACACCGGCCTGCCTCTATTGCATGAATGGATTTGCATAGTAGTGCCATGGGAACAGCGGATTGACTATCAGAAACCTATTATAAGTGTATATATTGCCCTGAGCTAATAAAGTTGTGAGTGTATCCCTTCTATTCTAAGGTATTGTGTGCAAATATTATTTTAATCCTTTATCCTTGCAATTAATCCCTTTCTCAATAAAATACTCATATTGTATGCCGTAGAATAGCAAGTACATTTCATACATTTCCGGTTTAATGAAAATATGAATTAAGTAAAAGGATATGAAGGAAGAGAATGTTAGAATGGGTAAGGAGCTTCCAAACTCCACCACAACACTATGTCACATAACTGCATTATTGATACATATAAGTTTATGAATTTGGGCCAAAGCAGCACTTGATATATTGTTTTGTTTAATAAAAATAATACTGCCATCACACTTCTACACTCTGTCTAGAGAGTATCTCTGAATGTCTCAACATTAGTTGTTTCAAACAGCAATTGGATGCCAACATGTAAGGAAGTGTTCCAAACTTAATCAACTGGTGCCCCCTTATGGTTATTATAATTTTTTTTCCATAAAAAAATAATAAAACATTAACAAACAGCCAGCATGAAGCTATCATTACAAATTCTAAGTGTTGGCTTGAAGAGAAGTTAAAATTAAACATATTAATTAATTTATTTGAATATTTTAAAAACTGATTGGGATTCAATTGCACGTGAATAACTAATTCAGTTTTAGCTGATACTAGTCTTTAATCATCTTCTCTTAAGAAAAAGCAAGAGGGTAAACAAAGCTTAATAGTGGAGTTTATGCTTGTAACACCTGAAGTAAACATAGTTCCATTGATGCATTTTAACTCCAGTACTGTTAATGGGGTTTCTTATGTTATTGGGTTCTGTATGTAAGTAGAAGATATAAAAGTAAATTAAGAAGCATTTTAAATAAATTATTAAACGATATACACTGAATAAATCTGTGATGAATTTCTATGTAAGAATTAATGTATTTCTGATGTAATGTAAAGTGATTTATACATTGACAATGTTAGAAAACATTACAAATATTATTGTCTATATTTATTACATCACAAATTTCCTTTGATTCTAAATTGTCTGTGCCCCTTCCCCTGCAGTCACTCATGCCTTTTAATAAATGAATTCCTTTGTTTGAAGACATATGTTTAATTTGTATAACTTTGAAGACCTTCTCAATGGAAAATTGCATTACATACTTTGGCTTCACAGTACATTTTAAAGTAAAGTATTTACAGTTTAAAATAGGTATCATTTTAGGTAAGCTATGGGCAAAGTGGTTGGTGACCTTCTGACTTGTGCTGAAGGGACCTCATGCATTGGAAAAGCATAAACAAAAAAATGGAATAAGCAAGATATGTATTCCAACAAAGAATAAAATTAGCATAGTGTTGTAAAATGAGATAATGGTTGAATTACTACTTCTTTGAAATTATAGTTTAACCCTTTGGCTGCCAAGCTAAAATGCTATGTTACTGCTTAAACTGCCAGCCCTAAGAAAGGTGATAAGCAATGCTTTACATAAAGTTTCTACTCAATGTTGAAGATGTTGAGCTGAGACTTTTTGCATTGGCTCTTGATATATTGTTTCACATTTCTACCTACTTTTAAGGATACGTAAGTCCTAATGTTTTAAAAGATTTTAATTATTAATTTCAAATTTTTACCATATCATATTGTTATTATCATTAATCATAATGTCACTACAATCATAATGCTATCTCAAGTTCCACCTCTGTCAATGACTTCTTGTTTGAGTATGCCATTCTATGATGTACGTAAGCAAAAACTGTAAGAATCACTGTAAACACTGAAAAAGCAAGCCTGGCACGAAACAACACCATGTGATATGTTTACTACGTGTTACAATAGCCAACACGTGACAACCTCACAAAGAAAAGTTGAATAAACAGGAAATATGCTACCAACGCAGAGTTTAAATATCGTAGATTAGCTAGAGGTGTACATTTACAATATCTATTGCATGAATTTTAAATTATTTCAACGTAAAAACCAATCTCCTCGGATTGGATTGGCTCTTGGCAATTTACACATGCAAATTGCATTGGCTCACATTGGATCTTGGGACCCAAAGGGTTAAACATTATAATAAATAGACATAATGTAAATATTTTTATAATGCCATTGTGTTACATTTTATTTCTGCTCTATCTGTTTTAATTTAATGTTTAAGTATACTCTACTGATGATAGTTCGTGTTTGAGATTTCATAATAAATAAAATGCAAAGTAGATTTCAACTATTCTCTTGCCAGGGCACCATATAATGTTATACCACTGCTTGTGAGTTTGAGACGTTTATAAGGCAACATTTTATTTTTGATTTCAGTTACTAAGGAAGAACCCAGAACGCCGTCTAGGATCAAGTGAACGTGATGCTGAAGATGTAAAGAAGCAGGCCTTTTTCAGGACCATTCAGTGGGATGAGCTTTTGCTCCGTCGCGTGAAACCCCCATTTGTTCCAGTTGTGGTAAGTTATTTAACAGCTAAGTTTTACTTTCTTTTCTAGATTGTTCCCTCCACATCCCCCCTCCTAGAAAATAAAGCAGCTGAATACAGTATATTGAGCCCATGATGATGATGGGGCAATTTGATATTTAACACACTCAGAATTAGCCGAGGTTGCATATGACATCTGTGAAACATGATGAGGACGATACTGAAAATTTTTAGAATGTCATGTTTCTAAAAACAAATAAAATTTGTTTACATTTGACAACTACTTTCTAATGTTTTATAAATTGATTGCCATGTGGTTTATTTGATTTGCTCTAAAGATTTTAAATCGTTATTAACATCTAAACAATGTAATATTGGCTTATAAATGCATTTGACAAAGAATCCCCTTCTAAGGCAACAATTTATAATTGGTACAGCAAATTAAAAAAGATAGATTTTTTTCTAGTGGTGAATTTCGTGAAAGGCACCCAAGAACTGCTGTTACTGATGAAAATATTGCTGCTGTTCCAGCAATGCTTGAAGAAGATCGACAGTCATCTTATGAATTTATTCAGGTGACATTGGGCATTGGTATGAGTCAAATCCAAAACATTTTACATCAGCAGTTAGACATGAGAAAACTTTGTTGTCGAGGGATTCCGCATAAACTGACTCCCAATCAAAATCAACAATGCATTGATTGGTGCAAAAACATTCAGGAAAAATTATAAAGTTGCACTTCAAATTTAGTTTGGAATATCATTACTGGTGACAAATCTTGAATTTATTGTTATATGATCCTGAAAAGAAAAGTCAGTCAGCTCAATGGGACTTTTGAACAAAACCTAACCCTACAAAAGTCCAACGAATTTGCAATGCTAGTAAGAAGATGGTTGCTATGTTTATTCTAAAGCAGGTCATATTGCCACTATAGCATTAGAAGATAGACATAGCATTACTGCCGATTGGTATACAAATTTGTGTTTACCGCAAACTTTTGAAAACGTTGTTGAAAAACGCCCAATAGAAAAAATAATATTACATCATGACAATGCATCGTCGTATACAGCAAAACTAACAACTGAATATCTGGATGCCTTAAAGGTCACAATCATGGACCCTCCATATACAGCCCTGACCTAGCATGTTGTGATTTCTTTTTGTTTCCAAAAATTAAAGATAAAATGCATGGAATCACTTTTTCGTCATCAGGGGAAGCAGTGGAACATTATAAAAACCTGGTTTCTGTGCCTCAGGAAGAGTGGCATCATTGCTTTAAGGGCTGGTTTCATCAAATGTATACCCCCGCCGCTGTAACGTTGCACTTGACAGCTAGCATTTAAGTTGGTACACTCGCAAAAAAACAGATGAAAAGCTTCAACTGTTTGACTTCCTAAGCCAATCACAGGGCAGCATTCCGGATGGTCGATGACAAAGCGGAACCGGAACTAGAATCGGCTCTGTTGCCGGATGTAACTATTCCCAACCACGTGCTTCAGTTTGTGAATCTCTAGCACAAGCGTCGGGTTGTTCTTTGCAAGTTAGTTCATTGTTATTTATATTTGTGGTTATTGTTTGATAGTTTTGTTATTGTTCATTTATACATATATATTTATTTATATTTATCTATTTTATATATACATATATTTCATTCATATTATTTATTTAAACAAAACTTAAGTGCGACAATGTCTGAAAAACGACGCCGATCGCCGAGTGATGATTCACAAAGTGAAAATCCTTTGCGTCGAGGTGTACCACTTAATAGTCAGGCATTGGAACTATTAAGGAGAACCCGGGAGTTCTTTGAACAGGAAAAGGAGTACGTGAAGCTTCATGGCAATCCCTCTATTCCTGCTGATAAAGCTGTACAACGAACTGCAGCAGCTGTTGGACTAAGCACGAGAACTGTTATTCACAAGGGGCTGAAACTCCAAGAGAAAGAGGACAAAATTCCTGAACCATCTGGAATGCAACAGGTATTTCTATCAACTCCAGGGAAGAAAAGAAAGCAGCCTTGTCCAGTCACAAATCTTGATGCTTTCCAATTAGACGCCATAGGTAGACACATTTATGCCTATTATCATAGAAAGGAGTATCCGACCATACCAAAGCTGCTTATATCGCTTATTTTCAATTAACAATAATAATATGAAATAGTTATTATTCATTGGCGTTCGCTACTTACGTACACTTTTTTGTATGCGGCTTTAGACACGATAGAAAGGAGAACAATCAGCTGTTGTTGTTTACTAGCCATTCTGGCAACGTCGCAACCACAATGTAGCCAACCTTACGTGAAGCCACACGAACTGTCAAGTTCAAAGATACAGCGGCGAGGGTATAGAAATGTATTGATGTTAAAGAGGAATGTTTTGATAAACAATAAAATCATTTAAATTTTTAAAAACTAATCCTTGTTTTATTTTCTAAAAATGTTCAGTGTTGCCCTTGTACTGTAGTAAGTAAAGGGTTAGTGAAGCAAATTAAGTATTAAATTCACTCGAGTTTCACTTAAGAAAATTATGTAGTATATTTACTACAAAGTGGTATTTCTCAAGAACTGAAGATTTCTCAGGAAAAAAGGGGGATTCTCAAAACTGTCATACATTACCATTATTAATATCTCAAACAGCCAAAATTTAATATTCGTATTAATTCAGTGACATAAAGATATTTTTAGAAAGAAAGAAAAGGCATAGGGTTACTATATGGCCTTTTCTTCTTCTGCTTTTATTGCTTCCTCTTTTTCAGAAAACATTGTTTGGAACAAATTTTCCAGCAAATGACAAAATGTCTGTTTTGCTTTTCTACCACTTACCTACAGTAAGCAGAGGAAGTATTGTATTGTACCCAAAAATTGTGTATAGAGATTTAACCAGAAATGTATTCTAAAAAAGTATTTCTACAGAAAGGTGTGTGTGTATGTGTGAGAGAGCAAAGATTTATCTCAATTAACATGAACTAGATAGAAAAATAAGCTATTACATTTATAGTTTGTAGTAGCTATATAAAAGTAAATAATAAAGAGCGGGGAAAGTAATATGAAAACAACACATCACATTCTTTTAAGTGGTTGTCATTCAGTTGTTTCTCATGATGTTATGGAAAAAGTTTGGACTTTCAATGCCAGCATGTAAAGATTTGGCTTTTGCGTCAGTCTCCTGTATTCATTTTGTCTCTACCACGAATGATAAAAGCATTTCTGCAAAAGTTTATCTCAATACAACGTATATAGAAAAATAAGCTTTTGTAAGAACAGTTTGCAGAAGAGAGATGATATAAATTATGGTGGCTGGAGAAGGTCATGTGTATGCAACTCATCAGATTTGTTTTGTCTTGTGTTCTCATATGTTTTACCCTGTAATTATACTATGAGGATGGATCAAATATAAACTGGAATTTTCTGATAGTGGCTCAGACAGTTAGCAAGCCAGTTTATGACCTTGAATGGGAGTGGTAGGAATGCCTGGAGGCATTATTCCTTTGTTGGTCATATATAGCAAGATGTCTCTCTCATCAGTAGTGCAATGAGCAAACAGAAGGTGCACACATTTATTGAACAACGTAATATCATAAAAGTTTCTCACCAAGGAATTTATAAAGCCATTTAACATTTTGAGAAGATTGCTGTCACCGTTTGGGGCAGAAACTCTTTTGAAGGTCCAAATTGAGTAGCCCAAAAGTTTTTCAGTGGGATGGGAAGTCTTGGGAAACAAGCCCCACCAATGAGGACCATGGACAGTCATTACCACATGAAACAGCGCTTGTCAGCTGGAAAGGTGCTCACATTGATGGTGAACTTTCTTCATGAAAGAAAAACAATAAATACTGCCTACAACTGCAGTTTATAGTTAGGCAAAAGCTACTTATCCTTGCAAACGACATCAGCAATGAATTCTAAACCTCATTCTTTTCATGACTGTGCAAGATCACATACTGCTATGTTAATGTGTGAAAAGGTGAAAAAATTCAAATGGACGACTATGAAGCACCCTCTTTACAGTCCAAATTTACCTCCCTGCAACTATTGTTTTTCTGATTGCTTAAAGAAGAGGGACAAGGATTCAGTGATAATGCAAGAATGGAGTTTATGTATAACTGGCTGTGGACACTTCTGTCTTCGAGGAAGGAATTGAATAAATAAAAAATCTGATGTGTTACACTCACATGACTTTCTCTACTCTTGTACAAACTATTTTTACAAACGCTTATTCTCCATCTACTTCATGTTAATCGAGATAAACATTTGCAGACTCTATCTTATTGCTAAGTTTCTTGTAGATGTAAGGGGAATATATATTTACAAGGGCAATATAGAAATACAGTAGCCTTTAAGCATATACATATCTAATAGCTGGTTGCTAGATGCAGCACCATTCTCTTTGCCACAGATTAATACTCTTTGCATATACAAGACAAAAAAATGAATAACGAATTCCCATTTGAGAAAATAAGTATTGAAAAATTTAAGGGAATAACAAGCAATATCTCGAAAATGGTTCACTCAACAAAAAAAATGTATATGACATAAATTGTGTATTTTAACGCGATCTACATTTTTTGTGTAGTAAAATTTTGTCTATCTCTTATGGTTTACCAGTTATGCAAAAGTCGTTCACATTGAAGAATACTTTTGGAGACATTCCCAGAAAATTCAAGATATACATTTTATTTGTCATGAAAATATGTTAAACCTGTGATATTTTAATCAAAATCGTTTGAGCCATTTTTGAGAAAATTAAAATTTTCGAAAAATGTTCCATGTAAAGAGTAATCTGGGGTGGGGGGATTTTCTTGAAAACCTTCATGTCGCATCTCTGGAAGATACTGAACCTAAATACCAAGTTTGGTGTTTATCTGACTGTTCATTTCTGAGTTATGCTGTTCACAGACAGACATACACACAGACACACACATGGACATGTTTCCAAAAATGCTCTTTTTGGATTCAGGGGGTCTCAAAACATATATTTCCGGTGAAATCTTGGTATCGAATTTTCGGGTGGAATACAATACTTCCCCTACTTACTATACGTAGTAGAGAAAGTAAAAAAGAACTATTGTTCCTTTTCATTGGTTGAATAAACTATTAAAAAAAATGCAGTTTATATTTGATCCACCCTCGCACATATCTTATCTTGGCAGTTCGTCTATTTCATGAGAAATTACCTACTAGGGGAATGATGAGGACAAATTATCCCAAAACTAATTATGGCAACCATGAAGACCCAGCAGGAGCCCAGAAAACTGGCATAAGAGGCAATGGTTTGGTCCAACAGCAAAATGCTTTGGATTATATACTCAAGACTTTTTTTTTTTTAAATATGTTTTTGTATGCAGAGGATCTCAGAACACATAATTCTGGTTCAACTTCTACCTACCGTAGATGAATGGCCGAAAAAGTAGGGAATTAGTGCTACATAACATTCACAATTTTAAGTTATCTGGAAACAAGGACAATTATACTTATGTATTTATGGAGACAATTTTTTTTGACACTACGTCATTTACACTTTAAGTTTTAAGGGACTAATTTTGGCAGCCATTGCTTCCATTTTCAACCTCAGATTAAAGTGACGTAGTATCAAAACAATTGACCCCACAAATGTACATTGTTACTAAATTCCTTTAAACACCAATTAAGGACAATTATACTGAGGATATCCATTGTTCTATATTCTCCTCTGTTGAAGGAAGGCAACAAATTGAGAAAAACCATAGTTTCCAGGAATCCCTGTGACTGACTGATTATTGACAGTCTGTTCCACAAGAATTACTCCATACATTAACAAAATTGGTGTGTCTTTGTTCTAGCATTCTGTGGAAGATGTAAGTAACTTTGATGAAGAATTCACGTCGGAGAAACCACAGCTTACACCACCAAAGGACCCTCGTCCTCTCACAGATGATGAGCAGGGTCTGTTCAGAGACTTCACCTATATGGCAGACTGGTGCTGACATGCAGCATCAGCACTGTAAGCATTTTGGAAGAAGAGTGATATCACGTTGTGCCATGTGCAATATTAAATAGTTAGCTCAATAAGAGCAAAAATAATGTTATGCAAATCAGGTATGGAAGACACTATACAGTATTTATGGAAGTAGCAAAGAAGGTGGAGGTACTGCAAAAAGGTAATGATAATGAATATCAGAGATTTTTTTCCTGTGTAGGCTGTGAACACAACATACACAGAAAATCGATCTCAGTTCTTAAACTACAACCACTGTAATGGTGTGTAGTGAGATTTTTATATTTGAATCCCCAGTTTGGGAGTTTCTGCTTCCAAATTGTAACAAGAACAAGGTATTTATTTTGAAATTATTTTGCCCTGCACTTTGACCAGTAATGTGTAAGAGGAATTCTACTTATTTGTATAGTTCTTTTTGTAGATTTGTGCAAATTAATGTTTGATGCATTGCATCAGAAAATTTCACTTTTAGAACTTGTATAGTAAAGAAAGCAATGCTCACATTGCATCCTTAGGATGCAATTATATGAAACTGAATGTCTTTTGTTATTTCCCAAATGATTACAGATGGCTCTAATACTGCATAAGATACAGTATTAGTCAGTGTGATAATTTACTTACAGAAGATATTTATAGAAATAACTATTTTTTCTTATTCCTTTTTCTTTCACTGTCCTATGTTCCTCATGCTACAAAGTGCCCTGCATATGTGAATTACCTACTGTGTTGGTTTGCTACACCCTTCTTGTCCTTTTTGGGGGGGAAAGGTAGAAACTAACATATTTTTACTGCTCAATATCATATTTGGCTCTCTCAGTGAGTAGCCAAGGAAGTGATAACCACTACTGAACATTTGTTCAGACAGCCTATCCTGAACACTGGGGATGTTATTCTTGGAATCTGCTTTTTGCGTTTTCATTTCCCCTCTCCATGAGGGATCAAGATTTTTGCACAACAGAAGCAGTGCAGTCCATTGAAAAGAACTTATTTTGAGTGCATTTAGAAGGTGATCAAACTCAGACTTTCCCCCAAGCCAGTTTCAGTATTGACATAATTGCTAATTCAGGCACCTAATTTTGAAAGAATGCTGTGCAGAAAATATATTCGAGGGTGCAAACTGGTTTGAGATAACTTGTATACATTTTGTATGAGTGATGGTTTGTTGCACATGGTTCAACTTGTTCTACACTGCCAGCAGTAGGATAATGAAAGGTGTGCATAAAGTGAATGACATCTCTTGAGTCATGTCTTGTGAGGAAAGATGCCTTACAATTTGTATGCATAAAAATCATAGCATTGCACCTAAAGCAGGTCTTAGTGTTTAGAGATATCACAGGTAGTTATCTCTCATATTTGCTTTGCTGATATGATGCTGTATTTTGAGGTTAAATACCTAATTTGAGCCTTACTTTAATTTGAGGTACCTGTGTTTTCGACATTTTAATAGTTTTTTTTTTGGGGGGGGGGGGGTAAAGGAGGAAAATTTGTTCCTTTTATGCTTGTCAGTGACGCTATAAAATATTAATATAAAACTAACTGAAAATTATAAAAACATCTAAAATTAAAAAAGTCAGGCTAAGGTAAAAACTGGTCTTAAACAAAACATATAAAAAAGAAAGGGCTGAAACATTAGGAGGAACAACCCTTAAATGTAACACAAGATGCAAAAAGCTCCTCAGTACTTCCTGTACATTGGTGATATCCTTTTTGAAATTAGTATAAATGTTTATAGTCATGTGGATCAATTATATGTTTTCTGATCTACACTTATACTCTGGAACTATATTAACTTGTCTCAAGAAATCACAAGATCTCTCTCAGTTTAGTGTATACGAAAGCTGAAACATCACTTTGTGACTACAAGTGTGCTATACAAGACATGTTTTATCACCTGGTTTTCTGGGTACAAGTTTGAGAGAACATATCTCAAAATAGAAGACTTGTCTCAATTGTATGAATGCCACACCCTATGACCAAATGTGTTATCAAACAGCTGATGTGAGCCAACTACTTAGAAAGGAACTCTATTGCTCAGAATTCATATGGGTTTATGAACAAAATGCAAAAGAAAATGTAGCAATGATTTGCATTTCTGGTAAACAGTTCTTTTAAATTTAAAATCATTGGAACTTGCACACAGTGCAGCAAATAATTAAACTAATTGATAAATCAATGTTAAGCAATATGAATGCTTAACATTGATTCACCACTAATTTAGTCCTTTTAAATTTATTAGTTTATTAATTCTTAATAAAAACATTATTTATTATTTTGTTTTTACATTAAAATAACAATATATTAAAAGAATGGACCCCTACTGATGTCTAAAATAATGATTACACAGTCATTCATTAAAAGTTAAAGGGAGTGGGGCAAGGATGTTGAAAATATAAAAAAGCAGTTCTAGCAGTGCAAAGCCATACTTGCATTCATTATCCTATGCAATAAAGCCTAATGTGCTAACCCTTTGTTCCTCAGAAATAAAGGCAGGGTTGCACGAGACTGAAACACATTCATTTATTGAGTTTTTATTTATGGACGCTCTTTAACTATTATGGTTCTTTGCGTCCCATTCTATATTGGGCGTGAAAGACCAGAAATTTTGCTCAGAGGCCTCTCTATCAGGCTTGAGATTCTTTTACATGCCGTAAATCTATGACACGGGACCACCGGCTTTACTTTCCTTCCGAAGGAAGCTGTGCTAAGGATTTTTACTCCCGAAAAAATCCATCGCCCTCCGCCAGGTTTGAACCTGCGACCTTGGGAACTAGAGGTTAGCACGGTACCACTAGTCCACGGAGGACGACGAACAACAACAACACATTCATTGAGCTGATGTTATCAAATTGGCTGACAGGAAAGTCTGAATAAATTTGACTGTCTTTTGTAATTTGTTCTCCTTATGATGGCTGTAGTTTTTCATTAGTGTTAAAGCAGAGTTTTTGTGATCATATCAGCTTCCACATTGCTTTAAGGAATAACTGCAAAGCTATATCAGTACAAACAATTCTGTTGCATGGAACTCCTGAAAATACTTTTAGTGGTTGGATAAAAGAGAAGACCTTTTCTTCTGATAGTGACAAACACAGAAAGAAGTTAACATGCAATTTGGACCCCAAAAACTCCTGTTTTAAATACACTTTTGTTCACAGCTTATTTTATATTATGCATTTTAGCTATTTGATGGTATTACATTCAACAAATACAAACTAGGAGGAGTAAAATGAAAACTAACGCGATGCAAATGGGTTTATGGGTACACTCCATTATTTTGTGTCACACATTTTGCATTAACATACTAGTACCACCTGTTCTTGATAAGGTCAAAGGAATAGCAAAAAGGTTGTACTGTTAACAGAGAGCAGCAAAGTTAATTGTATGATACTGCGAAGCATAATTTTTATGCTTTTAGCATGAGCAAAAATTAATGCACCCTTTCATTTTATAACACAATTCCATAATAACAGACATTATGATCTGTTGATCATAAACAGACATTTATTTTAGGGATGTTCTTGTAATGCTAGAAGGAAGTTTGGCAAAGTCCTGCAACAAATTTTAAGTTGTCATTTTCGCTGACTTGTAACAAAACCCAGGCGTTCCATGCTTCAGAGCTATTGAACTATAATCCTTATCATCTCATAATCAAATTTGACTCATGTGTGAAAGCACTTCTGTAACCTTATTAATGACTAAAACTCTGTTATCAGTTAGTTTTTTATTTCTTAGTTCAGAAATGAGCAGAAGTAATTTGCAATCTTCAAACTCTGATTCTCCTAACAATAATAGAACAGGGAAATGGGGGTAGTCTGAACAAATTGAATATACCAATTCAAATTGTTTACATTCTAAGGTTACACTTAATTGCTTGACTTTTGCTAAGCCAATCATTATTTTAATTAATTCTGGCAAAGCGAATAAGATCAAGCTACTTCTTCTTGGAACTGAATTAGTAATACCAAAATATGTTGGGGGCTTTGCAAGTATGAAAGCAAGTTTGGCTTTGTTCTGTATTACCTCACGACTTTCTGTAGTGCTTCTTGAAATCAGATGTCCTAATGAATTGGTTCTTGTTTTACATTATAATAGTCTTATGCAGACAGTGTTTGTGCAAAATTACCATTTAATTTGGTATTCAGATATAATGAAATACAAAATTCAAGTCTTCATTTTATGGTTAGCAGAATTTAAAACAAATTTATTTTTGAGCTGGCTGGCTGGCTGGGTGAGGTGAGCAGAGTGGCTATCTGCTGTATGTTTGCTGAAAATTTAGCCATTGAACTATTAGAAGTAGACAACATAGGCAAACAAACTGTGGCGTAAGCAAGTCATACTTGCATAATGCTATCAACACTTATGCATAAAGTAGAACACAGTATTTACACATAATTTAGAAAATAATTTACTACATTGACATTTTTATATTTGACACAAGAAAGTCAAATAAATTGGTGTATTTCCAACAAAATTTGAAACAAGATATGTTCCATTGGCTAAAATCCTACAACACAGTCTGCAAAAAACAGGTGTAAACAGCTGATAGTGTCATTTTTATATTTTTCTTAGTAGTTTGCCAAAAACATCCACATATGACAGTATCAAACTTAGATGGCAAAGAGAAAAGAATCATGAAACATCTTTGAAGACCTGTGTTTTAGTCATGCAGGTGCTCTAAAATTATTAGAAATATTTACCGAACTCATGAACACACTCCCAGATTCGAGCTTTTGTTAAGTAGCTCTTAAGTAATGCCTTCAGCTTAACAAAACTCCAAGATCATAAAAACACTAATGATTATTACTTATTAATTAGTATCTTTCCCTCACAGATCACCCGGCTAGAAGCAGAAGTACGTGAATAAATGTTGTGTGATTACATGGACATCCCAACATTGCTTGTAAAAAGTACTCAGTAACAGTGTTCATACATATCCGCAATACAAAAGATAGGTCGTGGGTTCAAACCTGACGGAGGGCGATGAGTTTTTTTCGGACGTAAAAATCCTTAGCATGGCTTCCTTCGGAACGAAGTAAAGCCGATGGTCCCGTGTTGTAGATTTAAAGGTAAAAGAACCTCAAGCCTGATAAAGAGGCCTGTGAGCAAAATTACCAATCTTTCACGCCCAAATAGAATGGGACGCTAAGGACCATAGTAGTTACAGAGCGTCCATAAATAAAATAAATAAAAAAAATACAAAAGATGCAAGTCACTTCTGGTTGTCTCTAACCCATTACACCATTAAGTTTACAAAAGAGCTTAATTCATTATTGTTTGCCAGAGTAAGTTCAATGGACTGTTGCATTTGTTGAGCATGGAGAAGAATCAGAGCAAATCCTAATGTTAAGGAATAAATAGAATAATTTGCTTTTCTTTCATCCCACATTAGAGAGCAGTCTCTTTAGAGAAGGGAAGACAAGGGCCTAGCAGATTTTCCATAAGATATTCCCCATCTTTTCATGACAATGGACTGGTACCATTTTATCACTGAAATAAAAAAAATTTTTGTACATATAACAAAATAAATATTATATGTAAAGGCATCTAAGTGTATATACATATTTTATGTTACATTGAAAATTCTTAGAGTATTAGTATATGTGTACATATCCTCTATATTAATTAAGCAATTAAGAAACATACAAACAAAAAGAGTTTGTGTAGCTATAAAAATTAGTTTTGAGCACCAAATTGTCATAACTGGATTATTTTTACCAGCAAACATCAGTGGCTCAGTTCAAGTAAAATTAAAGCAAAAGTTGTTTAAAGGTAAAAAGGATTTCCACACAAAGTTTAAAATTTAATCCAAATTAAACACTCTTCTTTAAAATATTTTACAAAGAACAATCACATTTGTGATGGCATTTGTAAATTAAAATAAAAATGCTTTACAGAATGATAAACTTTCTATTACTGTGAAGCAGAAACATTTGTTTAATCACAGCATGGAAAAATGCCTAATTTTAAATGCAAATCAACAAAGAAATGTTAAGCTAAAATGAAAAGAGGTAAAACTATTTTAGACCCTCCAGCAGCATGGTGCAGTATAGCTTCATTGGAATGGAGGCAACTGTCACAACTTTTATTTTTATAGTACATGAATTTTAGAAAAATAAATTTTTGGAACATGTCAGATCCCAAAATAAGGGAGGGGATATTTGACAGAAGCAAATGGCTGCAGTTAATGGAATATTAACAAAAATATTTTGCTTATAATTTACTTCAAAAATAATTTCTCAGTTTAAAATGACCACTATTTGACGTAGATGAAAACTTTAGGGATTACATTAATAGAATGAAACATGGCAATACTTGAAAAAAAAAATTGTGAAGTCCCACATCTTGAACAGAAGTTTATATAGTGTGATGTATTTAACAATTTGATAAAACTGTTGTGAGTACATTTATTCATACTACATCACTTTTTATAAAATGAGACATGTTTCAAGAGTTCAATTGCTCCTATCATCAACCTGATGCCAATTGCCAGAGCTAGTATCCTTTTGCGCAGCTATTTCCAGCAAAATGACACCATGCTCCGGTAGTGGCTCCCATCAGGTTGATGGGAGCAATTATTGAGCTCTCAAAACATGTTCCATTTTATAAAAAGTAAGTAATGTAGTGTCAATGAACCAACTCACAACATTGTTATCAAATTGTGAAGTGTAAGAACTTAAAGTAGATAACATTTACCCAAAAAAATGCTCTCAAATGACAGGTAAGGCAAAATTAATTGCATAGATGTTCATCATAAACATTACATCAGATTGTGAATATTTATAATAAAAATATCGAGGTTCTTGTGATTGTTGAAACTGGCAGCCTGCTGTACCCCTAGCACCATTAAACAAGCCTGTTCATGCAGGATCAGCCTGTTGTTTCATCCCTAGGTATGTCAACAATACAAAACAATACGAGTACATTATGGTTACCTTACATTATAAAAGGTGTTCAAAATGATATTCTTCCATACAAGCTTGGATTTTATTGAACATATTCAACACTCATGAATTTCTGCAGCTGAAATATTGGAAAAACACCACCAGATACTGTCTTCTGATTCATCAAGCATGTACACATTTGTTGTATAAACTTTATCTTTAAGTAATCCCCAGATAATAACCACATGGATTTATATCTGGAGAGCTAACACAGACCCAGTATGTTTAAATACGAGGGGTATTTTTTAAGTAAGGTCCGGTTCGTCGTAAAAAAACTACGAGACATACTTTCGTCAAATATTCTTCATACATTCAGCTATTTCTCCACATAGTCGCCGTTGTTGTTGAGACATTTGTCGTAACGAGGGACAACTTTTTGTAGACCCTCGTCATAGGAGTCCGCCGCCTGTGAGGAAAGCCAATTCGTAACAGCTGCTTTCACTTCATCGTCCGTCTGGAAACGCTTGCCGCCGAGGAACCTCTTCAGATGCAGGAAGAGGTGGTAGTCGCTAGGAGCAAGATCGGGGCTGTAGGGAGGATGATCGATCTGCTGCCAACCAAAGGATCCAATGAGAGCTTGTGTCTGAGCAGCGGTGTGTGGCCTTGCATTATCATGCAAGAGAATTACTCCGGCAGACAGCAGACCGCAACGTTAATTCTGAATTGCACGGCGAAGTTCCCCTCAAAGTTTGACAATACACGGCTGCATTGATTGTTGTCCCCGGATCCATGAACTCCACAAGCAGAATACCACGTCTGTCCCAAAAGACTGTTGCCATAACCTTGCGAGTTGAGAATGATTGCTTGAATTTCACTTTCGTCGGAGATGCCGTGTGTCGCCACTCCATCGACTGTTGTTTGGATTCAACGATCACGTGGGACACCCATGTCTCATCCCCCGTGATGATATGGTCCAACAATGCATCACCTTCCTCGTGGTATCGGGTCAAGAACGTCAGAGCACTGGCACATCTCTTTTCTTTGTGTTCCTCTGTCAGCATCTTCGGAACCCATCGATTGCACAATTTTCT
Organism: Deroplatys truncata; assembly: GCA_030765065.1. Taxonomy (NCBI): domain Eukaryota; kingdom Metazoa; phylum Arthropoda; class Insecta; order Mantodea; family Mantidae; genus Deroplatys; species Deroplatys truncata. The sequence goes on along the minus strand of CM060981.1, from coordinate 73,054,253 downwards.
GTAGCCCAGGATTTCTGACAGAATTCTGTACAGAACAGACCTTGAAACCTGCGGAAAATGCAATGACAGTGTGGAAATGGTGAACTGTCGGTTGGCAAGAATTTCGGTGTTTACGGCACGCACAAGATCCTCGCTAATGACAGATGGCCGGCCCTAATGCGGTTCGTCATGCACGTTCTCTCTGCCTGCCTTGAATAACCTCACCCACCTACGGACTTTGGTATCACTCATGGCTTTGGGGCCATAAACTTCACTAATCTGGCGATGAATTTCTGCCGCTGTCGTATTCCTTGCTGTCAAAATCGAATGACCGATCTGATTTCACACCCGGCGGGCCGCGCGATCGTCGTAAACTTTTCCATCACACAGTACGGTCCACACTCACTGCCTGCCTGACTCCAACCGCTGTGTCACTGTATGCAAGGGATGCCGGGATTGAGTGCGCATGCGCGAAAGTACAGTCGCCTGATTCTTCCAACGATACGGGGCAGCGGACCTTACTTAAAAAATACCCCTCGTATTGCTGACATTCTGTAAACTGTGCGTTTGTTAGAAATTATGACATAAAGAAATATGTTTATTAATTCAAGCTAACATTTCACATGTGACCCATTTGAGCAAAACTCCCACAGTTCTTTAAGTCAAATATAAACCGGACTTGTTTTATATATTTAATATACTTGTTATATTTATTTATTGGCAATGATAAAATAAAAATAAAACCTGTAACTTCTCTCAACATAGTCTCCTGCACACTCTATACTTTTTCTCTACCATTTTGGAAACCTGTAGATCCCTTCTCCAAAGAAACTTTGAGATTGAGTCATCAACCAGTTGCGCATGCAATTTTGGCTTCTCATTCAACTTCTTCAAATCATTCCCTTCCCAGTGCTTCTTTTAAGGGCACAAATAAATAATAATCACATGGGAACAAATCTGAGATATAGGGAGGGTGTTCCCCAATGTAATTTCTCCAATTCATTCCTCGTCAAAACCACTGTGTGAGGCCTGGCATTGTCATGTAGAAGAATGACCTCTGTAATGATGGTATAAGCACTCCCACCTCTGAAGTGATTTCATCAATGGTCAACCACTAGTCACCCTCCACAAGGTCATGAACTGTGTGGATGTTGTCATCTGTGAGACTTGGCCTTGGACGTCGACCATGTCTTTCATTTTCCACATTTCCTCGCTGGCCTAATCAACATTTGGGCCTGAGAAAGTGTAACATCCCCAAACTGTGCTGTTAAACTATTCAACATTTCAGATGGTTTTACACCTTCCTTCATTAAAAACTTTATTAATATGTGAGATGCCGATGGAACCTCTTACTCACTCATGGTTGTACTGAAAAGAGTAGAGGAAGTGGAGAGACAGCTCACCAAGCAGGCTTCCTCTCTTAATAATACATTGATCTTCAATGCCCCACTCTATGTGCCTACTCGGTGAAAGTGAAAAATTGAGAAAATGCTGATAAAATGATAAAATTTCAACCCCATTTCCTTTAATTGAAACTGCAGTGTTTTATAGCATTTGTTTTGAAATGCCTACCTTTGATTTGGTTGTAAGCTGCAAGCATCTCATAAACTCAAATTTATATCTTCTGCTCCCTGATTTTTTTTTACCCAGCTCCATTTGTATGTTCACTATAATCATTAGTGGCCTAGATGTAGCACAATTCATCCAGCATTTTCATAGTGCAAACCATGTAATGCATTTTTGACCCTTACATTAAGTCAATATTCTTGTGTGGACGTTCTTTAGCATCACAAAATAATATGCACCCATTCCGCAAACACCCAATGTGTGGAGAAATTTGAAGTGACTAAGCCTGTGTATTTACAGAACTCATGCAGCATTTACAACAGCTAAAGTAAAAGTCACCCATGCTGGAGGGTTGAGTATAAATAACCGAAATTACAAAGGAAACATACAACAAAAGTAGTATTTTTATTTGTGTTTATTAATTATCACTTCAAAAGAGTATTAGTTTTGAAAATGGGCATGCTTTTATTTGAGAGAACAGAACTGTGTAATTCAGCTGCATTTCAGATACCGAATCATTATTGTGGTTCTGAAGGATAGAAATATGTATTAAAGGTATTATTTATGTGTAATATAGTTCCATGAGACAAATAATTGGCCTTTACTTCTGCACTGATAATCCATTTCCTTCCTCGATTTCTTTATAACAAAATTAGGGTATAAAAAAGCAGAAGTGCAATATACAGTGTTTCAGAAGTTATATGCTAGACATGTAATGAAGGATGAATGTGTTGTTAAAGAATTTGAAGCAATAATGCTTAAAGAGATGTAAATAGACATTATGCATTATCACATTAGTCATTTTACATTTAGAAACAGTTCCATACATTAATTCCTCAAATACACCCACTCATTTTATCCCCCCCTCTTGAACTAAAGATTAAATTTGATCACATGCATTTAAGAAAACTTAAGTATGTTAGCAACTTGCAGGCTAAATAAATTGTTCAAGAAACAACTTTTTTTTTGCATAGATAAAAAGAGAATAAAGTTGAATGCCTGCATAATGAGTATTTACATCTCTAGTATACAGTTGTATTTAAATTCGTAGGTTATTTGCAATGAAGATGTTATTGTCAACATCTTTGCAAAATTCTCTGAGTGATAATGGCAGCTTTTGCTTTAAGAACTGTAATTTTTTTTAAGATGCAAGTATAGAGATAATAAAGGTGTGTAACAGATGGAATGGCATACCTCTAAGAAATGAAATCATGTAATGACAATACATAACACGTAAAATTAACTTAAAAGGTGCTGTAATTTGCCTTTACAAGTAATTCCCATAAGCGGTCTGTATAAAGCCTTATTATGAATTTTGCTACTCCAGTGAATTTTAACTTTGTAGGGATTTCAAGTCTGCTTAATAAATATTGTCTTTTATTAATAAAAATGCTCAATGAAGTTTTGTGTTTTAAAATATGTTATATCCAACACCTTTTATCTTACAGCCAAACAGGAAGTATCAGTGATGACTGCACAGAAGATAATGATGGGAACAAGTAGTTTCTTGCTGCTATTAGCAAATATAAGTCGGACAGAAGACAAAAAAATATTATACGCTTAAACTATACTTACAGATGTTGATGTGTAATTATTGTTTGTCCACCAGCTCATGGACTCTGGGGAATGAACGGGAGAGGTGAAACATTCCAGTACTATGTTATCTGAGTTTTGTAAACATCCTTGCAATTGCTGTTATGCTGCTGCCATCTTATGTTGCCAACTTAAGTATCTCTAATGTTATTCACGCTATAGGTATTCATTGCTAATTTCTCCTAGTTTCAATTCTGGGGTGTGGTGCATGAACCTGATAACCCACACAGAGTGTGGAGAAAGAGAAGGAAATATTTCGTTTCATATGTCGGACACAGTTAACAAATACAAACTTTGGTTTTATTCAGTTGTTTGTACATACATTGACTTAAATTTATGAAAATGTTTACATTCTAAGTAATCACACAGTCTAGATATAAACATAAATGTAACATCAGTTTTGAAAAGCTTTTCAGTATCCATAGTCATCAGTAAGTGAACTAAAAGATAAGGAATCTTCATTTTCACTTTCATAATCCTTTTTTTGGTGTGGAAGTGGTTTCTTTTCCTTTTAATTTTGTCAGAGTAGGTAACTTACCCCATAGTTCAGTGTAAAATCCACTATGCTCTTCTGGTATGCTTTCACAGAGTTTTCTCAAGTCCTACAATTTTACGTTGGTGTGAATGTAGCAAGCCTATACTGCCAAATGGGTCTGGTCCCGCAACACGGGGCAGTTGATGAAACAGGACAAGACGGTGTGTGGCAATTAGCGAGCTGTTATGGTGCACTGTAGTGGTGTTCTTCATTGCAACATGGCCCGTAGACACCATTTGGATGACTTCGCATGGGGAAGAATCATCGGGAAACTGGAAGAAGGGTAAAGTGTGACGAGTGTTGCTCAGGAGTTTGGAATTGCTCACAGCATTGTTTCACGTGCATGGGGGTCCTTCCAAACCACAGGCACTGCTCTCCCAAGGAGAGGTAATGGTCGACCACGCTCAACTACAGCAGCAGATGACTGCTACATTGTGCAACAGGCAAGAAGGGATCCACGCCAAACAGCAGGTACAATTGCAACCATATTTAACAGGACAGCTAGGCACGCAATCTCATGATATACAATGGCACAGCGACTACACAGAGGTGGTCTCTTTGCCTGACAGCCAGTACGTTGTGTTCCATTGACATCAGCGGCACCGTTTGCGGTGGTCCCAAGAGCATCAAAATTGGACCGAGGAATAGGGTCGCATGCTCTTCTCGGATGAGAGCAGATTCAGTCTAAGTGATTCTCAACATATCCTCATCTGGCGAGAGGTGGGAACATGCAATGAACCCAGGAACATCCTTGAACATGATCGTGTTGGTGGTCCAGGTGTTATGGTTTGGGGAGGCATACATTGCATGGATGCACCGACCTCCAAATCTTTGAACATGGTATGCTCACTGGTCAACATTATTGTGATACTGTACTCCTTCCCCATGTGCATCTTTTCAGGGGTGCAGTTGGCCCTGACTTCATTTTTATGGATGATAATGTGCGACCGCATCAAAAAGCACAGGTGGAGGATCTCTTGGAACGAGAGGATATTCAGCAAATGGACTGGCCTGCCCGTTCCCCCGATTTAAATCACATCGAGCACATGTGGGATGGTTTGGGGAGACACATTGCAGCACATCCACATGCACCAACGACCATCCAACACTTGTCAACAGGAATGGAAAGCCCTACCACAAGAATTGCTTACCAACCTTGTGGCCAGCATGGGAGCATGTGCAGAGCATGCATTGCTGTCCGTGGTGATCATATACCCTTTTGAGCACCATGTATCTATTTCTGTAAATCTAGAGAGCCATCATATGTCGTATTGACTTTAGCGTAGCTTATGGTCTATGAATAAAAGTGGCATTTCTGTTCGTCTCATTGCATATTTCGTTTAGTTGCCTATTGTAGCATACCGTAGCAATTCCCTCTATGTATGATTCTTTTTTCATCGAGCTATGTTACTTGGCAGTGTCACAGCATGTGAATATTACTTAGGTTTTGCACACCAGTGTATTAACTAAGGCAAATTCTTCTATGTCTGCACTGGAATACATTCCTGGCAAGTTTCTGTTAACAGTTCTGCTTTTTGTAATTTAACAGGTTTTCCATATTCATCTTTTTTCCTGAAAATAAAGATGTTTTCTTCAGGTTTTCTGTAGAAATGAAATCATCTTTGCATTCTCTTGGCCATGACAGGGTTTTTCCTTTTGCATTGTTCAACAAGCAGATACCAACCTTCTGGTGTACATACAGCTGGTATCTTCTTCTTTTTCTTTTCTATAACTCCAAAGTCTCTATCACAAGAATAGAAACGTATGTCCTTGGAAGTGGGAATTTGTGTTCAACACTTTTGAACATTTTCCACACATGAACAACATAATACCAAAAAGTGATCACATTCTGATTTTTGTTTTGGCACCGCAAGGATCTGACCATGCAATGAGATGTTCTGCGCTATTATTATTTTCCTTTAACTTCTTCAGGTAAGAATACAAACAAGATATGACCTCAAGTGACTCTCTGCCAGCGATATCCTCAGATCACATGTGCATGTGCCCCTTAGCAGTGGAATCATGAATTCCTAGATTAAAGGTCCATAGCTGCCTACAGTAGAAATATGAATATATGGGGAGTTGGTAAGCTTTGCTGCATGTCTAATGCCAAAGTAAATAGATGCGTATTTTCCTTTGTGTTTGCAATATATATCTTCATTTGTGTCTGTACCTTTTCAGCTTTTCTCAGATGCAGCTGTAGTTCAGAGTTTTAGTTTTTTCAGCTTCTGTTACAGCTCTTGATGCTCATTTGAATTTTGTCACATGTTTTACAGGTATCAAGGTTTGGATGTCCAAAATGTAGATCATATTCATTCTGACAATGTAAAATATGGCACAGGTTCCACAGCTAAAGAAGCACATTTGTCCATATATAGTTCATGTAGCTTTTTTCTGAGAGTTCTGGTGATAGATATTTGCGATTTGGATTATCCTTTCCTGTATAGTGACTTTTTTACTTAGGTAATAGTTCTATGAAATCGTGAACACATTGTTTATTTTCTTCTAGAATTTTGTTGCTTCTGTTTTGATGGCAACCTCTTTTATCCTCTTTGAGGTGATCCATGCTGCTTCAGAATGTCTACAGTATGCTTTATTTTGGTAATTTTAATTCCTAAAATACTTGCTAAAGCCTGTTTATTAATCTATTTACTGCTACCTTCCATTAAAACTGTGTATTCCACTGAAATATCTCTCTTTTTCTTTGGACTAGAAGAATACCTCCTCTTAGGTAGGGTAAGGTTAATGAAGGATCACAAAAACATTCTTTGTGCAGTACATCTCGACAGGCTAGAGTATTTTGAATGAATATCTTGTCTAATGTCTGAATTAATGTTCATAAAACACTTGCATATTTTACCTTCAGTTGCTGCTGGAATCTCACTCCTCTTGTAATCTACATAACTTCTACCTTCACACATTTTGCCTGCACATTTCGTACCCAAGATGTTGGACCATGCTTGGTTATCTGCCTCTTTGTTTACCTAAGTAAAAAATTGAATCAATTCTCAATAGGTTTGTCCAGATTGTTATAACCTACATTTGTACTAAGTTGTTATACCCTCCATTAATTTTCACTAAAGTAAAGACTTATTCCATAGTTGCTTACCTTCTTTATCCTTGTTTTCAGTTTATGCTAGTTTTTCTTGAATTTCATTTACAGCCATTTCAATGAACTCATTTGATATGTTTGTGCTCTGGATATTGTTCTGAAAATAGAGGAAACACTGTCATATATTTATTATTGAAACTCAGTGTCTAAAATCATAAACATTTTTATTTATTAAATTATGTTAATAAGAACTGTGGTTTCAGACATAAAAAAGGTAAAGAAACTTATTTAGCTGAATATTTGTGGTTGTAAACATATGTACATATAAATGTCATATTGTTGTAATCTCCCAACAAGTATCTGTACTGTGTAGTAGATCTACTAACCTCTAAAACTTCAGGTTGCTTCTTAATAATTGTTCTTGGTTCATTTTCATAGTCTTCAGATGACGAAAAAACACTATTTTCAGTCTGCAGAAATAAAAATTCAGTTTAATGAGACATACTGTTATGATGAACACAACAGTCTGCAATTTCATTAATATTACTCTTAAGTTCATTCATAAGTGTATTTATAAAATAAATTATTCAAAAATCGAAATGAATCAGTGTATATCTTATTTGTATCAGAGTTTACTGTGAAAAATCAAGTTTTTTGGAAGCAGAAAAGTATTTGTTTTTTCTCACCAGCCATTTTGTTGGTTATCAGGTCCATGCATGAAACAATCTGTAGTTTTGAAACTGAACAGAAGAAAATTTCCTTTGTTGTAAACAAATGGAAGTAGCTATTGGTAGTTTGACAGTAGATGGAAGGAGACGCATTGATCAGCACCTAACTCAATTTTTTTTTTAAAAAATGTGGGTTATCACGTTTATGCATCACACAACAAAATTATAAAATTGTACTAGCTGCTAGGGTTATATCTGAAATAAAGAAAGGAAAAAAAAAAGTGATAATACACTCTGAGGGTCGGGAAATCATTAGGAAAGTGATAGAAGGATGTGATGAAGCTAGGAACAAGTTTATAACGCTTCCACTGAGTCAAGCGACTGCAAGAACTGTCGCTTACACAGGAGTTTCCTTTCTGAAACTACAATTAAGAGAATTTGCAAACAGGTGTAAGATTTGAGTTTAAATGGTGAAACTAGTTCTAGTGTTCTAACTAACCCAGGGAAACACCAGAAAACAAAAACCTGCAGACTCTAGTGAATGTCGATGATTTTGTTAGGTCTATGATATGGAGAATTATACATGATTTTTACATTATTGAGAAATGTGTTCCTACTCTTAATAAATTGGTGTGTATCGTTCAAGAAAAGATCAATTTTCCATGGCGACAAAATTTGCTTTGGAAAGTAATTTCAGAGTTGGGCTTTAAATTGAGAAAATGCCAGAACAAAAGAAAAATTCTAATGGAGCATCCTCACATCCTGGCTTGGTGGCATGGTTATCTCATTAGAATAAATCATTTGCAAGAAAGTGGACAAAGTATTTTCTATATTGATGAAAGTTGGGTGGATAGTAACATCACATTTGACAATTTGGCATTCATACAAACACTAATGCAGGGAACAGGCTGATTCTGTTCATGCTGGTGGTATAAACAGGTTTCTGGAAAATTCTCTTCTCGTTTACAAAGTCAGGACAACTGCAGGTTACTACCATGGCCAAATGAACCATATGAAATTTGAAAAGTGGATTCGAGAAAAACTGGCTCCTAATTTGCCCCCTTCTTCTGTTTTAGTTTTAGATAATGCTCCATATCGCACTGTAGAGGTGTACAAGCCCCCAACAAGGAGTTCTGTGAAAACTGCTTTGATACCTTGTTTACAAGACAAAGGGGTTCAGTGCGACAGTTCTATGCGTAAAGCAGAACTTTACAAGCTGATTGAAATAAAGAAAGCTAAAGAAAAGGTGTTTAAAGTGGATGCATTTTTGGTTTCCTTGGGCCACACGTTCGCTTTCCTCCATGTATGTGTGATCTAAATCCCATAAAACTAGTTTGGGCTAAGGTGAAATGAATAGTTAGTGAAAGAATTGCAACAGATAATTTATTGCTTCAGAAATTGTACAATATAATGCTTGAGGGCATATCGCTTGCAACCAAAAGAGATTGTTAGGGTTTTTGCAAACACGTAGAGAAGGTAGAAAAGAATTACTGGGAGAAAGATAGTGTAGTGGAAAACATCATCGACAGTACTGTCATTTCGCTGGGAGATGTCAGCAGCGATTCTTCTTCCTCCAATGAAGCTTGGAAGAGTTGGCTACTCTACTTGTTTGAGGTGAGTTCATCATTTTATGAGCTAAACATAGTACATGGAACTGAGTATTAGTTTGGCTACCTTTAGCAACTTCTTCGCTTTAATCTAGCTTGATTACATATTCCAAAGTTGGCACTACTGCCTTAAGCACAGGTATCCAGCGTTAGATATCATGGTGTAGCTAGAATTTTTTATGCAACTGCTGACCCATTGCATTCTTGCTTGGGACCATGGCTGGTACACAGACAGTGTGTGTTTGTGTGAGAGACAGAACAGTATAACTCAAAAACAAAATAGATAATAAATACCAGACTTCAGAATTTCCCAAATATGCAATACAAGCGTTTTCAAGAAAATCCTCCCAACCCAAACTATCTTTTACATGGAAAACTTTTTGTTTTTCTATTTTCTTGAAAGTGGCTGTAACAATTTTGATTAAAGGCTGGCGCCGTATCTCAGTCAGTAAAGCAACTATCTGCTGTGTGAGGGGTCCCGGGTTCGATTCCTGGCTGGCGGTGGGAATTTTTCTCTACCCATGATTAATCCCTATTCTTCCTAGAGTCTGGAAGTATGAATGAAAGTGCGAATGTGTATATGATCTAATGATTAAAAAAAAAAGTGCAAGAAACCCAACGACAAGAATTACACGAGTTATTACCATTGCCAATAGACAATATGTTCCAAAGGAAAGGCCACCGATAAGACCAATGTAGTTAAAGGCGAGGTAGAAATGGAACTAAAAAAAAAAAGGTATTAAAATACCCCATATTTAAGATGTTCACAAGACAAATAAAATGTATAACTTAAATTTTCTGCAAATAACCTGTGAAGTCCTCATTTGGAATGTATTTTGTATTGCTAACCATTAGAGATACAAAAAAATTATTATGTGTTACATTCACGTGACTTTCCCTACCCACCACTATCATGAATTTTTATGTAACTTGTACAAACTATACTTTTTCTAGCAACTTCATATTAACGGAGATAAACCCTTTGCAGCAATAATTCCATTACACATTTTGTTGTAGTTACAAGGGGGATTAAAGGAAACTGAATCAATAGTGAGATGTTAAAGCAGTCGCTATATACTGGCTATGAAATTCCATAACATCGCGAGAAACAATGAATAGCAACAGCGCTTTTTTTTGTTTTTTTAAATAACGAAACTGTTAGAAAAGGGGCTTTACTGGCTAGTACCAGAATATTCAAGATATTCATTTTATTTGGCATGTAAATATCTTTAAATTGTATTTTAATCAAAATCATTAGAGCTGTTTTTGAGAAAATAAATCTTTTTGAAAAATTTTCCATGTAAAGGGTGATTGGGGTTTGGGGACTATTGAAAATCTTATGTCAAATCTTTGGAAGATACTGAACTTAAGCACCAAGTTTGGTATCTGAAATTTCATTTTTGAATTATGCTTTTCATATATGCAGATGGACCTCCCCCCCCCCTTTCTAAAACACTTCTTTTTGAATCAGCAGGCTTCAAAACGTTTACAGTGAAATTCTGACATGCAATTTTTGGGTAGAATCCAATACTTCCTATACCTACTAGATACACGATAAAGAAAGTAAAAATGTAGATCTTTTTAAAGTACACAATTTATGCCAAATAAAAATGTTTGTTACATTAACCATTTCCAAGATTTCTTTGTTATTGGTTTGAATTTTCAAATACTTTCTTAAAGTGCTAAGGCACAATTGAATTTTTTCTTGTGGTCATGCTTTTTAAAACTCTGACTATGCTTCAGCCTAATGTATAATTGGTGCAACAGTTCTAGACATGTGAAAATCTTAATGACAGCTATGAAGCGAGTTATTTACCAGATCAGGAGGTGACCGGTCGTCTGTATGCTGGAGAAATGCGTGGGACAGTCAGTGTCAAATATCCGCACACCAGTTATATGCACTGCACTGATAAACTTATAGTTATACACAGTATGTTTAAATCCATCGCAGTAAAAAGCGCTTAATATAAAAACACTGTCAATCATCTGCCTCCAATTCTTCTGCACCATTATCCTGGATGAGACTTCTTTCTATTTGGTTTTCTACAATTCTCTTTTTCGAAATAAGGATTCTCAATTTGTTCAAATGTCGACATACATTTTCCCATTCTAGCCTTCCAATTTCAGTAAATCGCTAGCGACATAACTGCTCCACATCTTTTAAATTAAAAGTAATATTTCTGCATGCTACCCATTTTTGACATCAGCCCAGATTAATTCAATCTGTTTAATTAGATTAATGCAGTTGAAGTACATTATGGCCATGTTGTACTAATATCTGGTCAAGCATGTATGACTTCTGAATCTTTTTTTTTCATCAAAAGTTATATTATGCTTATGTAACCAAGTTCTCATTTCTTCTTTCAAGGAATTTGAGGTAGGTGGTGTGTCCATTTTAGTGTTATGGTAAGAAGCATTGTCGATAACCAAAACGGACTCAGCAGGCATATTAGGTATCAACATGTAATTTTCTGTATTCATTTCTTGATGAAAATCTCCTGGTTTTTGTTGCGACTTGTAAATGAGAAGGGCATTTGGAACAAAGCCAATCTTTCCACCAGCTTGAGCGATGATAAGTCTGCCCTTTGGCAACAGGTGCCTGCAAGCCTAGTTTGCTATTGTCACTCCAATGACTCATCTTCATACACTATAGTTCGATCCTCTGATTTGTACCTCCGGAGAACAGTAAGGTACTCTTCCCACTGAGATTGTATGTCATGCTTTTCTATTAGAACTCTATTTGATTTCATTTTCTTCCGCTTGAACCCTAAATGTTTTATAATTTTTCTGAGACTTGTAGCACCACCTTGGAAATTCAGGCCATCTTTCAGCTTGATGAGCAATCTGCCTATTGTTGGCACAGTTTTTTCTTCCACAAAGAAATTGTGAATCGTGCGCCAAATTACACATTTGTCGAAATCGTCTATTTCTGTAATACGTTTAGGGACTTTGTTTCTTCCCAGGTTTGTCAAATGGTACTCCTTCACCCCTATGTTTTTTCTTATCTTTGAGAACTCGGTGAAACAGCAGTTTCTTTGGCTGATCTTTCTTTCACTCTCTTAAGGCTTTTGTGGAACTCGGGTGAACATATATTTTCTTCCTCCATCTCTGCTTCTTGCTTTATGAAGACATTTGCAATTATTTCCCTGCTTTGACTATGTAATACCTTACCACTTAACTTTGAAAACATAGGAGCCATGGTTATAAATACAACAAATATAAAATAAGCACTATTTAGGTACTGCTCTCTTTGAAATTACAACCAGATGCAGAACACTTTCTATGCAGACTGTATATATTATGCACTGTGAGGAAGCAAAGGTATTATATCGCTTTCATTGAGTAAGCTAAACACAAACCATTCTTAGGCTCGGCAGCTGGGGTGGCATCAGGGTCACGATTCCATAAGTTCTGCACCAGCTATATCCATCTTATACCTTTAACAAAATGTGTAATGAAACAATTTCTTCAAACATTTACATGAATGAACGAAAAGTAAAAGAATAAGCTTTTGTAGAGTAGTTTGCAGAAGAGCGGACAGAGAAAGTCATATGAATCTATCACATTTTTTTTAAGTGTGTACAGATGCCATTTTTTTGTTTCTTGTGAGATGCAAAGGGAATGCAATATACAGACCAGCATATGACTGTTGCCCTAGCCTCTTGTATGCTCCTGTACAAGGAAACCATTGCCAATATTTATTATGTATAGCAGGCTGTAGACAGAGAAACACGCTTTTAATGAATTGTTGTAAATAGCCATACAGATAAACTGTATTGGGATGAGAAGTCGTGTGTTGTTGCAAAGCTTTAGCCTATTCATGGCCAGTATAAAAGAACAAACAATATTAAATAACCACAAACACAAAGGTAAATGAATCATGACAAAAGAATGAAAAGAAACTGGGATTAAAATCCTGGCCATGGCATTGAATTTTTGAAATCTGTTTCAACCTGGCAAACTTAGACTAGCTTTGTGTTTCTTAAAGAAGAATAATTATATACATAATCTATAGTGTGCTTAACCACAAACCCAGAATTAGATGTACTTACAGCATGTCTTTGAGGTAAAGTGTCAGATAAATTGAGTTTGCCTTGACATCGCAACAGTTCTTATGTGTCAATCCTAATAAATGCATACAACTTTCTATCCATAGGCATCATTTTCTTGCTCTTCAATGCCATTATGCATGGTTAAACACTGCATATTTGATAACAATTTATTATGCAGTGAGTGTTCTAGAATAAACAAAGACTGACTGGTGAGGTGGTGTTTTTTTTAGGACTGAGGAAAACCTGGTAAAGTCACAGAGCAGAGCCCTCCCATTCACAAGTCTGTGTTATATTGACCTTGACTACTTGTGTCATAATGAAGTGAAAACTGTATTAGAGAAAGTGTGTTATGATCTTTAGAGGTGGGAGTATTTTTTGTCGCAGTTGCTTGACGACAGGCTACAGTTAGGGTAGTGGGTCAAATGTGGTGCTCCTAATGATTGAATATTAGCAAACTATTATCTCAGTGTGTTTCTTCCCAGTTTAACCTGCATAAACATAACTTTCAATAGGAGAAAAAAGAAAAAAAAACACTTGGAGTAAAAGAGTTGATATAAAAGATCTAAAATTAATGATAAATTGGAGATTCAGATTGAAGAGGGTAGAGTAAACAAGGTTCGCAGTTAGCTGCTCTCATAAATTTATTTTGCCACAGTACATAATGCCTTATCTGATAGGTAATGCAGTTTACTTTTGTTAGTAATGCAATTTTATTTGACACATTGTGGACATAGAATAAAAAACCTAACAAAGTCAGGAAGGCAGCATAATCTGGTTTACAGATTGCTTCAAAACTGATTCTGGATCAGGAGCTGGAATCAAAGGTGGGTCCCCAAAGTGGAACTGCTCTGTTCCACTTGGGATCAATACCATTGTATTCAAAGCAGAAACCTACATCAAGGAGAATTTAAGATGCTACAAAGGTTTCAAAATATCTATCTTGCAAGCAATTAAACTACATAAAAATTGGTTTGGGACTGCCTTCAAAGCTTTATACTATTGGCAAAACACAGTAAGTAGTAATTGGATGGATGCTACATTAAAGGCAGATTTTACTCTTGCAAGGAAAGTCTTTTAAAGTCCATTTATTGGACCTGAACCATGTATGAAATTTCAATAACTACATTCTGATGGAGTAACCAGTAAATGAGTGGGGAGGGGGAATAAAGTAATAAATGCCACTAAGCATTGGACACATGTGGTTGGGAACAAACACAGTATGATTATAATTAGTAAAATTAGCAGCACTATTAACAGTGAAGAGATCATATTAAAACTGTGCTGGGTTACTTTTTAAAAACTCACTTTATCCATTGTTCAATATTAAAATATGAACATTTTCAGAGATGTTCACCCCCATTTTCAGTTATTATGGTGACTGAAGGTTGTTCTCTCTTATATCGTTTCCATTTGAGAGCAACCCTGCTGACATCTAGTGATAGATTTGCTGAGTTGTATACATTCATTGACTGTCGGAATCTCAAAGTTTAATTAAAATGATGAACAAGATGTTAAACAGAAGAAAATTACGCAAGTGACATTTTTAAAGAAAATAGAAGAGACTCGAAATACATAAAGTTCACTTTTATGCCGAGTCTTTTAAGAAATGTGAGAGAATTTTTAAAAATTTTAACATCAAATTAGCACCACAGAATAAATGTAGTTTGAGCAACTTATTGAATAAACCACTCAAACATACTATATCATAAAAACAGAAGTCAGGTATCTACCAAATAAATTGTGAAAAACTTTATATAGGAAAGAAAAACATAAACTTGATTATTGAAAGAACATCAAAGAAACAGAGTTTAAACAAACAGATAATCCTGAGATTATGATGAACTTAACGTAACATGGCAACTTAACAGAACATAACTTGAAAGTCAAACACATTATATTAAATGACCTATTTTGGGTTGACTTAACTTAATGTGACATATTTTCCTTCCTGTTTCATTGTTTGATGTCATATGGTAATTAGAACCAATTGAAGCAGTAACATGTACTAACAATCAGTACTAATCAAGAGTCATTCCTGTTACTGCATCCTAACACTGGGAAAGAGAGAAATATGTAGACAATACAAATAAAGAAGAAAGAGGAGGTATAGCATGGTTAAGGGCAGGAATATGGAGGCTAAAAGGGAAGCGAAATGGCTATGCACAAGGTGAATGTCCATTATGCGGGGAAAGTGAAGATATACAACATTATATTTGAATGCAAAGAAACAGAGATTTGGAGAAAAGAAAGTTTATGGTATGGAATGAATAGGAATAAAGATATACATACAATTCTAGATAAAAACTGTAAAAATATGGGTAAATACTTAATGAAAGTAAAAAATAAATGGATATGGACGGTTAAAAGAGGAAAAATAATGAAAATAAATATAAGAACTACTAAATGTATCAACATGTAACTGTAATTCACAATGACTGCTCATCTTAGTGGCCAGGGCCAAATAGAGAAGGCACTCTAAATATGTAATAACTTAGTGCTCAAATAAATTATTATTATTATTATTACTGCATCCTAATCAGACCTTCAGTTTAGCTGCATTGCTTAACTACTACATATACCACAAGATGATTCTATAGATGAGATTCGTTCTGTATTCCACGAATACTGAGTAAACCTGTGACCTTCTAGATGCCCTGATATGAATAAATGTAACTTCTATCTTTGGGGAATTTTGAAAGAGAGTATGAAAATAACCCCCATACAGTAAATGAATTGAAAAACAACTTGACAAGAGAAATTAATCATCTCATGAGCTGTGTTTGATTTCCGGGAACAAATTCAGTAGATAGGAAGCATGTGTAGTAGCAGATGATTTCTAGAGGTTACTTTAACCCTCTAGTGCAAGAATTATTTTGCTACATATGCTGTTCTTCCTCTAATTCTTAAACCAGCTTTTATATCCCTCTCACCAGCACCACAACTGAAGCAATTCAATAGTCGTGATCGTTAGAGCAATATGAAATGGACTGGTCATCAATCGACAAGCCAAATGTCGCAGGTTTGAGTTCCAGCAATTGCAGTCAAATGTGCCTTTCGTAAAAGATGGAGAGGGCCCAAGTAAAATAACTGGTGTAATGGCACGTTTGGATGCTGAGGAGTTACATTTGACTGCAGTTGCAAGGATTTTGCATCTTTATATTAAAAAAAAGTACAGTTTTGTTGAAAAAATGTAATATTTTTACAATATAAAAAATCTGATGTGTTACACTCACATGACTTTCTCTACTCTTATACAAATGCTTATTCTCCATCTACTTCATGTTAATCGAGATAAACATTTGCAGAGTCTATCTTATTGCTAATTTTCTTGTAGATGTAAGGGGATAATATATTTACAAGGACAATTTGGAAATACAGTAGCCTTTAAGCACATACATATCTCTTAATAGCTGGTTACTAGGTGCAGCACCATTCCCTTTCCCACAGATTAATACTCTTTGCATATCCAAGACAAAAAAATGAATAACGAATTCCCATTTGAGAAAATAAGCATTGAAAAATTTAAGGGAATAACAAGTAATATCTCGAAAATGGTTCACTCAACAAAAAAAATGTATATGACATAAATTGTGTATTTTAACGTGATCTACATTTTTTGTGGAGTAAAATTTTGTCTATCTCTTATGGTTTATCAGTTATGCAAAAGTCGTTCACAATGAAGAATACTTTTGGAGACATTCCCAGGAAATTCAAGATATACATTTTATTTGTTATAAAAATATCTTAAACATATGATATTTTAATCAAAATCATTAGAGCCATTTTTGAGAAAATTAAAATTTTCGAAAAATCTTCCATGTAAAGGGTAATCTGGGGTGGGGGGATTTTCTTGAAAACCTTCGTGTCGCATCCTTGGAAGATACTGAACCTAAATACCAAGTTTGGTGTTTATCCGTCTGTTCGTTTTGGAGTTATGCTGTTCACAGACAGACACACACACGGACATGTTTCCAAAAATGCTTTTTTTGGATTCAGGGGGTCTCAAAACATGTATTTCCGGTGAAATCTCGGTATCAAATTTTTGGGTGGAATACAATACTTCCCCTACTTACTATACGTAGTAGAGAAAGTAAAAAGCTATAAATAGATTAATTTCATTGCTGAAGGTTAGTATACTACAAAATTAACAACAAACACTGTTGATATATATTCTAAAACTTTACCTAAACATCTTTGTTGCCAAATGGTAATGCTATGCAATAGAGACTTAAATAACAGGTATGTACATTTTCATTTTGAGCATAACTCTGCAATAAAACTAACCAGCGATCGCCACTTTACAATAGCTTATAGAACCATCTACATTTACGCATGTTACTGTACCATACAAGATCAGGATTTCTTCTTCTTTTTTTGTGGGGGGGGGGTCCCTCTCTTGCATTTATGATAATACTGTGTCATGTTGAATGAAAAGAACAAACCAATTGAACTGGAGATATAAAATTCAGAGTTGAACCATGTAAGTGCTAGTGTACATGGCTTAGGTTACAATGTAGGAAATTAAGTACCTACTGCAGGCAACATTGAAGGAGGGATATCTTTTTGAGGGTGAGGGAAGTTTGAATACTGGAAAATCAATTATCAACCTGAAGATTGATGATGAGCAATTAAAACCTCTTTGTTCCTCTGAACTGGGGAATTAATTTTAAGCGAATACCAGCCAGGCTTTCAAGCTCCAAAGGAGGATCAAGATGCAAAGGAAAGGGATTCTGAAATCCATAAAGACAACATCCAGAAATGTCAGGAAGAGTTAGATGGAGGTGCAATTTTATGTGAAGTTACTAACTGAATGAACAGTCTGCATTTTGTAGTGAAAATTAAAAAGAAAATAGCTGTTAAGGTGAAGAAAAGGATATTGCTTAGATACAGAACAGTTTTCACTCTATGAAACTGTACAATATGAGGTAGTGCAAGCAGATTTTCATTAGCTTGGATGATATGTTGGTTGAGTGCTAAATTTACTTTTGTTTTAAAAAAAAATATTAAAGTATGATGTAATACTAAACCTATATTAAAATATGACAATACAATATTTTTGTGGTTTCCTTATTCATTCATGTAGCTGCAGATTTGTTGGCCTTTTTATAGTATTTATGCTTACTTAGCAAATTGAATATGAAAAGCTGAGTTGCTAACAATCTGTGGATTCCTAAACCAACATTCCAATTAGAGAATGTCAATGTTATGCTGACCACATCATCTCCCAGTACAAGTTGGATTACCCACCTCTGCCATTCTCATGTTGGTTGTCCAAGTCCTGCCATGCCACCATTAATTAATACAAATGGTATTAAATAAAAAGTTACTTTTCTGGTAATATTTAGGAATGTGAGTTTTTCATTATTATTACAATGTTACTCTCTCATCACTGGCAAGTGTTCCTCTATACTGCATAACATTACTGCATTTATTATACAGATAATTTGACATGGAAAACCTAACCTGTTAACTGAAGAAAAAAATGGCCTCCAGGGAAACCTTCCATAGAATCTGACTTTTGTTCCTTTCTTCTTTTGCAATTTCAGTTACTATAATTATTTTTAAATATATTAAGAATACATTAACCACACATTTTCCATAAAAAATGTCTAAGTAGTTTGTTTATGATGGTAGGCTGAGCTCCATTAATGGCTTAATCTACTTTGTTATCAGAATGGCTGGCGATTTCTCTTTCAGCACAACCATGATTTGTTGAACAACATACATCTGCCATTTCAAAAGCATGTCTCATGAGCTCTTGCTGTCAAAACTGGAACATTATGGAATAAGGGATAAAATACATGAACTACTTTCCTCACATCTACAACATTGCATGCAGTGCACTGAAATATATTGGGAAAATGGAAATTTCATGTGTACGTTTAAATCAAAACATTATAAGGTTAAAATGGGAGTTCCACAAGGTTTGGTATTAGGTACTCTACTTTTTTTAATCTATATAAATATTAGGACACTTATTCAGTATGGAATCAAAATTTGGGGTGGAACATTCATCACAAATATGAACAAGGTACTCATAATTCAAAGGAATTGCTTGAGGTATACAGTCTAAAGAATTGCCAGCCTATAAGAGAAATATATAAAAATCAATGCACCTTAACAGTAGTTTCACAATATGTGTATAAAATTATATTGTTAATTAAGAGGAGTGAAAACATTGACACACTGAATACACAGCATTATTCGTATAACACTAGAGTTATTATCATAGCATTTACCATAAGAGTTCTAACATATAAAGATCCCTATAAAAATCAATGCACCTTAACAGTAGTGTCACTATATGTGTATAAAATTATATTGTTAATTAAGAAGACTAAAAATATTGACACTGAACACACAGCATTATTTGTATTACACTAGAGGTATTATCAGAGTCTTTACCATAAGAGTTGCAACAGATAAAGATCGCTTTATCTGAGGCACACTTATTTAATAAGCTGAGGCAGTATTTTTAACACTTAAATAATTTCAGTCTAATTATATAATATGTAAATTCAATAACAGCCCGCCTTGAAGCAATATGTGTATGTAATAATTTGTAAAATGTATGTAACAGTCATTGCATATGCTTGTATTATTGTATCCATGTGTAATAATGTTATGTGAATATATTACGCAATTTAATAATGTAGGAGCTGTGAGGAATAATAGGTTAAAAGTTGCTAACAAAGGTAACCTTGAGGCAATAATGAATTTGAAAGTTTAACAATACTACTTGTGATTCTTGGAAGCAATAATGTAATTTTAGTGACAGTTTATAAAAATAGCCAATCAACAACCAGAAAAAGCTTTAGTTAAATGAAGGTATTCTATTGGATTAGGAATAGCCAATCACAGACTTGAAATACAGAAATTTACAAGTTTAGGCGGTTGAAATCAGTTCAGTTGCCTGCAAACAGTGTTCCTAACCGGACGCGAGACACATCCTCGAGAGATTTAATACGTATTTGTGTGAGACGAAAAATAGTTTACGTGTTAAAAAGCTCAAGTAATTCATAATAGAATCTCACAGCTCTTTATCAGTGAAGTGTTATTTAAATCGTGTCAAGCATTAATAAAAAGGAGTGAAGTAAAATTATAATCCATGTAAACCTTCTTAAGTTGCACCACAACCCTGCTAAGAGAAATGTGTCTCTAACAATAATACTGACGCAGCTGAGGCAAACATAAATATATAATATTTAAGGAAACAGTTAAATTACAAAGTTAATAATATTTTTAAACTTAGGGCGAAGGCTACCGGAAAGCGGGTACTATACGTGTGGTTGCAACTACTACAAGTTCGGTTCCCCCAACAGTCGAAATACAATACAACTACTTAAAATTAGCGCACAAAAATGTGGGGCAAATAACGTAATAATAAATACTACTTAAAGGCTAATGTTGAAAAACTATCTGTTAGATAAATGTTCAGAATTGATGAACTAGAGCACCTGTATGCAGATTTTTATAGCAAATATTACATTGTAAGTATGTAAACGGTAGGTAGAATAGTATAGCTTTCTAGAAATTATCTCATAGTCTTCTTTAAAAATGAAACACTTCACTGTAAATATGAAAGAACTTCAATTATCACATTGTAATTGAAAACATTGTAGCTTCATTGAGACGAAGACTGAAACATGTATATCATGTCTATGGATAAATAAACCATTATTATTACTATTGTCCTCTGCACACATAAGTATCAAAAAGTGACAAGTATGCTCATCAAATCACATTACAATCCTTACACGGTTCTTTATTTCTTATTGATTCTCCTCCATAAGTAAATGGCAGAATGCTGTGCTATTAGTTAGCAATGTCAGTGTGTTGCATTTAGAAATTTATGCAGATGATTACAAATCTGATGACAATATATAAAGTGGAGACTCCTGCAGCATCAGGCAATTTGGTAGTTAAGAATTTTCTGGACTTTTCAAGGAAATGTACATACCTTTTAGTTCAGGGGTGGCCAACCTCTTTTGAGCTTAGGCCAGTAAATATGAATTTGAAAAATGAACGAGTAGGAAAACTCATTTACACTCTTCACATAAGTAGAATTACCTGTTTTAATAACTATTTTGAATCTAAACTAAAGTATTATATAAGTATTAGTAAAGTATTCAGGTAGCTGTATGTCAATGTATAAAACATGTTTTAAAAGTAGTTCAATTACTGTTATTACTCACTTTTTACATTCTCTACCACATAAATAGTAGGTAGAGAAGGCATTCCACCCAAAAATTTGATACAGCGATTTCACCGGAAATACATGTTTTGAGGTCTCCTGAATCCAAATAAAGCCTTTTTGGAAACATGTCCTTATGTATCTGTGAACAGCATAACTCAAAAATGAAAAGTCGGATAAACACTAAACTTGGTATTTACGTTCAGTATCTTCCAAGAATCTGACACAAAGATTTTAAAAAAAATCCCCCTCTCCAAACTACCCTTTACATGGAACATTTTTTCAAAATTTTTGAATTTCTAAAAAATTATGTCGATACCCTATACTAAAGATATTTACATGACAAATAAAATTTATATCTTGAATTTTCTGGGAATAGCCTGTGAAGTCCTCTTCATTAAGAATTTTGTATAATCTAGTATAAACTGATAACCATTAAGCAATAAACGAAAACATACTTCACATGAAATGTAGCTCTCTTCAAAACTAACAATTTATTTCAAATAATGATTTTTGTCGCATCAGCCATTTCTGAGATATCCGTTGTTTTAAAGTCCTGTCAACATTCAATAGTTTCCTGTGATTGCATGAAAACAGCGTGGTATTTCAAGACCAGCATATAGCATACAGTTCTTAAACATTTGAATATTGCTATTGCCTTTGTATCTATAACAAAATGTGTAATGTAGCTATTTCCGCAAAAGTTTATTTGGATTAAAATGAGATAGATGCAAAAGTAAGCTTTAGTAAGACTAGTTTGTATATCTACTAATAAAACATAGAGGTTAGAGAAAGTCATGTGAATGCATCATCACAGAATTTTGTTTTATTTTGAAAAGAGGCCATATAATTTTGCACAGTTTTAAGAGGGGATATGAAGATGGAGTGCACATTTTGATGGAATGTAGAGGAACCAATGAGTAAAGGAAAAAACTAATAAAAAATGGCTTAGATGTAATGAAGCTGTAGTGATTAAATAATGTTCACAGATCAGTCACAGTTAAGGTAATTAGAAAAATTTCTTTGGAAAGCCAAGATGAAATGAAAATGGTCCGTTGACAATCTCAGAACTGTAAATAGGAGGGTATTGAAAACATATACAGAGAAGAGAAACTGTAATTTCTGGATGTCTATGGGATACGTAGCCAGGGCCAGCTTCAGTAGCCTCCATTATGTAATGGACTTAGCACATAATAAATATTTACATTTTTTTAAAATTGTCATAAAAGGGAACACATTGAATTATAATATAAATATTATTTCTTATTACACTATTTCATGAGAACATTCCAAAGAATTTGAAGATTGGTAATGTTAATGTGACTTTTTGAACTTGCTTTTCATTTACTAATTTATTTTTTGTATGCATAAAACAAGTACATTAGCAAGATTCATGGTAGAAAAAATTTGCTAACAAATGTATGCAGAGCTAAATCAGCACACAAGCCTTAAAGCAAGATCATGAATTTCAGGAAGCTGGTCTGAAGGGACATATTTCTAAATTAAGTCGAATTAGATGCACAATTCTCTTTAAGTTTAGCATAATGTTCCTGAGTGGTTTTGGATTTCTTTATTTCCATTTGCAAGGATGCGGAGTATTTATGAATCTCACACTCTGAAATCCAAAATGGATTTATGAATAAAGTCATGTCAGTGTTTTCAGATTCAAAAGAGGAAGACTTTATAATGATAAATAGGTTCACAACAAATCTTGAGCTATTGGTAGGCGATTACTTGGCCTGAAGGCTTAGGGTTTAAATAAATAGGTCTACCCATGAGATTCCGGATCTGTGATAAGTTATTGTGGTTACTATTTTCAGAGGCTCTTGAAACTAAACTATGCTACATTTTGTGATTTCAACCAAATGTGTCAAATTCCTATATAAAATGTCATCACAGGAAAATCAAGATAGATGCTCTATTCTGCATGTAAAGAACTCCAATATACATTTTAATAAAATCCTTATAGCCGTTTTATGAAATTTTTTTCATGCAGAGTGGTTTGGGTTATGTACATTCCCAAACATTTTTGTCATTTTTGAATGATATGCATAGATTTTAATACAAGCTTTGATATTAATCCAACCTCTTGTTTTTTGAGTTAACACCAAATGTTATTTTGTGTTCACAGTACATTTTGGTTGAAATCTCAATATCCAAATATCTTTTGGTGGAATATAACACTTTCTCTTCTTACCATAGTTAAGCCACAGAGAAAGTAAAATGGGCATACACCCAGTTGAATACAAACAATAAAAGTAAACAGAATGGCAACCATCAGATTTAACATTTTTCAAAATGGAGTACCAGTAGACGTAGAAAAACTTTTGTCTGCATTTAAGACCAGGAACATGAAATGTCATTTAATTTCCATATAACAAAAACCAATGGTAACCAACCACAGAAACACTTTGATTAGTGCACCCTTGGGTAAACAATGGATATCACTGATCCATACCTAACCTATGGATTTGGACCCGCCTTCAGATTATCCATCTATTCTGGATTATCAAGAAACAATAACTTTTAGATATTGGGTGCTTTTATTTGGGAATCTTCTTTTATGAGCCTTCCAGAAATATGATCATAAAATAAAAAGGCTCCATAAACCCCACAGAATAATAATCATTCTGAAGTGGTCTGCTTGTTAATTACTTTCATTTTGGGGAAAGTGACAACTCTGCTGATAGGATATACATTTTAATGGCTAGATGAACATTCTTAATGCAGGTAGACGATGCTGAATGTCTTATATGAGGGCGACACTGAAAAATTTTAGAAAATCGAACAAGAAATGTTGTTTTTCAAAATATTCCCCTTTAACATCAATGTATTTTTGCATTAGATGAAACCAGTCCTTAAAGCAATGATAGCACTCTTCCTGAGGCACTTCAGCATTTTATACTGTCCAACTGCTTCATCTGGTGGCAAAAAAGTGATTCCACCCACTTTATCATTAATTTTTGGGGGAAAATAAAAAAGGTAAAAAGAAATCACAAGGTGCTAGGTCAGAAATGTATGGTGGATGGTCCATGGTGCCAAACTTTAGGGATCCAGATACTCAGTTGTTAGTTTCGCTGTATGTAACAATGTGTTGTCATGATGTAACATTATTTCCTTTTGGGCGTTTTTCATGAATTTTTTCAAAAATTTGCGGTAAACAGACATTTGTGTACCAATCAACACTAACAGCACTTCTATATTCTAATGCTATGGTGACAATATAACCCATTTTAGAAAAAAAGAAACTAGCAACCATCTTCTTACCAGCATTGCAAATTCGTCAGACTTTGTAGGCTTAAGTTCTGCTCAAAAGACCCATTGAACCAATTGATTTTTCATTTCAGGATCATAACAATCCAAAATTCATCACCAGTAACGATATTCCAAACCAAATTTGAAGTGCCACCTTGGAATTTTTCCAGTTTTTCTGCAGCATTGTTGTTTGTGATTGGGAGTCAGGTTATGTGGAATCCATCAACAACAAAGTTTTCTCATGTCTTAATTGTTGATCTAAAATGTTTGAATTTGACTCTTACCAATGCCCAATGTCATCCAAATATATTCATAAGATGTCTGGCCATCATCTTCAAGCATTGCTTGAATAGCGGCAATATTTTCATCCAAAACAGCAGTTCTTTATGTCCTTTGAGAAATTCATCACTAATAAAAAAGAATCTCTTTTGAATTCGCTGTACCAATTATAAATTGTTGCCTTAGATGGGGCTTCTTTGCCAAATCATTTCTAAGCTAATCTTCACATTGTTTAGGCTTTAATGATGATTTAAAGCTGTAAAAAATCATAGCTCAGAAATCTTTTCTAGTCAAATTGTTTTTTTGAATGAACACAAAATCTTTAAATGATAATAATGAACTATTAGAGCAAATTGAACAAACTACACAATTAACTCACACATTAGAAAGTAGCTGTCAAATATAAAGAAATTTAATTTGTTTTCAGAAATATGGCATTCTAAAAAGTTTCAGTATCTCCCTCGTAATTTACTTACCCCATGTAACATGAATATACATCCATCAACTTCTTTGCAGTTATTTGCATGTTTCACCCGCAACTCATTCTTTTCTACCTTATGGCTGGCTTTATGGCTTTCCTGTATGTTTTTCTTTGTGTGTGATTAATGGCAATAAATGAGTAAATTTTCATTTAACAGTATTTAGTGAACAAGATATCTGTCCTTCATAAGGATTAATAACACAATTTCACACACTAGTGAAAATACTTGGAAATTAGAGATATCCATATTTTGTATTTTTACCATACCTACCTGAAGAAAAGCAATGTAAAAACCTCAAGTGTGTTCCTCTTCCATACAAGTTCACTAGGTACAGAATACTATAAGGCAAAAATTTTGTCCTCCGTGGTCTAGTGGTACCATGCTAGCCTCTAGTTTCCAAGGTCACAGGTTCAAAACCAGCAGAGGACAATGGATCTTTTCAGATGTAAAAATTCTTAACATGACTTCCTTCAGAAGGGAAGTAAAGCCAGTGGTCCTGTGTCACAGGTGTTTGGCTAGCTTTAGCTCTACTCTTTGTTAGAGAAGTTATGAACTTCTAGTGAAATTAACACGTAAACTTGTCATTTAAAACACTTATGTTGTGTATCTTGTCTGGGTGCAGTGTGGCTCTCATGACATCATGCGTCAACTCAACAACAGGCCATCACCTGATAACCATTCACCTTGGGATGATGAAACTGCGTGCATTGTTATTTATTCTTGACGACAAACTAATGTGATGAATGAAATATCCATTTTTGTGTTTCGTTCCACCTTAGGTTTCTTCACCTTAGTTTTAAAAAATTGTTTTCATATTTCATACAGGTTTACTCATTTTTGGTTAAAACAAAACAAAAAAAGGGGCAACATTTGGTTACATCGCAGGAGGGATAAAATTATATAGGACTAAGAGCCAGCCTTGTGGTTTGGCAGTCAGCATATCATTCCTAAGGTTCAATCTTGAAATTGCCATGGGAATTAATTCCTTATTAGAACAGTGATACTGGTATATCATTCTCATATCAGTTGGACTGACATGCTGCACTTTAAAGGCAAAACTTGAAAAGTTAGCTGTTTCTGTCATGTCATATAAGTATATCTAAAGGCTATGGGCAGTATTGTATAAAAAATCTGGTGTTACATTCATATGCTTTCTCTACCCACTCTCTCCTATAAAACTATTCTTGAAAAAACTTAATTCTTATATCTACTTGTTAATCGAAATAAACTTTCATTACACATTTTGTTGTAGGTAAGCTAAAGCGAGTCAGACTTTAAAAAAAGCAGATTGCTATGCGGTGGCCTTGAATTCCATGCTTTTTGTATTAGAAAAAATTGCACTTTACCACTTGAAAAACTCTGATGTGTTACACTCCCATGACTTTCTCTACTCTTTATTTTTACAAACGCTTATTCTCCATATGCTTCATGTTAATCGAGATGTCAATCTTATTGCTAATTTTCTTGTAGATGCAAGGGGAATATGGTAGCTTTTAAGCGATAGTCAAATATTTTAACGCTGGTTGCTATGTGGCGCATTTCATTCTCTTTGCATGTCCAGGACATAAAAAAAATGAATAACGAATTTGAGAAAAAGTAAAGTATTGGAAAATTTAAGGAAATAACAAGCAATATCTCGAAAATGGTTCACTCAACAAAAGAAATGTATATGACATAAGTTGTGTAATTTAACACGATCTACATTTTTTGTGTAGTAAAATTTTGTCTATCTCTTATGGTTTACCAGTTATGCAAAAGTCGTTCACAATGAAGAATACTTTTGGAGACATTCCCAGAAAATTCGAGATATACATTTCATTTCTCATGACATTATCTTAAACATATGATATTTTCATCAAAATCGTTAGAGCCATTTTTGAGAAAATTAAAATTTTTGAAAAATGTTCCATGTAAAGGGTAGTCTGGGGTGGGGGGATTTTCTTGAAAACCTTCGTGTCGCATCTCTGGAAGATACTGAACCTAAATACCAAGTTTGGTGTTCATCCGACTGTTCGTTTTTGAGTTATGCTGTTCACAGACACACACACGGACATGTTTCCAAAAATGCTTTTTTTGGATTCAGGAGGTCTCAAAACATGTATTTCCGGTGAAATCTCGGTATCGAATTTTTGGGTGGAATGCAATACTTTCCCTACTTACTATACGTAGTAGAGAAAGTAAAAAAGTATAAGTACTTGAAAATTCACACAAATATTAAACAATAGCTTGAAAATAGTTAACATCTCAAACATTTTGACAAATTGACCTTTAAAGAGATCTTAATATTTGTGAAGTATTATACATATATTTCTGAGAAAATCAAAAACAATGAAAATTTTTCCATGTAAAGGATACTTTGGGGTGGCGCAATTTTCTTGAAAATCATAAGGCATCCTTGAAAGGTACTGAACTTAAATACCAAGTTTGGTGCTCAAGCAATTTTTTGTTTAAAAAAATTATGCTATTCACACACACAGAACCTTTTTCTAAACATGCTGTTTTTTTAATTAATTTTGAAGATTGAGAAACTAGTAACAGTGATGTGTCATAAGTTAAAATAAATGCTTTTTTTTAAATGTATTTATTCAGGAAGCCTCGAAACATGTATTTCCAGTGAAATCTCAATATAGAATTCTTGGAAGCAAAGCATTACTTCCTCTCCTTAGTATTAGAGAAAGTAAAAATACTTCATATTTTTGCATACCAGTATCAAACTTAAAATCCTACGAGTATATTGAATTTCGTGTTTGGAATAATATTTAAAAGTCAGAAACTTTTGAAATGGAATTTCTTGCTTATGCTATAACAAAATGTATCAAAATACTGCATCTCAAAGTTATGTCTGCAGATATCACAGTTTGCTATGGTAAATAATGTTGTCTAATTATATAAATTTGGACAGATCTATTTTACAGGTATAAAAATGTTTGGAGAAACATATTTTTTATATTTTTATTAACTTTTTTTTTTTACCAGCTGATGATTGGGAAATCTTGCTACAATCTGCAATCTCCTCTTTTATGGCTTTTCTAAGAACATAATAATGGAACAATTGAATGAGGGTTGTTCTTATATCTTGAGCTTATGTTCCCCCATTTTGCTGAGCAAAACTCTTAATTTGTGATAATATTAAAATCATAATAGAAAGGTCAGAATTATTCACAGGGGCATATTAACAAGGTCTTTTCCCATTAAGCAATGCACAAGTGATGAAAATTCATATCACTTGGTACAAGAACAAGATCATTAGAAATCAATTACAATGCCAGATTTACAGCAATTCCCGAAAGTATTTGTCTCCCCTTAATTTTTAATATGACCTAATGGTAAGTGCCATGACAGTTGTGGAATTACAGAAAACAATTAATGAAATTAGTAATTTTTGCATAGAGTGGAGCATAAGAATAAATGCCAAGAAATCTAAAATAATGGTATATTTAAAAATGGAAGTAAATTAAGGAAAGATGAAAAATGGTATCTGAATGGAGGACTAGAATTAGTGAAAAATCTGATTATCTAAGAGTGAGAATATGTAGTAATGGGGGATGGGAACTGCATGGGAGGAAGGTAATGGCCAAAGGAAAACTAGAAGATACCAGAAATGTCTGTAAATTGGTTGGAAAGGCTGTATGAAGCTGTGGTAGAATCAAAGATGTTATATGGATTAGAAATTTGGGGTTTATCAGAAACCGAAAATAAAATCGATATAATACATAAGATGCTTAGTAAAGAATTATTAGGTTTGCCAAAATCATCAACGGTAGCAGCATTGGCAGAATTAGGTCAGACAGGAAGAAAAGGTATAGTGATGGAGAGAGTTTTGAAATACTGATACAGGAATCTCAAATTAGATGGTGATATAATTAAAACATGCATGAAGTACCAAAATGCATTAGGGCACAATAATTCAGGGAAGAAATTGAAAGAAACTTATGAAGAGATTGGTATGTGGGATGTATGGCAGAGGGATGAAAATAATTCAATCAGTTTTTCGAAGAATGTAAGGAAGAGATTAGAAGATACTGAGAGGCAAGAGACATGGACAAGTTTTGAGAATAAAAGTTCTTTTAGGTTGTACAAGATAATAAAGAAAGAATGGGAAAGGGAGAACTATGTTGACAGTTGTGACAAGCAAGGAAGAAATGGATTTGCATGGATCAGGGGTATTGTATGCCAAAGGTTTTAGGAAACAGTAACATGGAATTGTGTGTTATGTGTGGAGAATCAGAGTGTATGCTCCATTGTTTGATGCAGTGTAAAGAAACAAGCAAGCAGAGGAAGGGCATTTGGGATAAAATAGAAAACATTAGTGGCAATAATAATGTTGGTAAAAAAATGGGAAAAAAGTAGGAGCACGAGTGAATATTTAAGAAGAGTAAGGAGTATGGATTAAAAAAGTAAAAAGAGAAAAAATGGGAGCCAAATTAGGGCCCAAATGCATGCAGACAACCTGGGAGTCACAGCATGGATCCGTAGGAATGTGTGTCAGTCTCAATTAAAAGAAATGTATGTAATTGTTAATAATTAAATATTCTATTCTGTTCTAATTTTTAATATGCAGAATGCAAACTGTATTATAGTGTGTTCTGGTGTTTTTGAAGATTTTCCATCCTATAATTTTTTTAAAACTATAAATTAGTTTTTCATGTGATGTATTTACAGTATTATTTCATATGCATATATAAGCAATCTTTTTGGTATAATACCTCAAATTAAGGTGAAAATGGCTTTTGATCTGATAGAGGAAAACATGGCCAGGCAGACTTCAATATATTTACTCAACTTTTTAATTAATGGTTCACAAATTGGTTGTATTACACACATAAAATAGTATATTATATAACTAGCAATAAAAGTGGAACTTTTCTAAAGAAGGGTCAAGTGATATCATGATTTGAGGAAGAGGACTACAAAGCTACTGTTGTATGAATTGTTGATTACTTGTGCCAAATTAGAATAAAATAACTTACTTATATATAACTTAATATTTACTTTATCATTCATGAAATCAGTCTTGTTCATATATAATGCTTTATAACATATTGCCTAGTAAAATAACGTGTTTTTCATTTTATTCCATAAGGGAAAAATTTTCAGTACAAAAGTGTAAAATAATTGCCTACTTTTCCAATCTAACTAGATGAATTAATTTTGTAGACACCACAAATGAAAAATCTGGAATATTTGTACACTAACAAAAAAAGTTATAAAACTAATAAAATGAAAATCTGGGAAGAAAGAAAGAAAAGAAAAAAAAGCCAGAACACAAACAAGTGTTCTTTTGGCTTATTAAAAAATCTGATGCTATATTCGCACGACTTTCTCTACACCGTTCCACAAACCATTCTTACTAAGGCTTGTTTTTCTATTTGCTTCATATTAATCAAGTTAAATATTTGCAGGAATTGTTTTATTACATATTCCATTGTAGGTACAAGGGAATATGTAGGCTTAAGGTTATAGTCAATTTTTTAAGAAACTGTCGAATGGCTTCGAGATTGTTCTCCTTGCATGACCGGAGGGAGGGAGGGAGGGAGGGAGAGAAACTAGTAACTTACTGCATGAAAAAAAGTGAAGTACTTGGCAATTCAAATCAACAATAAAGAATATCTTTGAAATGGTTTAATGGCACAATAAAACTGCATGTTGTGTTTTAACAAGAACTAGATTTTTTTTTTGGGGGGGGGGGGTAATAAGTTTTTGCCTATCTCATACAAGTTATAAGAGCTTTATTCAGAATGAAAAGGATTTTATACGCTATTCACAGAAAATTACAAATATGCATTTTATTTGTTATGGAAATATCTTAAATTTATGGTATTTTAATAAAAATGTTAAAAGAGCCATTTTTGAGAAAATCAAAAAGAATAATAGTTTCATGTTGAGGGTAGTTTGAGGTGGAGGGAATTTTCTTAAGAATGTTTGTGTTACATCTCTGGAAGATACTGAACTTAAATACCAAATTGGTATTTGATATCCCTGGTTGGCTATCAGTTTACCATTCAGAAGATTCAACAAAACTAAAGTTCACCACTGAATAAACAGAAAGTTCAGAGGAGAAATTTTGCAAACTATTTTTCTAACTGCAGTAAAAGAAAAAATTCAACAAAGCTTTTGAGAATCAAATTCAGGAAAGAACACCTCAAATCCACATAGAGAGTGGACTATTTAAGTTGAGGCAGTACAATATCTCCAAAACTAAGTGTTGTAGAAAGAAATGTCCTTAACAAAAGTTGCTTGATGTTATGGTGGAAAGTAAATACTATAGTTGTGTTTTGCTTGGAGGACAATATGATGGTATTTTAGAATCAATTTAATTTTTTTAAATGGGAACCTACAATAAGGGTCAATTTAAATTGACCCTAAAATGACCATCACAACATCCTCCAAATGAAACACGACTAATGACATTTCCTCCGTAATGTCAAGCAAATTTCATTCAAGACATTTCTTTCTACAACGCTTAGTTTTGGATATATTGTACAGTCTCAACTTGAATGCTCTACCCTATATATTGAACATGCAGTGGTGCACATGGACTGAATATTTTTTTTTTTTTTTTCCAAAATAAGCTGTGACTTCTTTGATGTAGTTTACAAGTTAATGAATGACCACTGCTTGCATTTTACAAGGGTCCATATTTGTTGCCGAGCTTTCAACCATTCCAAAGCATACGGTGTTATTTATGCCTCGTCTCTCTATAGCAAGAACAAAAACTGAAAGTGTAAAAGTTGGATCACACTTTAAAAATTTGATGCCATAGCTGGAATTGAAACCATGGATCTTTAGCTTTCCATGTTGACACTTCTAGAGTTACCATGGTTCCCATCACACATCATGCACAGAATCTCTGTTGTGATTCAAATGTATTCTCTGCAAAGTTGACTGTGTATCATAGCCTCAAATGCTATGCACTATGAAAGTACCTTATCACTATCAAGGAGAATGGAATATGGTAGACAAGGCTTAACCATCTCTGATTACAGCTTAGGAATCAATTTCTTGTGCATTTTTCCCTAGCAAATCAATACAAATCATTCCAAATATTCACATTATTTATTTGTATATTTCAGGTATAAATTTCCATTTGTTGTTTCATATAAAAATATGTATATGATACTAGAATGAAAGCCCTAAATTTGAGCAGTAACAAAATAGTTTTGCATCATTACTACAGCGAAGTAGCAGTGATTGGTGCATTGTTCAAGCAAACAGGTTTTCCTCTGGGTTAAACAGCCTCTTGAAGGCAACAAGTTCTGCAATATACAGGCCGGGAATCAAACCCAGACTGGCTGAGCGCTCCAATGCCCAGTTGGTAAGCAAATTAAACTGAAAGGCGATCTTTACTGTCAACAAGAAAAGTTCTGTTATCAGCTAAGGAGAAATAAAACGCGCCATTAAAAACAGATAAACAAATGTTAACTTCCTGAAAAAGAAAAGTTAAGTGACTTTACATCTTCATCTGAATACACTAGTTTTCTGCAACGAAGGTTATACTGTGAGAGACTGAAAATGGACAGGTATTGCAAGCATTTTATTAGAAATATTAATAACACCAGCATTAAGATCATACAGTAAAATATTATATTTAATGTGTAAACCAACAGCACTAAAAATACAGAGAGAAAATTTTTAAGTGGATGCAAAAAAGAACAGTTTTATTTAATCTTGTATCAAGTGCACCGAGTAGATACAGAGCATGATAAACAGTTGAAACTAGGAGATAATCCTAAAAGTTCAGCATCTCAACAGTTTCATAGTAAAAAAAGAGCTGCAATATGAGCTTATTATTCCCCAGTGAATCAAAACATTTTGGGCTTATTGTACAACAATATCCAAATTATATGAAAAGTTTATACACAAAACAGCTCGGCTAAACCACATGTGCTGCCACCAATAGACTCTGTGTCTACTCTGGCAAAATTAGATCATACACAATGCCTTATTCACAATGTGTTATTTACATATAACAAAATAATTTTTGGAATGCCTTACTTAATGTAAGTCAATCATCCAAAGTTTCCATTTAACTTGGAATATCACCAACTGGAAAGATGTGAAAACTTAAAAATTGATGCACACAAGGTAATTTAAGTGTCACATGTTTCCCTATAGCTGTTAAAGATGATAAAGGAAATGAAGTGATGAAAAAATGACATGAAATAGCTGTGTTTAGTTAGTATTTCCTTTGGTCCTCATTTAGGTGCTGCTATTTCCTGAAATAATGCTGAAAAGGAATGGGATCTATAAATCATAATGGCAGCAGATATGAAAAGCTAAAAATTGGAATAATATATTTATATAATCTACATAATTCAATGCAAAAATTATCATTATCTTTTCAAAATACAAGGTAAATTTAACTATACAACATTACAACAAATTATTTTACATTTCCAACAACATATTTACTGAAAATGAAATAATCAAGGTAGTTAAAATACATCACGCTTGACCATACAATCTTACATCAAATCAGAATTAACATTTTGCAAATCAAATAGTTTGTACTGTAAATGAAGCCACACAAAGTTCATTAAAAAATCAGAAGTGTTAATTGTACTACAGTTGTAGTACAAATATTCTCCCGTTTTCAAAAACAAAAAGTAACATTTCTTGAGGTTTCTGTAGGTTTATGGCTAATAAATAAAGCAGTTCTATTGCATTTTTTTCATTTCGCCATCAAAGCTAATTAATATAATAGACATGTAATTCTTCTTTTCTAAAAACAATCTCTTTCAGATTTTCCTTGTTGAAAAAGCCAATTAACGATTAATAACATAGTTTCCTATAATTAGGAAAAGAAAACATGTTACTCTCTGTTTGGTTATGCAGCCGCAGCCATCTGAGCACACTTAAGCCCTAAATTTTAGAACAGCATCTGGTCTGCAGATTTAGATCACTGCATTTGGTCTATTCTTTCTGAACATATCTTGATCAATAAGTGCTGAAACTGCTCTGAATGATGACCTGCTAACATGAAAACTACCTAGTTTCACACCCAACTACAACTTCTTTTTAAAATTAGTGTACCTAATCAAGCACAACTGATGGCATACAGTAACATATGTAATCTTAATCTATGCACAACTACCATGCCATCATCAGCTGCAATCTATAATTAAGAAGCAAATTCATCAGATATTTAATGTACACAAGGTAAGAAAATTGCACTATTCAACCGTGCTAAATTACCAAGGTTTGCCAAACTCAATTAGTGATTTCTGTTCACAGTGTCCTGATTTAAATTATGCAATATTTGTCACAATAGGGCAACACTATATTTCAAATGTATTCTGTAACAGCCTATTAAATTAGCTTTGTTTACTTAAATCTGCTATAAGGGAAAACATCCGCACAAAAAACACTCCTAAAACTGGTAACGCTTCTCAAGAAAAACTATTTCCCATAATTTCTCCTTTTCCCACACCCAATTTTCTTTTTTGTTGGGGGGATGGGATTTCAAATAGTAAATGAATATGGCTGTCACTCTCATCCTGAACCAATCTTGTGCGTCAAAAACTTCCCAACATAACCTCTCAATTAAAGCACATTTACTTGATCCTAAGATTGTCACTAAAGAATGAGACATTATGGTAACCTGCTGACAGGTGAAGCTTCTTAGCACATTCCTATACAGCTTGTTTAAAACAAACAAGTATTTACTATTAAATGTTCTCAAAAGTTCAGTTCTGCTCCTGAAAGAGAAACACAAGGTGATAAATGTATGCTTGGAAAGTTAACTTGGAGGAGGTGGGGGTGGAGCTGCAAGAAGACTTGGAAGTCCAGCTAGAGCATTGATGTCTACGGCATTCTGCCCACCGTGACTTGGTGGAGGAGGGGGCTGCACTGGCTGTGGTGGGGGAACCCCAACAAAGCGCTGATGATGCCAAGGAAACATATTTGGTGGTGGTGGCGGAGGTGCAGCCCTAGCTGGAGGAGGCACAGGACCTGGCGCACCTGCTGGAGGTGGCTGTTGCCAAGGAGGGAGTCCTGGTGGGGGAGGTAGTGCTGGACCTGTTGGAACTGGCATTGGTGCTTGTTGTGGAGGTGTCTGCTGCATTGGGACTGGTGAAACAGTAACCTGCTGCTGAGGGGGTTGTGAACCAGGAGGAGGGGGTTGTGGCTGGCCTTGTAACCAGGGCATCATGGGTGGCATGGGAGCCTGAGGGGCTGCTACAGGTGGCTGATTGCTTGGGGGTGGTGGTGGTGGGGCCTGCAGAAGATTTGGGGGTGGAATGCTAGGGGTCTGCCAAGGAGGCGGCATAGCTATTGCAGCAGATGGAGGAGGAGGCTGGTTCATGTTTGGCATCATATCTGCACCAGGGGGCTTGTTCACTGGAGGAACTGTAGGATTCCATGGAGGGGGAGGGAGTGTGTTAGGAATAAGTTGTGGGGCAGTGGGCATCATGCTATGCTCCATTCTTGGTGGTGGGGCCATTATGGCACGTGGTGCCATCTGGCGATCAAATAAATTCATGTTGTTCCCAGCTGTACCTGTACGGCGGATAAAGTTATTTTGCCTGGCATCACGGTCGCTGTTGTCTCTATTTGGAGGTGGACCCTCACCAAGTTCTGCCATGAGGGACATATATTCTTCATCAATCTTGTTCTTGTCACCAGAAACATTTACACCACCTGTTCCGGCATGTTTCTGACGGCAATCCCTTGCGATGTGGCCTGCTCCTCCACAGCTGGAACATACAATACTGTTTGTAACATTAGGTTTGTCTGGACACTGCCATGATTTGTGATCAGATGCTCCACAGTTAGAACATCGTGGACCTTCATTCTCCCTTAAAGTTCCATTTAATAATGCCAACTCTCTTAGCTGCATGCGACGCAAGTCATTCTGACCTTCAGGTACTTCTACCCCTTGCCGGATTATTTCTTTGATTCTATCCACTGCTTTCTTCACTGCTTCTGGATTATTTGCAGTTACATATGCATGCAAAGGTTCATCTTCTCCTGGAAGGGGCTGACCATCTTTACGGCCAACTTTCCCTTCTTTCACAGATCCTTTCCCACGAATGATAATTTTTGCACCCGTATCTCGCTCCATTGATTTAAGAGTGTTGCCGCGAGGACCAATTAAAAGGCCTACGAAATTTATATCTGGGTGATCTTCTTGTGGTATCATTACTTTATCACTAACTCTAATAATTGGAGGTTTATAATCCGCTGGTGGTTTAAAATCTGGATTGAGGCTTAGCATCTGTTGTATAAGGTGATGACGCTCCTCTTCTAAACGTTTTCTCGTACGATATTCCCTTGTGTTTAGGCGCTTACCATCACTACTGTATATGGGTTCCGGAGATGGAGACCGTTCTTCCGGATTTGCCGGTATTCCTAATTCACCTGTACGAAGCTTCCTGCTGATTTCTTCGATTTGCAGCTGCACGAGATAAGCCGCTTCCTGCTCTTTGCTCAAGTTAGTGGGCAAAACGGTGGGCATACCTGGAATAAACGTTTTTTCTTTTTCGTCTCCTCCCCATCTTGATCGCCGCTTCTTTGCTCGTCTCTCTTCTTTTTCCGCTTCACTTTCTCGCTTGTTGGATTCTTTACCGTTGGACGCCTGCAAATAACTAGGATTCAACAGCGACGTGAAGTTTCTCGAGCTTCCCTGGGATCCAAATGAATCGAAACGATTGACAATTTGGGTATCATTAGATGCATTAGAACTCATTGCTAAAAAGATAAATGTAGTAAACAGTAATTAGTTAATACTAATATAGTTCATATATTCAGAAATGCGTACTTTGTCACACGAATAATAAAAGTACTTAAACACTTTATCCACACAATATTCTCTCTCACTAACTTAAAATGGCGATAACCAACATTGTGTCGAGCACTGCCAACGCTACCACCAATATCAAGCCTACCACAACATGGACACAAAACAACGATGCTCTCTCTCGTAGTGTTTCAATCATTCAATATAACATCAAATAACAAATTGGATTCTTTATTGTATATGTGACGTAATGCTTTATTTCTTGAGATAATTATTAAGTTTTATGGACTGGAAAAATACTTATTT
This sequence comes from Deroplatys truncata, assembly GCA_030765065.1. Classification (NCBI taxonomy): domain Eukaryota; kingdom Metazoa; phylum Arthropoda; class Insecta; order Mantodea; family Mantidae; genus Deroplatys; species Deroplatys truncata. Next base: position 73,016,948 of record CM060981.1, on the reverse strand, counting down.
TGGGCCACATCGCAGCTAAATATTCAAGTACAATGAAAACAAGTACTTCATACTGTTCAATAGTGCCAGAGTTGGCTCCATGGATAATTTTTGTGACAACTTTCAGGATTTTAGTTTATAGTAGTCAATAGTTACGGCGGGAGTTTTAGATTTGGTTTTGAAAGGTAACTTTTTTCTTTCTGTACCACATACCTAGTAAGCAGAGAAGGCATTGTATTCCACCCAAAAATTAGATTTCGTGATTTTACCGAAATGCGTGTTTTGAGGTCCCTTGAATCCAATGAAAGTATTTTCAGAAAAAAGGTCCTCGTATGTGTATGTATGTTTTGAACGGCATAACCCCAAAACAAAATGTCCTATAAGTACCAAACTTGGCATTTAGGTTCAACATTTTCCAAAATTACGACGAAGATTTCCAAGAAAATTCCCCTGCCCCAAACTACCCTTTACATGGAATATTTTTCGAAATGATTTTCTCAAAAATGTCTCCTAACGTTTATTATATATTTTGAGATATTTATATGACAAATAAAATGTAGGTATATCTTGAATCTTATGGGAATAGCCTTTGAAGCTCTCTTCACTCGGAAGGAATTTTGTAAAACTGGTAAACCATAAGGAACAGACAAAGCATACTACACCAAAAATATAGCTCTCTTTAAAACACAATTTATTTCAAATGACTTTTTGCAGCATCAACAATTTTTGAGATATCTGTTATTTGTTTGAATTTTTCAATACTGTTGTTTTTAAAAAGCTATATCACTATTCAGTTGTTTCTCACAAGTCATTGAAATAATATGGAATTTGTAGGCCAGCATGTAGCGGCCTGTTAAACTTCTGACTATTTCTGCAAAAGTTTATTAGAAAAATAAGCTTTTGTCAGATTAGTTTGTAGAAGCTATATAAAATTAAACGACAGTAGGTAGAGAAAGTCATGTGAATGTAACACATTAGGTTTCTTTTTCAAGGGCTGATGTAATAAGGCCATGGCTGAATGCATCTTATACTTCCTGAGCTTTACAATTTTACCAATACTTTTGGCTTAATTTATATAGTACAGATGAAGAAAAGTTCACTTCAGATATTATAAAATAGCTTTTTTGTTCACCCTTTTCACAATAAGAGTAACCTAAGGAGTTCTACTTCTCCTATTTCTGTTTAATATAAAAAAATAATACTATGTGAATGCTGGGCTCTTTTTCTTTTGTGTTAGCAACTTGGAGCAGTTTGCACACTTCTATTTGTAAAACTACCAGATAGAATGAAACATCAATTACATAGATATCATGGTGCAATCTGTACTCTAAAGTATTATTAACAGGATGTCATCTTCTAAATTTAATAAACCAACAGAGTTGCAATACAATGGTGATATCCAGAATAATTTAAACATATTTCAACAAGAATTTGAAATATATCTTTCGCTACTGAAGCTAACGAAAGAAATCACATGAAATTCAGATGGCTAGACTTTTAAATTCAATTGGACCAGAAGGCCAAAAGGCAAATACGAAACCTTTAACATAGAAGGTAGACACATAGTTGAAAGAATTCTTGATGCAACTGAAGAATAAGGCTTACCCACGCAAAATGAAGTGATGTTATTTTAAATTCTTTACTTGTAATCAGAAAACTGATGAGTTATTTCAACACTTTTATCATGATCTGAAGACCATGGTTGCAGAATGTGAGTTTGGTCAGTGTAAAGATAAGCTTTTTCGAACACAAATTGCATTGGTATGAAAAATAAGGAACTGTAAGGAAGGCTTGTTTGTTTGTTTTGTTCATTGGATCCCACTATGAGTTATGTTCAAGAACACTGAATATGTCATACAGCACATAATCATCACCAAGTTTCTGCCACTTAACTAAAACACACACCTTTCATGTGATACATGATGTATTAATACAAAAATAGGAATGCATTGTAAACTGCCACCTTTAGCAAGATGCCTGTAAATTAAACAGTTACATATAATGTTGAAGCGAAGTATTCATCCACATTGTATGGAGTGTGAAAGAAAGACTTAAATTCTTTTACGAAAGTCTTATGGTTTTTTGGATACCCCAAAAATTTTCAAGTCACTTGGAAGCCTATTATAAATTTTTATTGCAGAATAGTAACATCCTTTTTGGTACAGTTTTAAAGCATTTGCTAGGAGCATCAGAACAAAATGCACTAACTCCAATGCTTTTTGATATGGATTCCCTCTATTTCGATAGCGCTAAATCAATCTGTGCAATCCATTTCTTTCACATAGCAATTCTTTTATAAAATGGCTTCGAAATACAAGCATTTTGTTAGAAAGCGTTGGTTCACTGAGACAAATGGAACAAAATGCACTGTTTTACAGAAGCAAACAATTGCTTACGCAACACTGTGTACATACACACCTTTGACTGCTGTTTTTGCATTCTGTGGAACTAGAAATGCTTATGTATCTGTCAAGCAATATCTATATTGCATCCTTGGGTCATTTTAGCAATATTACATCATGCTAAATAATGAATAAACAAATGAGAATGGAACCCCTTACTTGAAGTTCTGAAATAGGGAGCTGTGTCAAGAAAGCACAAATAAACCATCTTTAATTTGCTAAGTATTACAGCATAGAAAAGGAAATAATACTGTTGCAGCCAACAGTAGAGGTACCAGAAAGAGAATGAAAATGTAGGAAACAATGAGAAGCAAGGAAGTAAAACTGAGGTAAATAGCTTGTGTCATGTGTTAAAACATATTTTTTGTGTTACTCGTATGCAAATAAATGCAGTGGAATCCTACAAAAGATAATGGGATGACTTTCTGTGTTGCTTTGTCTTTCATGCTAGTTTTTAAAAAAATAATGAAATGTATCAAGTTCTCTTTTTCTTGCATAATCCTCCTTATACAGCAATAAGATCCAATCCTGATGAACTTCTTCATCCCTCTAAACCATTCATATTTCCACTGAAATGGGGAGTTAAGTTTGAGTGTATACCACAGGTCCAGGGTTTAACACTCATTCCAAAGCACAGCCAATGTAGCAAAGAAGAAGGATGTTGATGCATTACAGAAAAGGTTTGGGAGTTAATGGAGATGTGAGGCTAAGCTGCAGTTTTATGTGAAGATCGTGGATGAAGAGTCTGTATTCTGCGGCAAAAACCATAATGATGAAGAATTTGCTATTTGGAGGAAGAAATTGACCTTGTTTAAATACACTTGTATTTGTTGAAAGAAACATTGGCATTAAAGTGTATACAGAAAAAGTGATAAATGAAATTTGAAGACTGTCTTTTTTCCAATAAATGCACAAAGTAAAGTATAAAACTGTTTTTGTAAGTGGAATTGAAATTGTTTATTAAAATATCAATAAATACAATTTTTTTGCCATTTTTTCTAAATGTCCAAGACAGTATTTTCAGTATATTTGGTTTAAAATCCACTAATTGCAAAACATTTTTAATTATAAATGTGGTATTAAACAAAAAAAATTCTGATGTGTTACACTCACATGACTTTCTCTACTCTTGTACAAACTATTTTTACAAATGCTTATTCTCCATATACTTCATGTTAATTGAGATATCGAGATGTTAATCTTATTGCTAATTTTCTTGTAGATGCAAGGGGAATTGGTAGACTTTAAGCTATAGTCAAATATTTTAAGAGCTGGTTGCTATGTGGAGTATTCCATTCTCTTTGCATTATCAGGACAAAAAAAAAATGAATAGAGAAAAAGTATTAAGTATTGGAAAATTTAAGGGAATAACAAGCAATATCTCAAAAATGGTTCACTCAACAAAAAAAATGTATACAACATAAATTGTGTATTTTAACGTGATCTACATTTTTTGTGTAGTAAAATTTTGTCTATCTCTTATGGTTTACCAGTTATGCAAAAGTCGTTCACAATGAAGAATACTTTTGGAGACATTCCCAGAAAATTCAAGATATACATTTCATTCATCATAAAAATATCTTAAACATATGATATTTTAATCAAAATCGCTAGAGCCATTTTTGAGAAAATTAAAATGTTCGAAAAATGTTCCATATAAAGGGTAATCTGGGGTGGGAGGATTTTCTTGAAAACCTTCGTGTCGCATCTCTGGAAGATACTGAACCTAAATACCAAGTTTGGGTTTATCAGACTGTTCGTTTTTGAGTTATGCTGTTCAAAGACTCACACACAGACATGTTTCCAAAAAAAAAATTTGGATTCAGGGGGCCTCAAAACATATATTTCCGGTGAAATCTCGGTATCGAATTTTTGGGTGGAATACAATACTTCCCCTACTTACTATACGTAGTAGAGAAAGTAATATTTGTGGTAATAACAGTATTTAGGAAAGTGGCATTGGCATTATAGTTAGATATGAAGAACTTTATAAAGTGCTGGTAAGTTTAGGAGATATCAGTTTTTCATCTGTCCTGAAAACTTTTTTATTATGCACTTAGTGCTTTTTGATTCGATGTTTCTTATGTATTCTCCAGAAGGAGTAAGAATTTTAAGGTTCTTGAATAAGGGTCTACAGAAATGACAAGGCCGAGCACTGCACAAAATTTATATAGTACTTTTTACTTTCTCTGCTACGTATATAGTATGTAGAGAAATGCATTCCACTCAAAAAGTTTATACTGAAATTTCACCAGAAAGAAGGTTTTGAGAATCCCTGATTTCAAACAAAGCATTTTTAGAAAAAGGTCCATGTTATGTCTGTCTGTCTGTCTGTGTCTGTGACCAGCATAATTCAAAAACAAAATGTTGGATAAATACCAAACTTGGCATTTAAGTGTAATATCTTCCAAATATGTGACACTAAGATTTTCAAGAAAAACTCCCAAGCTTCAACTACCCTTTACATGGAACATTTTTCAAATTTTTTTATTTTTTTGAAAAATGGCTCTAACAATTTTGATTAAACTACCATATATTAAAGATATTTACGTGATAAATGAAATGTATACCTTGAATTTTCTGGAAAAAGCTTGTGAAGTCCTCTTTATTCAGAAGGAAATTTATATAATCTTGCATAACTGACAAATGTTAAGCGATAGACAAAAATGTACTACACAAAGTCCTGTCAAATTTCAGCTGTTTCTTGCATTGTCATGGAAAGAGTATGGAATTTTAAGGCCAGCGTGTGGATCCAGTTCTAAAACATTTGACCATTGCTATTTCTTTTGTATCTATGATGAAAAGTGTAAAGGTTTATCTCAATTAAAATGAAGTAGATAGGAAAATAAACTTTCATAAGAATAATTTGTATACTCACTAATAATCAATAGAGGGTAGAGAAAGCCATGTGAATGTAACACCACATTAGATTTTTTGTAATTAGGAAAACTTTGTACAGAATTACTCTAAAACCGCATCTCAAAATGGAATGAAAGTGTTTAGCAAAGTGTGAGTGTGAATAGTTGTTTAGGTTTCCTAAAGCAAAACTTACTGAGAAAAGTTTCAGTATTTTGATTTCTATGTGTTTTTCTCAGTTGAGATATTTATCTGTGTCAAGCCCCAGGGATTTTATCTGAGGAACTTCACTAATGGTATGTCATATTTAATTCAGTTAAGTGCTTTATTTTTGGTTCTAACTGTATGAAACTTGTTTTATCATAATTTAGTGAAAGTCTGTTAGCTTTGTACTGAGCTGTCCAAATTACTTATTAGCTGATTTTGTCAACTGTTCATGTGACTCTCAGATATCCATGGTACAGTATTTGATTCTTTGCTAAGATTAAATAGCAAGTCATTAATGAATACCAGAAATAACAAAGGACCTAGGATGGAACCTTGTGGAACACTGTTAGTAATAATTCCAGGCTCAGAATCACGATTCTAGTTTTCTACACTCTGTTTGTTAAGTACCATTCAAACCATTTTTATGGAGTTTTTATTTATGCCATAATAGTTCAACTTTTGTAGCAATACATTGTGATGCTATCAAATGTTTTAGTCAAATCACAAAATATTCCTAAGGTAATTCATTATATCTAATGTATTAGTACCGCCTTCAGTCTTGAGCATGTATGTAGCCTTTTCTGTTGACAGTCCTTTCCCAAAGCCAAACTGAGATATTTAGAGAATGTTGTTTAATTCCAGGTAATTTAGAATGCAATTATACACAGCCTTTTCCACCACCTTGGAAAATGCAATTAGGAGAGAGATAGGCCTAAAACTGGGAGACAACTGAGTGGGATGGCTCAAGCAATAATGTCTGTGGTCCGCATTTGGCGGGTCTCGGGCAACCCCAATCGATCCCTGGCAACCACCCACTCTAACCCATGGGTTTTTATGGGGGTTTTCCAGATCCCCAGGTGAATGCTGAAGTGCTTTCTTTCATGCCCCAAACTTCCTGTCCCTTCGTTTCATTCCATTCATCCTTCATCCCATTTGATCTGTTTCAGGGCTGGAAGTGTCAACGATAGTGTTTTGGTGCAGCGTTGCAGGGAAAAAGGATGCTCTGTGTGAAATTTCTCTACCTCTCAGTCTTTGACTGCTTGCTGGGGTATAAGGATTGCCCCTTGGTGGGGGGGGGGGTTGGATCCTGTGTGGGGTGGTATCCCTGGTGTGCCTGTCTGACTGCCGGGGCGTCTCAATCCTGAAACTATAAGGACCCTGTCATTGCTACGCCATCCGGCTGCCCGGTGTCTCCCTTTACCTCATCCCTCCCTCCTGGGCACATCCCCTCATGGGGCATCAGTACAGTATCCTCATTCCAGGATCAAAGCTGAATCCTCTCCACTTCACAATCTACTCCAATAATTGGGAGAAAAACTTTTTACCCTGTTTTGTATATAGACTTTATCCTTGCATATTTCACTCTTTCTGGAAATATTCCTGTTAATGGCTAAGAGGCTTACTGAACCCAACTGTACAACATTTTAGCAATTTTGTGTTTATTTCCTTCCATCCATGAGAGTTTTTGTGTTACTTAATACCTAATTATTTCTACCTCTGATGAAGTTGCGGGGTCCATGTTAAATTTACAATGAATGTTGGAGTGTGCCATTTTCACAAGTTCAATAGCAACTGCATTCATACTGTAACGATCCTGCGTGGATGTTTCATGGGACCCGGAAGTTGCATCAAGTTTCAAAAAGTGTTGTAATGGGGAAGTGCTAGCAATAGGATGAGTTTGCTGATCTGTCCCTCCAAAACATATTTATTGGCCACGTAAGTGGATCAGCTCTATCAATTTTTTTCATGACCAGCTGCTACGCAGATGCCACATCAGTTTTGGGTTTCGCACCTCAACCTAATTCAGTTTATCTTTAAAACTGTGCTTCAAGTCCGACCAGAGTTATCCAGGTGAATAATGGTGATGTATGACTAAGCCTCTACATGATAGACCCTGCCCCTTCAGAGGATCATCAACTCTCAATTCTATTTCATTCAATAATGTAGTAGATAGCTTTTTATAGAATCTGTTGTACTCATTTCACAACCCCCTGGTTTCCCCCCATGGCACTTCTCACCTGATACTGACCACCTCTTCCTTCTGAGCTAATACCCCCCTGTTGTTAGCAACCCTGGGGCTATCTGCCCCAAGGGTCACTACAATATCAGACCTATCTGACCTGCTCTTAGCTGCAGTAAGAAAGTATGAGTTAAAAGCATTTGCTATTGAAGCGTAATCATTGACTTCAACATTGCTAGTAGTTATTTTAGAAATATTACTATCTGGAGCAGTTTTTCCTGTTTCACTTTTTATTATATTCCAAATGGTTTTGATTTTGTTATTGGATTTACAGATAACTAGTGAGCACTGTTTCCTTTTAGCTTCATTGTCCACTTTTCTAAATATTTTATGATATTGTTTGAAGTGCATTTTCATACTAGTGCCTGCATATATAATTTTCTGTTGTTCGCACAAGACTTCCTTTGCCTAGATCAATTCACTTGCTTTATGGCAAAGTTTATGGCTGAAGTCACAGGTTTTTTTTAAAGGATGTTAGCTTAAAATAATAACAACATTGTTCTTAAGAATGCACTAAACTTGTTATTCACTTGCAGCATAGATAGAATTCCACCCTTCATTCTTCAGATCTTGTTGGAATTTATGGATCTGTTCATCACTTATTACTCCAGCATGAAGTTTACTTTGGTTTTTTTCTAATGCATGTGTAAAACCAAAGAAATTTCCTACTGCACATATATATATTGCTAGAATAATATGTGTATCACAACCAAATTCTATTTTCAGTGCACAGTATTCAAATTCTTGTTCATTACAAAATAATATAAATCTATACCGGCAGATTTCACAATACTAATAAGAAAACTACTCATTATTCCACAGCTTAGATTGCTTTTATTTTAACAGTTACTGAAGTAAGCTTCTAAGACTAATGCTGATTTAACAAAGACAGTGGATTACTGCAGGGATTAAAACAAGGTGAACAATAAAGTAAGGAGTTGTAGAGCAGTCTCAGAAAAAAGGAGATGCTCTGACTGTAAAAGAAATAAGAAATTATCCTCTTGGAAAAAACCAACAGAACTTCCTTTTATTGCAATAGGATCGCAACAAACTGGAATAGGAAAAATTGATTCTGCTAATTATAATAATCTTTGTTATTAATCGTAAAAAATTAGTAGGAAAACTGAGATAACTTCAAATATATGCATAACTGCAATAACTGTGAAAATCATGTAAACAAAATACTTCTGATTAAGCCTCATAAACAGACCTGGTCCAATGCTCAAAGAAAGGTAATCTCAGAAATCGAAAATTCCCAAAACATGTACTAAAAGTACATAATTTGGTCTCATCTAATCTTTTGTGATAAAATTCATCTTTAAGATCAAGGAAACAAAAACACTTCTTTCCAGTCAGTTTAGGTATTACTTTTTCTAGAACTAGAACAGTTAAATTCCAAGTATTCATTTATTGAGTTCTATAGGATCTAAACATATACACTATGTGATCAAAAGTATCTGGACACCCCCACAAACATACGTTTTTCATCTTAGGTGCATTGTGTGCCACCTACTGCCTGGTACTCATTATCCGCGACCTCAGTAGTCATTAGACATCGTGAAACAACAGAATGGGATGCTCCGTGGAACTCACGGACTTCGAACATGGTCAGGTGATTGGGTGTCATTTGTGTCGGAAGTATGTACGTAAGATTTCCACACTCCTAAACATCCCTAGGTCCACTGTTTCTGATGTGATAGTGAAGTGGAAACGTGAAGGGACATGTACAGCACAAAAGCGTACTTCATCTATTGACTGACAGAGACCGCCGACTTTTGAAGAGGGTCGTAAAGAGTAATAGGCAGACAGACATCTATCCAGACCATCACACAGGAATTCCAAACTGCATCAGGATCCACTCTAAGTACTACGACAGTTAGGCATGAGGTGAGAAACCTTGGATTCCATGGTCGAGCGGCTGCTCATAAGCCACACATCACGCAGGAAAATGCCAAATGACGCCTTGCTTGGTGTAAGGAGCGTCAACATAACACGATTGAACAGTGGCAAAACGTTGTGTGGAGTGAAGAATCATGGTACACAATGTGGCAATGGCAGGGCGTGGGTATGGCAAATGCCCGGTGAATGTCATCTGCCAACAGTGAAATTCGGAGGTGGTGGTGTTATAGTGTGGTCGTGTTTTTCCTGGAGGGGGCTTGCACCTCTTGTTGTTTTGCGTGGCACGATCACAGCGCAGACCTACATTGATATTTTAAGCACCTTCTTGATTCCGACTGTTGAGCAATTTGGGGATAGCGATTGCATCTTTCAACACGATCGAGCACCTGTTCATACTGCACGGGCTGTGGCAAAGTGGTTACACGACAATAACATCCCTGTAATGGACTGGCCTGCACAGAGTCCTGACTTGAATCCTATAGAACACCTTTGGGATGCTTTGGAATGCCGACTTCGTGCCAGGCCTCACCGACCTACATCGATACCTCTCCTCAGTTCTGCACTCCGTGAAGAATGGGCTGCCATTCCCCAAGAAACCTTCCAGCACCGAATTGAAAGTATGCCTGCGAGAGTGAACACTGTCATCAAGGCTAAGGGTGGACCAACACCATATTGACTTCCAGCATTACCGATGGAGGGCGCTGCGAACTTGTACGTCATTTTCAGCCAGGTGTCCGGATACTTTTGATCATGTAGTGTAGATGGTGGCTGCATATAGCCTTATCTCAGCATATCTATACCACTCATTTTTGGCATAGACATTACCTACAGATGAACTTATCCTAGTTTATACCTCCCAGCATGTGGCAGAGAGATGGTGTCTGCATATGAGCCTATTGTATTTCAACAACAGAAGAAAGCATAATATAGCAATGAAGAAATGGTCACAGCAAACACCTAGCTATACCTTCAAAATATCTTCTTTGAATCCCATGCAAAGGTACTTTAGGAATGGTAAAATATACCAATAGACAAATACAGGTTTTATTATAAATGATTCATCAAACTTCAAAATACTGCATTTAATGAAAATAGTCTTAAGCTCACCAAGCTTTCCTCACACTACAAATAATGTGTGTGTGACCCTTGGATCATACAACATGTCCAAGAGGTAGTCAAGTTTAGCTGTTAATGGTAATATCAGCGACACATATGCATTCAGAAGACTTGGGGAGTCAAACAAACAGAGCTAACACTTCAGAAATTGTCTCAATAATCTAAATTAAACAAAGCTAAGTCATCTTCAACTTTTCCAGTAATATGGAAGTTTATCACTTGGGTAAAGATGGTTACTAGTCGGCCACGATATGAGTGCATTTGGAGGGCAGCACCACTTTTATACATTGCATTACATAAATCAAGGCTAAGGATCAGAGGGGAGTTAGGGACAAGGCAAAGGGGAATGTACAGTGCACAATGAAAACAGTAATACATTTGAATGCCTTAGCTTCACTTATAATAAATGCAACTCAGAACTGCGGATGTTTTCTTTACCTGAGTGTCCTTCCAATGCCCTGCCCACTTGTTTTATAACTGTTTAGTTCCTCTTCCCACTGAATGCATTCATATCATGGCCGGCTAGTACTGATGTTTCAATGGGAGTATGCCCTATTGTTGTTGGAATGACTACAAATGCAACATATTCAGGTAACAGCCGCACTGTTTCAATTCCAAAAAACTTTTTCACGCATTGTTGGATTTTACAAATAGCATTTCACTTGTGTTTCCATCTGTAGCATGTGAGGAAAACTTTATGAATTCATGGTCATTTTGATGTATCAATCACTGTATGTGCAATACTTTGGAAACTATAGGTTTTAAAATCCAATTAATTTTTAATAAATGTAGTATCCTACTGGGTGACAATCTTAGCAGCCTGTACTGAAAGCACACATCCTAGCATTTGAGAGGTTAATAACTGCATTGTTTTTTGTATTACTTTTTTAAAATAAATTTATAATTGCTGAATTTGTGGTATATGTGACAATTACAAGCAATAATGAGAATGAAACATTATACAGCAGACATTAACAACTGCCCAGTATGAATGAATGAATATTTATTTCCACCTTTCTTTGATACAATGTTGCAAATGAAACTTACAACTAAACTTTTTTTAAAAATCTATAAACTAGCTTTCCCCTTTTAACCCCTAGGTCGTATGTATGGGATAAAACTACTGTACCATCTCTTCACTTTCCAAGCTGAAACCATTCTGTAGCGCCTTTCTTAGGCTGCTTGTTCACTTACCTTTTACATTTCCTAAAACTGTCTCCACCATTTTAATCACTTCTGCTTTTAGGCTTGCCAACGTTTTGATTGCTACTATTTCTTTGTTCAACTTATCCCATTTTGTATTCCAAATATCATCTCTCCATCTATTAACCTTCCCACATTCTATTAGCCAATGGAAAATACAACCCAATTTGTCACACATAACACATCTCCCTGAGAAATTATTTCTTATCCTTTTCGGAAATATTACTCCTGTGCGCATCTATTCTTTCAAATTGATTGCATATGTCTACATACTTCTCCATCCTACAATTTCTCTTAACTAATTTATACAAAGTCAACAAATTTTTATCCTCAGAACTAGCCATATCTCTTGTTTCTCTGTCTTCCAGCTTGCACACACACACACACACATATATTCTTTTTTAAACTATTTAGAGAGAGAGTGTGTGGGTAACATTCATTAAATACACTACATGATCAAAAGTATCCAGACACCTGGCTGAAAATGATGTATAAGTTCGTGGCGCCCTCCATCGGTAATGCTGGAAGTCAATAAGGTGTTGGCTCACCCTTAGCATTGATGATAGCGTTCACTCTCGCAGGCATACTTTCAATCAGGTGCTGGAAGGTTTCTTGGGGAATGACAGCCCATTCTTCACGGAGTGCGGAACTAAGGAGAGGTATCGATGTACGTCGGTGAGGCCTGGCACGAAGTCGGTGTTCCAAAAGATCCCAAAGGTGTTCTATAGGATTAGTCAGGACTCTGTGCAGGCCAGTCCATTACAGGGATGTTATTGTCATGTAACCACTTTGCCACCGCCCGTGCAGTATGAACAGGTGCTCGATCATGTTGAAAGATGCAATCGCCATCCCCAAATTGCTCTTCAACAGTCGGAAGCAAGAAGGTGCTTAAAATATCAATGTAGGTCTGTGCTGTGATCGTGCCATGCAAAACAAGGGGTGCAAGCCCCTTCCAGGAAAAACACGACCACACCATAACACCACCTCCAAATTTCACTGTTGGCAGATGACGTTCACCAGGCATTCGCCATACCCACACCCTGCCATCAGATCGCCACATTGTGTACCGTGATTTGTCACTCCAACAACGTTTTGCCACTGTTCAATCCTGTAATATTGACGCTCCATACACCAAGCGAGGCGTTGTTTGGCATTTTCCTGCATGATGTGTGGCTTATGAGCAGCCGCTCGACCATGGAATCCAAGGTTTCTCACCTCACGCCTGTCATAGTACATGGAGTGGATCCTGATGCAGTTTGGAATTCCTGTGTGATGGTCTGGATAGATGTCTGCCTATTACTCTTTACGGCCCTCTTCAAATGTTGTCAGCCTGTGTCAATCAACAGACGAGGTCAGCCTGTACGCTTTTGTGCTGTACATGTCCCTTCACGTTTCCACTTCACTATCATATCAGAAACAGTGGACCTAGGGATGTTTAGGAGTGTGGAAATCTCGCATACAGACTTCTGACACAAGTGACACCCAATCACCTGATCACGTTCGAAGTCCATGAGTTCCACGGAGCGTCCTGTTCTGCTGTTTCACGAGGTCTAATGACTACTGAGGTCGTGGATAATGAGTACCAGGGAGTAGGTGGCACACAATGCACCTAAGATGAAAAACGTATGTTTGTGGGGGTGTCCGGATACTTTTGATCACATAGTGTATGTTAGCCCTTTGTTGTGCATATAGAGTATTAGCTAGTTGTTCTCCAAGCAGAATTGTGTCCATTTAAATTCTGAGCTGCTACTACAGATGTTAAACTAAAAGTGACCTATATATATATATATATATATATATATATGCATAATTATATCTTTTAGTAGCTAAATTGAATTGATTAATTAATAACTCATTTAAAATTGGTTTGCAGTAAATAAGATTAAATGTTATTTCAATAGTTTATAACCGCAAACATCAACCCCTTTGTAGACAAACAACATTTATGTACGTGAACCCCTTTCGATGCATCTTTGTAATTCTGCAATATTAATGGCAATGAAATTCGTTATTTTAGAGTATTAAAAACTGGAATAAACTCCGCTATACTTAAGTAAACTAAAATAATTTCTGCATAATTGTTATGGTACTCACCCTTATAATGTTTACATCCCTGCCATTATTGCAGCGAATATATTGCAGCATGTCCATAAAATGTTACCTAGATTATTCTCTTGCACAATAAAAATTTTCTATATACACTTAAGGTTATTAATGGTTTCATACGTACACCATTGTTTTAGTTTTGAATTTCCACCCCCTTTGCTTGATGATAATTGAGGAAGCACTCAATTCTACACAAGGCAATGTCACACTGTTTGCACTTGTATTGTGACTATATGCCAGGACCTGATGGTGTCTTCCTTTTCTTCACTATGCACTGAGCACACAATTTCACCTGACCTTGAATTTTTACGAGGATGTGAAGAGAACTTGGTGCAGAAGTAGCAGAAGGTAGACTATGCTGAAATCCCACTCGCTTACGTGATGTGAAGTCTCCGATTAACTGTTGCTCTAAATTTTGCCTGTAGTAAAGAAGCCTGTTGCTATGAGCTTTAGAAGCAGGTCTGTTCGAAATGTCATGTGTAATAAAACTATTAACAATAGCAACATTCACTACAAAATAGAACAAGTATTTCCATCATTTTATTGAGGGTCGGCCAACACCGTAATATTCCCTCCTTTGGTCTGCGATATCAATCCTGCTATATTACGAGTATAGTTTATCACTGCATTAGGACAAGGTATCGTTATTTGTTCTTTTCCCTTGCCACTCATCCTTTCTACTTCCCCATCAGTTCTAGGATCGCAGTTGGTAAATAATAAAATAACATCCCTGTTATCATGCCAAACAAATGCAGTTACACCTTCATGTTGCAGTCTGCGAGATTTGTCCCTTTTCAATTTCAGTTGTTTTGGCTTTGAAAATTGTTTTGGCCAGTCTTTCCTTCCAGCACGAGTTGTACCACATGCATGCATTTTCATATGCAAAAGTAATTTCATTAGCTGTGTGGAAGTGAAACAAATTATCAAAATATACGTGATGCCAAAAATCCTATATATTTTTCACATGTCTAAAACAACCTGCTCCTCAAGGAGATTGCTGTTTCTCGCCTCTTTTTTTCCCCAGATAGATTTTACATTCCAATAAATACCCACTTTTACTATCTGCAATACCCCATGCCTTTATCCCCCATTTTGTTGGTTTAGCAGGCATATATTGTTTTAGAAACAAGCGTCCTTTGAAGCCTATCATCGCTTCATCAACAGAAAGTTCACAATTTGGTTTGTAGACACTCGCAAACTTTTAACTCAATTTAATTTTAAAAAAATGCATATCTGTTGGTTTCCTCCACAATCTTTCCGCAAAATGGAATCTATAAAAAGTTCAAAATAATCTATTTCTGGACTTCCTGTAGGATTAGAATGATTTGCACCTGTAGGGGATGAAAATGTTTTTAACTTATTGAAAGTCAAATTGGAGTTTCACTGTGCCGGTACTGTTTTAGTTTTCTTTTCACTAACTTTAACCCCTGTTCTACTACCTGTATCTCAGCACTTTGTCCCTTATCATGATCTTCCACTAACTCACCAAACCACGATTCGTCGGAGCTACTTTTGCGATCTTAATTCCTCGTGAACTGCTGCAAATATTTCCTCGTCTGTTACCAATACCTTTTCACTACAGTGTTTTCTAGACGTGATGTACTTGGAACAGCCTCCATGGTACTAATATGGCTATAAATGTATCAGGAAACTGCTTACCTTGCACCCGGCTCTAAACAGCTTGCGATATCGCTGAAATGATGCAACAGTAGTACGTTTACATTGACACAGCTCCTAGAAGCTGAGGTCAGCATAAGCAGAACCTACGAGGGTAATCCCAAAAGTAAGGTCTCCAATTTTTTTTAAAATACAAAGAAACTTTTATTGACAACAAATGGTACATAGTTTTGAAGCTTTAACATTTGTCTATTTTTCCACATAATCGCCATTTTGGTCGATGCATTTTTGTAGACGCTGTGGCAGTTTTTGTATGCCCATGTCATACCAGCTAGCCGCCATGCTCTTGAAAAAGTGATGGACCTCATTTTTCACTTCGTCGTCACCGAAACGCCTTCCAGCCATGTGTTCTTTCAACTTGGGAGACAAGTGGTAGTCACTGGGTGCTAAGTCCGGACTATAGGGTGGATGGGTGATGGTTTCCCATCCAAACTGTTGCAGAAGATTCGTTTTGACGGGCGGTGTGGGGGCGATCATTGTCATGGAGAAGGCTTATGCCCTAGTTCAGCATTTCTCTTGTATTCTGAATTGCTCATCTGAGTTTTTTTAATGTCTGACAATACCTGTCGGCATTTATTGTTGTCCCAGGATCCATAAAGTTGACCAACAACATCCCCTTTCGATCCCAAAACACAGCTGCCATGACTTTACCAGCAGACTGTGTTCTCTTGAATTTTCACGGCTTGGTGAACCGGAATGCCGCCACTCACATGATTGTTGTTTGGTCTCAGGTGTGAAGTGGAAAGCCCAAGTTTCATCACCCATGACTATTGAATCCAAAAGGTTGTCCTTTTCATCTGCATAGCGTTGAAGAAATTGGCAGGAAGTTTCAGCGTGTTGCCTTTTGTGATCTTCTGTCAGCATTCTTGGGACCCATCTTGCGCACACCTTCCGAAATTTCAACTCTTCAATCAAAGTCCGATGAATAGTGCTTCGAGAAATCTCAGGAACAATGCAAAGCTCATTGAGAGTGATCTGCTGATCTTGAAGCACGATTTGTTCAACCTTTGCGATTGTTTTGTTAGAAATGGACGGTCTCCCGCTTCTTTCCTCGTCATGAATTTCCGTTCGACCATTTGCAAATTCTCTACACCACTTGCGGACATTTTTGACATCCATACAAGACTCTCCATACACTACCATCAACTTTCGATGAATTTCAAAAGGTTTAACCCCTTTTGCACTCAAAAAGCGAATAACTGTACGAACTTCGCACCTGGCGATAGTGGCTAACGGAAACTCTATTATAACTGGCTGCCAAGCCAAGACTGAGGGCGCTAAGGGATGTACGGTGGTTTCAGAAGAGAGTGGAGGGAGGAAGGAAAAAAGCAGTATGGCCAACATCCACACAAACAGTTTTCCTGTGATCCCAGCGCTTTTGAGACCTTGCTTTTGGGATTACCCTCGTATATAAAATTAATAGACACATTTACTACGTTCTACTATGCTATGCACGGCGGGACATTTATCATTTCACTACGCTTTACTATACTATGCATCACAAAGGGTTAAACTGGGTGGCTGAAATGGGCTCATGAGCATTCACCATCTATGTCTGATAAGCTAAGCTAAGGCATGCTCATCTGCTGGCACCATGTGAATCTCACAAGCTGAAAGATACAGACTAGGGTAGTCTGAGGTGTGCTCATCTGCTATGCTGGGCCAAGGTGAGGGTGTATCTTATAAGCTGGGAGGTACAGGGCGTAAGGAAATGGAAAATTTGAATGTATTGTTAGCAACTCTAACTCCAGCAATTGTTAAGAGTAATGCAACATTATTACGCAGGCTTTGGCATTTACTAATCATGGAGCATTGGAGTGGTGCAAAATGAGCTGTTGCTGTGAGAGGTTTTTACAAGCCCAGAGATAGTGTGACTGCTGCACAAAGGGTACTTCTATAATATTACCAGCTAGGACATTATGATGTATCCAGTTGGCTTCATGTGATTATGTAGGTTTGTAATTTTGAAGAAAGGGGTTGAGCCTTGAAAAAGAAGCCTCCAAGTGGCATTCAAATGGTATGTAGTCCAGAGAAGAGTGAAGATGTTCAAGTTGCTATCAAGAGGAGCTCTCGCCACTACTCGACAACATTCATTAGTGCTGCAGATTGGACGAAACGTACACCATGAATTAAAGTTCCACCCCTATAAGTTGCGGACATGCAGAAATTAAATGCTCAAGACCCCGCGTTGTATAGGGAGTTTGGAAATGGGACTTGGGTAAATTTAACAAGAATGCCAATTTACTTAACAAATTGTGGATATCAGACGAAGCCCATTTCCACCTTAACAGATATGTTAGCACACAGAAATTCTGTTACTGGTAACAGGGAAGTGCTCGTACGTTTCATGAATGTACATTACATAGCAGCAAGATTACAGTTGATGTGCTGTGCCATGTCATGGTGTCAGTGACGTTACTTTTTTGAGCATGAGGAGGGCATTGCACCAACAGTAACATTGGCTTGGTATGTTGCTTTGCTGGAAGCAATCTTTGACAGAGGCTGCACGACTATGCAGATCTTCCAAAACATGTAGTTTCAGCAGGAACAGAGCCATGTAACATACCACTCGACAACCTATGAAAGCCGTTCATCAATTGTTTGGAAGGCAAATTATTTCATGTAATGGTGATATTCCGTAGCCTCCAAGATTCCCCTAATCTTAATATTTGATTGCTTCCCGTGGGCATCTTAAAATCAATGTGTACCACACACATATCCTACAACCATCACTGAACTAAAACAGAGGATTGAAGATGAAATCACTGGCATTTGAGACATGATACATCAAGCATTCCAGAGTTTGCACAACAGGCTATCAGGAACTGTATTTCGAAATGGAACACATCTTTCTGATGTAATCTCTTCAAGAAGTAAAATGACAAGCAACACATTTGCTTCACATAACGGCATACTATGTACATGCACTTCCATCAATAAATGTTTCCTGTGTTTATTTGTCCAATTTACACTAATTCAAGTTTGTTTCTCTGCGCAACCTGTATAATGTAGTGTAGGGAAAGGTAGGCTCATTTGTCAGCATATTATGAACTGCAAGGTATAGACTAGAATAGGTGGTAGGTTCATCTGTTGGAAGATATAGGTTAGACGGGCTGCTGTTTGCTCATCATCGAAAGCTTAATATTTTATAATGCTGTACCAATGCAGATTTATTTACAGGGATATACTGCTTTTAATTAAAGATAGTTATGCTTTTTTTGACTGCCAATTTATTTTCTTTTTACATTCAAATTAACTCTTTTATAATGTTGAGATGTAATTACTGTTTTCAACAATATTCTTGCCAATTTACAGAACATTCTCAATGTTTAAATACTTGTTTACCTGCTCAGTAAGTGAAAAGCACAATCACACAATACTGAAGGTTAATGC
This sequence comes from Deroplatys truncata, assembly GCA_030765065.1. Classification (NCBI taxonomy): domain Eukaryota; kingdom Metazoa; phylum Arthropoda; class Insecta; order Mantodea; family Mantidae; genus Deroplatys; species Deroplatys truncata. Next base: position 72,998,090 of record CM060981.1, on the reverse strand, counting down.
GTTTATTTGCAAATGTCTATTATCAACACCAGAATTTGTTACATGAGATATACTTAGGATTTATAAAAAATTAAGTAAAGAATATGTAATACATGCATGTAAAGTAAAAATGATAATTTATAATGTACAGAGACATCTAACTAGCCCATATTAACATTACTGGAGAGGGAGACAAAATTAGAGTGAAATTCTCAGCAGAATATTTTTATAGTGCATATTTTAGTATGCTGTTGTAACAACCTGCAATGTGCATAATTACTCCACAATAATTGTAACAGCTCAACAGCTGATATGTAATTTTCATTGGTGATACTATTTCTCTTTTTGCATTTTCTTGATTTTTGTTGCTTTGTATTTTTATTCCTTATTTATTTTATATCTGTGGTTTTGAAAATAGGTTATTGGAATTAGATATACCACCAAACATTTTACACTAGTCAGTCAAATTTGTCAGAAAGAAAGATAAAACTCGCCGTGTAATTCTTTTCCCAAGGATCTGCTATCCTGATTATCATTAATACATCTTTGAGGTAATTTCAAAATTAAAAGTAGTAGAATGAAACCTGCAGTTATTGCTGATCCAGAAAAGTAACTTCTTTTTCTATACACCCCTCTCCCTTAATGTTTCTGTTATGTCATGTTTCAAAACTGATATCACTTCATCTTTTGTTTATATTATTCTTCTACAAGAATTTACAACCCCAAAGCTGCAATGCTACTGGCATACTTTTGATATAACTCAAAAGTTAATACTTTATGATCTAATTCATATTAAATAAGTAAATTATGTTTGTATACAATGTACATGATTTAATCTACATTGCACAATACTGCTTTTTCTTTCTTTCTTTTTTTTCCTGCACCGTCTGTTAACGAAAAGACACACAAAAAAAAGTACAAAGTAAATTTCATTAATTCCTAAAAGAACGCCTGACATCAAACACTACTACTTTTTTTTTTTTTCAATAATACTAAGATGTTTTAAACAGTCTTGGAGTTTCAAAAGTTTGGCACTTAGAAAAAACAATTTATGAAAATAAATGCTGTAAAAGGTGCCATTTAAGTTTGTTGCCTGATGTTTAGCGGACTTGCTGTACCTGTGGAGCAGCTGCACTATCTCCATGTACCATCTGTTTCATGTCTATGGGCTCTTTAAGATGGTTGGGATCTATGGGCTGAGGTGCATGTTGGGGAACATGTGCTAAATTAATGTTTTGTGCTTCCTTTGCTTGAGCACCCTGACGCTGCAGTTCTTGATGCTGCTGGCCAGTTTGTGGTTGAGCAAACTGAGCAGAGTTTTGTTGTTGTTGTTGTTGTTGTTGTTGTTGCTGCTGCTGCTGTTGTTGCTGCTGCTGCTGTGCCTGTGGTATGTTATTATTAGGCTGCTGTGCATGTGGCATATTGTTGCTAGCCTGCTGGTGCTGTCCCTGTGCTACGTTATACGCAGGTTGGTATTGACCTTGAGGTATGCTATTGCTAGGCTGCTGCGGAACTTGTGGTACATGATAACCAGGTTGCGGCTGCCCTTGTGGAGCAAGGACATATCCTTGAGGTGAACCATGATGAGGATGAGGTTGGGCTTGATACTGTGGTACTTGTCCTGGATGTGCCTGATTTGGAAACTGAAACAACGCACAAAACATTTAAATGGGGGGGGAATGTGTTCTCTACTTCAATTATCTAATATCATCATATAAGCCACTAACAGACAGCAGCAATTCCCAAATTTGGAGCGTGTGAGGGATTTTCAAGAGATAGGAAGAAAAAGAAATGTGAACTTAGGAAAATAATATTACTATCACTAATATATTTTCTCAATACAATTTTCTGACATTGTCAGTGTATATGTCCCTTAAATTTACATTAGAAATATTAACTCCTAATTAAATGTAAATTCTATGGAATACATAGGCAATATACATTCTCTCTCCAGAAAATGTTTCCTTGTTTGGTTTTTATACCTGGACAAATGTACCCCAAAACCATAAGCATCCCAATTAATTGCAGAGGTGTGAAAATTATTAGACTCAAATACATTTTCACAGTGAAGATGATTGTACTTTCTGAATTTGAAAATAATTTAGAAGTGTCTAAAATCAAATCTACATTGCATGTGAAAGCCTATCAGCTATTTTTCATTGTGAATAGTTCCTTCATCCAATAACACCATTGCATTTGCAATTTTACTTGGTGAAACATTTTTCCAACCCACAGCCTCAAAAACCTATACAATACAAAAGGTACACATACCTAATAGAAGAAATATCTAGCATTTAATTTCTAGATATAATCTTGAGTTTTTACAGATAATACTACAGTGAAGAAAAAATATTTCCATCTGTCCAGTAGTACAAGATAAAAAGTTGACACTATATATTCATTCCTGTAAGCAGTCATCTAATCCTAGGTAATTGCTGAAACATTCTATAAGCATTTATCAAATTAAAGCTTCAATATCTTGGAGACACAGCCTCGGAGAGTAATAACCAAAACTTTACTTTGAATCTAATAATTTTCACATCTCTGTATCTTTAAATTAAGGGCATCTGTATGCCAAATCATGTTTGCTCCTGGTGTTATAAGTGTGAATATAATTATTTTTGTTCACCCAGTCATTTTGATTAAAGAATATGATTAAAAAGGCTGTGCAAATGAATAATTCTTTTTAGTTTCTCTACCACCTACCTACATTAAAATATAAGATGTATTATATTCCATCAAAAATTCAATATCAAGATTTCACAAAAATAACTACAAACTGCACATGAATCTGCTCGTAAACAGTGAAGTTCTAAATTTTCTCAGTTCTTGAGAAAGACTCACATTGCTTTCATTAACAACATTGCATTAGCCGAATTCAAATATTTTGTGACAGATAATGTCACAAGATTTTCAAACCATAAAATTAAGAAGGAAAATCACCAAACCTCCAAGGATGCATTATAAGTATAAATTAGTAGCCATTTTGGTTTACTAGGTTTTTGTTTTGTTTTAACTGTGAAGTCTTTGAATGTACTTTTTGGTTATTAATAAATTAATTCACATCACATTGTAGTATAACAAGACATGTAACAAACTAACCACAGAGTTAAAGATACTGTGATCAACAGAGTAATCAATAATTTGCGAGGGTAGGTTTCAATGTGTTCAGTTAATAAGAGTTGTATTACTTAATAATAATTAGATTTAATATGTAATAGAGTAATCCAACTGAATATCAATATGTATGTCGAAGAAATAAATTTCCTATCTATTAAACACATTGAAAGGAAAGTTAAAGAAAATTAATCTTGCATTAACTTTTAAATTAAAATTAAGAAATACAAGAGCTACTGTATTTTTCATGTAAAAACACTTTTTTGTTTTCATTTTCCCAAACATTATTACATTGTAGTAAACTGTAACTGCTTATCTGCAGCAATGCAATGAAAATACATGTCAGGTTACTATCATGTGCAATTAATGCTTAGCATACTGGCTAATCATGTGGCTCAAATAACAGGGCATTGGAATAGGCTGGAAAAATCAGGATGGATAGTGATAAAAGCACGGCTTGCACAACAGAATGATTTTATTGTTTTCCTAATTATAATATTTATAATGTTTTAAGTTTGAAAAAACTTTTTAAAGACACTAAGCTTCAGAAGATATGACTATTTTCTTTATTCAGAAATTACGACATTCTGCTCTAGTTGTATCTTCCACAGCGATGACGATGATGTCGTATATTTCCAACAGATGTCACTCTACGTAAAACACTACCTCAACAGATGTCACTCTATGTCATACGCTTGCTCTAACATAATGCTGCCAACATATGAATAATGCCACCGAAGCCGGTAAGATACTAGCCTCAAGGCGTAGCCGAGAGATTGAGGGCCCTCAGCCTCAAAGCATAGCTGAGGGATGTTTTTTAGAAGGAGAGGAGTGTTGCAAGATAGGCTGCAACTGCGAAGTGACGACAGGGAGTAGCCGAGGGATCTGCGCATCTAAAACTCGGAATGATTCATGTTCGCAGAAACTACAGTACATCACATATTTAGTGCATTTCACTGTTTATTTAGGTTGGCAGTACCCACTTTGCATGTGATTTATCGGAAAAATGGCTATGTTTGTTGTGTTCCTGATGTGATTTGCCTATATAAGTAAAACACCTAAAACGGGCAGGCAGGTGGACACCAGATATAGACGAGACAACATCATGTTCTAAACTCACTCCTAAGATAATTTACTCACTTTCCTTTCGCTTTTATAAACATTTTCAACAGAGATACAAGTAGAGCAGATTTGCCAGAAATTAAATAAGTGACCCTTGTGTTGACTTATTCAAGTAGGTAGAAGGGAGTAGTCTTCATAGACAAAGATAACAGCACTCTTGAGCAACACCATTAAAGACCTGTACTATGATCACCAGGTAAACTATTAGATCCATAAACTGTGGCTTGCCTAATTGAAAGAAGAGCTCTTTACAATTTAGAAATGCCTGTCAGTGAAGTAATAAAAAAAACACACGCACACCTTTTTTAATTCTTTTTAAATTGGGGTGCATGTTTTACTTGAATTTATATTGGAAGCACTGCTTTTGACTCATGCAGTCCTACACGTGTATTTCCTGTATGTGAGTGGATGAAGTATAACAGGGTTAGTGATAGTGTCAGCATCAGTCTTTGTTTGTCTCCAACGTATGCGATAGTTGATAAATTTAGGTATCACTTCTTTGTGACTAGTGTTCGTGTTCACACTGGCAGACTTACAAAAAATGAGTACTATGAGATTGCATTCATTCATAGAAAACCATCAAGGAAGCGGAAGAAATGGGAAATTGTGCTGCAGGAAGAAAATTCAATGTTCCAGAATCTTGTGTAAGGGGATGGAGGAAAAACAGGAAAGTTGCAAGGAACCAACCACAATACACGGTCTTTCCAAGGATTGCAAGCAAGTATCCAGAAGTGGATGATAGACTTGGAGCCTTCATAAGATCGAGATGCCAGTTTGGTTATGCTGTGACCACAGAAATGTGCCAGCTTCAAGCAATAAATGCTGCGTGACAGATTGGCATTGCACAGAATTTCAAAGCAAGTATGGGCTGGATTCCATGCCTTTTTGTATACAGTGCAAGGTTTTCAATTTGCAGGCATATCACAATAGCTCAAAGTATAACAGAAGCATATGAAGACAAACTTCTGGCCTTGTAAAGATATGTTATATGTCTTCCTAAGCAACATAAATATCTGCTTTCTCAAATACGAAATGCCCATAAAGCACCTGTTTATTTCGAGATGCCATGTGATACCACCATTGAAAAAATGGCTTGAATACTATGGCAATACATACAGTTGGTTGTGAAAAGCAATGCTGTACCATTATGTTGGCTATGCTTGCTGATAGCAGGAAACTTACACTGTTCAAAATATTTAAGCGGAAAACCATTCCCAAGGAAGAGAATTTTCCTTCTTAAGTCCTGACAAGCCCAGGAAAACAGACAGGTGTGCAATACCTAGTCGTTGACTGGATTAAGACTGTATGGGAGCAATGTGCTGGAGCACTTCTATTACGCCAGGGAAACAAGCTGTATTGGACAGCTTTCACAGGCATCAAATGGAAAACGTGAAAAGAAGATTAGCTGGTTATGATACCTGGTGGAATTATTTCACTCCTACAGCCAGTGGATGTTTGCATGAACTGCCCATTTAAGGTTCATCTGGAAAGACTGTATACAGAATGGATAGCTATGATACGACATAAAGATGTGAGTAAATCACTTAGATATTAGTTATGTTAATCACAATGAACCATTTTAATAGGTGTATATTTTGTTTGTTTTAGGCCGTCGGCTTGCATGGAACATTCCTCCTGCCATATAGAATACTAGGACACAATTGAGAAAGATTCTTTTATTGTACATTTGTAAATAGTTTCTAAATAAAAAATATTAATTTGCATGTATGAGTTTGTAATGCACATACTTTATCACAACTTTATTTTGGGGGGAGGGGTTTGAAAAATTGGGTACATCTTACTTGTATGCACGTGGTACACGAGTAAATATATTCAGTTGTAAAATGTAACAAAGTGCAAGATACTAAAATGAAAGAAAAATCTCTGTTCTATGCAATGATTGTTTCAGTAAATGTCACCTGCTATTTCATGTAAAGTGCTACCAGTTTTCTCACAATTGTGAGGATGATATTTTTGAATGACAGTCAGAGTTTATAATGAGCAGTGATATTTCATGAACATGCAAAAAATGCAGTACATAAAAATAAATAAATGGTAATATGTACACTATTGATCAAACCCCAAACAAGTGCATTGGCACCAACATATTTGCAAACTTCCTGAAATTGAAATCCTTAAAACTTTCCCTCATCCAGCAAAGCATAATACTTTTGAAATTACATGAATGTATAAAATATTCAGGGCAGTAAATGCACAAAAATTACATGTAAAGTAAATGGGAGTTCTGTTTTATATGAATCCTTGAAGAGTTGATATTACTGCTTCTTTCTGTCATGCATGCTGAAATTCTTCCTTGTACCACTGATAAGTATTAAACAATATCAAAGAACACCACTTCCTACACTGTACACAAATTTCTACTTCATATTTTATGCTTCATACATGAACCACAACCAAAACTTGTTACAAAATAAGGAAACCTATATCCCATAGCCATAGAATGCAAATAAGATTAATCATTTACAAGGAGTTGACTTTACAATTAATGTCATCCATTACTGAATGTTTGACCCTATTTAGGGCTCATTGGTTACTGCTGGTTATCATTAGAGGTCTCTAATGATGCTATCAAACTTTACATGCCCAAAACAAAGTATGCATGCATTGAAATTTGTTACATCACAGTGAAAGGAGAGCATCATTCAGGATAGATGCACAGATAAGCTCTGGCCTATCTTAGCACTATACAATTGAACCTCATTTTTATGTTATTCACACAATGTTATATTTTTTAGGCACAAAACTTTGTCCATTAATATTTAGCTAAGTTATGCATTTTTCAATTATACATTTTCTCATAAATATATCACATTTTTTCTGGTCCCCCATACGCGAAATATATAAATTTACTTACTCATTTATACATTATGTTTATGCTATGTTTTCATTTATACATTATGTTTATGCTATGTTTAGATATATTAGGAATAATTTCTGCACACTGTATCCTTGATGTTGCAGCACAAGAGTAGGCATGTTGCGCGAGGCATCAATATTTTCGGCATGTTGGGCTAGACATTAATATTTTTGGAATGCATTATTGCTGTGCACATGTTAACAATACAGTCCGACAAGGTCATTCCTCCCCCTCCATCTGATGATGGTAATGATCAGGATTAGGATTTTTAGGTGCAAATTTCAGATGAAAAAAGGGAAAAGGTGCTCAAATAAGGTGAAAAAAGGGACAATAAGGTGCTGGTTTATTTAAGGGGTGCACAACTGAAATTGCTATTTTCTAAACTATCCATTCAATTGGGCTGAATTTTTAACCACATGTCAGTCCTCTTTAGATATATTTTTTTTGTGAATTTCAATCCAAAATCTTAATTAGTTTTCAAGTTATTAATTTTCAAAATATAAAATTATGGGTATATGCAAAATGCAACACATGATGCATTTTTCAAAAAAATAAAAAATCTTATGTTGGTTCTATGTCAAGGAACTACAAATCTGTCATATAATTTTTTTCTACCATTCTTAGTTAAGGAGAAAAAAAACGTTTTGCAGTTTTGTATTTGCATTTTTTTATACATTGTTATCTTCATAAATTAGTAGCGCAAAAACTATTCATTACACAGAAAAATTATATGACAGTTTTATTTATTTGGGTTTTTGAAATAAGCATAAAAAATGTCAATATGAATGGATGAAAACTACATCGTGTGGAACATTTTGAATATGCAGAAATGCTGAAAATAAGAAACAACTTAAAATCAAGTTTTAAAAATATAAACAGCTAGCAACCAAATGTGCAAGGGTATTTAAAAAGTCTCGTAATGATCCTGAAGCGTTTGCTAGGTAAAAAATAACAGTGGATTGTAAAACTACAAGCAATGGAGAATTTGTGAAGGGCATGAGCCAAGCATGTCACATGCTTCAAGTTAGGAAATAAAGGTTTCAATTGGTTAACAGCTGAAACCATGTATGGAGCCTGGTCCGTAACCACAAGAAGAAGTTTTTCAAACTCGATACCAGTAGGCTAGAGTTTTTGGCAGAAGTCCATAATGGATTGCATTACTGTACTGGCATTGGCTTTCTGTAGCTCGTACATTTTTAACAACATGGGCTTAACTTTCTCCCCTGCTAAGGGAAAAACTAAAATGTTTAAAACATATTGTTCAATTGAGTCTATGGTTTCATCCACAATGATTCCCACATCACAATCAGACACTTTCTCCTTGATTCCTTCTATGGTTTCTTGGTAAACAGGCTCCATGTAGTTTTTTCTTAAAGTACTCTCATCAGGCATTGACATCTTTGTGTATTTTTCAAGAAATCCCTTGAAGGCTAGATGGCTCACCTTATTGAGTGGAATTCTTGCTTGTGTAAGAGCTGCACACAAATCAATGTTTAATTCCTTTAAATTTTGGCTTTTTGAAGAACTCTGTTGAAATGCATTTCATTATAGAGGTTGCCGTGATTTGTTTGCTTGAAGAGTCTTGTTCATTTGATGCTTAGAGCTGGAAATGTGTTGTTTGATGTGATCTCACTGGTGTTTTTCATCTAACAAAATTCCTGAATCACAAATAGTACATCACATAACAGTTCCATCAGTGTCTATGAAATCTTGTTTGAATTCCTCAGCCAGAACAATAAATCGCGCACTGGACAACTTTGGCATGGTAAAAATCTAGTACTAGTACACTCAGCTAACACTAGTTCACTTGCTAACACAATGCGACTGTCACACAACTTGTACTTGCACCCATTCGCTGTCCACATTCTCTTATAACACCGCAACAATTAACAGAATGTTCTCATTCATGCTGGAACTTCAGTCTCAGCGATTTCTAGTAGTTTCAAGCAGAACCCAATCTTAATAATTCTCAGAACTGCACGGGTGAGGTTACTGCCGTCTCTGCGTGCCCTGCCTTCGCCTCCACACAAACAGATGACGTCTCTCACAGTAACAAACTCACATTCACAAACAGCAGGCTACTGATTCTGGTGGGATAGAATCACTCATTGTCAATTGCATTATTGCACACTACTTTATAGCAGTAAAGCGAGAGAAAGAGGTTTTCGTTGAACACACAATTATTTTCCATTGTTGCGGGCGTGCTTTCAATTCCCGTGCGGCGTTTACTGAAGAGGTAGGCTTACTATTTGCATGTACACAGCAAGCTGAGGAGATGTTAATTGAAAGTTAAAGAATAAATTGGAATGAAACTTAAAAGAAAAAAGCGGGAAAATGGGAAAAAGGTGCCAAAAAGGGGTAAAGGTCCCAAAAAAGGTGCAAGAAAAAATGCCTCTTTTCGCAACTAGAAACAAAATTTTACACTGTGATCTTTCCACACAGCTTTAACTTCACTAAGAAAAAAGGTGCGCACCTAAAAATACTAACCCTGGTAATGATGATGAAGTAGGCCTAAATAATGAAAGTGCTCCTAAGTGTGCTCTAGAAATTACACAATTTCTATCATCACAAAGCCTAAATAATGACAGCACTTCTGTGATTAGTGCATATAATCGACTAGTGTAAGAACTATGTGGAAAAATTACAGAAGTTACGAAAAATTGGTGATTTTTTTTAAACCAGTGTATAACACCAGTACTCTAAATCTCTCTTTTCTTTGAATTATGAATAACTACTGACATGCATATAAGTACTGTACGAGGGTGGTCTGAAAAGTTTCCGACCTAATAAAGATACAAGACATTTTTTCAATATTTTTTTTTTTTTTTTATTTTTCAACATAGTCTCCTTGTAACTCTACACACTTCTCCCAGTAATGCTCCCATCTCCTTAACCCATCCAAACAGTACTCGGCATTTTTCTCTGCAAAATAATTGTTCACAAAGGCGATTGCCTCTTCATTTGACGAACATCTCTGTCCTCCGAGCGCAATTTTCACATGAGGGAACAAAAAGAAGTTGCTTGGGGCTAGATCTGGTGAGAAAGGGGGATGGTCAAGCAGTTCAAACTGTAATTTGTGGATTTTTGCTATTGCAACCGCTGAGGTGTGAGACGGTGTGTTGTCTTGGTGAAACAGGATTTTCTTTTTCTGCAAGTGTGGCCGTTTTTCCGCAAGTTCTGCCTTCAGCTTGTCAAGTAATGATGCATAGTATGCTCCTGTAATGGTTTTTCCTTTTTGAAGATAATCGATTAAAATAACTCATGACTATCCCAAAAAACAGTTGCATCACTTTCCCAGCCGAAAAAACAGTTTTTGCTTTTTTTGGAGCTGGTTCCCCCTTTGCAGTCCACTGTTTGGACTGTATTTTTGTTTCGGGCGTATAATGGTGTATTCAAGTTTCATCTACAGTAATTAATCGGCACCAAAACTCTGATTTATTGCGCCTAAACTGTGCCAACAGAGTGTTGGAAATGTTCATTCGAACACGTTTTTGGTCAAACGTGAGCAAACGCAGCACCCAACACGCAGACAGCTTTCTCATGTCTAAATGTTGATTTAATATGTGACAAACACATTCTTTTGGCGTGTTCATAGCCTCTGCTATCCCTCTCACTTTAATTCAGCGGTCGTTTAGCACCATTTGGTGAACTTTGGCGATGTTTTCATTGGTAGTTGCAATTTTTGGACGTCCTGAACATTCGTCTCCCAAGCTCTTACGGCAACGTTTAAATTCAGCTGCCCAAAATTTCACTGTGGTAAATGATGGTGTAGAGTTCCCATACACAGAATCCAACTCATCTTTGATTTGCGTAGGTGTATTGCCTTTCAAAAACAAATATTTAATGACAGCTCAATATTCGATTTTGTCCATTTTCATAAAAACACTCACATCACCTCACTCAAACGACTGTTACATAACAACTGAGCGTCCAAAATGGCTGAAACTTTGGTGAGTAACTGTCAACAGATGAGCAACGAAATTCACAAGCTTTTATTCACGAGTGCTGCCATCTTCATGTTGAGGTCGGAAACTTTTCAGACCACCCTCGTAAATAGTGTACTATCTTTATTATTTGTGTGTGTGTTTCATTTAATCCTTTCTTATAATAAATAATACATAATTAGTTGGAGTAATAACCTAATAAAACAGTTCAGTTCCATAACAAAATTCACTCTCACGTTTTCTCATTTTATACATTTTTAGCTGTCTCCCTTTGAAAATGCATAACTGAGGCTATACTGTATTATTGGCATGGTACATTAGGGCTGTAATATTAAGTTAGTGAGAAGTCTTACATTACTATAATAAAAAATGTTACAATATAGTGTAAGCTAACATACTAGTTGAGAGTTCTCATCTTCTACATAACTTTGTTCTACTGGAGTATATGTGCTGCACCTTATTCAGCATTCACTAAATTAAGCAGTTCAGCTACAGGTGAATTTTAAATAGTTTTGCAAAATTTCTACATGCTTGGATATTGAAGTGGAGAACTACTAGATTGGCTTCCACCATGACTAATTTAGTTTTCACACCCTCTGTGGAAGCACACCTGAATGATACTAATCCACAAAGGTGTATATTTACTCTTTTGAAAGATAGTACATACCAGGGGCAGCTTCCGGGGTAATACCGCTGTGCCATGGCATCATTACAAAAGGAAAGACAGAGAACGGTATAGGAATTGTGCATAAAGTATTGTTTGAGTAAGTGTTGTCTCATTTGAACAGGCGTGTTAAGGGGTGCGCACTCTGGCGGTAGATTTCTGAAGCTTTGAGCAATTCCAGATTGGTACCGACTATGTTCATAAGCATTGTGTATAAGGCTAGGATATATGTTTCTACATGGTTCTTATGGGAGAGGTGGAGCCAATATTGATCTGACTCAGAGCTTACATATCACCTGTTAAAATGCAGAACCCAGTGTCAATGGTAGAATACAGTATGTATTCCACAATCGTTAATGCAGTGTTACCATCTTGCTGCAAATGATAATACATTTGGAAGCACAAATCAATGGTTAATTAAATTGAATGCAAAAATAATACACCAAAATATCCTTATAAACAAAAATGTTTTGAATATAATTATGTTGTTAGGTTTTGAAACTAAGACGCATTGTATAGAAAATTTGAGTCGGAATTGAAACACTTAACATCACTTACATGTTTTAACAACTTGACCGGTTTCAGGAGCTAATTGCTCCCGTCATTGGAAATGGTCAACTAGCTGCAATTAGCTCCTGAAACCGGTAAAGTTGTTAAACATGTAAGTGATGTTAAGTGTTTCAATTCCGACTCAAATTTTCTATATAATTAAATTCACATCACTGTTACTAGCTTATTCATATTTTATACTAAGAGGCATTATTTCAATATTTGCATATTTGACAGCAGCAGGGTGATTGGTAATGATTAAATACATGGTATCTTATACACCACGAAACAAAAAAACTAATGTATTCACCATGTGAAGAGCACCTGTTTTCAAACAATGGTCAAGTATTTCTGTGTATGTTCGTGAAGTAACAGTTCAGTCCAAGGACGTAGTTCACGTGAAGTCAGGTAACTAAAACAGTGTATTGTGTTTTAAGTGAATATTCAGGTATATGTGAAAGTTATAAACATGAAAAAAGCAAGTAAACTATTAAAAACTGCATTTAGCAACAGGACTCTGTGAAAAAATTCAGATGAAAACATTGGGTAGGCCACTTCCAAATCTGGATCTGTGGTAGCAAACAAAAATCGATGTCATAAGTTCAATCCGGAAATTTACCAAAACAAATGGGTCTGTGGCTGTGAGGAAGACAATGCTATTTTTTCCTTCTTACGTGTTATTTGGGGAGATGTCCATTGGATTGGTACAAGACAAGAATAACTGATATGAGGTATATATGGTCTAAAATAAAAGACATTCAATTCTTGTCAATTGTCTAATACATTCAATGCTAGTGCACGAAGTTGGTAAACATATATTATTTGACGGATTTGTTTTTACTTTTTTTTGTACCGCCAATTAAATACCTCAGTGGCTGCCATTGGTATATAGCCTCAAAAAATATGCCTTTTTGCTAGCGCTTATAGGTTATAAATCCAATACAATACAGAACATCAATTTTGTGTTTGACATCTGACACACTGTGAATACACTGAGGTTGTAGTGCATATTTTCAATGCAACTTTCAGATAAATGTGCATACTGTTTGGTAATTTTAAATGTTATGTTCATCTCCTAACTGCAGTACACATCCTAAATGGGATATGGCAATACATTACTATATTGACTTTCACCAACTATCTACTTCTTTATAAGCAATGCCACTTTTCATCTCCTCCATAACTTGATATATGACAATTGCCAGGATCTTATAGTAGTACTTATGTGTGAAAGAATAATTTGATTAATAAAGTACCATAATTTGTGCTTAATATGGTGTCATCTACATCAGAAAAGAAATACAAATTTCTGACAGTATGTCAACAAGCAAAAGGTGTCTTTGCTACTAATTTATTGCACAAATTATCTTTCATGTAGATACCTGATGTTTTGCCTCAGTGTTACAATATTTATGTTCATACTTTGGTAAATAATTTATCTCCTAAATGCACAAAACTCAAGGTATGAGCATTACTAAGCAGGTGCATGATACTAACCTGTTGCTGAGGTGGAAGGTGCTGCACTGGCACACCATGCTGATATCCTGGATGTGGAGGGGGCATGCCAGCCGGGTAAGGTGGGATCTACACATCAAGCAGTGCAACAAGCAGTAAGTACTGGCTAAGCAACTCAAATTCTATCTATACTACAAACTTAACAAAGCCACAGGAGCAAGTGTTTGCTGTGCTAATCAGCAACCAAACCTTTAACTAATTAGAATCTGCAAGTTCTGCCTATGTAATGAAAGTATTCTCAATGATTTATCCAATGTTCAAATTACTCCAATTTGATTCTTACCAGCACTACATTGCTTCTATTGTATATAATAAACTAAAAACTATTTTAAACAATGCAGCTTACCTTATGGAATAGGGAAAAAATAGTCATTGTAACATAAATTCCAAAGCAAGGCAAGCAACAACAGCGGGGAATATTTGTTTCAATGAAAAACCATAATGTAATAAATTCTGTGGAGAGTACAAGCATTATATTTGGAAATTCAGAAACTGCAGAATATTTACAAATGTAAATAAAACTGAAAAAGCAGCAAACTTGTGATTTCTATGGACACTTGTTTGAATTCGATGTTAGTTATCACAAATTTTATTAGAATGATGTTAATTATTTAATTGGTTATAAGAACTACATTGTATTATTACAAAATCTGTGCCATTAAAGACATTCAGGGGACTATGGTCAAAATATGCCATTTTTAACACTAAGTTTAGGTTTTTGTTTAGCTTTAAAATATTTTGACATTCATTCTGCATGAAAATGTTTATTTTTTCTTAACCAATTGTCTTACAATAATGTAAGCCTCAACACATTGGGTGTTTGTATACCCTCCTTTTTCTTTTTGTGATCTTATTCCTACAATAAAACTGGTTGTTACAGAAAACTCAATTTTGGACAGACATTATTAGCAGCTGCATTTTGCCCACTTGTCTAAATCTTTTTTTCTTTGTTTAGAAATTAGGCTTTTGTGCTATAATTACCTACTATCAGAAACCTAAAACCATGATTTTATAGTCCTTTTAATATTCTGTTTGTTTATGCCTAAAACAGCCTGCTAAGACACTCTCCTTTATGGCCTCATAATAATAGTTATATTTCTTGGATCTTCATTTTCAAATGCTCCTGCTTTGATGAAATTCTGCTTTACCAGGAAGAGTATTAGCCAAGCTCACTAAATACTGTGTGACTTGAATGAGCTCAACTAACTGGCTTTGAAGAAATCATGCATTTCCTGAAAATAATCACACTTACGCAAAACTATTGTAAAATGTAAGGTTAAAACAGACACTAAATTCTTACTAAAATTGCTACAAAACATACCCATAACTTGCAGCAATCTCACATGAACTTACAGGTTCCAGTCTTTAAACTCTTTAGAAGTGCAATATAATTCATCGTAACACAATTCTCATGCAGAGCAATTTAAGCAGACTGGAAACTAAGAGAGAAGTATGGTATTCTGTTTTAAATGTCCTCTGAAGTTTCTACAGCAAATGGACAGCCTGTACCTAATAAACGTTTTACTTTTTATGCCTTTTTAGATACGCATTTATAGAGTTGTCTTGATTTTTAAGGCTGATTCAAAATAATCCAAGAACGGTAAGCAAAACAGAAATGAGAACATGAAGCAATTCTTCATACAAGATGTTGGTACACAATAGCCCAGTAATGAGAACAGGAATGCATATTGATAATCATATTGATCACAAAATTGGATAAGCCGATAGAAGAAGGGGAAGTGAGGGAACAAATTAAAAGATTGAAAAGGGACAAAGCATGCGGTATTGATGGCATACCAAGGGAGTTTTGGAAAGCTTGGAGTGTAAATGAAAATCAATTAAAATTGCTGGTTAGGATATTAAATGCAATGTTTGAAGGAGGGAAGGTACCTAGGAGTTGGAAAACAGCAATAGTGGTGCCAATATTTAAGAATAAAGGGGAGGTAAATAACCCAGATAATTATAGGGGGATTAGCTTGCTATCAGTGTTAGGTAAAGTTTATACAGGGGTTTTGGCTGAAAAAGTGCAAAGTTGGGCGGAGCAAGAGGGAAAAGTATCTGATCTCCAGGCGGGATTTCAGAAAAACAAGAGAGTAATAGACAATATTTTTATAATATCTTCAATGGTTAATAAATATCTATTAAACAAAAGAGGAAGATTGTATATCTTATTTGTTGATTTAGAAAAAGCATTTGATAAAATAAATAGGGAAGCCTTATGGACCAAATTGGCTATGAAAAGTATGAGCAACAAGTGTATAAGAATAATACAAAAAATATATGAAAATAATGATTTTTGTATAAGGTTTGCTAAAAATGTAAGGATGAAGGAGATTAAAAATTGTATAGGTTTAAGGCAAGGCTGCAAGTTAAGTCCTATACTATTTAATTTATTCATTGATAATGAATTGGTAATGAGGAGATATTTACGGATGATTTGGTTGCAGGATCAATAACTACTGTGGGATTAAACAAAGTAATTGGAGCAATATAGAGGTTTTGTAACAAGTGGAGCCTTAGGGTTAGTACAAGCAAAACAAAAATAATGGTATTCAAAAAGGGTAACAAGCTGAGAAAGGATGGAAAAATGGAGTTGGAAAGGTAAGGAAATTGAGGTTGTTAGGAATTTTGATTTTTTGGGAGTAAGACTAAGCAGCAATGGTAGATGGGGTGAACAAAAGAAACAGGTTTTAGCTAAAGGAAAAGTGGCAATGAAAGTTATTAGAACATGTTTAGATAAAATACCTGGAATGCATGTAAAATGGATAGAAAGAGTACATAGAGCTGTATGGTGCAGAGATTTGGGGTATCGAGGAGGCGTGGGAACAGGTAAATAAAGTACAGAGGAGCTTTTGTAAAATAATTTTGGGTCTACCAAGAGCCTCACCCAATGGGGTTGCACAAATGGAGCTAGGGAGATTCAGTAGTAAGGCTAAAATTATTGAAAGAGTAGTGAAATATTGGTTGAGAATTGAGGAATCAGAGAATAATAATATTTTAAAACAACTTTAACATAACATTAATGGGAAACACAGTGAAGTAGTTAATATTATTTAAATAAAATTCTAGTGGCAACACACTCTAACTTCACTCTTTCAAGATAATTACCTTGAATGCGTTTCGAAGAACCTTGTCTTCATCATCAGCTAAGAGCCACGCATTCAAGGTAATTATCTTGAAAGAGTGAAGTTAGTGTGTGTTGCACTAGAATTTTATTTACATAATTTTAAAACAATGTTTGGAGGTTCAGCGAAAGCTAAATAAAGAGGATACTTGGTACAAGTGCCTAGAAGCAATTCTCAATGAAATAGGGTGTGGGGATATTTGGAGATATAGACAAATATGTGAGAAGCGGTGTTGGAAAAAAATTAGATTGAGGATTGAAGATATGGAAAGACAGGAAATAATTGGTAGTTTTAATTCAAAAAGATCATTATGTGTATATACAGAGATTAAAATGACATGGGAAAGAGAAAACTATGTTGATGTTTGTAATAAAAGCAAGAGAGGGCTTTGCATGGGCTAGATCAGGGGTGGTGAGGTTAAAAGACATAGGAGGAGAAAATGAAGGCAAATGCTCATTATGTAATAGCAAGTTTAATAACTATTGGCATTTAATGTTAGAATGTGAAGGAACAATGAATATGAGGAAAAAATTGCAAAGAAACAATTGGTCTAGATTACCAAATGAAATTATAGGTAAAAGGATGTTAAGAGTTAGATCCAAGGAAAGTTTATTAGAATAGGAAAATATTTAGGTGTAGTGAGAAATAAATGGCTGAAAAAAATTAGAAATAGGGAATAGAAAGAAAATGTAGATTGGTGAATCATAAAATTAAATAGGACCCAATAACTCAACAACCATGGTGTTGGATGTTACGGGTCCTTAAAAATGCAGCAACTTAGTGAAAGAGAAAATTATATGTAAAGGGTAATGTGTAGAGATAAAATTATGTATTGTAGAACTTTATATGAGAATTAATTTATGTAATTAATGAAGTGAAATAAAATATCTATCTATTGATCACAAAGTGGCGACCCAATATTACGCATTGGGATTTCATGTGTTTTTAACTGACCAATGATATTTTTTCACCTGCTTTCAATTCAGCCATATGATGTGATAGAGTATACATTATCTAAATGCAGATTCGTTACATTTCAGATTGCTCTAGTCGTACCAAGCTTTTATTCCTTTATTTAATGGCATACATAAAAGTTGTTTGTTGTTAATTTCTACTGGTTTTGCTTGTGTTTTTGAGGCAATAGCCAATTTTGAATTGTATATAACTGAGTATAGATACCTTTTCACTAGAAGAACTAATGCTCAACAACTAATGTTGTGAATCTAAAGTGTCAGATGGATCTGAGGTTAGGAAGCACAAGCTAGAATTTCTTCGTTTCATGTTTCCAGCTTGCAACTAGAGAGAGCACTTAGCAGTTGTTTCATGTCATGGCCGCCTAGAACAATTTCTACAGAGAAGAGTCTAATATGCACAATACGGATCTAATTATGCCGTGTCTGGGAACAAGAAAGTTAAAACTTGGCTAGTCTTTTTTTCCTATTCCCGGGTCCCAGGAAAGCTTCCCATCAATTGTGAACACTCCATTATAATACATGTATTTCAACTTTGTTGTTCTGGTTACCATTCTCGGTTGTTGCGAATCAGCCTTTAAGTGCCTAGTTCTTGAAGGTTTAGAACCTTTTAAGTGTCTACTGCATTTTTTGTGTCTTTTTGTTAATTTTATGTTACTCTAAATTTGGTTATGCAACTTTAATGGTCTGAAATTAATGAATTTACAATAGCATGCATTTAATCTTTTAATTTCACCCAGCAAATCTAATGAAAATATAAAAAACTAAATATGTAACTACCCGGGATATGTTTTTCCCTAGATCTGAATCCTATGCCACTGTGCTTACAAAATTTCTTTAATTAGTCATCTCTTTGAAGCATTTAGGAATTTTGGTCTTGAATGGGTTATGAACACTTATTTAGAAACTCAAACTTAATGGCAGAGGCCACGATAAGGCTTAGGACAGATGGTAAATATATCTGATGAAGCATTCCCAGATTATTTGGATTAGTCCAATGGGGGCACTCCTCCTGGTTGTTCTCTTGGTTCAGTGGATCATTGTTTTAAACTACAGCATGTTCACAGAAACACTCCATAAATATTAACCGGTATAGCTCGCTGTTGGTAGTTGGATACAAAATTGGTGTCATTAGAAAGAGAAACTCAAATATTTTAGTTCCTACCTAAGATATTCATGTGTGTCCATGTGTCGAGTTGTAGACATCAGGGCAAGACTCCCACTCATGCCACACATGTTCCAACATACCTGCAGGGATGGACTTGATGGCAGCAGTGATATGAAATTGCAGATTTTTATGCAATTAGAGGTATGTAAACAGATTCATGTGACCCCATAAAAAGAGGTCACAGGCGGTCAAGCCAGAGGACCTCAGGGGCCAACTGTAGAAGGCATTATCTTGGTTTTCAGCATGCCCAATTCATCTTCCTGCAAGCTGTTCATTCTGAACATTGAGATGCCAGTAAGGAGGTCTTCATCTTGATGGAAAAGAATTTCATTGCCTCCTTCCAAACGAGGAAACAGCCACTCAGTGAGCGCATGATAACTCTTATTGGTGAAAGTGAAAGAAAAATGAGCCATACACCTTCCGTTTCAATATGGCACAAAACACATTTAGCCTAGGGGAGACATGTTTCACCTCCAAAATGAAATGTGGACTTTTGCTTCCCCAAATCCTAAAATGGTGCTTGTTTATTTTTCCATTGATGTGGTACGTTGCCTCATCACTAAAAATGAATTTGGTTGACAGGTCTTTAATCTGCCGTTTGTGTCAATAAACGTTGTTCACAGAAAACATGTTATTTTTGCAGGATCATCACATTTCAACTTTTGCACTAATTACTGTTTGTAGGGGTGAAGCCTCAGATGAGAATGTATACCCCCGCCGCTATAACGTTGCACTTGACAGCTAGCGTTTAAGTTGGTACACTCGCGAAAAAACAGATGAAAAGCTTCAACCGTTTGACTTCCTAAGCCAATCACAAGGCAGCATTCCGGATGGTCGATGACAAAGCGGAACCGGATCTAGAATCGGCTCTGTTGCCGGATGTAACTATTCCCAACCATGTGCTTCAGTTTGTGAATCTCTAGCAGAGCGTCGAGTTGTTCTTTGCAAGCTACATATTGTTTATTGTTATTTGTTATTTAGATTTGTGGTTATTGTTTGATAGTTTTGTTATTGTTCGTTTATACATTTATTTATTTATATTTATTTATTTTATATATATTTCATTCATATTATTTATTTAAACAAAACTTAAGTGCGACAATGTCGGAAAAACGACGCCGATCGCCGAGTGATGATTCATGAAGTGAAAATCCTTTGCGCCGAGGTGTGCCACTTAATAGTCAGGCATTGGAACTATTATGGAGAACCCGGGAGTTCTTTGAACAGGAAAAGGAGTACGTGAAGCTTCACGGAAATCCCTCTATTCCTGCTGATAAAGCCGTACAACGAACTGCAGCAGCTCTTGATTTAAGCACGAGAACTGTTGTTCACAAAGGAGTGAAACTACAAGAGAAAGAGGACAAAATTCCTGAACCATCTGGAACACAACAGGTATTTCTATCAACTCCAGGGAAGAAAAAAAGAAGCCTCGTCCAGTCACAAATATTGATGCTTTCCAATTAGACGCCATACGTAGACACATTTATACCTATTATCATAGAAAGGAGTATCCGACTATACCAAAGCTGCTTATATCGCTTATTTTCAATTAACAATAATAATACGAAATAGTTATTATTCAGTGACGTTCGCTACTTACGTACACTTTCTGTATGCGGCTTAGACACGATAGAAATGAGAACAATCAGCTGTTGTTTACTAGCCACTCTGGCAACGTCGCAACCACGATGTAGCCAACCTTACGCGAAGCCACACGAACTGTCAAGTGCAACGTTATAGCGGCGGGGGTATAGGACCCTAAAACAGTGGGTTTAGTAATGTTTAACTGAAGACTGCACAGACTTTTTAGGACTACATACAAATGTCTCCTGCACCTGTTCCACAATTTCCACATTGACAGGCCATTTCTATGTTCATATATGTATCCATGCTCTACAAAATCTCTATACCACCTCAGAATCTTTTTGTTGGTAGGTGCCTCATGCTGAACTTTTATTACACTCTGTGTGCTAAGGTATTCTATACGGGCCAACTATGTTCCTGTGGGTTTGCCATAACCCTCTAAGTGCTACAAACTTCACACAGAGTTGAAAAATTAACATCTACACCATTTAAAACAACTGCTTCTATTTCACAACCACAACAAACAAAATAGCAGAAACAGAGTATTTGTTTTCTTCTTGTACTGCCATCTGTTTTGGTCAACAATTAGACATCCCTGAAATTCTTTGAGTTGTTCTTCCCAAAGGTACCGATATGAATTCATAATGCATACCTATAGTTATAAAATAATAGCAGTTTATAATTACAGAACGTTTCTGTGGACACACTGTACTACTTACAGCACTTATACCTGGTTTAGCAGTTTGAGCTTGTATTACAATGGAGTTTTACAGTGCATAGTTTAAATAATAAGCTAAGCTTATATGTGGCTTGGCCTAAACCACACTTAACTGTGGTTTAAGTTAAAGAATCACCATGTTACCTGAAGATGATATTACTGATGAGGAAATGCAAATTATTTTAACCCAGATGCACGAGAGGAAGATGATCTATGTTTAGAATGTGCCCAAACCATTCTCATGTGTATATTGAACGAGAATTCTATGAAAGACTTTAATAAAGTAAACAGTCGCCAATAATGGTACCAGAAATTGACGATACGACGATGACGATATATATAAAACCAACTGGTAAGCAAAACTTAAGCTTCAGTCTTTTATCATACACTTTGTCGCATCTAAACAAAGCCTTCTCATTAAAATAATGCTTCTCTTGGCATTAAGGTTGTACGCAAATAAAAGCATGCAGAACTGTCAAGATTTGTTCCACAGCATTCTAATCTACTCTTGTTTTGCATTTTCCCCCATTTGGTTTTTCTTACTCCATAGTAATTTGTCTGTCTGATTGCTTGCATTCTATTACATGCTTATACTGCTTCATGATTTGTAAGAGAATGCTGACTTCTTGAGAAGTTAAGTTCGCAGTATGTTTTCACTCTTGATTTTTAGGAACAGCCTTGCCATTAATGAATGAGATGAATTCACTTGTTGCGCATGTGCATTATCAAATTGTTCAGCTAAGTCAGAATAGATCTACAAGTTGTAGTACATCTTATTTGCTATTTCAGATGTCAAATTATTGATGATAGTCCTGAGAGGTTTATGCTACTGTTACTGATGTTATCACAGGTTTTATGTTTGATACATGTAATTCAACTTGATCCAAATTAAACTGATGGTTTTAATTATATATCACTTATTTTACTTCTAACAGAAGGTAAGGTGAAATTTTGGATTACTGAATACATATTTATGTTGGGTTGCTAGTAAACCAGTCTAGCTTTAATTATTGGATTTGTAAACTTATTTCTTCTCTGAGTTCCACATTGTTGCAAGTTCCTTCTTTAATAGGAACAACATTCCTTTGTGAAACACTATACAGCTTACACAGTAAACATTAATTGCATTTTCATTTATTATTTAAGCAGTGCATTTGCAATTGTCTAAAGTAGCTAAGGATGTAGAAAACATGAAACACATTATCCCAAATAAAGTTTTATTCACCTCATTGTTGCTAAAAAGTTAAACATTTCAATTCACTGTGCACTACTTGAGATTCTGATTCTTCATGCTATGAGCTAATCGTACATTGGTAATCACGGCAAGTTTTAAAGAAACAGATGATGAATGTGCCATTCATCATATCCCAGTTGATGACCATTGGTATTTTCAAAAATGTCCACGTATGGTTTTCCACCAAAAGGACAAATTGCAAACAAAACAGCAGCACATGCTAATGGGATACTTTTTGGAACAGAAACACATATTATTGATACATGTTCCTGTTTTGTTTCTGATTTGCTTGTTTGGTGGAAAACCACTCACAGACTCCGTACTGCAACACTACCTAAAGCAAATAAGCCAATGAACAATGACACTCACCAAGCCTTGAGCAATCATTCGCTGTATTTCTTCTTGACGCCTTCTCTCAAATTCCTGGTATTCTTCTGGTGAATAAACGGTCTGCTGGTCTAGTCCCTCCCATCCCTCATCCTTCTCAAATTCTGGTTTCTGAGTTTGTGCTAGGAACTCTTCATAGCTATTAAGAAATTAAATGGCTTTGAAGATCACATCAGAAATGAAATCACTAGTTGCTTTTAGATTACTTAAAGATATTAGCTCAGAATATTTTCTGTCAAATGATGCACTTACACTTGGTAAAATATGAACATGCAATATTTTGAAAAAAAAAAAAAAAAAAAAAAAAAAAAAAAAAAAAAAAAAAAAAAAAAAAAAAAGCTGTCTAAATCTTACGGTTTCCCAGTTATAAACAAGAATATAAATATATTAATAAATATAAATATGAGCATACAACATTAAAAATTTTGAAAACAGCTATAAAAAAAAGCGGGGGAAAGCTGTTTATGTCTTACGGTTTCCCAGTTATAAAAAGCATAGGTAATCAGATTAAAGAACACTTCACAGGCTATTTACAGAAAATTCAAGAAATAAACTTTTTTATGCCAAAAACTCACATGATAGAGCAATTATATTAGAAAATAAAAAAATCTGATGTGTTACACTCGCATGACTTTCTCTACTCTTGTACAAACTATTGTTACACACGCTTATTCTCCATATGCTTCATTTTAATCGAGATATTGAGATGTTAATCTTATTGCTATTTTCTTGTAGATGCAAGGGGAATTGGTAGGCTTAAACGATAGTCAAATATTTTAAGAGCTGGTTGCTATGTCGAGTATTCCATTCACTTTGCATTACCAGGACCAAAAAAAAGGAAAGAAAGAAAAAAGAACAAAGAATTCCCATTTGAGAAAAAGTATAAGTATTGGAAAATTTAAGGGAATAAGAAGCAATATCTTGAATGGTTCACTCAACAAAAAAAAACGTTTACAACATAAATTGTGTATTTTAACGCAATCTACATTTTTTGTGTAGTAAAATTTTGTCTATCTCTTATGGTTTACCAGTTATGCAAAAGCCGTTCACAATGAAGAATACTTTTAAAGAAATTTCCAGAAAATTCAAGATATACATTTTAATTGTCATGAAAGTATCTTAAATATATGATATGTTAATCAAAATCATTGAAGCATTTTTGAGAAAATTAAAATTGTCGAAAAATGTTCCATGTAAAGGGTAATGTGGGGTGGGGGATTTTCTTGAAAACCTTTGTGTCGCATCTCTGGAAGATACTGAACCTAAATACTAAGTTTGGTGTTTATCCGACTGTTCGTTTCTGAGTTATGCTGTTCACAGACAAACACACGCATGGACATGTTTCCAAAAATGTTCTTTTTGGATTCACGGTGTCTCAAAACATGTATTTCCGGTGAAATCTCGGTATCGAATTTTTGGGTGGAGTACAATACTTCCCCTACTTACTATACATAGTAGAGAAAGTAAAAATAGTTTGTTTCATGTAAACAGTGGTTTGGGATGGGAGAAATTTCTTTAAAATCCTGGTGTTGCATCCTTTAAAGACATAGGACTTACATATGAAGCTTATTATTCACCCCATTCATTTTTAATTATGCTCACAGAAGAACATAGGCATTTTTCAAAATCTTTTTTTTGGGGTTCAAGTTACAGCAGAACATGCATTTTGGGTGCAATACTATATTTCTACTTGCCTATGTAACTGTGAGAGAAAAGTAAAAATATTTGTCTCTAAAGAATTATAATTCAATGCATGGCATTAATTAGGAAACCTGTAACATACACAGCATTGTTCTTCAGATGACTAGCAAGGTCAGAAACAGTTACTGTCCTAAGAATTATCCAGAAACTGGTAATGGACTAAAGAGTTTCCAGGAACACACATCCAGGCTATGGATTCTATAACCTTATGAGCATGAGAGGGAAAGAAAGAAAAAAAAAAAAAAATATATATATATATATATATATATATATATCAGTTCTATAAAAGAACATGTTTAGAGAGCATGGCCTAAAAGCAGAACTTCTAACATAGTGCACAAGAATTAAAAGCTTTATATTATCGCAGTAATGCGAAAATTTTTATACCACTCCATTAAGACCAACTTTGGTTTCAAGCCCAATCACATGGCAATTACCCTTTGTACCTGCACATGTTTAATAATTCGACTTGGTTTGATTAAATTTTACTTTTCATATGTCTTTTTACCTGATTAATTTCTCATGGCAGTCGCATTATCTGTTCACAATACAAATCATCATACTTCAATTTATCGCAATTAGTTGTGGAGTCAACATATACCTTATTGCCAGGCTTGTGCTTTCTTTGATCTCAAATGTTCTTTTATCTGGTATAACCTACATAAAGATTAAATGGCAGCAATTATAAATTCAGAAGAAACTGTAATGGAAGAGCCAGGTGAAATTACAGAAGCACCGAAAGAATAACACTAGAACTACTTACCCAAAAAATCCAGTAAGCAATATGATATAGTATTTAATCGCTTCATTGCCTGGTGTAAGTCAAAACGTGAAAATAATTTCACTGAAAATGACTGATAGTGTAATCAACAAAACATCTGACAAGTCACTGCACATGAGAGTTGATCTTGTTTTTAACATCATTTCTTTTGTTTCAAGAATCTTGCTATACGTGAGTTATCTTGTTCTAAACATGATTTCTCTTAGTTTCATGAATCTATGATATTATTTTATTGACTTTTACAAATTTGAGAACTGTTTAAAAAATAGTATATGTCACATGTGTTAAAAGTGGTTTTATTTTGCTTGTACGATTGTGAAACAAGCCTTTGCTTTGCAAACATTCCTACTTGCAAAATAAAACCCTACTTTTAACACTTGTATAATTTACTATTATGTAATTCCGCATAAGTTGTATTATTTCTGTTCTACTTTATTTGGTGTATGAGAGCATTGTAGTAATGTAAAATTCAGTGGGTGAACATGTGCGGTAATCAACTGTTACAGCATTGTTAATTTAAACTTCCAGATGTGAATAATTTTATGTTTTAAATTTCTGCTGTTCTGTAAATTGTCTTAAATTTGCTGAAAATTTATGAAAAGACAGAGTCAGAAGAACAAAGAATGGGTTAAAACTGTGGGGTGCTGTGAAAACTGACAGTACAAGCATGGTAAACATAAAACACAGTGCACACTATCAACTACTGTCCATTCCAAACCAGAATGCCTTTCACTGAAAACAAACTCTTTGTATTATCCGCGCGAAAGTAGTTCGCAATCCCCGCCCATAATGGCTGCTTGTTCCCCTCCCACATGCTTGTTGAACACTATTTAATCTATAAAAAGGTGCCCTGCGTGAGAATCATGGTTCAAAATGCAACCTGAGGTAACAATCAATTTTATAAGTATGCGGCAATGAACATTTTACTTAAGTTAATTACAATCCTCGGGCAAAAGTGCAACACCCAAATCCGAATTCTCCACTCAGCTGACATATCGGAATCAGAACTACTCTCCAAAATAATGCAAGCTTATCCACAATTCCAGAGAATGTCGCACTTAAAACAAGTTCCCACATTTTATCCTCTTCTAAGTTGTATTATGTCTGTTTATATTCTGTACTCGCTTTCATTACACTTCTTACTGAAATGCCTGTAAAATCCGATATTAGTTTCGTAATATGCAATAATACAAGTGTCGGGTATTTTTGTAATAGTGAGTTGAATATATGAAGTATTGTTTGTTTTTAGCCACTTTTTAACTGTTTCCCGCTTCTGTGTTTGAACAGTTTATTTGCACTACACGCACCTTCCTCTGCCATGTGAGCTCAAATACCAACTGACTAAATCACAAGATTTGACCTGAGCTGAGCATATGTGCGTTAGTGTATTATGAATGACTTTGCTTATCACATATCTTGTGTTATGCAAAGTGTTTATTCGGTACTCAGATAGCACCTCTGGGAATTCATTGCAGCATTCCTTGTGTATGTAAGAGAGTGGCAGTCGTTTATACGGTTGGTATTAACAAGCAAGATGCTCTCGGTGTTAGCGCAATAGCAGGCGAAAATCATATTTTGTAATCTCTTAACAGCTAGTATATATCCATTACCTTTAACAATGAGTTCTTATGATAACCGCAATAAAAAGTGCAGTTCTATACCTTTCCTGCTCTAATATTTCATAATACAATACATGTATTAAGGAACTATTTACGTTGGCATAAGAGTATATTCTTGGGTTCGTGACAAACCGAAGCACGTGCTTCTGTTTACATCAGAGGGAACACTGGTTTGGAATGGACAGTAGACAGTACACAGGATTTATTATATCAGGTCAGTTACTATTCTTAGGAGATAAATTACTGGTATAATGAAGGTATCCAAAAGATGCACCCATTCTTTCCTCACTGGATTTGATACTTGTTAAAAGGTAGCAGACTTATGTATTGCTTTGTATCTGAAACATTTTAAATTCATTACAATATTCAGCAATAGAAGTTTGTCTCATTAAAATTTAAAGGGGGGTGCTGATATGCAAAAATTTCAACCTTCATGAGAAGAATAACCGTTCAGAAGCTTACCTTATTAGACCATCATGATTGGTGTCGGCTTCTTTGAAGACATGCTCACGCATTCTCTCCATCTCCTCTACACGTTCACGCATATCATCCTCCGGTGCACCAGCCTGGTACATTTTGTCTAGCTCTTTGAGGAAAAGTGCTTTCACTTCATCAGCGTCCCATACACCATTACCATCCAGGTCTAAAAGTAGTGTCGTACATCACAATTAATAAGCCTTGATAGTAAATTGGGAAATTGTTAGTATATTATTTACAAACAGCAAAAATATTATAACAACCGTCAACCATATTTTTGCTAGAGTCCTCTGCGGCTTTGTTGTAGTAAGGCAGAAAGAGATATGCCTGCTTTAACTTTGGAATAATAGCCATTTTTTGCCAAAGCCAAGAGATCTGGGCATTTTGGGTCTATTTCAAATGATTATGGACAGAATTCTAAATAAAATTTGTAGAAAACTGTTACTATATTTGAAAAGAATGCCTTTCAAGAGTGAATGAAGAAGTGAGAAACAAACACTAATACCACTATCTGCATTCTAAAACTTTATTTTAAAAAGTGTGACATATTACTGTGAAAAAAAAGCAAAACAGCTTAAAATATGTAACACTACATATACAATGGTTAAAATGATTTAGCAGAACCTTGATTCATTACTTTTTATGAAAGCAAGTTAAAAAATGATGAAAATGAGAAAACAAGGGAACATGTCAGTTTCATATTCAAGAGATCCCTGGTTGGGGTAAGTTGTTTTTTCTCTGGGATTTTCTCTTACCCTCAGAAGAAAATGTCTGGCAACTCTAACCTTTATGGATCCCAGGCTAATTTTAGCATCATTTCATCAATTTCATTCATTCACTATCTGATATGACCTACACCACTTAAGGAGGTTAAACTCTTAAAAGAGGGTGTTAGGGTAGCTCAGTAGTTTGTATGCAACTCTCGTACTGAGGATCTGTGGTTCAATTCCCGGCTATGGGAGGGTAATTTTATGTCGCCCTATCCAAGGCCTTCACGTTTGACTAGCTGTGTGAAGTATTCCCAAGACCCAATGGTTCGCAGTCCAAAATAAAAGATGTTGGTCCCCTTGTTCCATTGCCGTTTTCCCATTGGAGATAACAGATGCTGCGCACTAGATGTCTCCAGCTAGTAAATGGGTCCATTTGTCGCTTGGCAGAACTAAGTTTCCCAAAAGTCATAGTAAACCAAATTTTTGCCCAGAAAAGATTTCAATTAAGCAATATGAGCTTAAATAAAACATGAAGAAACAACATTCAGTTTAATTCAATGCCACAGCCAGGATTTGAACACAGTTCTCCCGCTCTTGTGCAGTTGTTCTAACCATTGAGCTACTGTGACAACATGCCGGTGGGACATTGAATTCTCCAATTGACTCAAGTTGTTTCCCAGACAGACCACCAAGGCATCTCATTCAAGATGACAATCTCAGTGGCGACCTGCAATCGCAAGTACTTCAGTACTGGGTTATGGGTTTCTTAAGGTTTCACTTTATTATTATTATTATTATTATTATTATTATTATTATTATTTATTGTCTTGTCTTTTGTGTATTGTTTTCTGCATGTGTGAGTTCATTCTGCTTGCTTTATTTTCATGTCCTAAGTTGGGAAGGTGGAGTGATGCATCCCCTGTAATTCTGCTTCACATTGGGTGGGGAAGGATTGCACAGGTTTGGGTAACACCCCCCCCCCCCCGCTACAGCATCTACAATTACCTAACCTTCACCAAAACCACAAAGAATCATGGAGCGTACATCAGTTGAGATAACATCATATTACTGGAAGCTGCATTCGTTTTGCTACAGCCGGTCGTCGCCCAAAACGAGGTCAGAGGTTTAACAGTTTGCTGCAATAGGGGAAGGGCAGGATGTTCGCAGCAAGTATCCTGCCTCCTTGGCCAACTTCAGCTGAGAGGTTCAGCCTGTTAAGCTATCAGAGAGATGTGCCGGGGTTGAAGCAGGAACACAAAAGTAACACACAGAACCATAGTTGGTTAAAGAAAACAATGCTGGACTATATGTCTAGTTTCAGCTTGTTGCACTGTTGAAGAATATTTAACACATTCTGTTAAACCTATAAAGAGAAGTGAGAAAGGAAAATAGTAAAGAGCTTAAAACAAATTGTACCACATTTATCTATGTGAACCTGTGAATGGCATATTCCATTCCTAGTCATTGTAGACCTTTAAGTGTAGGTTGTGAAATGATTTGGCTTCTGGACGGTCAAAAGTGAAAGCTTAAACAAAAATTCATTGTTATACATCACCACGTTTCTATTGGTCCACGTTTGTGGTAAGGCGGAAGTTTTTTAACATTCCACTAATTATGCAACGTTACAAATAAAGCATTACCATGCAGATGGAAGAAGGTTCTTGGATTGAAGTCTTGGTTCTCCATGTGATCTTGCTTCTCCCAAACTTCTTCCAGTTGCTGCTTGCTACCAGGGTGGTGAAGCTACAAATACACACAGAACAAATAGTCACTCGATTACAGTATGCTATTAATGAAACTATAAGATTTATAGAGAATGAGGTTTGAAGCCTAATGCAGACAAAAGTAAAATAATTGTGTTTGACAAGGAAAAGACACTAGGAAAAGCACAAAAATGGAATCCCATGGATGAAAATATCCACAAGGTTAAAGATTTTTTCTACTAAGGAGTTACCTAATCATGGTTGAATGGGACAAGCAGAAGGCACTATCAATGAAGCTATCATTAAGTTTATAAATGGCACCAACAAGGTTCATGCCAAAAGCTTTTAGTTGCTATAAACCATTCCTCCCACAACAATATGATTACTTTCACCAGACAGAGCATTGTTTTTGCTCTAAGAATATGCATGACCTTCATGATGTAAGAATACAGTGTCAATGTACAGGTTGAGCATATCACAGACTTATCATACTGCAACTTTCATGCTAGGATTTACCATGACTAAAAATAATCAGAAGAAGACCATTCTTTTTTGACACATGCTAGTGAGTCTGCCCTGTCTAGAGCCACAGTTGGAAGATGGTTCATATTGAACTGAATATTTATCCTCGCCCTAATATAACTTCATAAATATACAAACAAAACAACAGAAACTTTCATAAATATTAAATAAAAACAGAAGCACTATTAACTGTGAAGTATTTTCACTTTTAATTTTTTAAAATATATGTCAATGTTCACATTAAAACTTCACATACATCAAGATGTAAAACTCTTGATTGTTGATTTTGCAACTTATACGTGAAGTTTTAAATGTTAACACCAACTCATTCATATTGAAAAAAAAAAGTTTACAATTACAACTAAGCGTTAAACCTAAATTTATGATCTAATAAGTCTGACATCCATCTATACAAGGCTTCCTTCTACACAACCCCAGAGAGTTATTTCCATTGAGCATTACATCCTCACATGGAGACCTAAAGAGACACCAGGGTAGTTTGATGCTGTTTTATGCTTGAAAAATTTCATGGATGATGGTCTAAATATACTTATAACGTGTGACGAAACATGAGTGTAGCACTAGGAAACCAAATCTCACAGAAAGAAAATGTGGCAAGTTTCTTCTATAGGATGAGCATCAAAGTCTGTAAAATTACAGACAAGTTGCACAGTTAATGCTGAGTGATGTGTACAAAGAATGCCTTCCTATCTTTGCCACATTGAGGTTAGAGCACCTTCATTAATAGGTACAGTTTGTGTAAATCGTCGTGAAAGTCCCCCACTCCTGAAGCATATATGCGCAATAGCACTGACCAGACCACTTGCATAATAAGAGAGGTGAGGGTCAGTGTTCCAACTGCTGTGAGCTCAAATGCAAGGTAACCTTACACGTTTGTTTACAATACGTTGTGTATGTGGCTGTCTCCGAGTTCTGATATCACTTGCTCCCCACCACTCCTCCTCATTTCTCCTCTCTTGCACATATGAACTGTGACGACATTTTACACAAGCTGTATGCTGCAACAACGTTGAGAAATTTTGGAGAAGGAAAAAGCTAGGGTGCTACAGCATCTGCATTATTCATATGACCTATCCCCATTTTATCTCCTTTTATTCTTGAAGACCAAGGAAAAGAATTTGAGGGCATCGGATTTT
Organism: Deroplatys truncata; assembly: GCA_030765065.1. Classification (NCBI taxonomy): domain Eukaryota; kingdom Metazoa; phylum Arthropoda; class Insecta; order Mantodea; family Mantidae; genus Deroplatys; species Deroplatys truncata. Next base: position 72,966,465 of record CM060981.1, on the reverse strand, counting down.
GTCTGATAGAGAGGTCACCACAGCATACCACAAGCTACAAAGTGACATTCCCAAAGCAGCTTATACAGTAAAATCTCAGAACAACGAACCTCACTGTAGCATATATTTCACTTTTACATATAGATTTTAAATTGCCCACATAAATCCCATACAACATAATACAAAGATCTTTCATTTTTACGTGCCTGTTAATTATGAACATTAAAATATTAGGTAGCAAATGTTTATAAAATATGTTTTCTTTGATATGTTATTCCATTTATTCTTAGACAAAAATGTCATTACATATTGCATATTAATAAATTTTTGCTTCAACTTCAAAATGGTATCTGGAACGAACTGCATAGTATCTGCAGTATTAAGTTCCCTGTTTTCCAAGCAAGATGTTTTAATCTATTAAGAGTACCAACAAATGCTTAGCCACTTTCTGAGGTTGGCAACCTTATTTTTTCACCCAATGGGACAGTGTTATTGGTTTTGCACAATGTATTTCCACTTCCAGCTTGAGCTTACTTGTATTTCCAATTTTGTTTGAACTGACAGTTTCATTTTCATATGGTTTTCATTGTTAAAACCAGGATGATAGTTATTAAAGTTTGCATCTTCCATTTGTTGATCAGTGATGAAAAAGTTTTTGTTAACTTTCACAACATAATGGAGGCATAAAAAAGAAAGCAGTTTCTATAGAAAAACAAAAGTCAAGCTGAAAGAAGTAGATTGAAGTAGCACGTGTAGTCGTCCTCCGTGGTGTAGTGGTTACCATGCTAGCCTCTAGTTCTGGAGGTCGTGGGCTCAAACCCAGCGGAGGACGATGGATTTTTTTTGGTGTAAAAGTCCTTAACACGGCATCCTTCGGAAGGAAAGTAAAGCCAGTGGTCCAGTGTCGTAGATTTACGGCATGTAAAAGAACCTCAAGCCTGATAAAGAGGCCTCTGATCACAATTACCAGTCTTTTACGCCCAATATAGAATAGGACGCTAAGGACTACAGCAATTAAAGAGCATCCATAAATAAAACTCAATTTAATTTAATTTTGTAGCATGTGTGCATAACATCAATCGCACCATTCCTGGATAGAATGTGTAACCACAGTTGGAGAAAAGCTGGTACTCTGAATTTTTAGCCAGTTACACCACCAGATGACATCTCTGAAGTCTCTTGCAAGTTATGGAAAGAACTTGCAAAGGAGCTGGAACTGCCATCTTCGCTTACCTTTGAAGAACATGTCTGTGTGGATGTTAAAGCAGAGACAACACTTACAGGGAGGAAATAAATGACAAAGTTATTGAAACTGAGATCAAAATGTGTCTTCTCTTGATGCAATGAAACATTTGTAACAGTTAAGGCAAATGTGGAGAAAATTGAGTACGTGGCAGAAAACATTCTGAAGTCACTTAGTGAGCTTCAACAGTTTGTCAAAGAGAATTTGTTGAAAAGCTTGAAATAAACCAAGATCAATGACTTCTAGACCTTTATATAAAGTGGAAAATGTCATTGATTTAGTGATGTATTTTGTGTACAGTTGGTCAAAAACTGTCTGGCCACTGTCAGAAACAAAGAACGCTTTGTGCTTCCAAACACAACTGAAGTCGTAGGCAGGCTCCTATAAGTGTCCATTAAAATCTGAAGTATGAATAATGCTAAGTTTGCATTGATTAAACAGAATGTAGTCTGGAACTGTTCTTTAATATGCAACTGTATCAAAATTCTTTACTTTTTATTTTTAATTGTTTTGTTGTTTGCAGGACAAAAACTCAGTAGTGAGTAGATTTTTAAATACAAGAGGAAGCTTAAATGCTTAGTTTTAAAATGTATATTGCTGCCTTAAGACCTTTCCTCTGTGGTCTTAAAATAATTATTTACACTGATGACTGTTCGTTTTCTATTAAAAATTAAAATAAACAAACAAAACATCAAATAGAAACAAAGAAACAATATACATTTAATATTCAGTCCAATATCCTTCATACTTGAAAACCTTGTTAATTCTTGGCATGGAGCCTATCAGCTGCAGAAAATAATGTGGTCTTTCTGCGAGGGAATTCCACATTTCTCTGATCCTGCCCCATAGCTCAACAGACATCCTGGGAGGCAGGAGATGTTAATGTCATAGAATTTTTATTTTTGCCCAAACATTCAATATAGGATTTAGATCAGGTGGTTTGGCAGGGTGAGGTATCGGTGAGATATCCTCTTGCTCATCAAACAATGCTGAACTATCATTGATTTGTGAATGCTATAATTATTATGCAGGAATCAGATTGTTCCATTGGGATATCTTTCTCCGACAGTTGGGGCTAAAATGAATCACATTATATCATGATAGGTCCAACTGTCTAACCTTCCACATATTTGTTCAAGGTATCCAGGACCTTCGAACATAATCCAGCCCCAACATGAGATGCTTATGCAACCACTGTGAGCATGATTAGCCACGTATTGTCGATCATATTGGTGACCATGTGGTCTATACATGCTCAATGGTCCATCATACATTGTCGACACTACAACTTTGTCAGCGAAGATAACTCTTCGCCAGTCAATGAACCTAGCATCTATGGCATATGCAAGATGGTTCATGTTCATCATTAAGGACCTCTTTACAAGCAGCTATGTAGCTGCCAAAACCAAACTCTCTACAGCGATTCCTTATGGTCTGTAAAGAACCAGGAAAGTGAGAAGCTGCCTTCAATTCAGCAGCAGCTGAAAAAGGTCTTCTTTCTGCCTCTATTCCGAAGACACTCATTGTTCTCCTGAGTAGAAAGTCTTCTACGACCTGTGCTATGTCACTTTTCTACCTTGATCTTACCTATATTGCTGAGCCCAATGGCTCCCAGTTCATTCTAGTATGCCATATCTATGAGCAGCCTCAGACAGTGAAAACCCTGCATTAATCATAACAGCAGTACGTCTGTTTATTAGGCAGCCATATCTCAATTGAAAGAAATCAATTACAGCAAGGTTATCTTTTAATTCACACAGTCACCAAGGGATAGTTGTGTGCTGAAGCACACACATGGGTTGTTCTAGAGTAGAATAAAGGAATTGATAAAAGCACTCTTGGTAGTACTGAACCAAACCTAGCATTCTTTTCTTTTAAAAAATGTAGGTATACATTACAAAGTTTTATAAGCACACCGAATACATTATGTTATAGCACAACATGCTTATTTTAAATGAATTGCATTAGGTTACAAATGAAAACATTTTTTCTGCAGTGCGATTAAAAATAGGTGACTTTTACTAATTTCAGTGCACAGAATTCAAAAATTCATTCCGCTTTTCTGTAGCACATCTTGTTTTGGCAATATGACAATGTTCAATGAAAATATAATTTTAAAATTTGCAAAAATATTACACACTCATACACAACTTTTAAAGAAAACAAAGAAGAATAATAACATGAAAGCGTACCTACATTTGAGAATGTATGTTAGATATCTTGTGTACCCCTTTTCCTTTTTCTATGCAACTTCAGTGTACATGATTTTCTTGAGTGTTATCTGGTAGGTTCATCATGTGCTCTTGCACCAGCAGTAATCGCCATCATATGTAATCCTTTTTTTTCATTCATTCATTATCTGTTTACCCTCCTCTTATGTAGGACTTACACCCCCCAGGACTTACAAGCGGGTGCCTGGGGTCAGAGGCCCGTCGAGGAGCAGACACTCATGGATCAGACAGAGCATCCAGGATGGGTGATCAGCCCAATGCCTGGTATGGGATGAAGGAAGTAGATGAAACGAAATGATGCTGAAATGGATGAAAGGAAAGGTGATGATGGAGCAGTTGGTGGAATGAATGGAGGGGGAAACCGGAGAACCCGGAGAAAACCCGCCCAGACGCCGCTTCGTCCACCACAAATCCCACATGCAGGTCCCTGGGATTGAACCCGGTCCGCCTCGGTGGGAGGCGAGCGGTCTAACCACTCGGCCACGGCGCCGCCTATATGTAATCCTGTCTCTAATAATGTTCAACATCTTTCAAGTCCTGGTGAAACCATTCAGCTTGCTCTTCACTGACAGCTCCTAAATTTGACAGGAAGTAGTTAAGATGTGACTTGAGGAAATGAAGCTTCACTCATATTACAGCCGAACAGTGTGAAATTTTCCAGCATATTTCTGACAATTTCTTTGTATTGAGGGTCTTTCACATTGTCCAGAAATTTCTTAACAACCTCTCTGAATCCATTCCACATATCTTTTTTAATTTCATTCACAGAACTGGTAAAATTAACATCTTTCATCAATTTCCTTATCTGTGGTCCATCAAATACTCCCTCTCTGATAGGTTGCGGGTTCAAACCCGGCAGAGGGCGATGGATTTTTTCGGGCATAGAAATCCTTAGCATGACTTCCTCGGAAGGGAAGTAAAGCCAGGGGTCCCGTGTCGTAGATTTACAGCAGTAAAAGAACCTCAAGCCTGATAAAGAGGCCTCTGAGCAAAATTACCGGTATTTCACACCCAATATAGAATGGGACGCTAAGGACCATATCAGTTAAAGAGCGTCCATAAATAAAACTCAATTTAATGTAATTTTCCCTTTCTGGTTTTGGCCTGTGACAATGATGGAAACTTTGGGCATAAGTACTGGAAGCAAGGGCAATTTCTGTCAAGTGCTTTCATAAATTGTTTCATTATGCCAAATTTTGTGTGTGATGGAGGGAGTAGAATGTTTTGGCAATCAACAATAGGGACATTAATAACATCTTTTGATGCAGGTTCCAGTTGCTGTCTCTGAGGCTATTGGTCAGTTTCCCAATGTTTGTCCCTCACCCTGCTATCCCATTATTCACAAAAAAAAAACAAGCGAATTTTGTATATCCTCCCTGTTGTCCTAGTAACAGACCAATGACCTTCACGTCACTACATATTTGCCATCATGTCTGCGGTACTGAATTTTCTCAAGAACATGCTTCAGAATTTCATAAGACACTCTTAGGTTCCAAGAATGTGCAAGTGGAATTGAAGCTAACTTGTTGCTATTATGAAGTAACACTGCCTTAAGACTTCGTTTGGAAGAATCAATAGAAAGACACCAGTTACTTGGCTCATATGCTTCCTTGACCAACTGTTGAATAGGATTACACACATCCACACAAAACGCAAGTTGATCTTCATCTGCGTAGTACTTATGGATTTGTATTTCGTGATTCCTATACCATGAAAATGTAATGCCAGGTGATAAATTCTTCTCCTGTAGTCTTGAGCCCAGTAATTCATTTTTTTGTTTTGTGAGGCTTAAATCCCTCACTAAATTGTTTAACTCAAATTGATTAAACTGTTGTGAATTGTCAAATTCTTCTGGATCAGAAACCAACCCATTGTCTGAAGTCATGGAGCTGCTTTCAGATTCACTAAAATTGAGATCTGCTGGTGGTGTAGGTATGAGCAGTTTGGGTCCATGAGGAATAGGTAGATTAGTTGAGTTCAGATTTGAATATTTGGATAATTCTTGCCTTATTTTTGTAGTTGTAGCCAGCAACTTTCCAATGCAAAAGTAACAATTGTCATGGTGATTCTGCTGCTCTCAGTTTGCCAAACGGCATTGCCTTCCATTTTCCTTCATACCAATAACATAATCCCTCAACACATCTGTTACATGTAATATAAGGCACGGACAATTTATCCTTATCACCAACTTTCACTTTGAAATATGAGTAATATAGTTTCTTCGTTTGTGAGTCTATTTTACGTACCTTCCCTCAGACACGTAATAGCCATAAATGTAATACAACTGAGGACTATGTAGATACGGTCTGTTGCATAATCCTGATGTAAAAGTCATACTCAAACTTTTTATTTCAGCACTACACATATAGAAGACGAACGTGTGCATTAACATAAGTTTTCAGCTCAACTGAAGTTGAGATCTATGATAGCTGTTAATGTAAACATAAATACCTCACAAGAAGACAGACCTGACCCATGAACAGACTCTGACCTGACAGAACAAAACTGATAAGTGCTGGAAATACAAACATAAAACATCTGGGTAATAAAGGAGGACAGTGAGCCAATTAGGAAGAAAATCAACAACAGTTTTAGAATAACATAGCAATAAGCTGTATAAGCTGAATGAATTTAGCACCATAGACATATATGCACGTATCATAAAAACGGACTTCATTTTTTAAATCAGGGCATTAATTTCCATTAAAGTCACATATTTTCCTTTATACTGCAGAATCAATGTTGACCAGGGTTATTTAATGTTTATAAAATAAAGAATTACATATTCCTCTTTCTTAAATCACTGGAAGGGTAGTAGCACTGAAAGGAAGAAAGTGATACTATACAGTGTCACGGTATCGTTCATGTTATCTTATTTGCTGAGCGCCTGTTATTGTTTTACTATATTTTGGGTTCTTTGTCCTCCGGCTAGCTATTATTACTCAGTCGAGCAAATCTCTTGAACAGGGTGTGTAAACGGAAAGGAGTTGTTACTAAAAGATAACACTGATAAAAGAATTTATTATTGCCGTCACACTTCATTAATTTCACATATTTACTCTTGATACATGCCCAACTGAAACTGTTATATTTTCGAATGTACCTATCACTTATTTGCAGCACATTATTAATTCGAGTATTTCACATTTTGTAACTAACTTTACGACACGAGAGATTCTGTAGAATAGAAGTGTACTTCGTGAATGCTTCTGTTGAACTGCGTGACGTGTAACTCATGAATGATTCTGTTAAACTGCGTGATGTGTAACTCGTGAAGGATTCTGTTGAACTGCGCGACGTGTAACCCGTGAATGTTTCTGTTAAACTGTGCGTTACCTGTCTTTGGCTTCATAATTTATACTCCCTCACCCCGATATGCCTATACATTATAACAGAGCTGCTATTGGTTAATAAAGTGCGCCAACATTAGCGTCTATTTTTATATCCAATCAAAATTACGAACACATATGCTCTAGGGAAGATATTCCCTCCATTTCTAAAGAAAAGCGTGCTACTCTGACGTCATTTGTTTGTCTCTTCTAATTGATAAACAACTCACGCCCTCGTTTCATTGTTATCCGCTCCTATTGTCAGTTTCAGTGAGGCCGTGTAAACTTATTTCCTAACAATGCTTATAATTAACAAACATCTCAAATCATTGTCGTACAATAATGCTAATTTACACTACAATCACTCTGGCATTTACATTGTTGTGATATAAAATACTGCCTCAACAGATAATTAGTTTAACAATACTTTAAATACACATTATCTAAATTGCATTCTTCATAAAAGCAAAGCAAAACAAAACAAAAAAAATGAAAAAATACATAGAAAATATAAGTTCAAATGTAAAAATAATGCAAGATTTGAACTTGCATACTCTCCAATGTCACATTTCAATAGTGTCACTTTCACCATCCGGCCACAGCAAGGACTGCTGTAGGTGGAATTAGTGTCATACTGAAAACGTGTTGTTTCGCCCTACCTGTGAAATCTTCATCCCTTGATCCAAAGAGGGGCATAATCATATATTGCTGAGAAAGTGAGAGGGTGGATGGGTGAGTGTGCATGCGTACAACATGTGCTGAAATCACAAGCTGATATTGAGGTTGTATTAATTATTCAATATATCTCCTTAAAAGAATGTAACATTGGTTTTATCACTTACTGGCTCGTGCTCTTTGTGTTTCTTTTCCTTCTCCTCCATTTCCTTCAACATTTGCTTTTTGTGCTCTTCATCCACAGCTTTAAGTTTTTCACGTTTCTCAAATTCTTTTTGCATTTCATATTCCTTGAACTCCTGACGACGCTTGCGATCGGCTTCAGCCAAGTCTGCTGTTGTCTGTAAATACAGGTGTGGAAGTAAAGCTTAGAGTCTATATGAGTTCAGTGCAGAAACTAAAACAAATGTTTTACAACATTACGGGGATCACAAAAATGTGTTAAATTCTTACTGTGTTTACATGCATAAATAAAAATGAGGCAAAAGTTTTAAGGCAATGCATCCATAAAACCACAAGGAAATCAATTTCTAGTTTTAGTTTGCTTATATACTGGCACCTTTTGTCTTTTAGTTTTAGCCGGTATGCAATATAGTCCTGTAAAAAGCACTGAAATTTGTGCACGAATTAAACCTTATTTTTCTCAAAGTTATGTTCAGCATTTTTTGGTATTCAAAAGCTCCCGGTATTGAACTTGAAGGACAAGACAAAAACGTTGCATTATTCTTTGTGAGGCTATAAATGGAAAAATGTTGAATGTCACAGTGTGTAATTGTGGATATCTTGGTTGTAGCATTGGTAATGATTATTAGAAAGATACACTGGGATGACCGTTGTTTTTTCTACTGATATGGTGGATGCTAGAAACGTTCTGTTTTGAATCTTTAGTTAAATTTGTTAATAAAAGTAGAAAACAACCAAAAATAATGCACATTGGAAGGATTATGCAAGGAAGATACAAAAGAATAATTTACTGTAGGAGTTTCTCTTCCTTGAAAAATTAATAAATTGGATTGCGTAACACTTTTGTGGTGAGTCTCCTTAATGTTTGAACAAGAACAATTAAGAATTGTACGCTAACACTATATGCATAATTTTTAAAATGTTCAAGTAGTTCATTTTTTAATCTCCCAAATGCACTGGATAACCTCATATCCAAACAAGCAAGTAACAGTTAGGAAACTGGTTTGTGGAGGCATTAACACATCTCCAGTCAATACAACAGCAGCATAAATATAAATATCTCAGATATAGGTTGATAGAGACTAAATTTTCTCGGGTTTCTAGTCATGTAAATGGTTGGTTTGGGACCAATGTTTCCATTTCTATTAGTGTATCCTGAAGAGGGAGATGAACACCTTTCAAACATCTGTTTCAAACCATTTACCTGGCTAGAGAACAGAGAAAATTTAGTTATATTATGCCATCAGGAAAGCTTCAGCTATTATTTTAATTTGAATAGAATGCCCAAGCTAAACTTCAAACTAAAAATGGCAATTATTAAGGGTAATCAACAACATGTAAATAAGCTATGGATGGTTCTTTTTAATATGAGCAATGAGGAAAATGTTATAATAATCACAGATCACCCTTAACTTAAGAAAGAGATTAATGGTATGGTGGAGTTTATAACTGTTAAAAGCTGTGACTGAAAAGATTTAGGTGAGTAAAAGAAATGACTGCAGTAGACTAGAAAAGTTGGAGGTAGGAATGGTGTGCTTTAATAAAAGGCAAAGAGGAATTTAACATTTGTTTTACTGACAGGTGCAGCACACAAAATAGCAATTGCTCCATTGTGGAAAAAGGCAAAAAGTTAATTTCAAAAGAGGGTTAAAAATCAATTTATTGGTTGACCACACTATAATACCCTGATTACATGTGATGTAACTGAACTAGAATGGCATCCATTATGCTTCAGCAACTCATTATGATCTTACTCAGCAGCATGTGCACCTTTTAACACCTTCAAAGCAGCAGTCCACTGGGATTCATTCCCCAGATAAACAAATATGTGTATTTTGTAGTTATTTATAAATAATTGTAAAATTTTGAGGTTCTTGCTCAATATGACAAAAACTAAAATTTAAAGGAAAGGGTGAAGGAACTTTTAAGATTGTATATTATTTGTGCGTTATTTATTTCAATTATTAATATGATGTTTGTATAAAACGTTATTTATGTAATTAACATTGATCTATGCATTAAACTATTTAAATCTGCAATAGAATTACCATTTGTTATGACACAAAATGTTGAAAAATGAACAATATTGAATATATGTTGAAAATAATGATTCAAATCAAATAATCTGCAAAGAATGACTTTCACAAAGAAAATATTTTGATAGAACACAAATAAATAATAAAAAAGCATAATTTAAGCAGAAGTACAATTTATATATGGTTATAAATGTGTTATTTTAATGAATATTTTATTCATGCTATGTTAAAATTATGAATGTGAGAACTTGTTTTTAGAATCGCTAGCAACATGCTGATAGCGGAGATAAACAAGATAAAATTTTATTGGTATTGCTAATTGAAAATTTGTTTTGCTTTGTAGGCTGCTTAGAAAAAAGAAGCAATCGAAACATCTTAAGACTGCTACACCAGAGTATTGTGAATTTCAATGGTAATTAAATATTAATCAACCACATTAAGAAGGTGAAAACCAATATATGTAAGTACACATTATGATTAAAGAGAACTGTTTGTAAATTTTCATGTTCATTACATTGCTGTTTGTAGAATGTCATAAGTATGTTGTTCAACATCATGAATAAATCACAAAGTCATGAAAGTTTATCAATTGTATTTATTTATAAAGCAATTCCTTACCTTGCAAACACAGCCAACCTGTGAGAACATCTCATAGTTCTAGGACTACTAGGTAGCATGATTCTAAGAAAATATTAGAAAGAAATGAGCAAATTTAAAGAATTTTGCGCATTATACTGCCTTGGAAAATTTCAACAATTACTTCTCAAATAACTGTGAGGAATTCAACTGAATTTTAAAAACAAATACATGTGATTATGCTGTCAAGTCCACCAGCTCTTTTAACTTACCGATCTTTTGAAAAGCTTTCCTCTTTCCCATCAAAAAAACTAAACATAACACAATTTTAAGACCATCACAAAAAGTGTTACAGATTACAAGAAATTTCAGTTACCAGACTTGCCTATCTGATACAGGCATTTCATACATGGCATCTAAATATGAGGCATTGTCCACCTCAAGCTTATGGAAATTCTGTACAACTTTTATATTATAGTTTCTTGCTCTGATTTAATTTGAAGCATATATCAGTTGAAAATTGTGATTTTTTCCCCCCACACATAGAATACATTAAATGGCACTTAGTATATTATATTTCCCAATTAATTTTAGGCAATGTATACAAACACTTTCCCAAATCCTGTAGAGAATTTTAAAATGTTTGTTAGATTAAGTGCTGAGTGCTGTAACACACTTAATGTGTACACACAGCCTTTAGAAATACCATGTAGCATATATTCAACTGTTCCACTTTTAAATGCTTTCCCTCCTACACCTGAAAGAATTAATCTCTCCCTCTCCCTCTCACGCGCACACACACATATATTACCTTGAGTATAAGTTTACGCAGATCTTCTATCTCAAATGTATGTGGATTTGAATGATCCAGATGCTCTGGTGAAATCTTGAGATGCTCTGTATCTAAGCCGTTTCTTAACTCAAACTCTTTTGTTGCAAGATGACGGAGTCTTTCTAATTCCTGTCTTTTTAGTTCATCCAACTTATTTCTGACATGATGGTTTACATTTTCAAGTTCCTGTGCAATTTTTCCAGACTGCAAGAAAATCAGAAGTTAATACATTTAATTGCATAATACCTATTACTGAGTTGTTTTTCATTTGAAATATTACAGGGTGAGCCAAAAAACTATGAACCGCCTGCGCAGTGTTTTTCCTTTCTGTGTCGTCAACGCATGTTGCCGTCTGCCTCTATCATAGAAAGGTACAGATGAAACCATACAACATTTTTAAAACTACTTTTAAAGGCTTTACTTACCAACTTTATGAAAGGAAATGCTGAAACTGGCCACCATTGTTGTTCATACATTTTTGGCACCTTTTTAGGAAACTATCCATCACTATCCCATGATAGGGACAGAGTGCCAAAAATGTATGGACAACGATGGTGGCCAGTTTCAGTATTACCTTTCATAAAGTTGGTAAGTAAAGCCTTTAAAAGTAGTTTTAAAAATGTTGTTTGGTTTCATCCGCGCCTTTCTATGACAGCAGCAGATGGCAACTGCGCTGACAATGCAGAAAGGAAAAACACAGCGCAGGTGGTTCGTAGTTTTTTGGCTCATCTGGTACATGCTAAAGGATGTTTCTGTATTTCAGTTTTTACTACTTAATTCTGACAAGATACATTTTCATGAATAAAGTTGCAATTAATTAATGGCAGCCATATTTTAATCTCTTGTAGTATGTCCTTTAAAAGCAGAATTAAACTTTCATGTCTTTCATCCGACTTAACAGTAAACCATACCCAATTAACTCAAAAGTCCTTCGAAATCCTCAAACATATTAACAATTTAATACCGGGGCTCAATAAAGCTGATGGCCAACACTATAAAATGTTGTAAAGAAGTTTAGCACACAATATGCATAGTTTAACTTCTCTAGCAAAATTTTGTTAATGACCCTCTCCTTTTAAAACAAAGTAGCACACATGGTAGCAGTCACATCCATTTCCACATAATTAACACTTTCTAGGTGAAAAATCTCCTTACATTACATAAAAGGTGGCAGGAACAATGGACAATCAGGATGTTGTGTGTCTAAGATCGTAGTTTGTTCACATCCATTTGTGTTCATTATTGTTTCTTTTATAGAAGCCGAGTCATTTTTTATTTATTTTTTTCTGCAGTTCTCGGGGTTAGCTGTCGTAGATAAGAGAAATAGTTGTACGTCTTCAGTGAAGGAACTTTCTCTTGCAAGTATGTAAATTTATTTAATGCTCTCCCTAATGATCTTAAGGGACAAGTTGACAATGTCAATGTCTTTAAAACTGCTGTTAAAGAGTACATAGGCTCAAAAGCATATTATTCTATACAAGATTATCTGAATGACAAATTATCCTGATGATAATACATATATAGCTCTGTAAGTAGTATTAATAAATATTAATGGCAATTGCCAATTACATTGATGTCTTCTTTAGAATTAATGAAGCTATTTAAATGTATGTATATTAAGAACTGGCAGTAAATGCTATGCATTACAGATCAAATAGAACAAAATGATGAGCCGAACAAAAGGTAAAGCCTAGTGAAAGTTAAACTAACTCTTCTTGTCTGTAAATACAACGTTAACCTTATAACAGTAGAGAGGTATTCGATTTTGAAGAAGATTGTTTTGTTTACGTAATTTATTGTTACGTAAGTTATTAGCCTCATGCTTGGGAAGCCAACTTGAAGTAGTTATTGTTCTTGGAGTTTGTTTTTTTTAACTGTTGAAGTTTTTGGAGTTGAAGGAGTTTGCACCACGCTTTGGGCATCAATTTGAAGTGGTTGTATTTTTTTTTGTTACGCTTCAAGTTTAAAAAATATTAATTAACTTTGTTATTAAACTGCTTCTATGGATATTATTTATGTTTATATTTGCCTCGGCTGTGTCAGTATTGTTTTTAAAGTCACGAACTCTTAGACAGGGCGAGGTACGACAATGTAGGCTTACACAGATTTCAAGTTTAAATTCACTTCTTTTTATTAATCCTTGGCACAAATTAAATAGCACTACACGGATATTAAGAGCTGTGAGATTCTTTAATTTAAAACTTGTAATTTGTTAACGCGTATATTTAATTTTACAATTCACACGAATATGTAATATTTCTTTAGAGAACACATCTTCCATCCGGTCACTACCAAGGTCTGCCAGCAACTGAACACATTTCAACTGTATAAACTTTTAACTTTCTGTATTTCAAGTCTCTGATTGGCTAATCCTAATCCAATAGAATACCTGCATTTAATTAAAGCTTTTTCTGGCTGTTGATTGGCTAATTTTAAATTGTCACAAAATTTACATTATCGTTGCTCTAATAATGACTAGTAACATTTAAACTCTCAAACTCATTATTGCCTCAAGCTTACTTCATTGTTAGCAGCTTTAAACTTATTATTCTTACAGCTCTTGCATTATTAAATTACATAAATGCATTCATATAACATTAATAAATATGTTTACAATAATATAACATATGCAATGACTGTTACATACATTTTAAAAATTATTACATACATATTGCTTCAAGGCGGGCTGTTATTGAATTATATTATATAATTTAATTAAAATTATTCAAGTATTACAAATACTGCCTTAATTTTGCACAAAATTACACCTGTTTTGTTTCATTTTGTATATATGTCTTTATTTTATTTTAAATGTTCCGTATTCTATGTAATATTTATGTATATATGTAACTATATTGTAAATTTCCTTGACACGTATATAGTATGTATTTTATTTTAAATGTTCTATATTCTGTGTAATATTTATGTTTATATGTAAGTTTTGTACATTTCCTTGACATGTTCACAAGCTTTTATGGCTGCTAGTGAACTCACAGAATGCAATGCGATCTAATCTAATCTAAACCATTCTTGAGTGTGTGCTTTGCACAGCTAGTACTCTTCAACCTTTTTGAACCTTGATATTATTCTATCACCTCCGAGTTTTGGGCTTTATTGCAACTCTACCTTCCCTAATTAGTTCACGATTTGACCAGTAGCAGGCACTTTGTGGCTGTGCTGTTCATACAGAAGAACATCTGAGTGAACAACACTATGAGAGATTGAAGTCTGTGATTAATATTCAAGAGTATCATTAAAAATAGAAAGGGAAAAAACAAGTATGAGACGAGCGGAGGCTGTGGCGAGTTATAGTAAATTGACAGGGTCCTCTGGTTTAGGTTAGTGTGGGTGTGCATATGAACTGGTTTCAAACAACAAAAATATTAGAAATTATGTAGCAAGGGAGGCAAGAGCAAACATATGGTCGCTAAATGTTAGGCTTCTTGACGATACATGAATGTGTTTGGAAGAAATAAAAATATTGCTCGCAGATTATGCTAGCACACTTGAGTTGGTACTTTCTTCTGTGCATGCTCAAAATTAATAAATGGAGTACTTTGTTGATGTTCTATATTGCTTAGAGGCCTCTTTATCATGCTTGAGGTTCTTTTATATACCATAAATCTACGACACGGTACCACCGGCTTTACTTCCCTTCTGAAGGAAACCATGCTAAGAATTTTTACACCCGAAAAAAGTTCACTGTCCCCTGCCAGATTTGAACCTGCGAACTAGAGGTGCCCATAGACCACAGAGGACAACTTACTTTGAGTACCTTTGTCATTTAGTAAATAAATCTTTTCAAACAGGTCAGTTTCTGGATATGTTAAAAACAACCCAATACACAAAAAAGATAAGGGAGTGGTAGATAATTATAGGCCCATTTCAATGTTTCCCTTGTTATCAAAAATATTGAAAAAAGCCATGTTAAAAAGATTAAATTCATTGTTTGAAAAGATAATTTGATTCATGTTAGCAAAATGGGTTTTGTAAGGGTAAATCAAAAATAATGGCAGTGTAAAGTTTTACTGAAAATTTTAGATACAATTGATAAGGGAAATGAATGTACAGTTATTTTTAGATTTAACAACGGCATTTGAAATGGTTCAACATGAAAATACATTATTACATAAATTACAATCACATGGAATAAGAGGAAAGGAGCAGGAATGGTTTCAGTCTTATTTGTGTAATCACAAACAAATAGCTGAAATAAATATAGGTCAGCAAAATGTTTTAAGAGGTTTTATTCCTAAAATGCAAATTATTACTCATAGAGTACCTCAAGGCTCTATATTGGAGCCAATTTTATTTCTAACATTTATAAATGATTTTCCGAGACATTTAATACACAAGTTGCGACGGAAATGTTGCTTACGTAATGTTTATAGCGTAAGTTATTAGAACTTGTAGATCATATGTTGTGCTGCTTTACTTCACGCGTTGCCATCTTGTGACGTCATTCGTTTGTTTGGTTTGTAGCTTCATCTGGCGTAGCAATTTGTATCAGTTTTGAAATAATTTATTTTAAGTGTCCTCCAGCTAGCTGTTTAGGTCGAACATTTATCTCTTGCAGGGTGTGAATCGGAAAGGAATCTTTTATCCAGAAATTATACTTAATGAAGAAATTGGTTTTATAACTTTTATTGCCGAACACGTTCACAAACACTTTTACATATTCATCTGGATACTCGCCAAACTGAAACTGTTTGTAATAACTTCTTATCACTTTTAACTCACGTACTTCAACTTTGTATATATTTAACTGTATAATACTTTAGATTCTCATAATTCTGCTGCGCGTAACTTATAACGAACTGAAGACAGCGTGCTAGAAATTTTTATGAACTGGGCGACCGACGTGTAAGGTATTGAGAATTTTGTTGAACTGGGGTGAAGCTACCTCGAACCTACCCTATTTATAGGCCTGCATCAAGATACGCCTAAAGATTATAAATGAACTGCTATTGGCTAATAAAACGCGCCAACATTAGCGTCTATTTTAATATCCAATGAAAACCACGAATACATATGCTTTAGGAAATGTTCTAGAAGCTTCTACCGAAAAGGCGTGAAACATTACGTAACTTCCTTGTTCCCGGTAATGATAAACAACTCACCCCATCGCTGCATTATTGCGTTATTATTGACAGTTTCAGTAAAGCCGTATATTATTATTTACCAATAATAATTACAATTAATAAACCTCTGAAATCAATGTCACATAAAAATACATATTCATATTACAATCATTATTTACATTTAAGTAATTTGTCATACAAATTACCGTATCAAAGTTAACATGCTTGTGGATGATACTGACATATGGAAGGGCCACAGGATAAAGAGAGCCTAATAATCAAAATGGAGAAATGGTTTAATAATAACAAATTACTTTTAAAACATTAAAAAAACTGCAGTAATTGCATTTGGGCATAAGAAAAATAAGCATGGGAATATTATTGACCTTCAAATATATAAAACAAAAGTAATACCAACTGTATACAACAAAAGTAACACAAGTTGAGCATACAAAAATTTTAGGCATATGGCTAGTTCAACATCTAGATTGGGGAATCCATAACTAACATTACAGCAAAATTAAACAAATTCTATTTTTCACTAAGGGTAATAAAGAAAGAATTAGATATGAATACTACAACATTTTATATTTTGCATATGCTGAATGTTTATTGAGATATGGGATTATGTTTTGGGGAAATGGTAAAGATAGTCGTTTAGTTTTTAAGACTCAGAAAAAAAAATAATTAGAAGCATTGTAATACTGGTAAAATTGACTCTTGTAGGCCATTTTTTTTAAAGAATTAAAAATATTAATTTTGCTCTGTTTGTATTTATACATCGCATTATGTTATGTGAACAAAATCATTTTGTGACAAATGAAGATATTCATTTTCACAATACTAGGAATAGGGCAACTCTATTTGCTGAAGGGGTAAAATATTGTGGGGCTATGTTATTTAATAAATTGCTAATAAATTTAAAAGAACAGTCCCTGCACAGCTTCAAAAGCTACAGAGACAAGCTGATTATAGCATTGACAATTTTCTAGACTCAATTTAATAGTTATTTAAATTGATTGATCTGATAATTCTGTATTAATTAATGTAATCTGACGAAGCTATGTGTACTTTGTTATATTATAAGTGAATACATCTATCAAAATGAGAATGAGTGAACAATGAATAAACTGGAAACAACTTTAAATGAAGGAATGAATTTCATCTTCCAGTTCTGGAAGATATTTTACTGCAGAGATTTTTTTTTTCATGTAAATAAGAAATACCATTTAGATATGACAGAACACACAACTGATGGCTGAAATTTTAAAGAATTTTATACCTCTTGCAATATATACATGATAAAAATGTAAAATGCAAGGATATGTACCTTATCAATCTACCTCTTGGTTACTTCTGACGAGATCTAGTAGCTCTTGAAACCAGTCAAGATAGAAAGAAATGTTAAGTGATAGGGGGTGGTGATTTTTACCATTTTAGAATCAAAATCTCTCATTTCAATTTGTACATTTAGCATTTTGTAGCCTTTGTAAATTTGCAATTTAATGTTTTATATCATTTTGAAGAAAAAGCATATAATTTGAGTTAACTGTGATAAACAAGTTATGCCTTTTGAAATAACATTAATGTGAAATCAAAATCACATTGTAAAGGGGTGATAGTGAGATAAAAATGCATACATTAAATTCTGAATTTATTTTGAACTAAAATAGGTTAAAGCAACATAGAGATAAATTGGACAAATTGATATGGGCTAAAGCATAACACAGAGAAAGGAGAAATTTATACTGATGTAAAATCAGAATAAAAAGAAAATACATAAAATTAAGTTAAGTTATTCAAGTTCATGAATCAGTAGCATTGTTGAATGAAATCATAGACATACCTAAACATTTTGTTCTCTCTTCATGTATTCCAATCAATTAAATTGTGATAACTGAAATATATTACAATATCTACACAGAACTGCTTGGACAAACTCTTAATAGTTGAAATTAAGTCTGCATAATTTGTAACGCCTGGGAATGAAAATATCCATATCCCTCAGCAAAGCTATTTTAACAATCCGAAAAATGCCATCTTTATTTTATTTTCCTTAAATATTTCAAATCAGTTGACCATACTTGGCCATTAGTGTCAGAATTAAAAAAAGCTTAGCAACCTCTTGTCAAATTTTCTTACATGCGATTGCTCAACTTTTTGTTGCACTAAAGGCCTGTATTAGAATCTCCGTTTAAGGTTCCAGTTAAATTTAAAATAAAGGGAGTTGAAGGTTGTCACACTACATTACTAAAATATTCTTACTTGAACGCGTTTCGGGAGACGGTTTGCTCCCATCGTCAGCATGTCCTCAACTCAGTTAGACTCCAGTTAGATATTAAGTGGGAGTCGGAGCAAATTTTCTGATTACGACCTTCAGTTAACAGCTAACCAAGAGTTATTCTTAGCGATGAACTAACCATCACCTCGGGTAGCAATTAGGCTGCTAACTTGGAGGTAATCAAACAAAAATGCCTTCAAACTTGTCAAAATTGTTTCTTACCATCACAAATTTCAATGTAGCAGAGTAAGCCTTATGGCTAATACCTCCATGCCAATGGGCACCTGGCAGAAATAAAATAAGTATGATACTAATGTACATCAGGTAAACCATTTCATTCCTGTTCTAATCAGTTTCGAATGTTTTAACAGCAACACTAATACAATACGTGTTAGCATATGTTACAATCAAGAGAGACTCCAGCACTCTCCGCTACCAACACATTCTTATATGCAAAATCTATTTTTCCATTAATCAAATAATATTGAGAGTGAAATCCCTCATAACCTAATACTCTGAAATGCTCTAACTTATTTTTAAACTACTCTACACATATAGCTATCCTATTTTACACTATCTCCAAGAACTACGTTAACAGAAAATTATTATTTTTTTAAACATACTGAAACGCACTTAACCTGGTAATGTTGTTCCAGAGGTCGACATGTCATGGCAGGTGCTGCGCAACGTCAGGCAGGCTACCCTGTAGAAAAAAACATTGCTAAAATCCTGCGTATGTGTGGCCCCAAAGTTGTTTAAGCACTTCCGATTATGTATTCTGCGTGATTTATTGAATTGGTTATGTATTCTGGCATGATTTTGTCAGCAGTCAACAATCAACATGGAGAACTTACGCATCGTTGCGGAGAATGAGATCTTAAATAATGACGCTGTCCTAATGGAAAATTGGGACATAGGACAGCTTGCAGAACAGCTAGCAAGCTTAGGAGGCAGTTCGGCACTTCTCAGGAGCTCTTCAACTCGTACTTGCATGAGCTCATGTACAGGAACAGCTGTCCAATCTGAGTGTGTTTCAGAATTTTCTTGCGACACACCTGAGAATTATCCTGCGGCATAACATCTTCGCAGCTCTCTTCTGGTTTGTCTTCTCCCTCAGAACTTCCTTTTCATATTTCTTTTCTTCCAAAATGTCATATTTCTTCATTGTCTATCCTCCAGAACTTATCTTTCTTCTACACTGTCTTCCTTAAATACATCGATGCAAAACAGCCTTTATTAAGGCTAACAATTGCATTGTGAAAGAGCATATACGTCCTTGGACATAATTATAGTAGCATTCAGTTGTATTACATTTGCTTACTGCGTCGCGATAATTAATCACTTCTGTAACATTTGTTTACTGCTACGCGGTAATTATTTAGTTGTATTACATTTACTTACTGTTGCACAGTAATTATTCAGTTGTATTACATTTATTTAGTAGTGCATGAATGCTAATGGTCATTACTAAATGCCAAGCATTAGACAATAACAACAATTTTTCTTTTTACTGCTTCATGGTTATTATTCAATTTTATTGAATTTATTTACTGTTTCAGTTTTATTGCATTTATTCACTAGTTCGTGCTTTTCTATTACGACAGCATGTAACAGTTCACAACAATACCAAACGGTTTCGGTTTTACTAACGTGGCAGCATTTTCCGTTTAACAGTTGGTACCTGACATTGCGCATTTACATTGTCCGCCATGACACGTTGACCTCTGTAGCAACATTAACCTTAACCTATTCCATTGTGAACTGAACAGCACAACCCTTAGAAATGTGCCACTACCTAACCTATACAAACAATATTAACAACAAGAATTGCTTTATTACGTTCCCGAACGAATCCAGCCATCAGAAGTTATCCATATTAATCATGAAATTCCTGAAACTAATTTAATAGAAACTTTATATTTTATTGTATACAGAAATTTAGATGGCAAACAAGAAAATTACAGCAAAAAGGTTCTTTTACAAATTGTTAACAAACTACAGATTAACTACCCTACAGTTCAATTTTTTGAAGATTTAGAAGCTTGTAACAGTGATGTGTCATAATTTAAAATAGAGAGTTGAGGGTTGTTACACTACATCACTATGATAAACTTACTTGAACGCGTTTCGGGAGACGGCTTGTCCCCATCGTCAGCATTCTCTCTCAACTGATATTTGCCGGTCATCGTCTGGGGGATGTGTGTGGTTTGTGGTGTTCTCTGGTACTGGGCTGATGAACCTCCAAAGGCTGTTGGGTGGCGGCAGTTCAAAATTCATTAGGTGATTCCTGTGTTTGACAATATGTATTTTCTCCCAGATGTCCAATTCATTGCTGCTGTTGATCGGTTTTAAGAGTTTTATGTTTGGAGTGATATCATGGTTTGAAGACCAGAAATGATGTGCTACTGCTGATTTATCTTGCTGCTTTTGGTAAATGCATCTCATATGCTCTTTAAGTCTTATTTCAAGATTTCTTTTTGTTCTTCCTATATATACCAGGTTACATTCATTACAATCAATTTGATATATACCAGCTGATTTATCGTTGGGGATAGGATCTTTTGTTCTGTTGCATAGTAGTTTCTGTATGTTGTGGTTATTCTGTGGAGACAGGGTGATGTTGTATTTTTTGAAAATCCTTTGAAATTTATGATGTGTCCAAGGGTGATAAGTGAATTTTCTATATGCTTGTGGTTTTTGTTGTCTGAGTAATGTAGTCATTTGTTGGATGTATTTCTGTCTTTCAAACCTTTTTATCTTCTTATCTATTGTTTTTTTCTGGTATCCATTCATAGTGGCTATGTTGATAATGTGTTGGTATTCTTTCTGGTATTCCTCTTTCTCCATTGGTATATGTACTAACCTGTTTGTAATACTATTTATTAAAACTAGAAATCAAAAAGAAAAACATGGCTGCAAACATAAGATTCCTAAATCTTTGCTTAAAACACAAAGTTATGCCAAACTTCGTTAGAAAATACGTAAAATTTAATCACAATGTAAAACATCAAACAGCAGCAGACAAGAAAGTAACTGAAATAGAAAAGAACAAACATTATGCAAATTTACAGGACTTGGACCTTAGAATCTATGAATTACACTTATGGTTACCGAAAGTTTTAGGAATACCCTTATGGGAAAATTTACGGTCAAATTTCCTTACGCTACTTAGCAAGAAAATGAGCGCCAAAACAATGAAACTGAAAAAGAAACTAAACAACCTTATATTCAAACAAAAAAACTCCCTGGAATACCGGGAAAAATCTCCTAGACATAACCAAAAACGGAAAGCAACATATAAACATAACCTAAACAATGAACCTACCACAGGCCAATATGTAGTTAACCTCTCAAAAGAACCATTCACCAGCACTGAGCTATCTGTCTTGAACAATGGCCTAAAAACCTGTTTCAACTTCACAAAACATACAGAAAACTTTGTTGCTGATATTGAAATAGCCTCCAACCACCTTACAGATAAGGATAAAAGTTTAATACAATCACAGTGTGAACCAATATTGGACCAGATACAAGCCCAAAAACACCACTACATACCACATCAAAAAATTATCAAATCTCTAAAGTCAAAACCTGTAGTATACACCAAAGTAGACAAAGGAAACACATTAGTGATATTAGACCAAGAAGATTATGAATCTAGAGTTATGCAATTACTACATAACCCAGAGTACATAGAAATCAGCAAAAATCCATTAAAAGAATGCACCAAGTCACTCCAGAACACATTGATAGAAACCAAAACATTAACAAAAGCCGAAAAATCCAGAATTAAACCAGATTTTCCCATCATACCTAGGTTATATGCACTACCAAAAATACACAAACTTGGCAACAAAATGAGGCCCATAGTGAATAACATAAACTCTCCCACATATAAACTAGCAAAATGGCTTTCAAATACCTTCAACTCCATGCCTATGTTCAAAAGTCTTAGCATAAAAAATTCTTTAGAATTAACCAGTCACCTTTCAAATATAAATATATCACCCATAGACATGATGGTATCATTTGATGTCACTGCACTCTTCCCAAGCATACCAAAAGAAGAATTATTACCACTCCTAAAAAATTGGATATTAAACAATGGCACACCTAGAGCACAAACAGAAGATTACCTGAAACTAACAAAATTATGTCTGGACCAGAATTTCTTTTCATTCCATCACAAAATCTTTAAACAAACCTCAGGCCTAACTATGGGAAACCCCCTTTCACCATTTTAGCAGAACTATATATGAGCCAATTTGAATCCCATTGTACTAAATCTTTCCCACATCTATTCAAAACCTGGTATAGGTATGTAGATGATATTTTTGCTATTGTTCCAAAAAAACTTTCAGAAGATGCTTTGAAATTATTAAATTTACAAAAAAGATCTATAAAATTCACAATGGAAAAAGAAGAAAATGGCCAATTACTTTACCTAGACATCAGGATCATCAGAAATAATGCACACAACAAACTAACGTTCGGCATTTACAGAAAACCAACGCACACAGAAAACTATATTAAAAACAATAGCTACAATCCTACAAGCCACAAACATGCAATTTTAAATAGTATTACAAACAGGTTAGTAAATATACCAATGGAGAAAGAGGAATACCAGAAAGAATACCAACACATTATCAACATAGCCACTATGAATGGATACCAGAAAAAAACAATAGATAAGAAGATAAAAAGGTTTGAAAGACAGAAATACATCCAACAAATGACTACGTTACTCAGACAACAAAAACCACAAGCATATAGAAAATTCACTTATCACCCTTGGACACATCATAAATTTCAAAGGATTTTCAAAAAATACATCATCACCCTGTCTCCACAGAATAACCACAATATACAGAAACTACTATGCAACAGAACAAAAGATCCTATCCCCAACGATAAATCAGCTGGTATATATCAAATTGATTGTAATGAATGTAACCTGGTATACATGGGAAGAACCAAAAGAAATCTTGAAATAAGACTTAAAGAGCATATGAGATGCATTTACCAAAAGCAGCAAGATAAATCAGCAGTAGCACATCATTTCTGGTCTTCAAACCATGATATCCCTCCAAACATAAAACTCTTAAAACCGATCAACAGCAGCAATGAATTGGACATCTGGGAAAAAATACATATTGTCAAACACAGGAATCACCTAATGAATTTCGAACTGCCGCCACCCAACAGCCTTTGGAGGTTCATCAGCCCAGCACCAGAGAACACCACAAACCACACACATCCCCCAGACGATGACCGGCAAAAATCAGTTAAGAGAAAATGCTGACGATGGGAACAAGCCGTCTCCCGAAACGCGTTCAAGTAAGAATATCATAGTGATGATGTGTAACAACCCTCAACTCTCTATTTTAAAATATATTCAAAGCGTGTACAAACTATAAGTTTAAGTTTCCAGAAGGGTCGGGAGGGAGGTACAAAAGAAAAAGGTTTTATTTAAAAATATTGTGGATTTTGTATTTATATCCCATTTTAGCATAGTTTTCACATTTTGAGGCAATTTTGCATTTTCAAAAATTATTAAAAAAATGGTTTACAGATGGCGAAATTTAAAAACAGAAGAGTATAGCATTTGCAAAAAACCACCATCCCTATAAGTGGTGAAAGTGTTTCAACTATGACTCAATGTTTTTCAACACATATACGGAAAAGAATTCCGCATTAGGTTGAAAATGCTTGAAGAATTAATACTGCTTATGTAAGCCACAGAGATGCTCATTCCTTCTCCCCCCCTAAATCTTTCTGAGCACTCAATTTAATTTAGCTCCTTTTCTGTGTTGCTGGAAAGCTTCACAAAAAGTGCCTTAAGGTACTATAGTGGTTATTGTGATAACAGTACACAATAAAAGCTTAAGTATATAACTGAAAACCTAAAATCAATAAACAAAATTATAATATTTACATAAAAAATTACAAACATATTTGGCAGGTGATGCATTTTATTACTTGGCATTTCAATGTATCCTATTGTATCTAACTAAATAGATCTATAAAGTGTAATAATACTATATGTTCTGAACAACTACCTTTTTAACAACCTATTATTTTACTATGTACAATTAATGAAATTAATTAATTATACTTTTAACGGCCTGCCCGGGCAGGGAATGTGATATAGAGCCAGCTGAAAAATTCAATGTCATAGCTGGGATTTAAACACGGTTGTCCCGCTTTCCGTGCGCGGTTTCTCTAATCACTGAGCTACTATGACAACATGCAGTTAGGACATTGAATTCCCCAACTGACTCAGGTTTTATACCTAACTACTCATCTACAGTGTTATAGTTCCTTTCATATATTTAAAAAAATTATGATTTGACATGTCACATTATATCATACAGTATGAACTGAACTTAAAATTACTTTATTGGTAGGATACAGCATATTTAGATTAACAAACTTAAAGATACAAACTGAGTTAACAATTACAGTACTCAATTAAAAATTGTAATAAATGTTTTATATTACATGTATTGATTTACTTCAATAGTTTTATATTCTCCCTCCCCAAAAAAATGTTTCTGATGGCGCAACATGCACCATGATTCCTCCCCATGGGTGGTTCTACATGTAAAGTAATTACATGATTATACCAATATGTGCCATAGAATAATCAAACCATTATCATTCTTGGAAAAATATGCAATAATATAAAAATATAATACTGCAATATGGCAAAAAAAAAAAAAAAAAAAAAAAAATAAATAAAAAAAATAAAGGAACTTACCCTGATATCACTTTCTTCAGCCTTTTCCAACTTTGCCTTGAACTCTGGATCACTTTCTAAAGCTGAAACTACTTCTTTCAAGTAGCGATTGTACTCCAAGTTTAACATCTGAAAACAAAGGAAAACTGCATGTTGCTAGTATATTTGTTCAACTACCGCAAACTTTAGTCGATGAGCAGCGAAAATCAGTTATATTTCTTTGTTGCTGCTCAAATTTCCATTAAGCATATTGGAGATTTTTCCAATGTCTTTCTCTGCCCATTTAAGGTGTTTAAGATGGTCAATGAAATGGGTGGGATAATCTTCCAATGGGCCTGGGGATCAACAGAGCTGAGAGCTACCTTGCATTTGATAAGGGAAAACATTTTATTCAGGCAAGTCTCCTTGACTGAGATTTGAATTCGGGTCTTCTGAGTTAGAAGGTAGACATACTAACCCCCCCCCTCCGCCAGCAGCAAGGTGGAATTTTCTATTAGAAAGCACTGTTGTCATTTTTGTAAAATTCATGAGAGAATACATTTTCAAAGTTATAAAGGTAAGTCCTATCTATTCAGCAAAGCTAGAGCAAGAGTATAGGTATAACAGTTTACAGAAGAAGTACAAAAGAACTTTTTATATATACTAATATGCAAAAAAGAAGTCTTAATTTGTGTTTAGCATAATCACAGTTTCATTATACTGAGAGTTCAAATATTTTTGGGATCTAAATTTAAGCTACAAATAAGTTTGACTTGACAGTTGATGATGAAAACAATGATGTTAATCACATGGGTGAGTTGAAGCACCATTTAGGTCTAAAGTTTTGCTGCCAATAAGAAAAACAATGATATAAGTACAATATGTATCCTGCACTATGATTACCACATAAATGCAACATTTAAAATTACCCCACAGTTTGACAACTTGCAATGAAAATGTCTACAACTTAAACAATACCATGACACACACAGCCTGCAGTAGGCCTGAAGTGATAGTGGTCATCACTTGCATAATGAACCACTGCAACTGCTCCAAGTTCTCGGGATCTCACAAATATTCAATCTTTCAAAATACCTCAAAGGAAAAAAGTGTTCAGTAGTCATATCCACTTGTGTTGCACTGAATGAATTTGCCTTAGTATTACAAGAAGTTTTGAAACTCAAGTAAATTGGTTTGTTTCAGTAACAAGACACGAAATGGCTAACAAAAAGCAGTTTAAATTAAATTCAGTAACAGCAATAACAAGCTTTCTGATGAAACAATGGACCCACCATGCAGCCAGGGAAAGTCTTGCTAAAGAGGACAACAGAAGAACTCAAATATATGGCAATATTATCAATCATGTAAGCCAAGACCTCTCATTTTATATTTTCCAGAAATGCTGTGACCTTTATGTTTAAAACTTATTAATGACTTTGGACTGCTCCATGAGGAGACTTCAATGTTTACAAACAGCAAGAAAGTTTTCTGTAGAGGTAAGGCACCTGTAAATGACAGCACAAATAACTTACCTGGCCATTTGGATTATCTGGGTCTTCAGTATCTATCTTATTATCCTCTTCCTCCTTTTTTTTCTGTGTTACTGGTGGACTGACAGCAACTTGCAAGACTGCAAGAGCTATCAAAACACCAAGTGTTAGCTTCATCCTGCAAAGTAATTTGCACCATGCTGTTAAGATAGTATTTAAAGTTGGACAGGGCAGTTTTTCAAAAGAAACTTCTGCAATGGAATACTAGTTTCGTAAGAATCCATGGTATTATATGCAAAAATAAAGAAAAATGACTAAGGTCTGAATAAACACAGCTGAAATAACAAACTTATGTTGCAATCTTTACGTCAATTACTTATATGTCTAAGGGAGTTAAATTTATCTTTAGAAACAGTATTGTATCTTTTTGCAGAAATTATAGGTGGGCAACACTATATGATATTTTATCATATTTATTGCAACTAAATTTTACTTTTTATATACCAACTTTTGAGAAACTATCCTAAGAGCTTATATATTTGTAAGACCACAACAAATAAAACATAGCACACGTGGCTAATGGTTTCTGAAGTGTAAACTGTATCCACTCTAAGGCATGACGTGGATTTTCGCTAGCAGGAAGCTTTTTATATAAACATCTGGAAGTTTTCATTGGTACACGTACCTGTACCCAAAAGCACCTTAAATCAGGCGCTTCTCAAGAAATAGCAGTACGAGCTGATTTTAAATTTGCTGCTATGCCTTTGAAAACCTTTCACTTTCTATTCATGCAAGCAAAACCCATTAGCAATAATTCTCTTCCTTGGATTGCCTGCTATTACGGCCGATACTATTTCCTTATACCACAGGCAGTCAGGCACAGTGAGGAGAGACCTGACTGTAGTAACTGGATATTCATTTACAGGTTGTCCAAAACCACTGGAGCAATATAAAATCGTTTGTCGAAGCAGTTTTTTTTGGGGGGGGATAAATTGAAATATTAGTTTAATGTATTAATTAAACATAACCTATTACCCTATCTAGCATCATATGAAATACACTAGTTGTGTTGGAATATCGAAAGAATACACGGGAGTGTTGGTTGCATTGTGACAGATGGTGCATTGCGTCATAACACAGATTAGAACTGGGAAGCTGGTGTTCTGTGCTGGGAAGTCCTTGATAATTGTCATAGGATTGTGTCATAATTTCCTGGTAAAATTTGCGGTTTTTATTTGCGAAAGATCGGTAAGCGTGAGTTGAACTTTTGGTTAAATTTTAGAACATTTTCCTCAAGACCTTACAGGTTATGCTATAAAAAAACGTATGTTTATTCTGCTCTAAATTTAGGACATGGGCTTGGTCGTTAGGGCATTTACCTCCAAATGAGAGTAATTTAAGTAGATACTACAGTGTGCATTGTGAAACTATAGTGCTCTTATCTGTCCGGGGCTGTGATCTTCAGATATGGGTTTTATCAGCTTTAAAAGATGAAGTAATTTCTAAAATAGGATCATTCAGTGTACGCCCACATCGCGTTAATGACACGTTGTCATTCAGAAATATTTACATATCTTAGTTTTTTGTGATTCCGGTTAAAGCTTAGTTTATTTGTTTATTATTTTTAGGTGAAACAGTAAACGATGAACAAACCAACAGCACCCCCTCCCTATGGACCACCTCCAGCTGCACCCCCAGGTTATTCACAGGCAGTTGGAGGAGTACCACCTTCCAGTCCATTCACTCCAGTTACGTCAAGTAAGTTCATTTTTACTTATTTAATTTTACTTGCTGTTGGCTTAAGTTCAAATTTCTGTATTGTTTGAAACATGTAAATTCCATGCATAAATATAATCACTTATTAAAGGTGTTTTACAGTAATAGAGCTCAATTAAAAATACACACACACACACACACACACACATATATGTATATAACATTGTTGCATTGCATACATATAATTAAAATATAATAGGAGTATACAATTGTTAAAAGTTTACCAGCTAAACATAATTTGTATGTATGAATTTTCAATATAAACTTTTATAGTATGCTAAAGAGAAAACTTATTATGAATATACATGATTTTATTTTTCCTTAGTGCCTGGAGGACCTACAATAGTTACAACGGTGGTGCCTGTGGGTCCACAACCCACTCATATGATATGTCCATATTGCCAAGCTGAAATAGATACTGCTACAAAGACAGAACCTGGACTAATTGCATACATTTCTGGAGTGGTGATTGCTTTACTTGGGTAAGATGAATAAATAAATGACCAGTAATTTTAATATTAAAATAGATGTGGAGTAGCTAATGGGCTTAAGCAGCTTTCATTTGACATTTATCCATCCTCCCATGTCTTGTTTGTACATACTGCTGTATAGCCAGAAAAATTTGCTTTACCTGGGCTCATGATGAAGACTGTCCATTTTGGATAGTTGCCCAAAAAGCTAAATGAGATAGGATTTGCAACATTTCTCACTGCACTTATGTGCTGTTCAGCTTCCTGAAATACTTCTATGCATTGTGTTCATTTTTATTCATTATTTCCCCATGTGCTGATAGAGAAAGATGGTATCATAGTTGAACCTTACATGAAATCTTAGCCTTCTCTACCTTGATAGAGATCTGATGGTTTGCAGAAAACTAGAGAGCATAAACCTATAACTGTGCAGAAAACAAAGCTAATCACAGCGATGAAACAGACATATAAATAGGAACTGCCACTAGAAAAAGAGTATTAACTTTATCAAGAGTATTGTCTTATCATTGATGGCATCACATAAGTATGAACTTTGCTGCTAGAGAGACAGTATTAAATTCTCCTCATCAATGACATGGCATCAAACATCAATTCCTGCTGCTAGAGGGACAGTATTAACCTTGCCTCATCACTGTTGACACTGCATCATATGAACTCCTGTCACTATAGAAACGTATTAAACTCACTTCACATCAATGATGTAATTTCTTGCGCAGGAAATCTCAGATAAAAATGAATGTGGTATATATGTCACCAAATACTTGTGCTATCCAGCTTAGAGGAAGACGTACTTCCCATATTCCTGTAGTGTAACCTTTGTGTTAGACATTATCCAAAATGCATCCTCAAAGTTAGGTAATTCAAAGTTGTCTTCAACGTCATTTTTATGTTTATCATTAGGTTAGTTTAAACAGAGAGCGAGATCAGAAACTGTGCAATAAAGGAGGGGAGAGTGAACTTTAATCTTAAAAAATCTTAATGATGATGCATAGAGTTGAATTCTTAATGAATGTATTTTGATGCAAAAACCTTTATTTTTGCAGATTACACTAATATAGTTGTGTTGGCAGTTTCTTCTGTGCATGCACAGTATTAACAAAATGGGGTACTTTGTTGACACATTGAAATGATTTTACAATATAAGAAAGTGTCTTAAAAAAGGAATGGTGGGTGGGTTTACAGGTTTGTCACTGTTAACATCTCTTAAAGCCACTGTTATATGCACTTTAATTCTTTAAGTCACTATTTTTCACCATTTCAACTCTAAAGTACTGTTACCGGAAATTGATAGATATTGTAAATGCTGCAGATTAATTATGAACCAAGAGAAATCCCAAATCATGATTTTAAAAAAAGGGGTAAATTAAGTAAACGTGCAAAATGATCAATGACAGGAAAGGAATTTAAATTTGCATGGGATTGTGTGTAATTAGGAATCAAAATTGATGGAGGGAAATGGCACAAGCAAACAACTTTTAACTCTGGAAAAGGGAAAAGCAGCCATTAACATTTAGAGGATGTTTGTATAAAGCAGCAGAAATGGAAGTTAAATGGTTGGAGAGAGTGGTGACAGAAGATAGTGTGTTATACAGAGTTGAGAAATCTGGGGACCTGATGGATGAAAACCATTGATTTTGTTCATAGAATGTTTTGTAGAGAAATTCTTGCATTGTCAAGAACAACATAAAAGGTAGTTGCACTTATGGAAATGACATAGCTGACGAAGGGTTTGATTATAGAAAGAGCTTTAACATACTCTTATAGGATTCTGAAATTAAATGAGGGTAATGTCTTAAAAAAAAGAATGTTTGAAATATCAAGAAAGTTGATGCAGTATTTTAATACCTGAATACGTTCAATTGTAATTTATAATAAGTAAATTCAATAACAGCCCGCCTTGAAACAATATGTATGTAATAATTATTTAAATTGTAAGTAACAGTCATTGCAAATGCTTATTTTTATTGTAAACATATTTTATTAATGTTTGTGAATACTTACATACTCTAATAATGCAAGAACTGTGAGAATAATAAGTTTTAGGTTGCTAACAATGAGTAATAATGAGGTAATTGTGGCAATAATGTGTTTGGAGTTTGAAATGTACTGGTCATGATTAGAGCGATGATGATGTAAAATCTGTAACAGTTTTAAATTAGCCAATCAACAGCAAAGAAAAGTTTTAAGTTAAATGCAGATATTCCATTGGACTAGAATTAGCCAATCAGAGACTTGCAATACCGAAGCTTACAGGTTTTGACCGTTGAGGTTACTCAGTTGCTAGCGAGACTTGGTAGAGTATAGATGGGAAAATGTGTTCTCTACGGGTGAATAGTAAAAACAGATATACGTGCTAAGTGAATGTATAAAAGTTTCTCACAGTTCTTTAAAAAGTGTAGTGATCTATAAATATGTGCAAGAATTTAAATAAAGGAAGTTAATTTAAAAGTTTAATTCTGTGATGTCTACAATAATTGCCATACCGCGTCCTGCCCAAAGATACATGACTCTAAAGTAAGACTGACGCAGCCGAGGCAAATTCAAACAGTAATATTTCGTAAGCATAAAATTCAAACTGACACCCAAAGCATGTTACAAACCACATAAAACAACAGTTGAACAACATAACCTTCTTTAAGTTTACATAAAAAACATATATTACGTAACAACATTCTTCTTCAAGTTAGCTTCCAAGCGTGTAGCTAACAACAACAACAGTAAAACATCAACAGTAGAAGAAAACAACTACTACAAGTTGGCTATCAACAGCGGAGCAGATTAAATAATCTACGTAATATATTATGTGAACCAAATAACAGTTGAAGAACATACCTACTTCTAAGTATGCTAGGTAAGAGGGATCGGTACATTTACTGCAGAGCAATTTATAATGTAATGGTTTGGGAGATATTTGTTCTGGAGAATGAGAGAAAATAACATGAAATTTTCTGGGAAGAAGCAAGAAAAAGATTTGAAGATATTGAAATACAAAATTTATTTAGTAGAATAGAAGAAGAGAGATCCTTAATATTTTAATGAAAAACAGATAGGAAAGGAAAACAATATATAGATAAGGTGAATAAGATATAAGGGAAGGGTTAACATGGATAAGAATGGGGATACAGCAACTGAAAGGACAATGGAAAGATTTGAGAGGTGAGTGTCCATTATGTGGAAGATCTAGAACACATATTCAAACATGATACTACTCATTAAGGGAGGAATACATACTTTAGAGATAAGTGGTTTAAAATTGACAAAGAAATGGCAATAAAAGCCATTTATCAGACTAAAATGGCAAAAACTAATTGGCAATGGATGAATAGGAATAAAGAGCAAGCTAGGAGCCATTGGGTTACTGAGACGTACCTATACGACTGGTAACTTGTGTATAGTATGTATGTGAATAAAGGTACTGCTGAAAATAACTACAAATGCAGTTACCAAGAAATTAATTGCATTGTATACATGTGTTCAGAGCTCGTGAACCCAGGAAGGAATGTGCACACATACACACAAGTATACAGACATGATGACGTAATGAATCAAAAGTCGCACACAGTTAGACATGGTGTTGAAAAGTAACATGCAGGCTACCTTAGGCCAGTAACCGTGCTAATTCCGTATTTGATTCTTACATTAGTGAACTACTTGGATACACTGAGCAAAGTAGGCTATGTGAATGCTGACTATACAGTGTACTGTATTAGAAGGCATGTGAGGCGGTACTAGGAGGGTCTTGCCTAGAGCAACTGGCCTATCATGGTGCACAGTATTGCTTAGTTTGGACACCTTTGGCACAAGCATGAGGAACAGTGTTTCCTCTTTTTCATGCACACAAAATTACTATTACAAATTTGATATTGTAATGTGCCTAAGTACAGTGCCTTATTTCTGACTCCTGGCCAGCTGCTTCGTGGCCCACTGCACAGACCCTGAAGTCAAGCGCATAGATTTATATGCATTCAATAACCACATATCTTTATTACAGAAGGCGTTGGAAATGATGTCCTTGTGCTGTCATGCATCTCTCACATCTTTTAAGAAAATTTCCATTAATACGCATTAATTCTCCTTCTGAAATTGCAGCAATTTCTCTCCGATATTGTCTTTCAGTTCTTCCAACATATGCAGGTTGTTCCGATACACTTTATTTTTTAAGTTCCCCCATAAATAAAAGTCGCATACCATAAGGTCTGGGGAGCACAGTGGTCATAGTCCTTTACTGCTGACCCTATCTTCAAAAATTTCCACAATTAATTTTAACGAGAGATCAGCTGTATGTGCTGTAGCAGTCTTGTTGAAAATATGCCTGTGTGCATTCAACGTGACACAAATATTCCAGTAATGGTTTGATTATTGTATCCCTGTACCTCTGTCCATTAACTGTATCCTCAAAGAATATAGGCCCTATAATTCGGTACGCATTCACAGTACACCAAACACCAATTTTCTGGTCATGCATTTCATGTACAATATTGGGTTTTTCTGCACTCCAGTATTTGTTGTTTTGTGTCAACACATGGCCATTTAAAGAAAACCACGCTTCGTCTATGAAAGAATTTAACTTTGGGTCCATAAAGCCATCATTAACTTTACCCGACACCCAATTGCAGAAATTTGCTGTACTCACAGTATCACATGGTTGCAGTTCCTGAACTACGATTATCTTATAAGGTTTTAAATTTAAAAGTTTAGCGGCTTTCCAAGCTGAGAATTGTGAAACTCCCGTTTCCTGTGAGAACCTACTCAGAGATTTGTTTGGGCTATATTCTAACATTTGTCCTATCTCATCGAATTTTTCCTCTGTAAGAACACGGCAAGTTATTTTGGGTTTCTTATTAAGAACAGAACCCGTTTCTCTAAATCAGTTTACAAGACTACGAACTATCTCTCTGTGAGGCGTACAGATTCCGAGGAATCTGTCCATAAATAGCTATGTCACATGTCTACAAGACTGTTTGCACATAGCAATCATACATGAATATGCAGTGTTCTAAAGTTAATGCACTTCTTGGCATTATAACAAGACTTTCACACTTTAACCACAAAGAACAAAAGATGAACTCGCGCTAGCAATGGTCACACATGCACTGACGCACGGAGTGGAGGGAGAACAGCGGGAGCCAGAACCGGTTAGAAGCCCTGTGCGCACGCAGCTACATCTGCCAAGCTGCCAGCCAGGAGTCAAAAATAAGGCACTGTATATGCGGTAACAGTTTGTGATGGAATAAATGTTACTTTCCTTCTTTCTCTCTCCCCACCTTCCTTGCTCTGGCACATTACTTGCAGCAGTGTAGCCATGGCAGGAGCATTGGCTTAGCTCATATGCCTTCTAAAACTGTATGCCGTATAAGACCCATTGTTCGCTGCATAACTCGGATTGCATTTTCTCCTCTCCCCACACCTCATTCCTGCAGGGCTCATGCGCAGAACACAACTATAGTCGAATGCTACCTATAAAGATTCTCGCACCTATTTGATTTATTTTTTACATTAAATTTTCTACATATAGTTGAACCTCACATGTTATTCATTTCTATGTTTTTTGCAGATATATGTTGAATTTTTTAAGCACTGAAATTTGTTCATTAATATTACGTGCTTTCTCATTAATACATCACATTTTTCTGGTCCCCATGTATGAAATATATTAATTTATTTACTCATTATGTTTAGCTATGTTAGATATTATGCATGGTTTCCTCATACTGTATTCTTGCTGTTGTAGCACTAAACAGTAAGTATTTTGGGCGAGGCAATAATATTTTTGGAACACATTGTTTTGCACACATCTTAACAATACAGTCAAGCAAAGTCATTTTTTCCCAGGTTATATTTAATGACAGTGATGAAGTAGACCTAAATAATGAAAGTGTTCCCAGTGGCATAGCAATTCAAGCTCTAGAAATTTCATTTCATTTCATTTGTCCTTTGGAACATGTACATGTTATTGGACATGCCAGTTGCTAAACACAATACAAGCTATCTTTATTTAAATTATTCCAGAAATCTTACTTACTAGTACAATATAAGAATTTATACAATGCAATATAATATAAGAGATTTTAAAATGAAATATAGTGAAAGAGTTCTTACTTGAAAATACAATTACACTTATTTGCAATGCTGATTTTTTGCATGGTCAAAATTTAGTTACATTTGTCAGGAGCTCAATAAATCATTTATTTGTACTTATAATAAGAATTAGTTACATATATTTATACAAGTTACATGAATATTTTACCTTTTATATAATCTTAAATAGAATAAAAACAACCCTGTACACAGTGTTTTCTTAGTTCTTTTTTAAAAGCTTTGCCGCTTTGAATGATTTTTGTATAGGGCAGGAGTTTATTGTATAGTTCAGTTGCAGATGCTGTAGGTTTGGTTTTAAAAAGCTCCAGTGAATGCATTTTAGCAGGATAATTATTATTATTACAGTTTTAGTATTATAGTTATATATGTTTTTTCTGAGTTCATTGTTATTTTTCTTCTCAGATAATTGTCATACATATATAGTGAGTAGAGTGTGAATATGTTTAATTGCTTGAATCCCTCTTTGTATGATTCCCTTTTTATTCTTCCCCCCAACCCCTAGAATTAGCATATTTTTTGTAGTACAAAAATTGTTTGTATTTTTCTTTGAACTCTGTCCCCATACTATGATACTGTAAGCTAGATGTGGAAAAATTTGTCTGTAATACATTTTTTAACAATTCCCTATCTCCCAAATTTGCAAGTCTCTTTATGATGAATATCCCAGAACAAATTGAATGGATCCTTGTGATACCACATATTTTATTGCTTTATCTTTTGAGAGGTGGTTTTTTACATAATAATATGCCTTATGTGTGATTTTTACCTGCTGGATTCTATTTGTTATGTGGGATTTTATTAGATTGAGTGGTTTTCCCCATACTCTATAATATTGTAGTTTGTCTAGAAGTATGTGGTGTTTCACACAGCAGAAGGCCTTTTATCAAATCTAAAAAAAAAAATGCAATTATTATTTGTGTGGTTGTCCAAGCTAACTATTATATTGTCTACAATTTCTGCTATTGACTGTTTAGTTGATCTGCTTTTCTGGAATCCAAACTGTGCATCATTTAATGTTTTATGTTTTTTCAGAAAATGACAATTTATTTGAAATTATTTTTTTCAAGTAATTTGGATAGTGTGGATATGAGTACAATTGGTTGGTAATTGCATGGTGATTCTTTGTCATCTTTTTCGTACGAGTCATTCCACATCAAATTGAACACACGTAAAACACCACCTTTTATATTTTACGGAAAATCAAATTATTTTAGGATTTAAAGCATACTTAACATTTTCTTACGTGCACAACATTACATAACAGTAATTTATTCTAGGAATATAGAATGGTCATGGATAAGAACAATACATCATTTTGCAGATAAAAAACATTGTTGTTTTCCTTATATAAAATACTACTTTTTCGGAATAAAAAAAAGATCAGTTTTTTAAGTAATGTAATGTAATATTTATTTCATCATTATTACAATAATGCTTACATCTAAAACTTATGTCTAGTGCACCAGTTTTCTAGCTCCCCCATATTTAGTCCCTAGGCTGTATATATGGGATAAAGCTACTATACCATCTCTCCACTTTCCAAACTATGCCCGTTCTGCTGTACCTTTCTTAAGCTCCTTATCCATTTATCCCTTGTGTTGCCTAAAAATATCATCATTTTGATGGTTTCTACTTTTGTGCTTCCCAACATTCTTAATGCTACTGCTTCTTTGTTTAGCTTGTCCCATTTTTTATTCCATATAACCTCTCTCCACTTTTTAACCTTATCACATTCTATTAGACAATGAAAAGTACTACCTGATTCATCACACATAATACATCTCCCCGAGCAGTTATATCCATTCCTTTTTAAAAATATTACTCCTGTGCGCATCCACGCAAGACCTATTCTACCAAATTCATTGCATATATCCACATACTTCTCCCTTCCCCAATTTCTTTTAACTGATTTATACAAGATCAATGATCTTTTATTCTCAAAACTAGCCCATATCTCTTGTTTCTCGATATCTTCCACTCTTAATCTCACTTCTTTGCAAAACCCACTGTTATTATATTTATCTAATAGGAAAATATTCCTCATGCCAATTTCTTTTAGGACATTTTGCATCTCCCCTAATCAACACTCTTCTCCTAAGACAGCTTTTTGAAACTGTATATATTCTTTTAATATATTATTATCTTCTAAATTTAAACATCTATACCAATATTTCAAAATTCTTTCCACTATTATACCTTTTCTCCCTACCCTTCCAAGCTCTGCCAGTGCCACGCCCCTTGGTGAACTCTTGGGTAAACCCAGAACTTCTCTACAAAACATTCTATGGACTATATCCTCTTAATCCATCCCTTTGCCACCCCCCCATATTTCTATTCCATATAACATTTTTGACTCCACTACAGCTTTATATAGCCTTTCCAACCAGTTCATTGTTAGCGTGGGTGTTTTGCACAAGCAAACTCTTAACAGCTTTCATGGCTAGCTTTCCTTTCAGTTGTGCATATTTAGATTGTGCTTCCCATTTCCCGTTGCTTGAGAATCTAATCCCCAAGTAATCAAATTCTTTTACCACCTCTTTTTTTTTTTCTTCATTTATATACCATCTTTCCTCTCTTTTTAATTTTGATCCTTTCTTGAACACTATTATCTTGGACTTTTTTGTATTCACCTTTAGCCCCCATTCCATACAAAATTTTGCAATTTCATTGATAGCATGTTGCAACCCTATCACTGTTACTGCCCCGGCTACTGGATCATCTGCAAATAATAACCCTGGTGTTTCCTTTTTTAAGTATCACTATTTTAAACCGCAAAGTCATATTTAACCCCTAATGTTCAAATCCAGAAAAAATACAGGAGGAATCTGTGAGATGTTTTGTTTTAAATCTTTTAAACATCAGGATGGGATCTTCCTTAGAAGTACACTTTTAAACAGTTTGCGTTAGCGTGTAGGGTTTTAGAACAAAGATTGCTGACTGAGAGCTTTACACTGCAGCAGCATGCCGCACTGGCCAATGTGTTATGCAGTATGAACGTGATAGGCTATCACTTCTGGTGTTTGGTGTTTCTTAGCAACTGGAATCTGATATTCTATAAGTGCATTCTTAGCTCTATGATTTCTGAAAGTGCATAATGAGTGAACTGAAGAAACGCAGCTATGACTATTGCCTCAATCCATTGAATGTTTCCAAGCAGAACACAAGGCAGAAATCATTAAGCTTAGTTACCCACAGTATACTTACAAACATAAAAATCTGATGTGTTACACTCACATGACTTTCTCTACTCTTGTACAAACTATTTTTACAAACGCTTATCTCCATCTACTTCATGTTAATCGAGATAAACATTTGCAGATTCTATCTTATTGCTAATTTTCTTGTAGATGTAGGAATATATATTTACAAGGGCAGTATAGAAATACAGTAGCCTTTAAGCATCGACATATATCTTAATAGCTGGTTGCTAGGTGCAGCACCATTCCCTTTGCCACAGATTAATACTCTTTGTATATCCAAGACAAAAAAATGAATAATGAATTCCCATTTGAGAAAATAAGTATTAAAAAATTTAAGGAAATAACAAGCAATATCTCGAAAATGGTTCACTCAACAAATGGCATAAATTGTGTATTTTAATGCGATCTACATTTTTTGTGTAGTAAAATTTTGTCTATCTCTTATTGTTTACCATTTATGCAAAAGTCGTTCACAATGAAGAATACTTTTGGAGACATTCCCAGAAAATTCAAGATATAAATTTTATTTGTCATGAAAATATCTTAAACATATGATATTTTAATCAAAATCGTTAGAGCCATTTTTGAGAAAATTAAAATTTTCGAAAAATGTTCCATGTAAAGGGTAATCTG
Organism: Deroplatys truncata; assembly: GCA_030765065.1. Taxonomy (NCBI): domain Eukaryota; kingdom Metazoa; phylum Arthropoda; class Insecta; order Mantodea; family Mantidae; genus Deroplatys; species Deroplatys truncata. The sequence goes on along the minus strand of CM060981.1, from coordinate 72,927,609 downwards.
CGGTGGGGGGATTTTCTTGAAAACCTTCGTGTCGCATTTCTGGAAGATACTGAACCTAAATACCGGTTTGGTGTATATCCGACTGTTCGTTTCTGAGTTATGCTGTTCACAGACAGACACACACACACGGACATGTTTCCAAAAACGCTTTTTTTGGATTCAGGGGGTCTCAAAACATGTATTTCTGGTGAAATCTCGGTATTGAATTTTTGGGTGGAATACAATACTTCCCCTACTTACTATACGTAGTAGAGAAAGTAAAAATGGAGAACTTAACTTAACACTATATGATGTGTGTCGAAAAAAATCCCCAAAGTACCGCCCACTGATAACAGCGATTGTGAGCTACAAAGTGCCAATGCCGTGAATAATCCAGAAGTGGTTTTGAACATAGTGATCATTTTAAGGCAAGATACTGCAATGCGAAAGGGATCCCTAGTACCTTAGAGCTAAATTGATTTATTCCATCAACCAATAATGCAATAATAACCAGATGGTATTCACTTGTGCCTGAAGGGGAAAAAATGTACATTTAAATTGTAGTTAAGCTGCCTTCCATAGGATAAGATTGAAAGTTTGAATGTTACTCAACGGTATGCTAAATTTAAGAAAATATATACTAAAGTGACAAGGAATTTATTTATAATTTTTATAGAAATTTAAACTTAGAATCAATTATAATAAATATTAAGTAAAAGACTGCATATTAAGCTTTGAACTGCACTTTATAACATAATTTTATCACTTATCGCCTGTGAGATATTGTAATTTAAAGGCAGAGAAATGTGCCACTTTTCACAAGCTGGATTGCACAATATGTTTTAAAATATTTAATAAAAAAAATAATTTAAAACATAATTCACTTTGTAATCCATGGACAAAATTTGAAGTAAATCGGGGACGTGACGATCAGGTTTTGTGAAAATTTGTGAGACTTGACATGGAATGATTCCATATATGTATTGGTTTTATAATTGATTTTTTAAATACATATATTTGGAAAATTTCCTTCCATAATAGGGTGCTAATGACCTAGCAGTTGAATGCCCTTCAACACAAATTCATCATCCTTCCATAATGACTGAATTGATCAACTCTAATAACGGTTCCAATATAAATGGAGCAAATTGTTTTAGAAGCATTGTTGAATCTCATGTTGCCCTGTCAATTTCTTGTTCATTTTATTTATGCTTTGTATAAATTAATTTTTTATTTCCTCAATATATATTGAGCTGGATATGTGTTTAATATGGTGCTTATAATCTGTTGTTCCATTCGTTTTTAACAATAACTACTCCACCTGTTCTAAGAAGCTTATGTTAAATATGTTGCTAATTTCATTCATTTGAGTCATTAATTAGTACATTGTATTTTTTTAATTGTGTTATTTCTTTGTACCCGTTACAGTAGTATTTTAGTTTATCTTTTGCCTCTATTATACCTTTATTTACCCATTGCTTTGTTTGCCTGTGTATTATTTTCCTTGTTATTTTGAGGCAAGCAATATTAAAATTATAAATAAATATTGTGTTAAACTTTTTCCATAATATGTTGTCTGTGTTTCTTTCATTGAAGACTTCTTCCCAGGCCACATTCTCTAATACGTGACATTGGCCATTTATGCATGTTTCATTTAACTCTGTACAGATTTTTGGACAAATTTTTGTTTTGTTAAGTGGCATTTTATTTCAATTTCTTGAGCATAATGTTGTATCAAAGCCTAAATGATGACAGAGTTTCTGTGATAAGAGCATATAATTGACCAGTGTATGACTATTTAAAAAAAATAGAAGCAGCAAAGAAAAAATTGCCATTTTTTTTAAACCAGTGTAAAGCACCAGTACTCTGAACCTATTTTTTTCGGTCTGAATTATGAATAACAGTACTGGCATGCATATAAGTACTCTAAATAGTGTTTATATTTACTAGGTACTGTCTTCCACAGCAAAGAAAGTCCCTGGGGAATGAAGGGTAGAAGGGAAATTGCTGATTAGACACGGTCCGAACCCTGCCTACTTGCTTGTGTTACCTTTATTTATGACACACACGACAGCTCAGTTGAATGGTTTTACTCCTTGTGTAGCATGCATTCTCTGTCACACATTCACTGTCTTTGTCAACAGATAAGGTTAGTGCATTCCTGTCAGGGACTTTCTTCCCGTTTGCGAACAGTATGTGTTTGTTTCATTTATTCTTTCTTATATTAGATAATATATAATTAGTTTGAGTAATAATCTAATAAAACAGTTTTACGTTTTCTCATTTATACATTATTTTAGCTGTTTACTTTGAAAATGTATTAATGAAGATTTACTGTATATTGCTGCTAAACAGTTGTACTCCTTACTATATATCATATAGAATTGCTATATCTGCTTAGCTGCAGTTAAATTAAATTGAGTTTTATTTATGGATGCTCTTTAACTGCTGTGGTCCTTGGCATCCTGTTCTATATTGGGCATGAAAGACCGGTAAGTTTGCTCAGAGGCCTCATCAGGCTTGAGGTTCCTTTATGTGCCCTTAACCTGCAACGCAGGACCACCAGCTTTACTTCCCTACTGAAGGGAGCCATGTTAGGGATTTTTATGCCTGAAAAAAATCTATTGCCCTTCACCGGGTTTGAACCCGTGACCTCGGGAACTAGAGGCTAGCATAGTAACCACTACACCACAGAGGATGACACATAGCTGCAAGTTTTTTTTTTAGTTTTATTTATGGACGCTCTTTAACTACTATGGTCCTTAGCGTCTCATTCTATATTGGGCATGAAAGACCGGAAAGTTTGCCCAGAGGCCTCTTTATCAGGCTTGAGGTTCTTTTACGTGCCATAAATTTACGACATGGTACCACCGGCTTTACTTCCCTTCCGAAAGAAGCCATGCTAAGGATTTTTATGCCCACAAAAACCCATCAGTTTTGAACCTGTGACCTCGGCAACAAGAGGCTAGCATAGTAACCACTACACCACAGAGGACGAAACATAGCTGCAGTGCTGAGATATGGTAATTGGATGTGAAAAACACATGCACTATTCTGTAAACATATCAATAAAGCGTATTGAACAAAATTAATCCAAGCCATGTTGGGAACCAAAACGGACCAAGATTATACTATTTTTTTTTTACTTTCTCTACCACATAATAGGTAGAGGAAGTATTGCATTCCACCCAAAAATTCAATACTGAGATTTCATTGGAAATACATGTTTTGAAGCCCCCTGAATCCAAAAAAAAACCTTTTTAGAAAAAGGTCTATGTGTCTGAGAGAGAGAGAGAGAGAGAGAGAGAGAGAGAGAGAGAGAGAGAGAGAGAGAAATACCATAACTCAAAAACGAAAAGTTGGATAAATGCCATACTATACTTGGTATTTGAATTCAGTACCTTCCAAAGATGCGACACGAAGATTTTCAAGAAAAACTCCCCCAACCTCAGCTACCCTTAAATGGAACATTTTCTTAAAGTTTGGATTTTTTAAACAATGGGCTGTAAATGATTTTGATTAAAATATTATATATAAAAGACATTTACATGACAAATAAAATGTATATCTTGAATTTTCTGGGTAATAGTCTGTGAAGTCCTCTTCATTCGGAAGGAATTTTGTATAATCTTCTATATTGGCAAATGTTAAGTGATAGATGAAAACATATCATACAAAAAATGTAGATCTCTTTAAAACACATAATTTACTTAAATTAAGCTTTTCTGTGGTATAAGCCATTTCTGAGATATCCGTTATTAAAGGTTCAAATTGATCAATACAGTAGACCCTCATTTAACTGAATTTCAAGGGACTGAAAAAGTATCCAATTCGGTTTAATGAAGTTTGAATTAACGAGGTTTTGTAAAAATAGTTCTGTATTATCTGAAATGGTAAAATACGATTGTTGAGTTCACTTTTTCTCTTGTTATGTGTGCTAACGAATGAGGATGTTCTACTTCATGACCTTTAAGAAAAATTAAAAATAACTGATGCATACAGTATATCTGGCATTTGTTTAATTGAGAAAGTATGCTGTCACATGCCTGTCATAATTTTTTTAAAACAGTACAAATATGGAACAATATTGTACTCAACTGAATTAGTGAGTCGTGCAATACAACATACAATAATCTTAAGAAACACTTTAATGTACTATTCTTTTAAAACTAAATTTTTAATCGTAACACATGTTTTAGTTTACAACAATTCTTATCCATTTCACATTTTAGTTCTATAATTTGAAAAAAAAATCATTAATTGTTGTTTAACAGAGTGTTGGTTGTAATATTAAGGCACTCTTTGAAGACACCACATCCAGGGTAGCCTGAAATGCCATGGAGACATCAGAAGTGGCAGCAAATCTCTCGAGAACAGAAATTGCAGCTGCAACTTCAGCGCGAGATGGTGGTGCCGTATCTTCATGTTCCTCCTCAGAAGAAGACAGTAAAGAATTATCATTCCCTTCTGCATCATCAGCAGAACCAATGACTGGTTCTTCCTCAGCACAGATGTTGTCTATCTGCGTCCATTCTTCCATATTGAGGGTACAAGAGGGCACCAACGGGGTATAAGCCTGTAGAAGAGCAGCATCAGAATCCACAGTTGTATCCACATTATGAGCAAGTTCAGATGTTGGATCATCGGTTTCCTGTTCAGTTTCAATGGCGTTGTTAGTTGCTGTCAAGGCCTTCTTAAAACATTTAGTTATGGTGTCTGTTGTAACTTAATCCCAGGCAGCAGCTGAGTTGCGGATAGCTTGCAGTACATTCCAATGTGGAACTGTTTCTTGTAGTTCTATTGCGCTAATGGTAGCCTTAACCAGTCGACATCTGTAATTACACTTCATTGAGGTGATTATTCCTTGGTCTAATGGCTGCAGGCGGCTCATGGTGTTAGCTGGTAAGAAGATAACTTCTATGTTTGGAAGTTCCAGGTCATCAAACTGATGTGCCAAGCAGTGGTCCAAAGTTAGCAGAATATTTCTCTTCCTTGCAGCCATTTGTTGTTGAATATTCAAGAGCCAACTACGGAAGAGAGATTTGGTCATCCAAACTTTATTGTTATTCTCCTAGTGACATGGCAGATTGAATAGGTTGACATTGTTTTTAAAACAATGTGGATTTTTGTAATTTCCAATCACTAACGGTTTGAGCTTCTCAGAACCATCTGAATTACAACACAAGGCCACCATCAGTCTCTCCTTGCTGCGTTTTCCTCCATAGCATTTTTCACCCTTGACATGTAGTGTTTTTTCGGGCATCAGGTTATAGAACACGTCTGCTTCATCCATATTAAATACATCCTTGGGTGATGATGAGAGAGCTTGGATTGAAATTCCCGTGCCCGCTCATTGGCATCTTCCTCGTTTACTCTATGTGCCTCATTACAGCCACTGACAGCACTGATTTTATGTCTCTTCTGAAAATGCCATAGCCATCCCTCAGAACACAAACCCAGAAATAGCTTTTTTCTGGGCAATTTTTTGAGCCTTTTCTTAAAGCATGGTGCCGTACAATGGAATTTGCTGTGAACGCATATGTTGGAACCATTCAAACAGCGAATCCTCCACTTCTTCATGCTTTGCTGGCCTCATGTGCTTGCTATTGCCACTAAATGAACAACCTGCCAGACTTGCCTCTATTTTCTGTTTTGAACTAATAATCGATGAGAATCTGAAAGTGTTCTGCAACCTGTGTTTTGGTCTTCTCTCCACCGTCGACCATATGTAAAATTTGCTGTTTTTGTTTCAGCGTGAGAGCATTATGAGCACGCTTCTGTTTCGGCGGCATAGTGAGTGATAGAAAACAAAAACAAACATTCACTGTTCACAAGCAGAGACAAAGAGCTCTCTGGATTGTTGCGAATCACATGCCGTGTGTGATGTTCCGACCGACCTCCTCTTACCCCGCCCTTGTATCATAAGTTGTGAAGGTGACACATAATCAGCAAGTAAACAGTCATGCCATTGTTGAGAAATTACAGTACAGTATTGAGAAAAATTATGCGAAATGCATAATCGAAAATACCGTAGTGCACAGCACAACATACACATTCAGTTTAAACGAAGAATAATGTATGAAATATGTAATGAAGGGACCACATTTTAGTTCGTAGTACAAATTATCCGAAATTTGGTTTAACCGAGTTTTTGGTTTACCCAATTTTGAATTTGCGAGGGTGTACTCTACTTGTTATTCTTTTAAAGTCTCATCGATTTTCAGTTGTTTCTCGCAATTGCGTGGAAACGATATGGAATTTAGGGCCAGCATATAGCATCCAGTTCTTAAACATTTGATTATCACTGTTCCCTTTGTATCTAAACGAAATGTGTAATGTAGCTATTTCTGCAAAGGTTTATTTGGACTAAAATGTAGCAGATAGAAAAATAAGCTTTAGTAAGAATAGTTTGTATACCCACTACTAAAGTCATGTGAATGATCACATAATTTTTTTTGTCTATGATGAGAAAGACTGATGATAATGTTTTACATCTATGCAGTACATGAAAATGTGTTTACTTAGATTATGTTTATGTTTGGTTTTACAGCTGCTGGTTGGGATGCTGTCTTATCCCTTGCTGTATTGACGAATGTATGGATGTGCATCACAACTGCCCCAACTGCAAAGCATACCTTGGCCGATATCGACGATAAAGGTCTTACTTACTATCCATTATATCTCTACAGCTATACAGTGAATGTTAAAAAATATACACTGCATATTTGCAGATAAACTGTTATGTTTTTTTTTTTTTGATGTATTAAGAAAATAAGACATTGTCCGAACTTGCTTGCCATTATGTAGCAATTGCAGTTAACTCTGAACAGTAGTTCTTTCAATAGCAGTGTATGATCTTGTGGCTGAAGTTATTTGTATTATTTATAAAAAGACCTGATTTTTTCCCCCTGGTCAGATTGCAGCATTTAACATCACTGGTGTTCTACTCGCATTGCATCTCTCAGTCTGGTTCCTTCTAACACAGGACATTAAATAAAACCAGAAAGTAACTTTGAAATAACTAGCACTCATGACAAACTGTTCATCAAAAGAAGTCTCACCCCTTTATAAATTTTCTATGGACCAGTGATTAAACTTGCAATGTGCAATCACTTAAGTGAAATTTTGGGAAGGTCAAGTTCATTAGTTGTGGCTTTAGATGTTGCCATTGAATTATTAAAATGATATTTTAGTACCTCTGAAACTAAATCATTGTATACATATTTCTGAAATAACATTTATATATGAGTATTGCATTTTTTTATTATCTAGCAATGATTAATTAGGGGGAACAATAGAAATGAAATGTTATATGAACAAACTATAATGGAATGGCTTTGCTTTGCATAATTATATGTAAATAAAGTGGTATGCACCGCAAAATATGTGGTGTGATTAATGAAAATATTTTAGTAGCATGTTTACAAGAAAATATAGTTATATTTTACGATATATATGTATTGCAATCATGTTGCTTATCTTCCTAAAGCTCTGTATATTGAAGATGTAATTTATCCATACTCTCCTGAGTTTTTCAAACTTTTGTAACATTTATTTGTCTTCAGACTGTGCCTTAGCTACTTAAGTGTGCCTTTGTTTTCAGTCTTTAGAAATGAAGTGTAATATAAACAAAGTAGTAGAAAGTGAAGTTAAAGTTGCAGCTTTTAAAAGTATTCTGTCTATGTGATAGCTCAGAGATGTGTCTGTCTGATGCGAGTCACAATGGTCATAAGGAATTTTGTATTATGGAGTGTAAGCTGGGCAGATTTTGAAATCATTCATGTCTGCTCCCAAAAGTCTCAGGGCTATAACATAATGATTACAAAAAGCTTTACAAACTACATTCCCTTTAATGAATCTGTTGAACTACTTTAGGTCAAGGTGCTGCTACTTTCATGATGTACAAGTTGTATTGTATTACAATCACACTGGTTTTCCAAGGTATGGCAACAAGAATATATTATTCTTGTAATATTTCCTAGAGCAAGTTCCATATTGAAGATATTTGTGTTTTACTTCTGTATAGGCTGCTAAGGTGTAAAGTGGTACATACAATTGTCTTCACTCTAGACCTTCAGAAACATTTGATATCTTTGTTACGTAAAGTTAATTGGTCTAGATATTTCATTGCATATATACAGGTAAAGATTAACGCCTACCCACTTCAGGCATATCAGATTAAATGTCTCACACTTTTAATTATTAACATTGGTGTAGTTATATTAAATGTAGTTTAGATACAAATTGCATAAAGTAACTAAATTAGTAATAATTTATTTGTCTTAAAGCCCTGTTCTTTCGTTTCTCAATTTCAAATTTACAGCATGTTGCCCAACTTAAGCTGGGACAAATGTGAATGCTTAATCTATAATTTTTTTTACTTTCTCTACTACGTATAGTAAGTAGGGGAAGTATTGCATTCCACCCAAAAATTCGATACCGAGATTTCACCGGAAATACATGTTTTGAGACCTCCTGAATCCAAAAAAAGCATTTTTGGAAACATGTCCGTGTGTGTGTCTGTGTGTCTGTGTGTGTGTCTGTGTGTCTGTGAACAGCATAACTCAAAAACGAACAGTCGGATAAGCACCAAACTTGGTATTTAGGTTCAGTATCTTCCAGAGATGCGACACGAAGGTTTTCAAGAAAATTCCCCCACCCCAGACTACCCTTTACATGGAAGATTTTTCGAAAATTTTAATTTTCTCAAAAATGGCTCTAACGATTTTGATGAAAATATCATATGTTTAAGATAATGTCATGAGGAATGAAATGTATATCTCGAAATTTCTGGGAATGTCTCCAAAAGTATTCTTCATTGTGAACGACTTTTGCATAACTGGTAAACCATAAGAGATAGACAAAATTTTACTACACAAAAAATGTAGATCGCGTTAAAATACACAACTTATATCATATACATTTCTTTTGTTGAGTGAACCGTTTTCGAGATATTGCTTGTTATTTCCTTAAATTTTCCAATACTTATACTTTTTCTCAAATTCGTTATTCATTTTTTTGTGTCCTAGACATGCAAAGAGAATGGAATGCTCCACATAGCAACCAGCGATAAAATATTTGACTATCGCTTAAAAGCTACCATATTCCCCTTGCATCTACAAGAAAATTACCAATAAGATCGACATCTCGATATCTCGATTAACATGAAGCATATGGAGAATAAGCGTTTGTAAAAATAGATTGTACAAGAGTAGAGAAAGTCATGTGAGTGTAACACATCAGATTTTTTTTTTTGGCATATGCATGCATGCAGGTTTGTAACAAGAGTATCACTCAGGAGTAGTAGGTATTTGCATACAAGAATCAAAGAAAAATGGCGTAAAAAATTGTGGATTTGTTTCAAGGGTACATTGATTTTTTAACCAGTTATGATCCAGATAGTGGGGAACCTCTTCATCCAAAATGGGTTCTATGACTCTTTTGGAAGGTAGATTGTATTTATCTTAGTATTTTTGGCCATTCTGCAAATCCTGAATTGATCACAGGTGCAAAAACCAGCAACTACCAGCCTTTTCCCAGGTGAAGTCCTATATTTGGGCTATCAGATTATACAGGGAGAGCCAGAAGACTACGAACTGGCCTGTGCAGTGTTTTTCCTGTCCGCGTCCTCGTTGCTGTCTGCTGCTATCATAGAAAGGCGCGGATGAAACCATACAACATTTTTAAAACTAGTTTTAAAGACTTTACTTAACAACTTTATGAAAGTATGTTTGAGGACAGAATTATTAGTAGAGATTTGTGGCTTCCTCGGTCCCCCGACCTAACCCCCTGCGATTTCTATCTCTGGGGTAATTTAAAACAAAGTCCACAAGACAAACCCACACACCCTGGAAGAATTAAAACAAAATATCCGCCAGGAAATTGCCAGCATTTCTCAATGTGAACTATGGCGAGTGATGGATAGTTTCCTAAAGAGGTGCCAAAAATGTATGGACAACGACGGTAGCCAGTTTCAGCATCCTCTTTCATAAAGTTGGTAAGTAAAGCCTTTAAAAGTAGTTTTAACAATGTTGTATATGGTTTCATCCGCGTTTTTCTATGATAGCGGCAGACGGCAACGAGAGCCAAGGAGCGGACAGGAAAAACACCGCGAAGCTGGTTCGTAGTTTTTTGGCACTCCCTGTAGTAAGTGACTTGATATGATTCATTTCATACAAATACACAAAAGTTTCATCTAGAGAAACCATGCATTGGTAATTGCTACTGAATTTTCTGGAATACAGAAGCATACATTGATATAGGATTTGCTTGGGACATACCCATGTGCTTTAAAAACAAATTACCTTTACTACAGATTTGTGATTTTTTATGCCATTTTGCATGCAACTATGCCAATAGCTACTATGTTGCTGACACTTGTCATTAAAGCTGCATGTGTGTGCTTTAAAATAACTGCAGAAGACAAGTCGGCCATCCTGGCTTAACTGGGACAACCCTCGGAAAATGTAGGTGCCATTTGAAAGACTTTTATTCTGTCATTTGTCATAAAATATGATGGAAATATGAGTTTGCATAGAAGAAGTTACGGAGTCTAGAAAATTGTATGTATATATGGCCTGATATCCATCAGATTCTCCATATGTGTAGCAAGCTACTGAACAGATATTATATTTAGTATGTTCTCATCCATGGAAAGAGTGTGAAAAAAGCATGACGTTAACTTCCAATGAGAAGAGCTCATGGAGAAATAGTTTATGAAACAGTAGAATCTACTGAACTTTTTTAGATAATGTTTCTACCGAGGAAATTTACAAAAGGTACTCAGTATCATAGGAAATGGCTGCTTTATTTGTATAAGGTAACTATATAAGATGGCATCTAGGTAATTATTAGATATGGAGGATCTGCTGTGATATAAGGCATTAAATTTTTAAAAGCTGATGAACAGCCATTATTTGCATTGTGCACCACCATACATTGTGTTCATGATGGGCACGTTTTTATGAGTATGCAAATGTCTTTTACTGAGATGGAGGGCTAAATACATAATGTAGTTGATCATCACAGCAAAGACATATCAGTTCAGTAATTTAATCATGATAAATACAACCAAAGTTAAAATTCTGTACATGAAACCCATGAATTTACTTGTAATGCTAATAAAGATTTGTGTTTAAGAACAACTTTGTTTTCACTCGTCTTCTGTCATATACAGCCAAGCATGCAATGCAACAGCAATTGCGTAGCAATATACAGTGGAATCTCGTTAGCACGTTCCTCATTAACACGTTTTCCCGTGTATTACGTTGAATTATAAAAGTCCTGGTACCAAATATAATAAATAATGTTTGCTTAGTGCATTTTCCCGGTCCCGCTTACTACGTTTGAAGTTTGACGTCCTCATTCGCCGTTTTGGCCAATCCTTGATCGGTACAGTGGGAGTAGGCGTTTAACACCTTCATAGTTTGACGTCCTCATTTGCTACTTTGGTCAATCCTTGGTCACGGGGTGGATATCGGCAGCCAATCACATACATGCATTTAAATATTTGTGTGACGATTTCTGTGGGCGGGATAGAGAATGCTTTACCTTGGCATGGTAAACGCTAACGATAGTTTCTAATGTTGAGTGATGACCAAACAACCGTAGATTGTATTTTAACTTTTCATTTACAATGAAAAAAAGAAATTGTAGTAGGTAAATAACCAACAGTGAAAAACTGAAAATCCTTGATGTAATCACAATCCAAATATAAAACATGTCGATATAGTGCGGAAGTTAAACATTCCTCCGTCAACCTTAAACACGATTGTTAGCAAACCTAAATTGATTGAAACTGCTTTTAGAGAAGGGAAAAATACTAAAACAAAACTTTTCTCTTGGAAAATGAGATCAGAAGAGGACCGGAACGAAATTTGTTGCATAGAAACACCTCCGTATTCAAATCGTCTTGTATACACCAAAGATAATATCATCTATTGTACTTGTAACACAATGCACACTCATAATTTTTTCTTTTTTAGCAGAAATTGTTATCACATGTGGGCCCACGTGTGTAATAAAACACACAGCAAAACCACTATTGCCGCTGCCACAATTCGCAATTTATTTTCTCAAAAACATTCATAACCTAAAAAATCCAAGTTGACCAAAATAAAAGCTTGAATTATTTATTCTCAGGCTTTGTGTATCCAAATCCATTTAAACATATTGAATTAAACATGGAAACGCGGATCGTATTCAGTATGAAATTGTACTCAAAATTGATTTAAATTGCCCACGGAGACGTAGTAATTATTAGATTTTTATTACCTATGTTCTTAAATTGCAGATTTTGCATTTTCGTTAACACGTTTTGCCGCCTATGACGTCCAAATCCTTAGGTCCCTGCAAAAACGTACTAACGAGATTCTACTGTATGTGATTCAAGTTTAAATCAATAATGTAATGGAATAGATACTGTAAACTTTAACTGCAGTATCCATCACAAACATGGTGGATGACAGTTACAAGGGGAGTGGTCACAAGCATGTAATGGTTTGCTGTGAACCAGACAACACTTTTTTTTAAGGTTGAATCAGACTGTAAAATTTAGTGACAAGTCTGTGACTAAAGCCACATATCTTAAAGCTCTCTGTGCCAATGTTTTTACAACTTGAGCTACCATGTCGAGATACCTTTATACCCATTAAACTATCACCTGATTAAGTATCTTATAAAAATCATCAAGATGTAGCAAACCTTAAAGGTGACTTCCAATGTTGGGAGTACTTTATTTTATGAAAGGATTTAATGTGCTTACAGATATGGTTCCATTGCACCTCACATGGTAAGAGCATTGGCACAAAGAGCCAAAGATCTGTTGTTCAAGTCTCAGCCATAGCATTGGACTTTTCAAAGTCTGACAAACTTAGTGCCTTCACACAGTTACGGTGCATTATCAAAACACAGAATGGCTTGGAAGCACATGACTGACATTGTGTGCACAACCATACTTTCATGATGGCCATTAGTGCTATATTGTGGGATGGGGAAGATAATGTTAAACATGTCCTGGTAAAAACTGACATAATGGGTGATATAAATAAAAAAAAAGCAAAAGCTTGTGAGCTGTAGCTCCAAGCAAGTTGAGAAACGAGCACCAGGTCGTGGTTTGGTATAAATAAAAATTTCCCCTCTTCGATGAGCTATGCTATCACCTACCAAGCTTTTGCTCAGTGACCTTCACCACGACACATCATCTGAGTAAACAAACACGCCCATTCTTCTGTCGGCAGCCGATTTAAATCTTTACTGCACCTAAATATTCATATACTCATTCATGTTAATTATACTCTCATTTATGAAACCTAATAGAGATGCAAATTTTATATAACACAATTATAATTAAAGATTTTGCAAATGAAACAGACATTGAGATTCACCCAACTTTCAACAGATAACGCTCATGCCCTTTCTAAATCCAATCCCTCATTTCCTTATTTGATAGTATTACAAACGTGTCACCAACTGATTTATTGAAAGTAGGTTATTTGTACTTCTGTTTTTGCACCTTTATATTGATATCCTTTGCATCTATATAAAATATCACTATGTAATTCCAAGAATTTATAAGATGTTATCATGAATTAAAGTTAAACTGGATGAAAGAGTTTCATTTGAAAGTTAAATTTAAGTTTGGTTTTAATTGAAATTCTTTAGTTATAATCCGGTTTTGATTTGTGCGAACATTTTGCTCTATGTAAGGGTTTATTTGTACCTATATCGCTTTGATTATATTACCGTCTGTATATCGCTTTAATTATATTACCAATCTTCCGGTAATAAGAGCGGCTCGCTATGACCTCACATTCTGTTTAGCGTTATAGTACCCAGATGAAAACACCTCAGGATTTTTTCAGCATTGTTAGAAGGTCCACCTTGTGTTTCATTTGCCTCTGGAAGAAAATGTTGCGCAACCTTTTACATTTTCTTTTTTAAATAACTGTTTATATCAGCACACATCTGAGTCCTTGCGTCTTGAAACAAATTTTAATTTCACTGTCACTTACATATAGCAAGTAGAGGAAGTATTGCACTCTATGCAAACATTCGATACCAAGATTTCATCAGAGATACACGTTTTGAGAGTGCCTGAATTAAAAAGAAACATCTTTAGCAAATGTGTGTGTGAACAGCATAAATAAAAAAAAAACTAGTTCAAACTTAGTATCCTCCAAAATGTGTTAAGATTTTCAAGAAAATTCCTCTACCCCATAACTATCCCTTTTCTCAAAAATGGTTCCGCTATTGTTTAAGATATTTGCATGGCAAATATAATTAGGTATATCTCGAATTTTATGGGAATAGCCTATGAAGTGCTCTTCATTCTGAATGACTTTTATGTAATGCTAAATTGTAAGAGATTCTACTACAAGAGTCCTACTATGCATTTGTGTCTGAACACCAAACTCAGAAAGGAAAAGTCGTTAAATAACAAGTTTGCTATTTTAAGTTCAGCACCTTCCAAGTATGCGTCAGCAATATTTTCAAGAAATTTACCCCCCCCCCCAAAACTACCTTTTACATGGAAACTTTTTCCAAAATTTTTTATTTTCTCAAAAATGACTCTTAACGATTTTGAGTAAACATGACATGTTTAAAATGTTTTCATGTCAAATGTATATATTGCATTTCTTGGGTATATCCTCTGAAATCCTCTTATTTCTCAGTAACTTTTGCACAATTGGTTAACGATAAGATAGGCAAATCTATCTACAAAAAGAAAATTGTTCTCGTTAAAGCACACAATTTATGTCAAAGCATTTCTGTTTTACTTTCTTTGTTTAAGTTAACCATTCTGAGATATTCCTTGTTGTCGGTTTAAACTTTCAAATACCTACTTATAATTCTCTCAAATGGGAAGTCAGTATTCGATATTTTCTCCTGGTCACGCAAAGAGCATCGAATTTCAAAGCCCTCATAGCCACGCGCTCTTAAAAAAGCTGACTCACTTTACCTACTATATCGTATAACAAAATTATAAATGTAAATTGAACGTTTATCTGGATTAACAAGAAGAAGCTGGAATAATAAGCTCTTGTAAGTATAGTTTGTAGAAGAATGATTAGAGAAAGCCATGTGAATGTAGAATGTCAGGATTTTTTTTTTCTTTTTTCTACGATCACCTGAAAAGAATGGAATTTCAAATCCATAAAATAGCGACCAACATTTAAAATATTTGACTATTCCTACAATGAAAGTTTATCTCGATTAACAAGAAGTAGATACCAAGAATCAGCTTTTGTAAGTATTGTTTGAAAAAGAGTGATAGAGAAAGTCGTGTGATTTTTATTTTCCTCTCTGGAACATGATCAAGAACTCCACCAATGTATTAAAATGCAGTTGAGCAAGCTGAGGTACCTCAAGAAATAGCGAGCAAAAGCTTACTAAAGACGAGCAGGACTTGTTTTTATTTATACCATATCGCGAGCAATAGCTCAGCTATCAAGGTCAGCAAGCTTTTGCTCGCGAGGAGGTTGAGCAGAAAAGTTTTATTTATACGAAACCGAGCAAATGCTTGGAATTAGTGAGAAATGAGCTAATGCTTGCTTTTATTTATACCACCCAATGTGTATAACTACTAACTGCCTTTTCATGACAGAGATAGAGATTAGCATCTTATTAATGTGGTACTGTGGTGTGAGAAACAACAGTTTATACATGAATGGGACTTTACTGCCATGAAAAGTTTATAGTGTAGTATTGGTGCTTCAATTTGTTCTGTGCTGTTTGCTGAATTTGCAGTGTTATCGGATTTACTCTATTGGTGCAATACCCTAATGTAGCCACTCCAGTAAGCTAGCAACAACCCTTAGGTCATGTAAGGCTTACTTATTTTTTAATTTTATAACTTTACCTAATAAGGAGCAGCTGTATATGCATCATATTTTAAACCAGATAACAAGCCAAAATGTAAGGAAAAAAACACTTCTGAAGGAGAAATTATATATGATATACATGAATTATATTTTGTATAGGATAACTAATGTAACATACAGTACACTAGCACAGTGGACTGTGATGTCACACACCTATGCCAATGCAATGTGCCTGCTGCTTGTCTAACCAATCACTGCCCTAATGCATCAAATATAATGCTTTGTTTATTAGGCAACTACCTGTTCTTTTCTTAATAGATAGAAAAGAATCTGAATGTATTTTGCAGCATTAAAAATATAAAACTTTTTAGTTGTTGGCTATTAATATTATTAATGGCTATTCCTTACTTTTAGTGTAAAATAGGCATAAATGTTAATAATCTTTATCGATAAGATTATAACAAACGGGAGGAATATCATAACTTTTTTATAACACACTATACTTAATTTTCATCACTGTCAAAAAATATGAAAAGGAGATGTAAAGAGAAAGTTTAAGTGCCCTGTTACACATATGTTTATATTAGACTTACAATATACAATAGACACGTTACAGGTCTACATGGGGGCCTAGACCCAGCCTGGGCTCGGGCTTAATTAGAAAGAGGTTTGTAATGTCTATCTTAACCATATGATGTTAATCATTATCATTTTTGAGAAATTCAAATCTTACAAAAACTTTTCCATGGAAAGGAAAAATAAAAATGTAAAACATTAATTGATCACTTTTTTGGTCCACAATGTTGACATGCCCGGAATATTACAATTATTACATGGCATACATTCATAGCAGTAGTTATACTAGTAATAATAACTAAATGTTTGTTACAGCCAGCTGCAAATTCCACCTAACTCCATCCAATCAGACCCAAGATATGTTGGGCAGACTGCAGTAAAGGGCCAACATGTAAATAAGGCAGTTCTGCTTACTACATGTGGTTTCCAGGACCTCAGCACTATTTCTGTATATCTCAATTGGTCCCAAGGATTGAGTGCATTCTTTACCAGGCCCCTTAGTAGGAGGAAAAAATCCTCTTGTCAGTACCGGAAATTAATCTGGGTCCCTTTGCACTGCAAGCAGCAACACTTCGTGGACTGCAGAATAATTTTATAAAACAAAATTAAAACAATCAGTCCCGGGCCGCATAGAACAGTATAATTTATTCTTGGGCTCAGGTTGTGTTCAAACCATACCATCAATTGATCAATTAACCCTTTAAAGGATGGTGGTGTGTATACTTGCACCTACTTAAGGTTGAGGGTACATAACATGGATCATTACCATGAAAAAAAGAGCCTTATGGATTGAATACTTGCCACCTAATTCTCAGGAGAATGAGGCTTAGATAAGCAAAGATTTTGCCCTATAAACGGTTAAAACTGGAACAACAGGTCCAGATCAACTATAAGTTAAAATGGTTACTTGCCTAAGACTCAAAGGTCTCAATATTTGCTTGAAGTTACATAACTTGATTTGGCACTTAATTACTATTTGGAAAAATATTGTAATTCCTGTTTTAAAACTAAACAAATTTGTTGATGAAATTAAACACTACAGATCAATCTCCTTAACTAGCACCCTTGATGAACTCGTGGAAAATAAGATTTGCATCAGATTAAACTGTACTCTTGAGTACATAATTACTCAATTCATACCAAGGGATTTCCAGAAACATAAAACACCATAACAGTCAACCAAGCCAAGAAATCAGACACTTCAAATAAACAAAGGGCAGTCTTGACAGCTTTTTAGATTTTAAGAATACATATTACCAATGACAAAACTAAGTGCATAAACAATAATATGCAATTTGACTGCCTTTGTGGTCGAGTGGTCAGTGTTCTGACTTCTCAACATAAAGGTTCCAGGTTCATTTCCTGGTTGGGACAGGAAATTTTACTTTAAGTAGAATCACTCCCAATCCCCACCCCCACAGAGTCTGGAAGAATAAAAGTGAGAGTGAATGTGTTTAATAGCAAAAAGTTGATAAATCCAACATTAAGAAACCCTATACTTCAGCTAGCAATATCACTATCAGAGGTCTCAGGTTCGATTCCTGGCTGGAGGATTGGAATTTGCTTTAACCAGGATTATTCCCCATCCTCCCTAGAGTGTGAAAGTGCGAGCGTAAATGTATGTGTGAAATTTACTGTTTAAATAGAAAAATCCAAAGTAAACAAACCTAAAGATTAACACAAAAGTAAATGAGTAAACATCATTGTCGATGAGTAATTGTTCCAAAGGTGAAACTGCCAATATGACTATAAGATGTTAAAAGTGGCATATAAATGAAACAAACAAACAAAAATTAGTTGTTTCTCAAGCTAAAGCCCCCAATTTGACCATAGAAGTTAAAGGGGGCTATACAAATGAAACAATAAAAAATCTATGCAACAAGATATGGAGGCATGTTATCAAAATTTAAACAATGTAAGCAAGCCTCCCAGTAGGCCTTATTTAGCTTGATAAATGATTTAAATAAACCAAAAGCATTGCCAAATATTATTTGCATGCTTTTTGGAGATCTAGTAATTTGGACATCAGCAAAAAGAGTGAACACCAGCAACTAACCAAATAAACTTGTCACTTTGTGAAGACATCTTCATTAATTCCATCATTTACCTACAAAATGTCTAAAGTTACCTAACATGTCCATACTTAACCATAATCTTTTATTAAAAGTTAACATGGAGAAGTATAAAGCATCCATGACAGAAAGCAAGCCTTTCTTTCTATCTTCAATAAATTAGCAGATAGCAAATGGGAGCTGCTCAATGCAAATTGGAAACAGTGCATACAAATCTCATAAGAGAGATATTTTATTTATTACATACATTTACATAATTTGAGCAAAAGTCCAATGTAGCGGTGACACGTCACATACACATTTTCTCTAGCTAAAACATTAGAAAATACTATAATAAAATAGTATTACCAGAAATATTTACATGTAACATATACAATGTCCCAAAAGTCTGATCTCATAGTGAAAATCTGCAAATGTCATGATTTATTACAGGTCAACAAATTAAATGAAATGAATGCCTGGGGTAAAACATACATCATGCAAGAGAAAGCTGAAATGGTGATCCTGAATGGGAAACATATACTAAATTTCAGCATTGCCATCTTAACTAACCAAAACCTGGACAACAATCTATGGGTCGAATCTTTAAACACTTCTAGCAGATTGGTTTTGTAGCAAAGATTGCCCAAGAACACTTACATATGATCAGAGTTCTATTGCGGTCCTTCACAAGGTAGCAGTAAGTCCCAAATGATCATTGCAAAATGGGTCAGGAGTTTGGAATTTACAAAAGCTCTGTACAATGTATTCTGCAATGACATCACTTTCATTTTTACAAAATTCAGATTGTGCACAGGTGCATGGTGATGAACGGCCAAGCAGAATTTTGTGATTGGGTTATAAACAAGGAATTGAACGGTTTGGATATCAAGTTCAGTGACAAAGCATGCTTCCATTTAAATGGTCACATGAGCCATAACAACATGGTGTACTGGACAACTGAAAATCCACACATAGCAGACGATATCTTCATACCCAAACAAAGCTTAATGAAAATCTTCCTGAACAATGGATTAGTTGCAGGGGACCTATGAAGGTCCCCCCTGTGGTCCCCAGACCTCACACACCACTTCATTTTTTTCTATGGGGGCATCTTAAATCTGCTGTGTACACATGTCCATGTTCAATTGACAATCTCAGTCTTCATGCTGCTTGTCAAGCTATAAACCTACCACATGAAGTCATGTACAAAGATCATTACATGCTCATATCCATAATTTCAGGGTTCAAGATGAGCATAAATTTGAACATTTAATGCCATAATAATGCTTTTCATACCTCAAACAGAGACTAGTATCAATATCACATTTCAAAGTTCATCACTTCAACAGTTAAAAGGTTTCAATTGTCCCCATGAGACCAGACTTTTGGGACACACTGTATACTACATACACTAATATTAACATTATTTATCTATGCTTAACTAGTTGAATTTTATCTAAATTTAAGTTCTAATCTGCTTATATGGTCCTAGAGACTGTCTTTCATATAATATTTTATAGAGTAATATGCCTTTTCTACAAAAATCCCTTTTACCATGTTCAGAAATATATTTTTACTTTCTCTACTACTTGCTTATAGTAAGTAGATCAAGTATTTTATTCCACCCAAATATTCAATATGAAGACTTCTCTGGAAAGTGAAGTTACCTTAATAAAAAATGCACATTTTAAAAAGAAGTCTGCATGTGTGAACAGCATAACTCAAAAATGAAAAGTCGGTTAAATACCAAACTTGGTATTTAAGTTCAGCATCTTCCAAGGATACAACATGAGTTTTCAAAGAAATTCTTCCTCCCCACCTCAAACTATCCTTTAGATGAAAAATGTTCATTATTGCTTATTTTCTCAAAAATAGCTCTTAACAGTTTTGATAAAAACATTGTTTAAGATAATTGCATGAAAAATAAAATGTATATTTTGAATTTTCTGCGAATAGCCTGTTAAGACCTCTTTATTCTGAATAAATTTTAAATAATTCTGTTTAAATTGGCAAAGCAAAAGATAAAACAGAGAGAGAGAAAACTTGCTAGACAAAAAATGTTATCTAATGCCTTGTGTTTGGCAATGAAGCCATTTTTCACATAGAGTATGTGCTGAAGAAAGACTGGGCACTGCTGAAGATGATATTGGTCCATCTCCTCTTGAAGGTCACACAATGGACAAATTAATGAATAAAAAATTGCAATCTTAAGCAAGTGTCCTGTGATCATTCAGAAGCACAAAAATGTGGATCTCATTAAAATGCAAAATTTACCTGTGTTAAAATTTTTCCAACATTAATCATTTCTGAGTTACTTTTTGTTATTGGTTTAATTTTCAAATTCTCCCCCTCCCCCATGTGTTATGTTGCTTTTTTTTCTTTTGGTCATGATGCAGAAATATAGAATTTCAAAGTCATCACATAGAACCCACTTTTAAAAGATTTGACTATCACTTTAACCTACTGTATCCTGCTTGTACGAGCAATGAAATATGCACTAAAAGCATTTCTGCAAACGTTTAATATGAAGTAGGTAGAAGAGCAAGCTTATGTAAGAATAGTTTGTAGAAGAGTGGTAGATGATGTGAATGTATCAATCAAATTTTTATCTCTGATTTATCTAAATTTTAACTTTTGAACAGAAAGGAATTTTTCAAATAATGTGAGTCTATGTATATGTTTAACAATTTTATATTCTATTTGCATAATTATGATTTCCTTTTACTATAGTATTTATCGAATAAAAATAAATAAATATATACAGCTAATTCATAGAGATATTGTGAAGGCAGGTTAAGTAGAATTCTTGAGATTGACATAATACAAATAATTTGTTGCTGTTGCCCATTGTATGATACCATATGTCATTATGGAGTGGAAATAACTGTAATATACATTTTTTAAAATAGAGAGTTGAGGGTTGTTACACTACATCACTATGATAATCTTACTTGAACGCGTTTCGGGAGACGGCTTGTCCCCATCGTCAGCATTCTCTCTCAACTGATATTTGCCGGTCATCGTCTGGGGGATGTGTGTGGTTTGTGGTGTTCTCTGGTGCTGGGCTGATGAACCTCCAAAGGCTGTTGGGTGGCGGCAGTTCAAAATTCATTAGGTGATTCCTGTGTTTGACAATATGTATTTTTTCCCAGATGTCCAATTCATTGCTGCTGTTGATCGGTTTTAAGAGTTTTATGTTTGGAGTGATATCATGGTTCATCAGCCCAGCACCAGAGAACACCACAAACCACACACATCCCCCAGACGATGACCGGCAAATATCAGTTGAGAGAGAATGCTGACGATGGGGACAAGCCGTCTCCCGAAACGCGTTCAAGTAAGATTATCATAGTGATGTAGTGTAACAACCCTCAACTCTCTATTTTAAATTATGACACATCACTGTTACAAGCTTCTAAATCTTCAAAAATTGAGCTGTAATATACATTCTTTCTGGTTTCTAAATGGGTGATTTTTGCTAAGCAGTGCATATTAAAACAGGCACTATTTAAGACATTTATCTATATATTAAAAGTGCTCCTTCTATTTATTTGTTCGCTGATGTGTATCCCTAAGATTTTTCATGTAAGTATAGGACTTATTGTTATGATTTTAGCAGTAATTCAGATTTTACTTACTCTCAAGTTTTGAAATGAATTATAGCAGTTTTTATATTTAATTTTAGCCTGTTATTATTGAACCATTTATTCAGTGTTATTAATATAGCTATAATACTAGAAGTAGGAATGATTATACCATAATAAATCATAGGTTAGCAGTATTTGAAAAATGTTCAAATTATTGTGGAATTACACTGTATAACAAACTTCCATAAAGAAATAAAATCAAACACCAACGTAAATACATTTAAGAAAAAGCTAGGTAAATATTTAGTTGATAAAACATGCTAATTGATTGATAAATTTATTGACTGATGTATTTTTCTAATGTATAAAATGCACACTTTTCTAAATAATTTACTGTTAGTACTTCCGACAATGGATAATAGGTTTTTGTAACCTCTATAGGCAATAAATGAATTGAACTTATTAACCCCTGACATTTTGCACCATTTAGTAGGATAGAAACTTCTCCAGTTTGATTGAACAATTTTTTCACCACCATATAGGATTACTCTTTGTTTATTGTCATTTAGATAAGAATTAAATCAGGCTAGTGATTTATTTTTTATACCACAGAAATTTAATTTTTTTGCAGTTCTCATTGTTTACATGGTTAAATGCTTTTTAGTTATGTTCAATTGAATTGTTTTGGCAGCAAAACAATTCTTATAGCAACTAAATCGAACCCCAAAAAACTTCAGTGGTTCAAAACCACAATGTATGAATTATTACAGGGGATGCCTGCACTGTCCCATAATAGCAAATAGATACCAGGTTTACTATTTGCAGACGATCTTATAGATGGGGCTATAACAGCAATTGGGCTACAGAAAGCAATTAATGGAATATGGGAATTCTACGGAGAATGGGGAATTAAAGTAAATATAAACAAATCAAAAGTTACAGTATTTAAAAGAGGAAATAAATTAAAAAAAAGAAGAGAAATGGCGGATGGGGGTTTAAAGTTAGAAGCTGTCAAGAAATTTGATTATTTGGGGGTGAGGATGAGCAGTAATGGAGAATGGGTGGTGCACAGCAGGAATGTTATGGCTAAAGGAAAGGCGGCAATGACAGCAGTAAGGATGTGTGCAAATATAAATGAAATGGATAGAAAGAATGTTATATGCAGTTGAAATTGGGGGGGGGTGAATTAAGCAGAAAAATAGACCAGAGTTACAAAATATGTTGTAAAAAACTATTGGGGTTACCAAGATCAGCAGCAGGGGAAGTAGCATTAAGTGAAATTAGGAAGAATAAGATGAAAAGGAGTGATATTAGAAAGGATATTGAAATTTTGGTTAGTTGCTTGAAAAAAGATGGAAAATTTTAAGGATATGTATGAACCAACAAAAGAGTACAAAAAATATAAATAGTCAGTGGACATGGGTGGAAAACATTATGGAAAAGATAGAAATGGGAGACATTTGGAGAGCAGGAGAAAGAAATAGCAACAGCTTCTGGATAACAGTAAGAAACAGAGTGGGAAGCTTGAAAATAAAAAAAATCACTTGGGTTAAGGGCTGCTCAGCTGAACCATAAGGCCAGGGTGCCAGGCAGAACATAGCTGGCAAAAGATTTGTACAGAGGTTAAGTTAGTGTACAAGTGAAATATTGTAAAAAAAGGATTGTGTATAAAAATATGTACAAATAAAACCCATTGATTCATACAAGGGGTGTCTCCTACACTCTTATATTATATCTTCAAGTTTTAACACATTAGTCAAAGTCCAGGGACTAACTACTAAAAATAACATTTTTTTTTATTTTATTATTATTATTATTTTTTTTTTTTTTTTGGGGGGGCAAAATTTGACTTTGTTCTTCAACATAGTATCCCTTAAGAGTGATACATTATCATAACACTTCTCTAACACTTTGATGCCTTTCTTATAGAACAAATTGTTGGGATCTGCAAAAAAATGCTTCTGTTTCCGATATGACTTCATCATATGTGCCAAATCTCTTTCTCTGAAACATCTTTTTGAGACTTGCAAACAGGTAATAGTCGCTGGGAGCCAATTTGGAAAATAGAGTGGGTGGGGAAACAATCAGAAGCCCAGTTGTGCAATCATAACCACTCACTTGTGACATGTGCATTGTCTTGGTGAAAGAGCACTTTCTTCTTCTCCATATGAGGCTGTTTCTTCTCGATTTCATCCTTCAATTGGTCCAATAATGCTGTGTAATATTTGCTATTGATGGTATTTCCTTTCTCTACATAGCTAATGAATATTATGCCATAAGCATCCCAAAAGACACTTGCTAGAACCTTTCCAGCTGACTGATGCGTCTTTGGCTGCTTTGGATGGCTTTCACCCACTGTTTTCCATTCAGCTGACTGCCAATTTGATTCTGGAGTGTAACGGTGGATCCATGTTTCATCCAGTCACAAAAATTGCTGTTTGTTCCATCTAAACAGCTCTAAACGCATTGTTTTTGTTCCACTGTGAGCAAATACAGCACCCATTTGGAAAACAGTTTTCTCATGCCCAAATGTTCATGCAAAATATTGTATATACTGCCTTGTGATATCTTTAGGATGTTAGCTATCTCCTGCAATTTCATTTTATGGTTGTCCAACACAACTTTGAGGACCTTTTTGGTTGTTGTCACTTCATTTGGATCTCCTGAGTGTTCAGCATCATCGGTATCCGTACGGCCCCATATAAACCCAGCAAACCACTGACAAATGGCTGTTTTAGATGAAGCAGATTCCTTATAACGCTTTTCAAACCATTGCTGAGCTTGAACAGTACTTTTCCCCATCAAAAACCAGTGTTTAATCAACACAGGAAATTTTATTTTGTCCCCACTGTTTTAAAGATGTCACAAGTTGCATTATAAAACTTCAATATCTCGATAAGTAACGGACAAAATGTCATGAAACTTTGACACATATCTTTTGACGGTTAGCACCATCTAACACACTTAAGATATTTGATTTGTGGTGCCATCTGTGGCTTAGTCTGGGACTTTTTGACTGATGTGTTACAAGTAACTCTTCTTTACAGTCTGACAAGAATACATGACCATTTTTGCACATGATTATTAGAGAATCTATAGATATTTTTAGATTTCTGGAGGCCCAAAAAAGATTTATGCAGACAGTCAAATTTCTAGAAGAATATAACCTACCACCAGAAATGAAAAATATAAACTACTTTTACCACCTTACCCTATTAATGGGACAAAAATGCACTACAATGCAATTAAAGTAATGAAAAAAACTTACCTGAATGAAACCCCCCTCAGCTTAAAATAAAATTTCCTTGGAAACATTACACAGAAAAGTTTCTGACAGAGAATGGGCACACATTCACATAAATGGTTCTAAGATGGGAATAATACGTAGCACAAGAACATTTACTAACCTTTCTGTTCCTACATCTCCCTTGGATCAGATTCAATCCATTCTTACAGGCAATTCTGCATTGAAACAACTGTTTTGACATTTCAAGACTTTTAACAAAGCTATTATCTTAAAATGATTTTAAATTAGCAATCTCTGCTAATACTTAAATATCTTGAGAAATAGTCTGATATATACTTAAGTATTAAACATTTGCTTCTCTCCACAAAAAGATTGTTCTATAGTATATTCATTCATATTCTAGAATCCTCAGCAATGAAAAAACAAATGCCTTAACAAAAAATAAAAACAAAAGGGGCATGTGTCATAGTGAGTTGGAGGATGGTGTTCTGGTTCCCAGATGTAGATTATGTATGAATTGAAGTCCACCCTTGGGGTGTGCTTCAGCCCATGTATAGGACAGTGCCCACTCAGCATTAAGATGCACTTGAGGACCTACATACAGTAGGTAGCGACCCCAAAGTCAATGAAAACCAAAATTCCAGCAGGGGAAGCATGGATGGTGCTGACCACATCATCCACTTCTGCCATGGCACATGTAGTTTGGCAGTCAGGTTAGTAGTCCAAGGCCCACAAGGGCTGTTGTGCCACAGATTTAACTTTTAACAATCCTAAAACTTAAACACTTCTAGTTATTTTATTCATTAAAATTAATAATATAGAGAGCCTTCAGCACAAAGTGCATAACAAAAGAATGGAATTGTTTAGCTGCTCATTATCATAAGTTTAAACTTTTGAGTCAAGAAAATGCACATTTATAATGAAAGTAACATCATGGACCTGAACTACTGAAGATGATTATGATTGGTGGTATAGCCAACCAACCTGACTGCTCGCCTCATGTCCACAGTAGAGGTGGGCAATCATTTAACCTATTTGGCAAAGGTAATGTGGACCCAATGCAAAATGCCAGTTTCTGGACCCTAAAGATTGCTACCTCGTGTAAATCCTCATATACCTCACAATGGTGAGTGGGCATTGACCCTATGCATGGACTCAAAAATTCTGACCTCATGGACTAGTTTGAACCTAAATGCATTCCACGGAATGGAACCACACCCTCCAAACCTCTACATACACATGGCACAGGGTGAGTCCAGAGAGTAATTATAAAAAATCTGATTTGAACATTTGGAAGTTGAGAATGTACACACAAATTCAAGGGACTGACAAGGAACCTATCAGTATGCTCATATCAAAAAGTACCTCAAACATTTTACTGTATCATCTATGTGCTAGAAGAAGTCCATGTTCCAAAAACTTAGCTGCTGTTTTCAACTGCAAGCATCTGAGATCGAAACTGGACAATGTCAGGTTGAAGCAGTGGAAAAGTAGGAGATGGACATCCCTTAGCTGCAGATCAGTGTTCCAGATGCACATAGACAATGACTGTCCCTGTTGGTATCTTACAGGTACGAAAGAAAAACAAGCACATAGACAATGACTGTCCCTGTTGGTCTCTTGCAGGTACGAAAGAAAAATAAAAGTGTCTGCACAATGCTGGGTGTTGATACAGTGATTAAAACATAAGTTCTTTTGGCACCATGTACAGCAAATAATCATGTCATTTTCACATGCTTGTTCACATATTCTTACACTTGTTTGTAGACAGAATTTAACAGGTAAAATGAACTTGGGGAGGGGGGGGGTTTACTCTGTTGTATATTTGGTTGCAAACCATGAATATTTAATCGTGTTCTGGAACCATGGGGAATAAATTTGGTAATAAATAAATGACTGCATTTCAAAATACTATGCTGCCGAAAAACCTCAAAATGAACTTTCTCATTAGCTCTCAAAACTGCAGTTAGACAACAATGAAAAGATTTCCATTGCCAGAAGAAAAACTTATCCAAAGATTAAAGTTTCCCCGTAGTTCCAGGAGGAATCTGTAGGAGTTCAAGAATTTTTCTGGGAGGAATATCTTGAAGACATGTAGTGTCATTATAACTCATCCATGAATCAAACAATAGAGCACAGTTATTTTCAGAGTAGGGGAAAAAAGCTTCATTAAACCAGGATCTCAACTCCTTTTTCCTGATTTTATTGCTTTCACAATTAAATTCCCCTTAAACATCTGCCTCGAAACTTTGGGCCCAAAATTGCCTGTATTCTCCTGCAGTACAACAGGGTAAGCGCAATAATAGATTGTGCAACACTTATACACAAAAGATAAAGTCCTTTTTATTTTCATTTTGCACTCACAACCACTCTAATCAGTGTTATAAATACAGGAAGGGGGACAATTTTGACAGTCACTCCCTAGCTGTTTCCAAAAACCTTTCTGCCACTTTGTCTTTTTCTCCTTCTTCTTTTACGAATGCCTGCAAATTTTGTTATCTTCCTGTTTTTAATTTTATGAGTGCGTTTGATATGAGAGACCCAAGCAGAAGATGCACTAAAATCCATTCTTCCAAATAAACATTTTCTTGAAATTTTCAAGGTCCAGAGCTTTAAATCTTCGTTGGTTAAGTTTTTCTTTGCTCTTCTTGCTTCTACAAGGCAAGCAAATAATTTATCATACATATATTTTTTTATGTTCAAAGGGATTTAAGAGTGTGGTTTTCACTTGTTTTTTCCAAGAAAATAATTGGCTTAGTGATGTCACCAAATGAAATCTGCTGAAATCTGTTGATTGTTGAGACTGATCTTTATTTTTAGTCACTAGATTCCAACATGGGTCTAGAACCTGATTCCATTATACCATTTGTGCTTGGAGGGTGAATTTCACATGCAGAGAATGAAGATGAACTGTCACCACTGCCACTATCTTCTTCTACGTTTAGAGTAGGGATAAGACAAAGTTATTTTCGAGTAACAGTTATAACTGTTGCAGTTACAGTGTGTTAACAGTTACCAGTAATAATTAGAAGTAACTACGTTTCAATATGAACAATGTCGTTATTTGAGCTCAGCGGCCCAAGCATATTTTGCTACTAAACAGCATTAATTGTTTATTCATACTATCTCTCACGATGTATAAAAACTTGTGCACCTATAATAGTATGTGAATAAGCATCTTAATGCAATGTAATCCGCTTTGCTGCCTGAGTGCTGACTGACCTGTCATCTGTGGTCTGTGACCTATATTCAAAGCAATAACAACACATTATAATAAACAAATATGTATGATTTTATTTAAAGATGAGTCGGAATTGTTACACTAACAAGTGAGTAAACTTAAGTGATGTTAGTGTAACAATTCTGACTCATCTTTAAATAAATTCAATACACATCACTGTTTCTAGCTTCTTTTCAAATATCAATGAAAAATGTATGTACTTCAGAGTTTCTTGAAAAATTGGAACTTACACACAGTAAAGCATTCAAATATATTGATGAAAGAGTGAGTCGACTCAAGATACTCTTTGCTCCACTTACTACATATTACATGCAGGACATGCTTCGTGAGGCATTCCCCACATCTTCCGCTGCTAAGTGTCGACTGACTTCGGAGTAGGATTCCGGTTCTCTGGTGCCATCTGTTGACCGATTGATGAACTTAGTAATGAGATCTCTTCCCGGTGGTATTTCAAAGTTCATCAGTTGCTCTTGGAACTTTTTGATGTATATTTTCTCCCACAAGCTTAATTCTAGCAGTTTCTTGACGTACTTTAGTAACTTTGCTTCCTTTTCTACTGTGTGGTTCTCCTTCCAAAAATGGTTCGCTACAGCAGCTTTCCAACTGTTTATATCTGATGTTGCAGTAGCATTCCTTTAGCCTGGTTCCAATGTTCCTCTTGGTCTTCTCTATGTATATTTTGTCACAATCTTTGCAGTTTATCTGATATATAACTTGTTTCTTTTCATGTGGAATACTATTAGTAGTGCTAGATTTTAACATCTTTCCTAAGCTGAATTTATTGTTTGGTGCCAGGGTTATCTTGTATTTCTTGAAAGTCTTCTGGAATTTGTGGAAGGCCCAAGGGTGGAAAGCAATTCTCTTGTATCTCCAATTTTCCTCAATTGGTGCAAGAGTCGTAATCTGTCTGATTTGCTTTTCTCTGGTGAACTTGTTGATTTTTCTGTCTATCATGTGTTTGTCGAATCCGTTGGCTCTTGCTGTTGTTACGATGTGTTCATATTCATTCTTGTATTCTATTTCTTTAAGAGGGGTGTTTATTAATCAGTGAATTAAACTGCTGAATATTGCATATTGATGTGATCTGGGGTTAAAACCTTGAGCTTTTATGTAGTTGTTTGTATGCGTGTTTTTCCTATGTATTCCTATGGAGCAAGAATATTTTGAGTCGACTCACTCTTTTTTCAATATAAATATGTACTTGCAACTCCGTGCAAGGATGACTCAAGTTGTAAACAAATTGAGGTATCTAGTTCCCAATAAGTGACACCAATGCCACACACTTGCAGTGAATGATATCATCCAGGCTTGGTAACTGTCTCATCTCTTCAATAACCATTAATGCAATAACTGTCTTCATTACATTGGTAACCATATCAGGTAACTAATTACTTTGTATTTATAACTTTGGTAAACATTACTGGGTAACTAGTTACTTCGTATTCGTTACTTTGATAATCATTATTGAGTTACTAGTTAATTTGTACTCGTTGCTTTGGTAACCATTATTGGTATTCATTACTTTGATAACCATTACAAAGTTATATTATTTTCTGCCCACCCCTAATCCAGAGTTGTTTCTGAAGTAACACCAACACATGTAGGATCTCTTTCTAACAAATTAACAACATGCCAGCTAATTTCCATTTTTCCTGAACTCATTAGGCCCACAGAAAACCATGTTCTTGAAAATGATGCAACATGAACTCTAATACATTAACAGAATTCATGTCTGAACCTTTAACGAAACATAAGGCAATGAAACCTAGGTTAGTATCAAATATGTCTATAGCAGGAAGAGCCCATAAACAAAGGCTGCAACTTCCGAGCACATATGATCACTGCTGAACTCACATGAGAGCGCCTGTAAAGCATGTGCAAACGAAAGACAAGTCAGTGCGTCAGGGTTGTCCAATCAATCTCTGCTGTAACATGTTAATTTCCCTATATGTTACAAGACATTCTCAACTCATTTTAAGGAACTTACAGTTGAAAAAAGCAGCTAAGCTTTGGAACATGGGGTTTTTATAGCACATAGATAACACAGTAAAATGTTTGAGGTACTTTTCAATACGAGCATAGTGAGAGATTCCTTGTGAGATTAGGGGAAAGACTTATGTGCCTTAAGTTCATTATAATCTTATATTGTCTGTTCTGCTAGAAGAGGATTACTGCAATTTTGATCCCATTCTGCAAAGTAACAGGAAAAAAGTATAAAACACATTCACTTATACATACTGAAGTGATATATGAAAATCACCATACTGGGAAATAAAACAACCATGTAACAAGGATATACCTTTCCAAATTATGCCATGTTTAACTTAGACCATGAGCTTCATAATGTTGCATTGCACAGGCTAAACATAAAAAGAAGAAAATCAGGAGATTAAGCATATATTTGAAATGCCAATACACCTTAGAGTCTTGTACATTACATATATGTATTTGAGTATTATATGATCAAGCACAGCTTAAAAAACACCACTGCAATTTTTAGATTCTTTATTTTAAATAGTGTATATATATTTATATATTACAAAATTCACAATATAAATAAAAAGATCTAGGCATATGTTTTATGAGTGTCAGTTTGCACCTTCTGATGTCTTGATATCAGTAATTACAGTTCACTCTCACTACACTTCTATATTCCAGCTCATTTGACAATCAGCATATAAATCTACTGGCTGGAACATTCATGCCGCCACCACCACAACTTCCTGGTGGGCTACCTCCACCTTCATCATCTTTGTCACGGCTTTTGCTATCATAAAACCGAGAAAAGTATTTACGTCTCTGTGCATGCCTCTCTTCTTCTCCTTTCAACCATTCTTGATCATTTTGTTCCACAAGTTCTGCAAGATGTGGTTTCAATGATGGCAGTGCATTTCCGGGTACAGGCTTGACAAGTTCATCTCGATGAGAGTAGAATAAAATGTATGGTGTGTCAGGTGGAGCCATTGGGGGTAGCCTATCACCACATGTACTTACGCACGAATCATTAAACAAACTCCAGGAAAAGGAATCATCACGAGCAACCGTGTAGTAATGACCTGAGTCCACAGATGACCCCCTGTGGACAACAGCGGCATACAGTCTGTAGGGTTGCTTATTTATTTCAACTGATTCCGAGCATTGGACTCGATGCAGAAGTTTAGTCCTTTGCCCTGTTTTGGAATCAAACTGGAAGCGCTTCAGCGTGAGGATCAGATGGGAGGGTAGTTGCAGCAGCTGAATTGAGCGAACAGCATCATGCAAACCCACACAATGATTACAGTGGTACTGGTTCTCCCCAGTTAAATGCTCAGGTGAAATGTAATAATCAAGCAGGTCCTGTTTAAAAACCAAGGACATTACATGTAATACAGAACTGAATTACTAACGGTGAACTATAAATTACTAACAGAAAAACAGACTTACATTCCATAAAAATGAGTACAGGACTTTGATTTAAAAACTACCCAGTGTAAACATAAATCCAACTTTTATGAACCAGAATAAACATTTTACCTGTCATTTACACCATTTTTATGATACCTTCAACTTCCCTACATATACAGTAGAATCTCGTTAGTACGTTTTTGCAGGGACCTAAGTATTTGGACGTCATAGGCAGGAAAACGTGTTAACGAAAATGCAAAATCTGCAATTTAAGAACATAGGTAATAAAAATCTAATAATTACGTCTCCATGGGCAATTTAAATCGATTTTGAGTACAATTTCATACTGAATACGATCCGCGTTTCCATGTTAAATTCACTATGTTTAAATGGATTTGGATACACAAAGCCTGAGAATAAATAATTTAAGCTTTTATTTTGGTCAACTTGGATTTTTTAGGTTATGCATGTTTTTGAGAAAATAAATTGTGAATTGTGGAAGCGGCAATAGTGGTTTTGCTGTGTGTTTTATTACACACGTGATAACAATTTCTGCTAAAAAAGAAAAAATTATGAGCGTGCATCGTGTTACGAGTACAATACACGATATTATCTTTGGTGTATACAAGACGATTTGAATACGGAGGTGTTTCCATGCAACAAATTTCGTTCCGGTCCTCTTCTGATCCTATTTTCCAAGAGAAAAGTTTTGTTTTAGTATTTTTCCCTTCTTTAAAAGCAGTTTCAATCAATTTAGGTTTGCTAACAATCGTGTTTAAGGTTGATGGAACTTCCGCACTATATCGACATGTTTTATATTTGCATTGTGATTACATCAAGGATTTTCAGCTTTTCACTGTTGGTTATTTACCTACTACACTTTCTTTTTTTCATTGTAAATGAAAAGTTAAAATACAATCTACGGTTGTTTGGTCATCACTCAACATTAGAAACTATCGTTAGCATTTACCACGCCAAGGTAAAGCATTCTCTATCCCGCCCACAGAAATCGTGTCACACAAGTATTTAAATGCATGCATGTGATTGGCTGCCGATATCCACCCCGTGACCAAGGATTGACCAAAGTAGCAAATGAGGACGTCAAACTATGAACGTGTTATAATAAATGCCTACTCCCACTGTACCGATCAAGGATTGGCCAAAACAGCGAATGAGGACGTCAAAATTCAAACGTAGTAGGCGGGACCGGGAAAACGCACTAAGCAAACATTATTTATTATATTTGGTGATTTGGTACCGGGACTTTTATAATTCAACGTAATACACGGGAAAACGTGTTAATGAGGAACGTGCTAACGAGATTCCACTGTATAATGTGTTTTTAGACACCTGTACACTTTTTAAGTTCCTGCAGTTTGATAATTTTGAGCACCCAAGAATACTTATAATGGAGCAAATCTGAGAAATCAAAGGCATGGCTATATGCAGTTATTGGCAGATATTACTAATCTTTAAAATCTGAGAAATCAAAGGCATGGTTATTGCAGTTATTACTAACCCTTACTTTTGTTTACATGGCAGCATATTGTATTGGCATGGTCCAATGGCATGCATTATACTTGGTACACATGACTGTTAGTGTAGTGATGAAACCCACAGTTATGGTTAAACATTATTGGTTTGAACTCTAAAATAAGTGAAACAAATAACCATTACTAGTTGTTGAGTCAAAACTATACACTTGTATTGCTCCACTTACCAAATTAATGGCAGGACATGTTTCAAGGACCCTTTGTCAAAATTCTCAGCTGCTAGTTGACTAACCATTTCTCACTGAAATTACGAGGTCTGTTCAAAAAATTCCGGAACATTCGTAATTTCACGCCAATGAAGTGTTGGAGCGAAATGCGATTGGCATCCCTGCACAAGCCTGTGTTTAATGTGTAACTGAAGTTTCATTATTCTATGTCTGTTAGTTATTGTTCAGTGCTGTATTGAGTAGAACGTTGTGCCGCACAGTTTGCATATTTCGAGATGGCAGAGTTAGAGGGGCAATGCGTCTGCATTAAATTTTGCGTGAAACTCAAGAAAACCTTTACAGAGACACACCAAATGATGCAGGAAGCCTACAGTGATGAGTGCTTAAGCTGTACTCTATGTTACGAATGGTTCATGCTGTTTAAAAATGGCCAGATGAAAGTTAAAGATAACCCTCGTTCAGGACGCCCTTCAACGTCTACCGACGACGCTCATGCCAGGAATGTAAATGAAATTGTGCATGTCAATTGAAGACTGACTATCAGGATGTGTTACGACACTGCAAGAAAATGTGAGAAGGAAACGGCCTGAATTGTGACGAGACAATTCATGCCTCTTGCATCACGATAACGCACCCGCACATTCATCCCTGTTGGTGCGTGACTATTGCACAAAAAACTATATCACTGTACTACCTCATCCTCTGTACTCTCCAAACCTGGCCCATGCAGACTTTTTTTTATTTCCAAAGTTGAAAACCCTGTTGAAAGGACGAAGATTTGCAACAATAGACGAGATAAAAGAAAATTCGCAGACAGCGCTTCGCTTGATCCAGCAAGAGATGTACCAAGACTGCTTCCAGAAGTGGAAACGGCATTGGAAACCATGTATCAATTGTGGAGGAGATTATTTCAAAGGAGACCATGCACAATAAGTAAAAGCTAAGCATACAAAAATATTGTAGACAAAGTTCCGAAATTTTTTGAATAGACCTCGTATGTATGAGCCAACACATCACTCTGAGCTTCACTTACATTAAAATTATATAGAATTAGTTTCCTGGGCCATTGCCTGCATCATCAGCTACTGTCAACTGATGGACTTGTGGATATGTTGGCTTTCTTCAATCACTCTTGTAGACATTTTACTAACTTCTGTATAAGCTTAACTTCTGCTAGTAACTCAAAGTTCTTGCCATATGTTCATATTGTTTTATGAATACCTTTTCCTATATCCCTATTTCTATGTCTTTTACTAATTTTAATACCTTAATCTTGTTTTCCGTATTATGATTTTCTCCCAAAGAATGCTGGGCAATTGCTGATCTATCTCTCTGTTTCTCACCATCTTTGCAATTAATTATTTAGATACTCGATTTCTTTTCTGAGGGTGTATTATCCTTGTATTCCGGTATTCTTCTTTCTTAAGATGTTCAGCAGTTTGTGTGTTAGGCTATTGAAAATGACATGCTGATGTGGTTTCAGATTGAAGCTGTTTTTCTTAATGTAGTTTATCTGTAAGTGACAGTCTCCTATAGATGCCAAAAGTTACTTTAATTTGTTCTCTTATGATTTTCAAATCTATGAAAGGTAGAAGTCCATATTTTTCCATTTCAATGGTGAATTGTATGGATTTGTCTTGCCAATGTAAGAGTTTCAAAGCTTGTCTATAAAGTTCGATGGTATTATCACTTATTAGTCATACACTGTCAACATATCTGCACTGTTTTGAATAATCTGGGGATTTAATGATATGTATTTTGAAGTAGCTCATCAGTAAATTGGACAGGAATGGCGACAGTGGCTTTCCCATGGCTAAATCTAAAATGTGTTCATAAAATTTCTTGTTGAACTGATAAAAACAACGGCTGATGCATAATTTGGCGAGGGAATGGTAGTCACATTATTTCTTTTTTTGAGGTGACTATATCAGTCATTTTAACCATAAATGTTAATCAGTGGAAATACTTGGGAGTCTTTTGTTTTAATTATAATCTCTTTCAAGTTATTTTTTCAATTCCAGTTTTTTTTTATGCTTAAACTTTCAAATCTATACGAGGGCTGATCAATAAAGACTGAGACTGATTTTTTCCTGTAGCTTCCTTGATAGTTTCCTGTCTCTACCATGAATATTTGAAAATAGCAGGGTTTCATGTATAATGTCCATAGACGGCAGCACTCTTGTATTGGTAGGTTGGTAGTAATGCTGTATATTGTTGACCCTACTTGAATTTTGCATACCACTCGACACGAGAGGAGCAATAAAATTTTGTTTTCGTTTAAATCATACAGCCTCTGAAACTTTGGAAAAGCTGAAGCAAGCATATGGTGAAGATGCACTATCTCGTGCAACAGTGTTTAGGTGGTTCAAGGACTTCAAAGAAGGGTGAGTCCTCTGTACTAAGCAAGGTGGGCCTGGTGCTTCGGCTTCTGCTATGACTGAAGTCAACATCAACATAGCTGCTGTGATTGTTGTTCTTCCTCACACTACTGCTACAGCAGCGTACTACACGCCAGTATTGGCTACACTGAGGGAGCACATTTGCAAGGAAACATCCAGAACTTCATCAGAATGGGTGGCGACCTCATCACAACAACGCATGGCCTCACGTCGCAAATCAAGTCCAGGAATTCAATATCACCTGCGTACTGCATTCGCCTTATAACCCCAATCTTGACCCTTGTGATTTCTTTTTTATTCCCATCACTAAAGGCAAAGCTCCGGGGCATTCGATTTGAGAGCACTGAAGCGTGCTGAGGGAAAGTGAGGCGATTTTCAAAGACCTGACAAAGAATGGCCGGCACCATGTGTTCGAGGACTGGCAGAGGCACTATAAAAAGTGCATTCAAGTAGGAGGGGACTACTTTGAAAAAGATCATGTCAACATTGAAATGGAGTAATAAGTACTGTGAAAAAAAAAATCAGTCTCAGTCTTTATTGATCAGCCCTCGTAGAAGGACATTTTTCAAATAACTATTTAATTAATTTGTATGTCAGAGCACCTAAGTTATTCACAATGGGTCTCATGCTATTTCCAGATTTATGAATATCTGGGAGTGCATAGAAACATAATAAGATACATTTGTTTGGTTTCAACAGAAATTTATCTTTTTCTGTTTTCCTTTAATGTAGTGGTATAGGAATTCATGCAGGATTTAAGGAGATGTGTATTGATTTCCATGTTACTGGCATCATTAAGAAGGTTTTTGGTTCTTTCTGTGAAATCTTGATCCAATTTTTTGTCTTTTCTTTTTTACTATTGCTTAGCTGCCACGTTACAGATCTTTGCTGGTTAGCTCAATGTCTGCTATGAAGTCCTTGGCATTAATGATGGGACCAACAGTCTTGAGACTAGCCCTAGCAATTAATAAGTAAGTGAAGTTGAAAGTGTGCACTGACTCATTAAATGATTACACTTTGCTATATGCAACTGCTGCACTTCACCTTGTCTAATTAGAGAATGTATGTTTGCTTCATTATTAATTTTTTAACTAACCTGAACGCTAAGCTCATCACTGCACTTCTGTGGAGGGAAAGCAAGTTGGATGTCCAAGAAGTGATCCACATTGGTTGACAATATGCGGCAATTCAAGCACCCGTAGCTTGTCTGCATGTGACCTTCAAAGCATTTCTGCACCAAAGTTTGATAAACAGGAGGGGCAGGAGCCAAGTCCATGTTTGTAGCAGCAGCCCCTTCATCACCACACACTGATTGTATTCCACTGTCTGTTGAATTGGAATGTGAATCCGTGAGATCCTGCCCATCATCCCCTGAAAGAAAGGCAATTTTCACCCTGATATTTTCTCACCACTACTATACAATTTAAGTAAATTTCTAATAACAAAAATTGTTTCCTTCTATTTATTTAACCCTTAATCAACCTCAGAGGTTGATAGTACTGTTTTGTTTCTTTTAAAATAGCTGAGTTACACAGCTCGGACACATAATCCTACATTGTTGTTGGCTAGTGCCAGTGCGTTTGTCTCGTAGTTTTCCTATTAGGTGGAGCTTTGTGGCTTATGAAATTTTCTGCATGGTCTGGGACACCACACCTGGGTATCCGCTATGTCATCCTGAGGGATTACGGCGAATGATCCCGATTTTGATCATACAGTATTGCAACGGTTAGAGGAAGAAGTAAGTGATAGTGATGATGATTGTGACGAATTTGTGCTAGACACTGACCATAATTCGGCATCTCATGAGAGAGAGAATGCAATGAACAGCTTTTGCAAACCAACAGTGATGAGGTATGTGAATCCAATGGAATTCCAAGAAACCTTCATGGGAAAAAATTTATTCAAGTGGTCAGCTAAAGAAGGCCTCCATCTAGAACAAGGCAAACACAACATTATTGAGCAGCTTCTTGGTTTACATTGTCAAGCACGAGTGAAAGATGAAGCTACTTCAAGTGAGGTGTGGAATATTCTTGTTACAGATTCTATGTTACAAGAGGTAGTAAAATGGACAAACACAAAAATTAGAAAAGAAGGACAGAAATACAAGGATAATTACTATGTTCACGAAACCGATTTAGTGGAGCTGAAGGCATTCATTGTACTTTTGCTATGCACTGCAGTGTTTTAAAATCTAATCACAAAGAATTAGGCTTTTGTTTGCTACAGATAGAACCGCCAGATTCTGGTGTGTATCATCCAAGAACATGTTTGCATTTTAATAGCTTGCCTCAGATGTGACAATCCATGTGGTAGACAAGAAACGAAACAAAACTGTCCGTCAGCTTCGATTACAGATCTTTTTGCTTGTTTTATACAGACTTGCCAGGAAGTGTACATTATAGGAAGCTGTGTGGCACAGGATGAAATGTTGGTAGGTTTCTGTGGACGAAGCAAATTTAAAATGTATTTCCCTAAGAACCCTACCAAATATTGTTTTAAGATCATGTGCCTGACTGATCCACATTGGATATGAAGTGGATATCTTCACAATGCCTACTTATACACTGGGAAAGATTCTGACAGTGTAACACTTACATGTGAGGAATGTAAACTTCTGAATCCTACAAAAGCTATTATCCGGCTGACAAATAATCCTCAAAATTCCAACAGGAACATCAGGTTTGGATCCATTGAGCTGGTAAAAATACTGATGGAAAGAAGTCTGAAATTTGTAGGTACTCTGAAGAAAAACAAGAAAGAGATATCACACGAATTTCTACCACATAAAACTAGAAAAAAGGATTCAGAACTCTATGGGTTGAGTAATAATATGACGTGATTTCTCATGTACCAAAGAAGAATAAAGCAGTAGTGTCTGTATCCTCCATGCATCACACTAGGGGCATAAATAATACAAGTGGCAAGGCAGAGATCATTGCCTACTACAACAAAACCAAGGGTGTTGATTCCCTGGATGCAAAATGTGCTCAATATAGGGTTATCAAACCTGCCAATGCTCAATGGTCATTTTTTATAGAATCATAGACATTAATGCAGTAAATACATGTGATGTATGGCTCTTACAAAAACAATCTGCCACTTTCAAGATTAGATTTCATGAAAATGCTTGCAAAGGAGTTCGTTGAACCATTTATGGAAATGCAAGTTACTAACAAACGCCTCATTAATGAAACTCAAGCCTGCATTAGGGGAGCTTTAGGTGTTCAGGAGGAACTACCATGCTCTGAAGAGAAACTTCAGAAGCAGAAAGTGTGCTATACTGTCCTTCCAGCAAAAGAAAAACTGCATACATGTGCCACTCTTGCAGGAAGTCTATATGTCTGGAATGTACCATAAAAACTTGCCAAATTGTCACCATACATGAAAATATGTCTCTGTTTGTGCACGTTTAATAAGCAATGCAAAGAAGACTTGCAATTATGTGTAATGGAAGTACGTAATAAACAGAACTTATTGAATTTATATCCTTAATATGTTGTTTGTAATTTTATTGAATAAATGTGTTTATTCTCAAATTCTTACTTGAATTATATAAATGTGTTCCTAAACTAACAATTTCTATAAATAAAGAATAAAAAAACAGGGTTAAAACCATAACATATTGGGTTTTGCATAGTGTGAAATAATTTCTTAGTTTTTGTCAGTTTAACATTTCCAGCTATTCAGTAGATTTGTTTTGGAAGTTTCAATGTTGTGATTTATGTTGTATGTACTTGAAGGTATTAATAAAAAAATGTTTAAACATTCCATGGCAATTATTTAACTTCCGAGGAATAAATACGTTTTAAGGTCTCCCAGACCACACCTGGGTAGTTAGGCGAGTAATATTATACCTGGGTGATTAAGGGTTAACAAAAGTTATAACACTGCATTAACATTAATGGACTGACTAAACCTAAGTTCGCTATTACTGTTGTCATCATCGTTGTTGTCGTCAAGGGCATCTTAACCACTGCAATCAGCCTTTCCCCTACTATTGTTCTGTCTTTGAGTTCTTTCTATTTAAATTAAAGTTGCTTCTTGCTTCTGATAGTCCCTTTAATTTAAACTAAAACCTTCACCAGTCCTTTTAAAACCCTGATGTTATTACAGAGTACTTGAGGGGTAGGGAAATTCCTTCTGCCTCTGTGCTTATCCCTTCTTACACAGAATGCTGGCATATACAAGTGCACCCTCGGTAAGCGACAGGGGAAAAGGTACATGACTTGGTTGTCAATCCTCCCAGCTAAGTTATCTTTCATTACTAATGCTAATCACAACATGCTTATTATTTGACTGGGACTGCGAGAGTTTCAAATTTCTAAACTAAATCAGGAGACAACACTGCATCCATCAGATGAATTTTTGACCATAGAAATAAGAAAAAGTTGTCATATTGTTATATGACTTCATTTGTTACCAAGATTGATCAAGTTCACGTGCATTTCCATGCAGCAGAAAACAGTTATTGTACGGGGGCTGTCCCAGAAGCACCCAAACTAACAAAGAGAAAACAAAAATTTTAGGAAAAAGCATATTTATTTCTCTACATAGTCTCCTTTCAGCTCGATACACTTTTTCCAGCGATGTTCAATAGCTTCCATACCCTGTTTATACTGAGAATCATCGAGTTCTGCAAAATAGCCATCAACTGCTCTTCACTGTTGGCAAATCTTTTAGCACAAGCTATTTCTTCAACTTTGGAAATAGAAAATAATTACAGGGGGCTAAATCTCGCAAATAGGGTGCATGTGGAAGCAATTCGAACTTTAACTCATTGATTTTGGCCATGGTGATAATGGATGTGTGAACTGGTGCATTCTCTTGATGAAACAGAACTTTTTTTTCCACTAAATGCGGCCGCTTTTGCTTGATTTCATCATTCAAAGGCTACAATAAGTTTGTATAAAACGCCATTGATTGCTTTTCCGTTTTGAAGATAATCAATGAAAATTATCCCACGCGCATCCAAAAATCTGACGCCATGACCTTGCATTCAGTTGGAACTGTCCTTGCCTTCTTTGGAACCGATTCTACCCTTTCAATCCACTGTTTTGACTGTTCCTTCGTCTCAGGTGTGAAGTGACAGACCCATGTTTCATCCATTGTTATGAATCGATACAAAAACTCGGCTTTATTGCAGCAAAACATTACCAAACACTCGACTGAAACATCTTCACGATGCTGCTTTTGTTCCATTGCGAGTAAACGCGGCACCCATCTTGCGCATAGCTTTCTCAAGTCTAAATTTTCAGCCAGTATGCGATGTACAGCACTTTTTGAAATGCCTACGGTGTCTGCTAGCTCACGCACTCAGTCGACAGTCATCCAATACCATTTTGTGGATTTTCCTCACAATTTCTGGCGTGGTCACCTCATTTAGTCGACCACTGCAATGTTCATCTTGGTAGCTCCTACGACCTCGCTTAAACTCTGCCACTCAATATTTTACTGTTGTAAAAAAAGGAGCTGACTCCCCCAGAGTAGAATCTAACTCAGCTTTAATATTAGTTGGACTAAGACCTTTCAAATGAAAGTATTGTATCACATAACGATGACCAGTTTTATCCATGTTTACAAATTTGCTAAGAGCGTTCACTATTAATGGCTGCCAAACAATTACTAAACAACGTAGCATTATAACTTCAGACTTAAGCTTTACAAGGTTGGTACTTTCTACCATAGTCATTTGTTGGAAACAACAACCACTATATATACATCAGGTCGGGTACTTCTGGGACTGCCCTCGTATGTCCACTTTTACTATGCATAGTAAGTAGGGGAGGTATTGTATTCCATCCAAAAATTTGATGTCTAAATTTCACCACAAAATATATGCTTTGAGGCCCCTGAACCAAAAAAAAAGGATTTTTATAAACAGGTCCTGTTTATTGTATGTGCATGTATGTATGTATGTATTTATTTATTCTGCAATTGGGTACTTCCCGGTGGCAGAATTAAACCGTACAAAATTTACATCACCATGACTAGCTTACAATAATAATAATAATAAACAAGACTAACAATACAAAATGATTAATTTTAAATATTAACGAAGCTTTTAAAATCCCTAATTACTGAACCATTTATAGTTTACTTAACTATTCACAATTACTTAACTATTCACCATTTACTTCACTATTCACAATTTACTTAACTATTCTCAATTTACTTAACTATCTATAAAGTACTTAACAATTTACAAAGTACGTAACTATTTTTGAGGTACTTAACTATTTACAATTGGTCCTTATATTTAGTTACCAGTATTTTCAACCTGGTAGTGTCAATTTTAATAGTATAGTTTGTGAAATGAGTACACTAGTTAATTAACCAACATTTATTCTGCTAATATTATTTCTGAACTGCTTTAAGGTCAGAGGACAGCCCTGAAAGGCTGCTACAGGCAATTCATTCCATTCCTCAATGGTTCTATTAACAAAAGAAAATTTTCCCACGTCGGTTCTGCACTTTCTACCCCTAATTTTAAACAGATGATCGTTTCGACCGTAGTGTGCTGGATTCTCTAACCTTTCTCTAACATCCGCCCAAGCATTTGAACCAGTATAAGCTTTAAATAACGCAACTAATCTATGTTTTTTACGCCTAACTTTTAGCGGTTCCCATTCATTCTCTTCACCTTTTGTAAACCCAAAATCTTTACCTCTCCTTATGAATTTTATAGCCCTTCTCTGTACTTTTTCTAAGGAATCAATCTGATTGACTCTGTATGGGTCCCAACATGCTACTCCATATTCCATAACCGGCCGCACTAAAGATTTGTAGGCTAGTTCCCTGGTCTTTGCGCTCCCCTTTTTCAGTATTCTCATTACGAAATGCAATGCTTTCCACGCTTTCCTAGATGTACTATTTATCTGTTCCCCCCATCCAGCATTACTTGACAAGCACACTCCCAAATATTTGCAGCTGTCCACCTGTGGAATTGGTTCCCCGCCCATTTGATAGTTATGTATAATCTTCCCCTTAGTTCTGCTAAAAACAATGGACTTACTTTTCCCAGCATTAATTGTCATTTTGTTTGCTTCGGCCCACCGCCTGATTTCATTTAGGTCGTCCTGAAGAGCAGTCTCATGCATGGAATTCCTAATCTTATTGTAAATAATACAATCGTCTGCGAACAGTCTTATCTGGCATTTAATGTTTATATGGATATCATTAACAAAGATAAGAAACAGTAACGGGCCCAGTACCGAGCCTTGGGGCACGCCCGAACTTACGGTCCCCCCTTCTGACAGTTCTCTACCTACTCTTACTCTTTGCGTCCTCCCTTTCAAAAATTGTTCTACCCACAATACAACGCGATTATCAAGTCCCGCATTTGCTAGTTTCCGGATGAGTAAACTATGTGGCACTACGTCAAAAGCATGCATGTGTAAACAGCATAACTCAAAAACATGAAGTCGGATAAATACCAAAATTGGTATTTAATTTCAATATCTTCCAAAGATGCGACACAAGATTTACGAAAATCCCCCCTCCCAAAAAACTACCATTTATATTGATCATTTTTCGAAATGTTTGATTTTTTTTAAAAAGTTGTTCTAATGATTTTGATATTTACTGAAAAGTAAAATGTATATCTTGAATTTTCTAGGAATAGCCTATGAAGTTCTCTTCATTCAGAAGGAATTTTGTATAATCTTGTGTAACTGGTACATGTTAAGCGATAGACAAAAACATATTACACAAAAAACGTAGACCTCTTTAAAACACACAATTTATTTCCAATAACTTTTTTATAGCACCAGTCATTTCAGAGATATTTGTTATTAATGATTTGAATTGTTCAATACTTAACCATTCTTTTAAAGTCCTGTCAATTTTCAATTGTTTCTCGCAATGTCATGGAAAGAGTTTGGCATTTTAAGGCCAGCATAAAGAGTCTAGTTCTAAAACATTTGCTATCACTATTCCCTTTGTATCTGTAATAAATGTGAAGGCAGCTATTTTTAGAGAGGTTTATAAAATGAAGTAGATAGAAAAATAAACTTTTGTAAAAATACTTTGTATAGCCACTAATAAGTGACAGAGGGTAGAGAAAGTCTTGTGAATGCAACACATCAGATTTTTTTGTTTTCTTCTTATATGGAAACACAACACAAAACTGCTACGAATATTTATTATATATTCTTTCATTGACAGTATGACATCCCAGAATAAATCTGTGGACGACACTGAGGGCAAAAGAAACTTCAAGCATAGCTTTAAGTTTTCTGTTTCCAAAAACATTTTAAATTTTCAC
The DNA here is from genome assembly GCA_030765065.1 of Deroplatys truncata. Lineage (NCBI taxonomy): Eukaryota > Metazoa > Arthropoda > Insecta > Mantodea > Mantidae > Deroplatys > Deroplatys truncata. The sequence continues at coordinate 72,883,338 of CM060981.1, read as the reverse complement.
TCAAATTACACACTTAGGCAGTTTCCATGCACCTTGGCAATAACAACAGCCCTATTTAGAGTCCAATGGCAAAAAATCTGATGTGTTACACTCACATGAGTTTCTCTACTCTTTTACAAACTATTTTTACAAACTCTTATTCTCCATCTATTTCATATTAATCGAGATAAACATTTGCAGAAACGATCTTTTGACATGCAAAGAGAATTACATTTTACACATAGCGACCAGTTCTAAAAATATTTGACTATCGCTTAAGGCGTGCTATGTTCTCCTTGTTTTGTAATTGCAAGGGCAATTGATACGGTAATTTGTATCACAAATTACTCAAATTTAAATAATTATTTTAATATGAATATGTATTTTTATGTAACATTGATTTCAGAGGTTTAATAATTGTAAATATTATTGGTAAATAATAATATACGGCTCTACTGAAACTGTCAACAATAACGCAAGAATGCAATGAAGGGTTTGAGTTGTTTATCGTTACCGGGAACCAGGAAGTTACGTAATGTTTCGCGCCTTTTCGGTAAAAGCTTCCAGAATGTTCTATAAAAGTAATATGTATTAGTGGTTTTCATTGGATAGTAAAATAGACGCTAATGTTGGCGCGTTTTGTTAGCCAATAGCAGTTCATTTATAATCTTTAGGCGTATCTTGAGGCAAGCCTATAAATAAGCCATGTCTGAGGTAAGCGTCCTCCAGTGTTCAACAAGATTCTCAACACGTAACACGTCAGCTCCCAGTTCAACAAGATTCTCATGTCGGTCTCTAAATTCATCAAGTTACGCGCAGCAGAAGTACGAGAAATCTTATAAAGTATTATACAGTTAAATATATAAAGTTGAAGTACGTGAGTTAAATGTGATAAGAAGTTATTATAAACAGTTTCAGTTTGGGCGAGTATCCAAATTAATATGTAAATGTGTTAGTGCACGTGTTCGACAATAAAACATTATAAAACACATTTCTTCACTAGTAATTTTTGGATAAACGATTCCTTTCCGCTTCACAACCTGCAAGAGTTAAATGTCTACCTAAATAGCTAGCCGGAAGACAATATACATAACCTAAAACTAATTCATACAAATTGCTACGCCAGATAGAGTTAAACGAACCAACAAGGAGTGACGTCACAACGTCACACAAGATGGCTACACGCGTAATGTAAACAACATTACGTGAGAAACATTATCCACAACGTGGTGCTATAAACATATATACAATTTGTACACTCGCAAATTGGCGCATCAACGTGGGGCTAGATGACTAGGAAAGGAACAAGAATAACCAGGAAGTAGCAGAATTAACTAGGAAAGGATCAACATAACCAGGAATGCAGAGGTGAAATCATCTACAAGACCCAGATTCAAGAAACGACAGGGATGACTGACTTCGATCGTAATTCCGAGATTACGATGCAACAGGGTAAATCAACTACAAAAACATCGAGACAACGTAGATTCATCACAACACAACGCAGAAGCGACATACAAACCTAGGAGAAAGGGGCAGAACGCTGGACATCAAAGCTGCAGCATCAGACAGCATCAAAAAGGTAATTAAATGAGACTTAGGAGCGGTAGGAAAATAAAAACAATGGCTGCTAGCAATACAGAAGAAATAATTATGGAGGGAGATAGTGTAACAGTTAGCTGTGATCCAATACAAAGTACAGGGAATAGCCAGATTTTTTGGGGTTTGAAGATGAAAATGTTAGTGTAGAAAGTGAGAATAGAATAGCAGGAAATGTTAATCTTGATACTAGTATGATAATGATGGAAATGCTAAGAAATATGCATAGGGAATTAAGGGAAGATATTGATAAGAAGTTAGATCAGAATAAGAAAGAATTGAGGGAAGATATGGATAAGAAGTTAGATCAGAATAAGAAAGAATTGAGGGAAGATATTGATAAGAAGTTAGATCAGAATAAGAAAGAATTGAGGGAAGATATTGGCAAGAGTATTACAGATCAATTAAGGGAAGAAATTTGTAAGAATAATGAGAAATTAGAAAAGAAAATAGATCAAAACAGGGAAGATATGCAAAAGAGTCATAGGGAGTTAAGAGAAGATATTGGTAAAAGCTTAGAACAAAACAGGGAAGAAATTGAAAAGAAATTCATGGAGCTAGATAGTAGTATGATGAGAATGAGAAATGAAAATCAGGAAATGATAGCAAATGAGATAGGCGAGGTTTCAAAGAAAATGTTAGACATGAGCAGGGAAATATCTAACAAAAAAAATGAGGTTAATGTAAAATGTACAGAGCTAGGTAGCCGAATGAGTAGCATTTCAAGTGAGTTAAAAGGGATGATGGAGGCTACAAATGCAGATTTAATACAGGTGCAAGTTAATTTCAGAGGGGAAATATCTGAAGTTCAGAAGGAGTCAGAAAAACAGAGAAATAAATTGTCTGATGAAGTTAAAGATTTGAATCAAAAGCTAACTTCTGAAATTAACAAACACCAAACTGTTCAAAATGAGAATAATAAAAAATTGGAACAAACAATAGAAAATCTGCAGGGTACTGTAAATAGGTTAGAATTGAATTCAAGGGCAAATATATGTGATGTGCATGTGTCAGATGTACAAAATAATGATAGAGGTAGTTCCTCAGGTATGACAAATAATGTGAGTGATGCGGCAGCTTCATCTATAGCTAATGCTGAAACTCAGAGTGCACAAGTTACACTAGAGAATTTAAATATGGGAGTAGGGAATTTGCAAAATTACAATCATATCTTAAGTGATTTTCCACTTCCAAAATTTAATGAAAACTCCAGTCCAGTACAGTTCATTGCAGAATTATCAGAGTATTTTCAAATTAAAAAAATACCTGAAGCATTGAAAATGATAGTTGTCAAAAGATGTTTGGACCAGAAAACCTTAGATTGGTTACAAATGGTATCAGGGGGTGAAATTTCATATGAATCCTTTAAAAGATTATTCATGAACAGATTTTGGAATGTTACGGTACAGCAAAGAATACGAGCAATGCTTAGTCATGGTCAATTTAGTCCACGAGAGGGAATATCGATGACTGATTACTTACTAAAACATGCAAGTCAGGTTAGAAACTTGTCACCTCCAATCAGTGAGGAAGATTTTGTGAGTTTGCTCGCAAGGCATTATCCCATCAGGATACAAAATTACTTATTAATTGCAAAACCACGGAACATCTATGAGATGACAGAATTAATAACAGCTTTGGAACAACAGGAAGAAGATATGTCTCGGGAGTGGGAACATAGATTTTTAGATGTATGAGATAGAAGAAATTACCAAGGTAGTTATCAACGAATAAGAGGACAAGACAGACATCATGAAATTAATACCAGACAACGGTATCAATCATATGTTCCACAATTTGATAGATCAAGGATAGATAGGAGACCAGGCCGGCAGGAACAAATAAATTATGTCCGGACAGAAAGATTGCCTGAAAGAGGGCAAAATTATGGAAGGAGGTACACTAGACAGAGGGGAAATTTCACTCACTGGAGGGAAAATAATAACCGAGAAAGATCTGAGGAACGGCAAGAAAATTACGTGCCAAGGGGACAAAATGTCAGAAATCGAGGATTTCGAACTCGAGGAAGGGGAACTCAAAATAATGGTAGCGACACTGAGATAGATTTAGCGCCTGTTAGGAATGGCAGTCCCGTACGTGAACATGGAAATAACCAGGAAAACTGTTAACAGACTCCTGTGTAGTAGGTTCTCAGGACGTCTTTAATAATTCAGTATCCATTACCAATACAAATCATACACCTACACATACACCCTGTAATAAGATTACAGCAACAAAAGATAAGGGAGAAAATTTTGAGTCACCTCATGTTAGAATGGAAATTGCGAAGAAAGAAATCATTGCAACTATAGATTCTGGTTCATCAGCTTCAATTTGCTCACAGAAATTTTACATAAATTTAATTAATGAAGGTAACAAGATTATGGCTCTTCCCACTAGTAATTTAGTTTGTCGTGTTGCAATTGGAAGAACTGCACAGGTCATAAAAACACAAGCTCTACTTAGCATACTTATTGGCGGAGAGAATTTTGAGGTTATGTTTCTAATTGTAAACCATCTGATTTGTGACATAATTATAGGATGTGACTTCCTACATGAATATGAAGCATGTATAGATTTTAAACATGAAGAGTTAAAGATAACAAAAGAAGATAGAGAAATAAGGGTACCATTTATAAAAGAAAAAGTTTCTTTAATCGAGATGACAAAGGATGAGAAAAATATTTATGACCAAGAGTTTTTTGTGCAAACAACAGAAACTGATAGAAATAGTCAGATAAAGCAGGTAGTCACAGAATATGAAGGGAATACCACGCCATATTTTCAACAGCTAGCAGAAATGCCAGAAGAAGTAGAGAAATGTGTAATCCAAACAAAAGACGACCATGTGAGCGAGACAAACAACAGCAGGAAAGAGAAGAGAAATGAGGAAATAATACACAAGTGTGAAGAAGCTTATAATCTTACGATAATGCAAAAACAAATCCTTCATGATGTTTTGATGAACAATAGTTCAGTATTTAGTAATATCCCAGGCAGATGTAATGTATATCAGCATACATTTCAAGTAGAAGACGTACCACCATATAGGCACAAGTATGACAATTTACCTATAAGTCTTCGAGACAAAGCTAGACAATTAATAAATAGCATGTTAGAAAATGGGATTATTGAGCAAAGTAATTCTCAATACATAAATTCAATCTGCTGGAGTATTAAACGTGATGGTAGTTTGAGATTAACTTTAGACGGTAGATATGTCAACAAGTATATGAAACCAGATCATTTTCAAAGTGAGGGAATTGAACAACTAATTACAAAACTTTCAAGAGGGAGATTTTTGACATCCATCGACCTCACTGCATCATATTGGCAAGTGGAATTAGATCCGCAAGTGCGTGATTACACTTCATTTCAGTACTCAGGGATTCAGTATCGCTTTTGTGTAAATCCTTTTGGTTTAAAAAACTCAGGAAGTGGATTTTTGAGAGCCATTCACAGTATCTTTGGAAATTCTGCAGATGACTTTTTAATAAAGTATATTGACGACTTCTTAATCATTAGTCAAACATTTGAAGAACACATGAATAATGTCCATTATGTGTTAAATAAACTACAACAACATGGTATGACTGTGAACATACTAAAATCAAAATTTTGTGTCAAGGAAATAAATTTTCTGGGTTATGTAGTAGATGAACGAGGTATAAGACCTGATCAGAAAAGAATAGAAGCAATAATGAAAATTCCGCCACCCAGGAACGTAAAACAAATTAGACGTCTCTTAGGGGTATTGAACTTTCAGAGTAAGTTCGTACCAAGATATTCGGCTGAAATTGAACCACTGCGGCAGCTACTCCGAAAGAACAATAAGTGGAGATGGACAGAGGATCATCAAAAATGCTTTGAGAGAGTAAAGGAACTCTTTGCTAAGTCCATATTACTTGAGAGGCCCAGAGAAGATTTGGAATATGAAATTTATGTCGACGCATCAATGCAAGGATATGCCGGAATTTTAGGACAGCGAGACATCAACAATGACTTTTACGTCATTAGTACAGCTTCAAGAGGACTTACAAATATTGAGAGGAATTCTTCAGTGACTCAGCTAGAAATTGGAGCACTTTATTTCTCATTAATTCGTTTTAAAACCTATATTTATCAGAAAAAGGTAAAAGTGTATTCAGACCACATAAGCTTAACTTTCATACAACGGTGTAGATTATGTAGTGGAAAACTTGCTAGATATATTCATGCAATATCTGCATTCGATATTGAGATTATCCATATTCCTGGCAAAAACAATACCTTCAGTGATTTACTATCAAGATTGAACTACAACCCACAAATTCCCGAAAACATTGAAAGGCCTAGAAATGAAGTCAAAATATTGACAATTGAAATTCCTTTAAGCAAAGAAATGATTAGAAAATTGAAAAATATGGGGGAAATTCAAAATGAAGATGCAAAACTATTTGAACTTAAAAAAAATGCACCATTGATTGACGAGGCAAAGAAAGAAATTATAGCAATTCGAGATGGGACATTATATAAGAAGCATGGAAAAGAAATGCCTAGTTGGAAGGTAATGGTTCCGAAAAGCATGGAAAAGGAACTAATTAAGAATTTTCATGAAGGGTTAGCACACTCCGGGACGGACCGAACAACTTCTATGATTTTAGAGAATTTATACATATCCAAATTGCGTCAAAAAGTTCGGAAATTTATATCGTGCTGCAACCTGTGTCAGAAGGCAAAGCAAATAAATGCAGCATATGCATTTGAAACTAATTCGGTTATAAGGGATAAGCCGAGATGTGTAATTAGTATTGATATTCATGGTCCGATGCCTCCAAGTCAATTTGGAAATAAATATATATTTGTCTGTTATGATATATTCAGCAAATATGTAAGAATTTACCCTTTGAGAAAACCTACAGGTTTAGCATGTTTAAATAGATTACTTAAATCATATGTGATAGAAGAAGGACCTATTCAATCTGTATTGAGCGACAATGCTTCGTACTTCACAGGAAAAAAATTTATGGATGGACTGAAAGAAAATGGCATTAAACAATATTTTTCGTCAAGATACAGACCGAACTCCAACCCAGTGGAGAGGGAAATTAAGGAAATTTCAAATTATTTAAGGGTGTTATGTCATCGAAAACACACCCAATGGTATGGATACGTGAACTTTGTTCAGAACCTACTAAATGAAACCATAAACAATGTGACAGGATATAAACCATGTGAACTTAAGTTGGGAAAGAAGATCAATACAATGTGTAAAAAAGTTCCAGAAGCCATTCCAGATGCGCATTCGATACCACCAACAGAAGAAGAGATGTTCCGAAAAGCATTTGAGAGGATGAAGAAAAAAGCCATAAAAAGAAAAATGAAACATGAAGAAAAGAAGAGAAAGGAATGGAGGATCAAAATAGGAGATTTAGTTTTGGTTAAAACCAAGAAATTATCGGATAAAGAAAATAAACTTTATTGGCGAATGTTTCTCAAATACCATGGACCATATGAAGTTGTTGAAGTGTATGGAACTAACACATATGAGTTATGTAATCCAACAACTCGAAAAAGCATAGGAAAGTTCCATATTGAGATGCTTAAACCATACAACCATGAAGATCATGGTGAAATAAAAGACAAAGATGATAAATAAATGCTGGATAGTTAAAGGCGAAATGCAGAACAATGTATTGGAACGTAAGAGGGTTAAATAAAAATGTAAATCATATGAATGGAGAAATAAATTGTGGTCATGACTAACTGTTTGAGAAGAAAATAAATAAATTAAATTTTTTTTTGTAACTGTAACAACATTCAAAAATTAAGAATGCAAAGATTGAAACTTAAGATGTTATATTAAAGTAAAGTCCATGAATACTATTACAAGAGTATTGTTAAAATAAAATTCAAAATAACAAAAATGGTAAAAAATAATTCAAAAAAAAAAAAAAATATATATATATATATATATATATATATATATATATATATATATATATATTTATGTAGCAAACAGAAAATGTGAAACATTGTCTAGATTCAAGAGATGTAAATATTTGTGTAGAAGGTGAATATTTTGGTAAATATGTGTAACAATTGCAAAAATCTTGAATTGATAAATTTTTGGTAACAATATAAGAAAGTAAACAATTTGGTAGTAGTAAATAAGTAATTTAGGGTAAGGTATTTGCTATAAAAAAAAAAAAAATTTTTGTGATGTCAGATGAATATCTAAATTAATTAAACCAAAGCCAGTAAGTAGTGGCGAGATAAAACATATGTCGTGTGTTAAACGCGTGTGAAGTGTTTAGTGAAAGTGATAGCGTGTGTTACAAGATTTAGGAGACTAAAAACAAAATTATAAAATTTCCAAACAAGTTATAAATGTTTATAATTATGTTTCTAGTGGGGCATATGATACGGTAATTTGTATCACAAATTACTCAAATTTAAATAATTATTTTAATATGAATATGTATTTTTATGTAACATTGATTTCAGAGGTTTAATAATTGTAAATATTATTGGTAAATAATAATATACGGCTCTACTGAAACTGTCAACAATAACGCAAGAATGCAATGAAGGGTTTGAGTTGTTTATCGTTACCGGGAACCAGGAAGTTACGTAATGTTTCGCGCCTTTTCGGTAAAAGCTTCCAGAATGTTCTATAAAAGTAATATGTATTAGTGGTTTTCATTGGATAGTAAAATAGACGCTAATGTTGGCGCGTTTTGTTAGCCAATAGCAGTTCATTTATAATCTTTAGGCGTATCTTGAGGCAAGCCTATAAATAAGCCATGTCTGAGGTAAGCGTCCTCCAGTGTTCAACAAGATTCTCAACACGTAACACGTCAGCTCCCAGTTCAACAAGATTCTCATGTCGGTCTCTAAATTCATCAAGTTACGCGCAGCAGAAGTACGAGAAATCTTATAAAGTATTATACAGTTAAATATATAAAGTTGAAGTACGTGAGTTAAATGTGATAAGAAGTTATTATAAACAGTTACAGTTTGGGCGAGTATCCAAATTAATATGTAAATGTGTTAGTGCACGTGTTCGACAATAAAACATTATAAAACACATTTCTTCACTAGTAATTTTTGGATAAACGATTCCTTTCCGCTTCACACCCTTCAAGAGAAACATGTTCGACCCTAAATAGCTAGCCGGTGGACATTTAAAATTCATGCAAATTGCTAACGCCAGAGGGATCTACGGACCAGACCAAACCAACGAGTGACGTCACACAAGATGGCAACGCAGAAATCAACATAACATTCTCCCATCATATTGGCTTCCACAACGTGGTGCTATAAACACGTAAAATTGCTATTGCAAATTGGCTCCCATACGTGGGGTAATTAAAGTTATGTAAACAAACATTTATTTGTAACATTTTTTACGTAAAACAGAATACGTAAGCTATACCGCATCACAATATAGAAATGCAGTAGCCTTTAAGCATCGACATATATCTTAATAGCTGGTTGCTAGGTGCAGCACCATTCTCTTAGCCACAGATTAATACTCTTTGCATATCCAAGACACAAAAATGAATAACGAATTCCCATTTGAGAAAAGTATTGGAAAATTTAAGGGAATAACAAGCAATATCTCGAAAATGGATCACTCAACAAAAAAAAAATGTATATGACATAAATTGTGTATTTTAACGCGATCCACATTTCTTGTGTAGTAAAATTTTGTCTATCTCTTAAGGTTTACCAGTTATGCAAAAGTCGTTCACAATGAAGAAGACTTTTGGAGATATTCCCAGAAAATTCAAGATATACATTTTATTTGTCATGAAAATATCTTAAACATATGATATTTTAATCAAAATCGTTAGAGCCATTTTTGAGAAAATTAAAATTTTCGAAAAATGTTCCATGTAAAGGGTAATCCGGGGTGGGGGATTTTCTTGAAAACATTTGTGTCGCATCTCTGGAAGATACTGAACCTAAATACCAAGTTTGGTGTTTATCCGACTGTTCGTTTCTGAGTTATGCTGTTCACAGACACACACACAAACACACGGACATGTTTCCAAAAATGCTTTTTTTGGATTCAGGGGGTCTCAAAACATCTATTTCCGTGAAATCTCAGTATCGAATTTTTGGGTGGAATACAATACTTCCCCTACTTACTATACGTAGTAGAGAAAGTAAAAATATGCTCTTTATTTGCCACTACTGCACCTTAGAAAAATGCCTCACATGTGTCTTGAAAGAGCATTTTTCTAAAACATACCCTGTGTAAAATCTGCCAAGGAGCGTGCCTTTCTATGGAGAATATTCTTGCTGGAAAGATCCTCTTCAGTTGTCCACCTTGTCATGGCAACATTGCCAGATTCATCATCAGGGGCTGCGTCTGTTTCTGCACCTTCATCTCCTGCTCCACCAGCACTGGAGCTAGCAGAGTTATCCACAAGAGGGGGTACTGCTTGTTTCTCTTGCTCGTGCAGTACATCAAGCAAGTACCTGAAAAATAGCACA